>JAUIMM010001567.1:7500-1207500 GCA_031769625.1 Taudactylus pleione
GTTATTTTGTCCTGGGGAAGGAACACCCGTTGAGACACTGTGTCCATGATCATTCCTAAAAACTGCAATCTCTGTGTCGGTTGCAGATGCGATTTGGGAAAATTCAGGATCCATCCATGACGAATGAGGAGGTTGTGCGTCACGGTGATGTCCTGTAATAGTTGATCCTTGGAATTCGCCTTCAGGAGTAGGTCGTCCAGGTACGGAATAATAGTGATTCCATGTTTCCGAAGGAGACTCATCATCACAGCCATAACCTTTGTGAATACCCGTGGGGCCGAAGATAAGCCGAAGGGCAAGGCCTGAAACTGGAGATGTGAATCCCGAACTGTGAATCTCAGGAAAGCCTGGTGAGGTGGCCAAATGGGAATGTGCAGATAGGCGTCCTTGATATCTAGAGATACCATGAACTCACCCTCCTCCAAGCCTGCAATTACCGACTGAAGAGATTCCATCTTGAACCTGAAGATCCGTAAGTATGGATTGAGATCCTTTAATTTTAGAATGGGTCTGACCGAACCGTCCGGCTTCGGAACGACAAAAAGACTGGAGTAAAATCCTTTTCCCTTCTGATGACTGGGGACTTGGATTACCACTTTCATGGACAGAAGCCTGTCTATTGCTTTCTGTAAGACCACACTTCTGTCGTTGGAAACTGGCAAACCTGTGGTAAAAAAATGATTTGGGGGTTGCAGTTGAAAATCTAGCTTGTAGCCCCAAATTATTAGATCTCGGACCCAAGCGTCCGCACAGGTTTCCGTCCAGACCTCGCTGAAGTCCCGAAGATGAGCTCCCACTCTGGGGTCCCCCAGGTGAGATGGAAGCCCGTCATGCACTGGGTTTAGAAGTGGACTTAACTTCCTGTAGACTCGAGCCTCTGCTGGCTGCGGTTCTACCCCGACCTCTGGTACCACGGGACGTTGATGATCCTCTGAAACTACCACGTGAACAACCCGGGGCCCGAAAGGACCGAAATGAAGGTCCTGAGTAAGATCGTCTAGGTGGAGGAGCTGCAGATGGTAGAAAATAAGAGAGATGGTAAGAACTTACCTTTGTTATCTCTATTTCTACGAAGTCCATAGGGTTCCACAGGATACCTTGGGGTATAGGTGATGACGTCAGT
Source organism: Taudactylus pleione (assembly GCA_031769625.1). NCBI lineage: Eukaryota > Metazoa > Chordata > Amphibia > Anura > Myobatrachidae > Taudactylus > Taudactylus pleione. The sequence continues at coordinate 8,624 of JAUIMM010001567.1, forward strand.
CTTCAGGCACCACAGAGTTAAAGTTTTCAGCCTCCCAGGATGCATCTGGGTCCCTTTCCTATACCCCACCCCCGGGCCAAGGCATCTCAGTTACGTCACAAGCCATAGGCCAGAGGAGAAGAAAGAGAGAGAAGAAAGATCTGGACACTCACGAAAATCACAATCTCACCATAGGGAGACGGAAAAACCGGTGACCAGAATAAAGCCCATCTGCAGTACAGGTGCGACAGGGCGGGAGTCCTGTGGAACCCTATGGACTTCGTAGAAATAGATATAACAAAGGTAAGTTCTTACCATATCTGTTATTTTCTACTTCAGGGTCCATAGGGTATCCACAGGATACCTTGGGGATGTCCCAAAGCAGTATCCTTCAAGGGTGGGGGACGCTCCTGTGCGGAGAGGAGAATCCGCCGCCCGAAGGAAGCATCCTGAGAGGCAAAGGTGTCAAAAGCGTAATACCTCACAAAAGGTATGGACAGAAGACCACGTAGCAGCCTTGCAGATCTGAACTGCAGAGGCACCACGTCTAGCTGCCCACGAAGGAGCCACAGACCTAGTGGAATGAGCCCTCACAGAGGAGGGAACTGAAAGACCTTCATGAAGATAAGCTTCTGAAATTGCCATACGAATCCAGCCTGCCAAAGTCTGCTTTGAAGCAGGCCAACCTTTTTTACGGAAGCCATAGAGGAGAAACAAGGCGTCAGACTTCCTAAACGAAGAAGTGCGGTCCACATAAACCTTTAAGGCCCGCACAACATCCAAAGTGGCTTCACCCACTGAAAGTCCAGGTGAATTGAAAGCCGGCACAACAATTTCTTCATTGATGTGAAAACTGGATACCACTTTGGGAAGGAATCCCGGACGAGTGCGAAGCACCGCCCTATTCCTATGAAACTTCAGAAAAGGGGGTCTACAAGAGAGAACCCCTAAATCCGAAACCCTTCTGGCCAAGGCAATGGCCAGAAGGAATATGGTTTTAGCTGTAAGCCATTTAAAGTCCAGTGGTTTAAACGGCGGTCCCTGGAGAACTGTCAGGACCACAGCCCAATTCCAATGCGCCACCGGTGGAACAAAAGGTGGCTGAATGCGAAGAACACCTCGCATAAAGGTGTGCACATCAGAGAGTGCAGCAATCCCACGATGAAACCAGACTGACAGGGCAGACACCTGCACTTTCAGAGAAGCCAGGCGAAGCCCATGATCCAGTCCATCCTGGAGGAAAGCCAACACCCTAGACAGGCGGAACTCCCTTGGGGAATACCCTCTAGGTCTACACCACCGGAAGAAAGTATGCCACACACGATGGTAGATTCTTGCCGAGGAAGGTTTACGAACTCTTAGCATGGTTTGCACCACGGAGCCAGAAAACCCCCTGGACCTTAGCATGACAGTTTCAACAGCCACGCCGAGTCAGGTCCGGGTGAAGACAAGGACCCTGTGACAGCAGATCCGGTTGTAATAGTAACCTCAGAGGAACGTCTACTGACAGACTCTGGAGGTCGGAGAACCAGTGCCGTCTGGGCCACTCGGGAGCTATCAACAGTAGCGTACCTCCTTCTTGTTTTGAATTTCCATATTACCCACAGAAGAAGGGAAAATGGAGGGAAAAGGTAGGCAAACTGGAACGTCTACTGGACGGACAGGGCATACACCAGAGACGCCTGTTTGTCTCTTGTTCGAGACCCGTACACCGGCAACTTGTTGTTGTGCCGGGATGCTATGAGGTCTATCTCTGGAAGACCCTACTTGTCCACCAGACTCAAAGACGTCCTGGTGTAAAGACCACTCTCCTGGATGCACGTCCTGCCTGCTGAGAAAATCTGCATCCCAGTTGAGGACTCCCGGGATGAACACTGCTGAAATTCTTGCGAGATTGCGCTCCGCCCCCAGACCAGAATACGAGACACTTCTGCGAGTGCTGCCCGACTGCGGGTTCCTCCTTGCTGGTTTAAATAGGCCACCGTGGTGGCGTTCGACTGGACGTGCACAGGGTGACCCTGGAAAACCGGCTCTGCCAGCTGGAGAGCACTTAACACCGCATGGAGCTCCAAAATGTTTATTTGAAGCTCCGCTTCCGCCCGAGTCCACCTGCCCTGAAACAAGTGTGGACCAGCTACAGCTCCCCAGCCCCGGAGACTGGCGTCCGTTGTTAACAGGACCCAGTTCGCCACCCAGAACGGGCGACCCTTGTTGAGGTGGGTCGTCTGCAACCACCAGGTTAGAGACAGGCGAACGTCCAGAGTGAGCCCCATCATCTGGGACTAGAGACACTGAGGCAATCCATTCCATCTGGACAGGATCAATAGCAGCAGAGGTCTGGAGTGAAATTGGGCGTATTCCACCATGTCGAATACCGACACCATTGAGCCCAATAACCTCATTGCCGAGTGTAGCGACACTCAACGACACTGCAGACAACTGCGCACCCTCAACTACAAAGTAAGGATCTTTTCCTCCATCACAAAGATCCGCTGCTGCCTGGAGTCCAATAAGGCCCCGAGGTGCAGGATCCTCTGAGACGGGGTGAGAGTGGACCTCTGCCAGTTTATCAACCAGCTGTGACGTTGCAGTACCGCAATCGTCAGATCCAGATGGTGTAAAAGAAGCTCTGGAGACCCCGCTATCAACAGGAGGTCGTCCAGATAAGGCAACAGTCGGACTCCCTGCGTCCGCAGGAGAGCCGCCGCCATGACCTTAGTGAATACCCGTGGAGCAGTCACCAGGCCAAAAGGCAGCGCCCGGAACTGGAAATGTTTGTTGCAGATTGCCAATCTGAGGAACTGCTGATGGCGCAAAATAGGGACATGCAGGTAAGTGTCCTGGATGTCCAATGACACCATGTAGTCCCCAGGTTCCAGTGCCAGAATAATGGACCGCAGGGTCTCCATCCGAAACAGAGGCACCCTCAAGGACTTGTTGAGGGCCTTTAGGTTTAGTATCGGACGGCAAGACCCATTGGGTTTCTGCACCAAAAATAGATTGGAATAGAAACCCAGGCCCCTCTGGGAAATTGGAACATGCACTAAAACTCCGACATGGAGCATAGTGTGCAAAGCCTTCTGCAGTTCCGAGGCTTTGCTCCGGTCTAGCGGAAGGCCTGTGGTAAAGAACCGGGATGTTGGCCTGTACCGAAAGGAGAGGGCATACCCGTGAGAGACCACCTCCTGATCCCAAGTGTCTATCGTAGTCCTCGACCAGCACTGGGCGAACTGAAGCAGGCGGCCCCCCACTTTGGGATCCCCCAAAGGGAGGCCCGGACCATCAGGCCGCAAGTTTGTTATCTGACCTAGGAGCCGGACGTCTGGTACTCCAGACCTGTTTCTTGGGCTTGGACAATTTCTTGGTCCCAGCCTGCCGTGGAAAGGACTGTGCTTTAGGCCTACCTTGGGCCCTGTGAGGCCGAAAGGACGACCCACCAGCACTAGAAGGAATCGTAGCAGACGGAAGACATGCAGATTTTGCTGCTGCCAATGTAGCTACTATTTTGTCCAGATCTGGACCAAATAGTACCTATCCATTGAAAGGCAGACCTTCTAATCCCTTTTTGGAATCCGCGTCCGCTTTCCAAGAACGCAACCATATGGTGCGACGAGCAGCCACGGCTGCAGAGGAGATCCTAGAGGTGAGCATACAAATATCTAAGGCCGCTTCATCAATGTAAGTGGCCGAGTCTCGGAGATTGCCCACCAACTCGGTCTGTTCAACCGAACAGTCAGAGTCCAAAGACGCCTCCAAATTATCCGCCCAGCGCTCCATAGCTCTGGCTACCCAACACACGGCCATAGCCGGTCTGGATGCTTCCCTGCAAGGGAATAAACGGATCTGAGGCAGATCTCCACCTTGCGGTCAGTGACATCCTTCAAGGATTACATCGAAGGCATAGGCAACGTGGCACTTTTGACTAGGCGTGTGACATGTGAATCCACTTGCGTAGGGAATTCCCACTTAGAAAAATAATTGACCACAAACGGATAAGCCACGGCTAAGCGCCTCTGGGAATGAAACCGTTTACCTGGATTTTTCCACGCCTCCTCTAAATGATCCACTAATTGATCAGAAAGATGGACCACCGTAGCCTCACCCTTAATATCCTTAAAAAGGCATATTTGAATGTGGCCACCGAAGGATCAATATCAATAACTAAAGCCGTGCGGACCGCTCGAATAAGACCAGGGATATACACCTTGGACTTAGCGCCCGGCTCTTTGGTACGGAGAGGTTCCTGGTCAGATAGATCCAGAATCTCCCCATCATCTGACGTCTCATCGTCATCTCCATAAGGAGCAGATAAAGACGCCACCGGCCGTTTATGAGGCCGCAACACAGACTCCCCCTGTAAGACATCGGACAAATGCTGAACCGATGTAGTTAGAGTATTAACCCACGCAGGCTCCGGAGAAACCTGGGAAGGGACAGGGAGACTGTGGGGTACCATCAATTGTCTCGGGAACTCCCGCATGGGTGACGACACCACTGACTGCTGGGACAAACCCGTCTGGGTAAATGCAGGTGGCGGAGCTAGCTGGCCCACAAGGGTTGTAAGCGCCTTAGCGCAACAAGCCCAGGGAGGTTCCTGTACCGGGACCATAATCGGCGGTGACAGTGTCAGGCACTGGGGACATAACCCCTCCGCGTTACCCTCCCCCTCCGCTATTGGTACCTTACATTTAGTACACATGAGCTGGAGAGGAAAATCAGTCTCAGACATGATGGTAAGTATGTGACACTCACACCTATACGTATTGGTATAGTGTGAATAACACCCTGCACACCGCGCACCACAAGGGATTTGAGCAGAGCAAGATCAGGGACAGTAATATGGCTGACAGTAGAAAGTGAAAGTACAGACAGCAGGCTAGCAGATTAGTCACATACAATGCAGAAGAAACAAATCCCTCCACTATTAGCGCTGATTCTCAACTATTCAGACCCTCAGGCTGGTAGGACTCAGCGCTGCATACACTGACCTGTGACAAACAGAGGAGAGGTATGCTGGGGGACCCAGACCGCAATGCCACCGCTCATAGGCTTCCAGCAGCATTCACCATGCTTCAAAGATGGCCACCGAGGAGCAGAGGATGAAGGATGCCGGCCTGGGGGAGGAGCGCTGATACACTATGGCCAATCAGGCAGAGCAGAGAGGCTGTGTGCAGCAGGGGAGGCGCCGGCTGTGAGACAGGGAAAGTGCGCTCCCCTGGCATGCATTTAACCCCTGGGATGTCGCAGCGCATGCCGCTCAGCAGCGGCCCGCTGTCCCAGGGGGTAGTGGAGCGCAGGTTGGTCGCCTGGCTCCACGCTGCAGCCAGTCCCCAGGGAGCCCCCTGCCTGGGGACTCAGGACCATGTGACCAGCGGGGACCCACCGCGGGACCCCGCTGCTTACCTGTTATCCCCTGGGATCCGACCATGGTCCAAGACATCTGGGGGCACCGCGAGCCGTGACCCCAGATGTCTACCAGCATCCCCAGATCAGTACCAGCGTTCTGGTACCGGCGGGGTGTAGGGGAGACAGCATGGACATCAGTACTGACTGTCCATGCTGTACTCCCAGATGTGCAGCCAGCGCTGCCTTTAAAACAAACTTCAGGGGCTCTTCATAGCCCCCCTCTGCACAGTGCCTCCGACTCCGAGCCAGGCACCGACGAAACTGGGATGCCTTGGCCCGGGGGCGAGGTATAGAAGAGGGACCCAGATGCATCCTGGGAGGCTGAAAACTTTAACTCTGTGGTGCCTGAAGACTGACGTAATCACCTATACCCCAAGGTATCCTGTGGATACCCTATGGACCCTGCAGTAGAAAAGTGGATTTACCTCCAGTAGCCTGAGACATCCATTTATCTAGTTCTGCCGGGAATAGTACATGTCCAGTGAAAGGAAGTGCTTCCACAGCCTTTTTGGATTCCGCATCAGCCCGCCAAGTTTTGAGCCACAGTGCCCGCCGTGCTGAAATTGCCAGAGCTGAAGTTCTGGAGGCAATAGAACAAACATCCTTAGACGCTTCTCCAAGGTAAGCTACCGCTTCACCTATATGTTCTGCTAATGGAATGAGTTCCTCCATTGGTAGTTGATCTTTCATTCCGTCCGCCAATTGCTTAGCCCAAATTTCAATAGCCTTGTTAGTCCAGCAGCTAACGATCGCTGGACGAAGTCACCCCTGCAGCGGTGTAAATGGACTTTAGAGTGCTCTCCAGTCTCTGATCGGACATGTCCTTTAAAGACGTGACTCTAGGAACAGGGAGCGTAGTCTTTTTTGACAATCGCGATACAGATTAATCTACCGTAGGAGGAGTTTCACAAGCCTTTCTATTATCTGCTGGAAAAGGGTAAAAAGATAATAAACGCCAGGACATCTGAAATTTTTTATCTGGATGTTCCCAGGCTGTCGTTAGAAGAGAATCCAGCTCTTCCGATATAGGGAAAGCCGTAGCTTGTCTTTGTTTCTTAAGAAAGAAAGACTGTTTTGCAGGACCTGAGTCCTCTTCCTGTATGTGCAATACCTGTCGTATTGCAGCAATCAAGGCTTCTATTCCCTCTGATACCTGTTCAGGATCAGACTCCAGAGGCTCTTTAGGTGAATCTGGGGCATATTCACCCTCTTCTAATTCGGGCATATCCTCCTCCTCCTCTGGGTCATCCCAATGGAGGACTGAGGGTAACAATCTCTTTTTAGAGACCTGCGGAGCGGACGCCATTGTCATGGCTCTGGAAATCCCCTCCATAGAAACAGCTAGGGATCTCGCCCATGCTGGTTCCTCTGTAGCAGCTGACCTATAAGCCTCTCTTTCTCTGCGAGAAGCCTCCAGTTCAGCCGAGAGAGAGGACATAACGGATGTAACCTGCGTCCAAGATGGTGGTTCTGACATCTCTGCAGATTGCTGATCCGTATAACAACCGTCACACAATCTGGACATAGAGGACTGTCCCTGTGTAAATTTTACTCCACACTTTTTGCAGGTAAATAACTTTTGCGAAGCCTTAGACCTGCCAGTCATGCTACATACAGACCCCACACAAAACACAAAGAGGTTAAGTGACAGGGTATGAAATACAGAATATACTGGGGTACAGAGAGTTTGGAGACAGTCACACTTGCCCACAATGGCGCTCCTAGCAGTGCCAGAACGCCAGGCAAAGGATTAATCATTATTATGCTCCAAAACGCTCACTTTACATCAGCCTAAACCCCTGCTGTGATACATACAGGTCCGTAGACTGTCCAGCGCTGCCTCACCCTGTAATGGCCACCAGCAGTCTGCAGAGAAACGCTGGGGCTGATGAGAGGCAGGAGAAGGAAGTCGGAGCTAAGCTCCGCCCTCTGCATTCTAGCGCCGTTCTGTAAACAGGCGCTTCCCAGTACATTCATATACATTTATATATATATATATATATATATATATATATATTCTGCCTCTGCAGTATTATGCTGAGCCGCCTAAAGCAGGGACAATGCCGGCTACCCTGCTAGTCAGGGAGCCAGAGCGCACAGGAAGCCGCCTCTGATAGCCTTAAGCTGGCTTCCCTGCTAATCAGGGAGCCAGCTGCACATAGAGACGCGCTGGCTGTACTGCCGTCGGTGCGCTCTCTGGTGTCTGTGAGGCCGCCTCTGTAAGCCATAAGCTGGCTTCCCTGCTAATCAGGGAGCCAGCTGTACATAGAGAGAGCCACGCTGGCGGCTGAGCTGCCGCCGGCGCGCTCTGAGGGAGGTCTGAGAAGCCACCTCTGACCTGCTAAGCTGGCTGCCCTGCTAATCAGGGAGCCAGCTATACTTGGAGAGAGAGACGCGCTGGCTGTACTGCCATCGGCGCGCTCTCTGGGAGGTCCTGTGAGCCCGCCTCTATCAGCACTAAGCTGGCTGCCCTGCTAATCAGGGAGCCAGCTGTACTCACAGGGAGACGTTGGAGGCTTCCTGCTGCTGCCGGCGGCTGGCTCTGACTGGGGGCTCCGCAATGCGCGCTGCATGCAGCGGCATGTGGCCCCCCCTGAAGTCTCAGGTGTCGGGGACCCCAGGCGAAGTGCATGCACTTGCGAGTGGGTCCCCTCCGGCAGCGTCCCGCGTAGCATACAGGCAGTTGCAGTTACTGCCTGTCTGTCCGCAGTTGAGAAGAGAGTGAATTATTAAAACCTATCCTAGCCCTAAGAGCAGGAGAGATCTTTTTAATGACCTGCTCCCACTCGGGCACAAACTAATACTGGCCTATAGGGGGGTATAGAGGGGAGGAGCTAGTCACACTTCATTTAAATTTAAAGTGCCAGCTCCACTCAGCACCGTCTATACCCCACTGTCTTGAAGTCCTCCAGTGTCCCCTAGTGGATGAAGGAGAAAAGAGGAAGCTACAAGCAAGAATGATAATAAACAGAAATTTGACAGGCCCAAACAGCGCCCCCTGACCTGTGGTGCCCTGTGCGATGACACCGGCCGCCCTACCCTAGCTACGGCCCTGCCTCCCAGACTGGGACTTGCCACACCCTTAGTTTTGACTTCTATTTCCAGAAGGTTTGGTACTTAGGGTCTTCTGGAGGTGGGTTTCTACAATTAGGAGTTATATACCAAAAATATGCTCAATTAGATTAATGTAACATATTTCAAATTAGGCTCCATGTCACTCTGCTGGAATAGGCTGTAAAATAGTGCATATAGTGGTCACAGGGTAGCAGACCATGAGTACCTCAACTTTACACATTTATGTCTAGGTTAAAGAGACTTTAAATGACTAAACGCACATACAGAACGAATATAAAACAAACTTACTCTAGTTTCACATCATTGGTCCCAGAAAACATTGCATGGACTGGATCTAATTCAGCATTATTGTATTTACTACATGTAGACAGGATACAAATCCGTTATTTTTCCCATAGTATCCCTACCATTCCCTTCCTTACTATATTGTTGGCCTGGGCCAATAGAGAAGAACCTTGATTATCATGTCCGTGTGCATGACATCATCTGGAAGGAACAACAATTATCAAAACTTTATTTCATTTGGTTAACAGGTCTGGCAACAGGAATCTAGTCTCTCTCTGCAGTACCCTCTTATCGATCTACAGACAGACACTTTAGAATTAGCATCAGTACATCCCATGACAACCATGAAGATGGGGTTACAGAATTATATATATTTATAGAATCTAAACAATGGTAAAAATGGTTTATATGGATTTCAATTCTTAATGAAGACAAAGCAGATTGAATTAACTTTCAATAACAATAATTTCTGCATGGTGTAATGGAGTGGAATGCCTAAAATATGTAAAATAAATAAAAATGAAGGGCCTGAGTTGTACGCTATAGCATTCTCAACTGTGTTCGTGCTCGCAATGTATTTGCAAAAATATACCAATGCCTGCTAACAGACTCCCCATCTGAGCAAATATTACTACGCCCACCATCATGCATTGTGTGCAGATTCTCCGAGGGGTTGAGAACACACCACCATTGACACAACATCGGATGTAGATTGACTTCTCGAGTAAGTCCTGGAATGCAGTCGCAAGCACAGACTCACCCTTGGAAGTCCAATAACACAGCCACGCACCGGCCTTTTTTTTTTTTTTTTAAACACTTTCGACCACCTCCCAGACTCCACCCTGAACGCCCATGGATAGCAGTGGTCTAACTCCATGCTCTCACATACTTTAGTTCAGACGTGTGCAGCAAGTCTTTCCACGGGCATTCGCGCTGCATACAGCCGGGGGCTGGAGCAACTAGGCAGTGCTGAGTGAGTGCTACCCGGCATAAAAAAAACTTAAAAAGCGCATGCGATCACTAGTTCAGAAATCCCAGGATATTGAAGTTCAACTCCCGCCAAGTTTAAGCCAAAATCCCAGGATCCTGCAAATCCCGGGATTGGCCTCCCTATTTGCAATTGACCAGGGCAAAATCACTAAAGTGGATCAGGTTTTGCACTGTTTATTCTGAAAATAATATGAGATATGGTAAGAACTTACCCTTGTTATCTCTATTTCTACGAAGTCCATAGGGTTCCACAGGATACCTTGGGGTATAGGCGATGCGGCAGCAGCACGGCCACCACAGAGTTAAAACTACAGCCTCCCAGGATGCACTGGGGTCCCTCCTCTATACCCCACCCCCCAGCCAAGGCCATCAGTTTTGTAACAAGCCATAGGCTGGAGGAGGAGCAAAGAGAGAGAAGAAAGTCTGGAACACAGAAGAATCACATTCTCACTAATAGGAGATGGAAAAACCGGTGACCAGATTAAAGCCCATCTGCAGTACAGGTGCGAGAGGGCAGGAGTCCTGTGGAACCCTATGGACTTCGTAGAAAGAGAGATAACAAGGGTAAGTTCTTACCATATCTCATTTTCTACTTCAGGGTCCATAGGGTATCCACAGGATACCTTGGGGATGTCCCAAAGCAGTATCCTTTTAAGGGAGGGGACGCTCCTGTGCTGGAAGGAGAATCTGCCGCCCGAAGGAAGCATCCTGAGAAGCGAAGGCATGAATGCATAATACCCGACTAAGGTATGGACAGAAGACCACGTGGCTGCCTTGCAAAGCTGAACAGCTGAGGTACCACGGCGAACTGCCCACGAAGGACCCACAGACCGAGTAGAGTGAGGATTAAGAGAGGTTGAATCAATCCTGCCAAAAGTTCAGTGGCAGGTCAACTTTCCTTATGGAAACTAGAGAGGACAAAAAGGGAGTCCGATTTCCTAAAGGAACTAGTACGATCAACAGAAATCCTTAGAGCATGTACCACATCCAAAGAGGCCTCACCCGCAGAGAGGACTGGGGAATTAAAAGCCAGTACTAGGATTTCCTAATTAAATGTGGAAACTAGATACCAACCTAGGTAGAAAACCAGGGCGAGTGCGAAACCCCGACCTGTCTTTATGAAAAATCAGAAAAAGGAGGACTTGAGAGAACCCCCAAATCTGACACCCTTTTGGCCGAAGTAATGGACAGAAGAAACACAGTCTTAGCTGTAAGCCATTTGAAAGCCCCTGAGCCCAGAGGTTTGAATGGCGGTCCTTGGAGAGCCCTCAGGACCACAGCCAAATCCCAAGGAGCCACTGGCGGGACGAAGGGAGGCTGAATACGAAGTACACCCTGCATAAAGGAGTGGACATTAAGAAGTGTAGTGATCCTACACTGAAAACTAGACTGACAGGGCAGAAAGTTGCACCTTCAGTGAAGCAAGGCGAAGACCGTGATCTAAACTCGTTTGTAGGTAAGCCAAAGCCCTGGATATTCTAAGGGCCTGAGGATCAGAACTTCTAGGACGACACCATTCAAAGAAAGTATGCCTCACCCGGTGGTAAATCCCTGCAGAAGGTTTCCGAGCTATGAGCATGATGTTAACAGAGCTGGAAAAAAAAACCTGGACCTTAAGAGGGCTGACTTAACAGTCATTTGGCCAAGCCAGACGACCTAGGTCCAGGTGCTGGGAAAGACCCTGAGACAACAGGTCCGGATGCAGAGGCAACAATATCGGGGTGTCGACTGAGAGACCCCGAAGATCTGAGAACCAGTGCCACCTGGCCCATGCTGGAGCTATGAGCAGAAGCATATCGCCTTCTTGCTTGAATTTGCGAATAATTCGAGGAAGAAGGGAAAAACGAAGGGAACAGATGCGTAAACCTGAAGGTCCACTTGACCAACAGAGCGTCCACCAAAAGAGCCCCTCCGTCTTTTGTGATTGAACTGTACACAGGCAGTTTGTCGTGTCGGGAGGACATAAGGACTATTTCTGAAAACGCCCCATTTGTTCACCAGTTGCTGAAATACTTCCTGGAGAAGAGACCATTCCCCTGGATGCACGAGAAAGTCTGCATCCCAGTTGAAGCCTCCTGGCATGAACATTGCCGAATTATGGCAAGGAGATTGGCCTCTGCCCAAGCTAGAATGCGGGACACTTCTGTCAGAACTGCCCGACTTCAGTTTCCTCCTGGGCGGTCTATGTAAGCCACCGTGATGGAGTTGTCTGACTGTACCTGCACGGACCGTCCGTGGAGGACATGTGTTACCTGCTGGAGAACTTTGAATATTGGCCGAAGTTCCAAGAGATTTATTGGAAATGCAGATTCTGTTGGCGTCCACCATCCCTGAATGAAGTGTGGACCCGTCACTGCTTCCCAGCCCTGGAGACTGGCGCCCGTCATTAGAAGGACCCAGTCCGCAATAGACAAGGGGGGCACCCAGTTTGGGTGAGCAGTTAGTAGCCAGCAGGCTAGAGACAGATGAACCTCTGGGGAAAGCACAATCGTCTGTGTTTTTAACCGATTGGGCAACCCATTCTATCAGTTGAGGATTAGCTGCTGCAGAGGTCTGGAGTGGAAACTGGGCACATACCACCATGTCGAACATCGACACCATGGAGCCCAGTAACCGCATTGCTGAGTGCACAGACACTTGTCGGCTGCGAAGGCAACTTCTGTAATGCAGAGATATTGTCCATTGTCACAAAGATCCCCTGGTGTTGAAAGACTAACAGGGCTCCGAAATGGAGCATCCTCAGTGAGGGACCCAGGGAGGACTTCTCTCAGATTATCAGCTAGCCATAATTGCGCAGCACAGATATTGTTAGGTGCAGATGGCGCTTAAGGATTTCTGGAGACCTTGCTAACAACAGGAGATAGTCCAGATAGGACAACAGGCGGACCCCTGCATTTGAAGGTGGGCTGCCATAACCGCCATGAGCTTGGTAAATACTCGAGGCGCAGTGGCCAGAGTAAAGGGCAGTGCCTGAAACAGAAAATGGCGGCTTAGCATCGCAAACCTGAGGAATTGCTGTTGCGCCAAGATAATAGGTATATGAAGGTAGGCTTCATAATTGTCCAGAGACACCCTGAAATCCCTAGGTTCCATTAACCATATAATGGAACGGAGGGTCTGTATCCTGAACCGAAGAACCTCAAAGACTTGTTTAGACACCTGAGGTTTTGGCCGGTAAAACCCATTGGATTTGTGTACCAGAAAGAGAATCAAATAATATCCCGTTCCCTATTGGGATAACGGAACAGGCACTATAACTCCAGCCCGGAGCATAGAGTGCAGCTTTTCTGGAGTTCTATGGCCTTGAGGAATGGAAGACCTGTAGTGAATAACCGTCTGGGAGGCCTTCGCCGAAACTAGAGGGTGTACCCCAGAGAGACCACTTCTCTGACCCAAGTGTCCACGGTAGTCAGATACCAGCACTAGGCGAACTGAAGAAGCCGGCCTCCCCCTTTGTGGTCCCCCAAGGGAAGGCCTTAGGCTGAAGGCTTATCGTCCGACCTGGGAGTAGGACGTCTTGTGCTCTAAGCCTGCTTGTTTGGCTTGGCAGATTTTCTGTTGTTGACTGCCGAGGCAAGGACTGCACTTTGGACTTACCCTGGGCCCCCGAGGCCCGAAAGGACGAAGCACCAGACCCTGATGGGATCGGAGCAGATGGCAGACACGCAGACTTAGCTGCTGCCAGAGTCGCCACAATGTTGTCCAAATCAGAGCCAAAAAGGACCTGCCCTATTCGGAATCTGCATTCGCTTTCCAAGAGCGCAAGCCTAGGGTGCAGCGAATTGCCACGGCTGGCGAGGAGATTCTCATTAATATACGTGGCTTGCCTACCAACTTCGCCAGTTCAGGCGACGAGTCAGAGGCCAGAAACAATTACAAATTATCAGCCCAGCGCTCCATGGCTGTGGTCACCTAGCACACGGCCATAGCCGGTCTGGACACCCCTCCAGCAAGGGAATAACTGGACGTTAGGCATATTTCCACCTAATGATCCGTGGCATGCTTGAAGGAGGCATGGAGGGCCTGGTAACGTAGTACTCCACACTAGGCGTGTGACGTGAGAATCCACCTGCGGAGGAGTCTCCCACTTGGGAAAAATAATTAATCGCAAGGGGTTTTTGTTTTGGCCACAGGGGGGGGGGGGGGGGGGGGGAGGTCGCCATCTTCAATAACCAAGACCACACGGACTGCCCGTATAAGGCTTGGTATATATGTTTTTGACTTCGACTTCTGGTCTGAAAGGTCAAAAAAAAATTCACAGTCATCAAATGTCATGACATCATAATCATCATGCAGAACATTCTGAGACACTACAGACCACTTAGCAGACTGCAAAGATGACTCCCCCTGTAACACGACCGATAGGTGCTGTACCGAAAAGGCCGTGAACCCACACACGTAGGCTCATGCGAGACCTAGGTGGGCGCAGGAGACACTGGGGACCACTCAGCTTCCTGGGGAACCCCTTTATGGGTGAGGACCCAACCGACTGCCGTGATAACCCCTATGGGGCAACGCAGGGGGTGTGGCCAGCCGACCCAAGCCCAACAAGGTCAGGGTATTCCTGTACAGGAGCAGACAGTAACTGGGCGTGATATTAGAAAACACGCCCTGCATAAACTCCCAGTGTTACATTACCCTCCGCCATTAGTACATTACAAGTGGTACACTATTAGCAGTAGGGGAAAATCACGTTCACTCTCAGACATGATGAGTGTAACTGAGTATGTGACTTTCCTCACAAATAAATACATTTATAGTGAGGCAATGACGACCCTGCAGTACCGCACCGAAGGGCTTTAGCAGAAGAAAAACAGGGATAGAAAATATGGCTGACAGTCAGAAGTGAAAGTACAGGCAGACAGCGCTAGCATTAAGTCACATACAATGCAGAAATAACATCCTGCACTACCAGCGCTGAGATCAACTACACAGACACAGAGCCTGGTAGGAAACAGCGCTGCATACACTGACCTTATTGTTGCTTGAAGGAGAGGTATGCAGGGGACCCGGACCACACAGCCACCAGCATCAGCGTCCAGCAGCGCTTGCACATTACTAATAAAATGGCCGCTGAGGAGCAGAGAGGAGGCGAGCACCGGGGGAGGAACGCTGAACACAGCCCGTCAGACCGCTGTGGAGGCACTGTGCAGCGGGGGAGGCGCCGGCTGTAAACAGGGAAGGCGCACTCCCCTGGCATGCATTTAACCCCAGGGACGCCGGACGTTTTCCGCTCAGTCGCGGCCCGCTGTCCCTGGGGTTTGTGGAAGCGCAGGTTAATACCTGGCTCCACTCGCAAGCCAGTCCCCAGGGAGCCCCCTGGTCCCCTTAGATCTGGCCACAGTCCACCGCTAGCCGTGACCCCAGACCCCCACCAGCAACCCCGGATCGGTACCGGCGTTCTGGTACCGGCGGGGTGAAGGAGCGACAGCATGGACGTCTGTACAGACTGTCCATGCTGTACTGCTCAAGATGTGCAGCAACAGCTGCTTTTGGAAGTCTTCAGGGGCTGTAAGAGCCCCACTCTGCTACATGTGCTCCGACTCCTGGCCGGGCACTGAAAAAACTGATGGCCTTGGCTGGGGGGCGGGATATAGAGGAGGGACCCCAGTGCACCCTGGGAGGCTGAAGTTTTAACTCTGTGGTGCCCGTGCTGCTGCCGCATCGCCTATACCCCAAGGTATCCTGTGGATACCCTATGGACCCTGAAGTAGAAAAATAAATCACAATGATTACAAGTATTTTGTCAAATTATTGCCAAACCTATGTTTAATGGTGCGTATCCACTAGTAGACTGAAACGATTGAACGATTAGGACATTGTAATCGTGCAGTCGTTTCAGTCTGTGCTGTGCCTAGACTGAACGATCAGTTGTTCAGTGTAGGCACCCTCCCTCATCCCCGAACATGGCTAATCTGTCATTATTGGCAGATTGACCAGCATGTTCTGGCGATGATAAATGTCAAAATCGAACAGGGGGAGCGCACAACACTGGTCATTTTCGACATGAAACTGCCCAATTTGTGTCCAATTAACAATTAAGTTATCGTTCAATCGCTCTGTTTATTCAGGTAGGGGATACCCGCCTTAAGTTTCAGATATTTTCCAATGTCAGCAGACATTACTTTTTTATCTTTATAGTCTTTATTTCTTTTTTGGGGTGCTGGAGGGCAACAAAGCAGTCTATATTTTGGTAGAGATTTTAAATTACTTATTTTATATGAGCAAAAAAATGAGAAGTTAGTTTTCATGATGGTTTCCAAAATTATTTTCATGTAATCACTGCAGTTTTCTGAGTGGCTACCCAATGCTTGTGCTTTTTGCAAATGTTTACAATTTTCACCACAGTTCTAAGAAAACTATATAATATTTTATTATTTTAGTCCCAGTGTAATTGTAACTAAAGGTGATTCTAATCTTAAAATTAAAACCACGGGGGCGAATACATGTTATAACCAATTATTGATAGATTGTAAGCTTGCAAGCAGGGCCCTCTTACCTCTATGTCTGTCTGTTATTACCCTGTTTTGTTCTATCAATGTTTCCAATTGTAAAGCGCAACGGAATATGCTGCGCTATATAAGAAACTGTTAATAAATAAATAGTTTTGACATGTAGCTAATGGAAAAAATATTTTAACACCTTTAACATTACTTGTTGATCAGTGGCAAGAATGTGTTATTCCACAGAGCACAATTATCATTTTTCATGTGATGTCTTATGCTTGGTGCACCCTTGAAAGATGAGACGATGATCTAGCGATGACCAGTTACTATAGAATGATATATAGTGTCTGCATACACACTACACAAGCTCCCATATGATCACATGATATCACACGCGGGGAAAAACGTTACAGTACCGCATTGATTTATCTAATGTGCAGCACATCAGATAGGACGATGCGATATACTGTGTGTGAACCACAAATTGGGAGTACACACTACTTATATGATGGTAGTGCAGAGTGGTCACAAGTACCTTATTGCACGACAGATCGTGTAGTGTGTACCTAGTTTAAGGTGCATTTGGCAAGTGACTGATGCATTCCAACCGAACTGCACCACAGAATCTGCATTGGTACCTTCTGTACACAGTCTAATGAATCTACAAGCAGACTTGCAACAATAAATGAACTAATCTATAGGTTACTCTTGTCGTCGTTAGCACATTTAATGTAAGCTAAAGGCCCCCATACATCAGCAATTGATCGCAGCAATCGATTGAAAAAGGGAAAGATTTTTTTAAACAATCGATTGAAAAAGGGAAAGATTTTTATAAACAATCGATGTGCTTTTCCTTTTATGGTGTGTTGTAATATGCTTCTGTGGTGTCTCTACATAATGTAATTGTACAGTTCCTCTGCAGATCATATCTTTACACACAATGTACTGCACTAAACTAATAACATGTTTAGATGAGGATGTCCAACTAAACTCAAGAGGAAAAACATTAACATCTGTATAAAGGTCAATGGAAATGACTAATATCAGGGTATCCATTTCCTTCAATGATCTTGAAATAGCTTCAATCGCCTGTTTTGTTTGGATCACAAAACAATAAGTAATGTTTGCATTTTAAGTTATTAAAATTACGTAAGTATCTTAAAAAGAAGGTTGTAAAAGAGAGCTGATAGTGAGTGTGCAACATACTTGAATTTTTTTTTGTTTTATCAGGTCCCCTGGGAGATGCTGGATGTGGAGTCCATGGTAAGAGAATTAAGGGGCCTATCCATTAGCAGATCTTTCTCTACGATGAAAGACAAAAGATTTATCCCTTGAAAACTCCTGGGGCTGCGGTGACAGATATCTGTCAGGTACATGACAGATTTTTGCAAACGACGAACGATATTGCATGACATCATCCAGGGAGTGGATTTTTTTTTTCTTTAGGTTTCTATTAATTTTCATTAAAAATATCGTTCGTCGTTTACAGATTATAAACTGACAGATATTTCTAATATCCGCCAGTGATAAGCGATAATTGACCAACATGTTGGAGAGACGAAAGACACAATTTGTCGGCCGCAGGAGTGCGCAACTGTCATCGTTCAGGGCAGATACATTTGAATATATCATTCAGTCGTTCAATTTATCTGCTAATGGATAGGCCCTGAACGATATATCATTCAAATTTATCTGCAAATGGATAGGCCCCTTTAAGCCCCCGGACTGCTCACTTTTCTGGGGATGTGTGCAAATTCAGGAGACTAGTCTACTTTCTCAAAAGTTTGTGAAAGCTACACATAATTTAAGCGTCTCCCAGAAATTCCTGGAAAGTGTTAGAACAGTGCTACCTAGTTACAGATACACAGATATGCACCAGTCTAGGAAGAGTTCCAGGGGGTAGATGTATTAAATCTTTACTGGAAAAGTAGCGCTGTAACTAATCGGTTTCTAGATATTTTCTCTTTTTTTTTTTTTTAAAGTTTTTTTTAAACCCCTTCACTGCTGAAACTACTCTGACACGCTTCACATTCCAACATCAGCAATTATTCATACAGTACCATAGCAATTTTTTTCCCAAAAAGCTTCCAGAAAATACCAATAGTATGAAAGTGAACTCTAACTCTCACTAACTGCCACCAAGAAATACTTTGTGGTTCTAACTCTGATAACAGCAGAAAGCAAGATTCTAGACATAGGTTTCATAATAAAATCTGCTCTTGAGAATTGAGAACGAAAACACAGATAATGTGTAGTAATAATAAAGCACAGCATTTTAAAAACTAGAAATCTGCTGCATCAAATAATAGGCACCCCAAAATGTATTCAGGTTACAGAGGGGAAGTTCTGGGCATTTACTACTAGGAGGAAGATCATTTGAAAGAGTGGACTCCCCTCTTTCAAATTGGGGGAGCCACAAAGTGCACAGCTGGCATGATGGGGCGATTGGGGCATTAAGTTCACTCCCCATCCCCTGGCACTACTAGTATTTTGGCAGTGCTGTGTAGAATGGCACAACAAACACAAAAAGGGATCACATCATTTGAAAGAGGACAATACCTGCTCCAAGTGACTCACACCTGTTACACTTCTGAGCACCATGTGTCATTAAGTCCCATTCCTTCATCAAATGCAGCCAGCAAGGGTGGACTTTCAGATAAAGAATACAAATGAGGATAATTTTAAGTGATTAAGACCAGTAGTCCTTAGCATTACAAGGGCATTGTTTCAAGTTCGAAATGAACAGGGCTGATAGTGTCCTTATAACTTGAATGAATTACCTTGGTTACATCCATGACTTCTAAATAAACATGACTTCATTCTCCGGTTAGATTGACCTCCAGATCATATCTTCAATAGCACAGCTATAGCTGCAGAGGTCGATCATTCATACACACTGAACGACCATTATCGGCATCTGGCCGTGGGTCCCGCTGGCTGGGGGGCTGCTCCCTGCGGCCTCTGCTGCATGTGGACGGGCGGTTGGTTGACCGCCAGTACACACTTGCCGATGGACAGATATCTGCCATCGGCTGTACAGCACAGCCGACACGATAGGTCTGTGAACGACGTCGTTCACAGACATATCGCTGGTACACACTGGTCGACGAGCACCAGATATATTGGCCGGTCAATTGATCATCCAATATATCCATCACTGTGTACCCAGCTTTAGGGGGATGTGTACATCTGGATTAGGGATAGGTAGAGATGGACTAATACTGTTGTAATAACAAGGCACAGCATCACAAAGGAGGGTTAAGGATCTTTCAAAATGACTATTTGAGGTTTTGATGGCCTAGGCCAGGGGTGGGCAATAAGCGGCCCTCCAGCTGTTGAACAGTTTTAGCATGGCCACATAGCAAAACTTTAGAAAGGCATGCTGGGATGTGTTGTTCTACAATGGCTGGGGGGCTGCTAATTGCCCACCCCTAGCCTAGAGTGACTGATGTTGGAAGTTAAGTTAGTTGTAAACTGTATTTCTGACACGAATGGTTATTGTAATAGTTTGTACTGAATAATTTTAAATGTTTTGTAGCGTTAACATACAGTAGTGGAGCACTACAGAGATATAGAAGGCGCTAGTTCAGTATAAAAAAACAAAACAAAAAAAACCTTGATGTGCTCAGAGAGAGAACAGTTCTTGATAGGAGGGGAAAAAAATAAAAAAAACATAATATCCCTTTGTATAAAGTGATGCTGTTCCTATTTTAGGAAATGGTGTGAATCAGTAGTGGAACTTAAAATTATACCTAGCTGTAACAAAGCCCAACCATTGGGGCACTGGAACCAAACTTTGATCAAAAGCATGCACAGGACATGTGCAGAGGTTATTTTAGTTATCTACTACATTTATTTCACATAGTCAAAGCTAAATTGTAATGGTACTAGTCATCTTTTATGCCCCCTTCAGTTAAAAAGGCAAATAAATAAAAAAGTTCCAGGACATCTGAACTGTGCTTCATTTGTGTGAGATCTGGTGACTGTGGTGGCCACTGGAGTAGAAGGACCTCATTGTTATTGTTGAGGAAGCTGCTTTAAAAGCTGTGTTTTTTGACATGGTGCATTCTCCTGTTGGACATGGCAATTAGAGGATTGTTGACTGTGGTCATAAAGGGATGTGCATGTCAGCAATAATACTTGGGTAAGCTGTAGTATTTAAGTGCTGCTCAGTTTTTATGAAGGGGCCTAATGTATGCAAAGAACACATTTCCCACACCATCAGCTTGACCCTTTGACACAAGACAGGATGGATGTTTATGCCAAAGGCTGACCTCACCCTATACATGTTACAGCAGAAATTGATTAGACAGACCAGGCAATATTTTTCCAAAAATCAACTGTCCAGTTTTGGCAAGCCTGTAGCGTCAGTGTCATTTTTGTAGTGGACAAAAAACAAACCCATGAGGTCTTCTGCTGCTGTACCCATCCACTTTAAAGTTCAACTTAATCTGCCCTCAGACAGAGATGCTCTTCTACATACCATTATTTAAACACATGTTATTTCCATTACAGACATACTAATATATGATAGAGTTTTAGATGAATGTAGTCTACATATGGTTAGCTTTAATCTGAACGTTGTATAATTTTTAGTGGCTATAACAGATTGCTATATACTGTAGTTACAGACATGTCAAATTTACTTGATTTCCTACTGTACAGATTTCTATACTTTGTGTGGCTCCAAATGAAACCATTATTCCTATACATTTCTCTTTAAAGAAAGGTGGGCTGAAAAAGCCATTTACAAAAGGAAACCATTTCTCTAGCTGTAACTGCATCTTTTTCAGACTTAAACCGTATATTGACTACCTAGTGGGCAATGTCTTAAGAAAATTTATGTAGGAACAATTCTATATAGTAAATTTAGTAATATGACTGTACAGTATAGAGTACAACAAAACTTACTAACACCAATAAGTACTTCCCATGGATACAATTTTATTTTGTTACTGAAAATTGTACCAGAGTGGTCAGGCAGTTATTTAGGATATATACTTCCTGAAAAGAGACAAGTTGATGGTTTTCCTAACCATTAGGGACATTTTTCAAATGGAGACAATCCATGTATGGAGTCAGGAGGACAATCAAGGAAGTTTGCTTATTATTAACAGTATTAAAGGTTTGTAATGAGCTCAAGTTATAATTAATATCTTTGTAAAGGATTGTCATCAGACCTGTGACCCTACAGAAGAGAAAGGCCTTAAGCTGGCCACACACTAGACCAACTTACATCCAACCAGCCAACTTGTTGATTGGTTGGAATGAAAAACTGGTAAGGTATGGGAGTAAATGATGATCAGCAATTTGCTCATAAATGACAGAAAACAGATGAAAATGGTCGTTCAGACAAGTTTGTTAAATGTTTGATCTAAACTATTTATTCAAACAACAGTTTTGGTCCATTTTCCAGCATTTGGGAGCAAATTGCTGATTGTATTCCTTACCAGATTTTCATTCCAACCAATCAACAAGTTGGCTGGTTGGACAGATAATCTTTAGATGTGTGGCCAGCTTTAGACTAGCCATGAAAGGTAGCATGTGCCCAAAATGGTAAGGAATGCTGTGTCTATAGTGCAGATCTTTAACAAGATGCATTTTATCATACTAAACATATCAAAAGTAGTAGGAAAAACTCAAGGAATTACAGGCTTGTGGTTGCTTAGGTACATTCATACGTTCGTTTATTTGGTCATGTATTAGTATGTCATGTCAACTGTAGTTTTAGTCATATGTGCAGTAAAGCACCATATAATTCTGTACCTTTTTTTTTTTTTTTTTAAAGTATGCAAGTTACACATTTGTGGATATAAACATTTATGTAAAGTTATACAGTTGAGCTGACAGGCTTAAAAAGATGAGAATATAGTAGTGGTCTTAAAAGCTTGCACTCAAGTAGTTAAAGAAATCCCTTTTAAGTGTGCTGAAAAATAATTATTGGTGTCTGCAAGAATAGTGATCTTGGCTTCATACCTATAGGTGTAGTAAACAAAGAATGGGTTTAATATATTTAAAATAAAGTTAAACTTCTGCTTTGAGATTTGTGTAATTACCAAGATGAGTTTTCACAGCTAAACCTTGTCTGTGTTTGTGTAAATATACACATTTGAATAATATATAAAGTGTAAAGGTGGCCATACACTATGAGATTCAAAAGTTGGTCAGACCAGTTGTACAATTTCCCTTCAGATACCAGACAATTTGTATTTAAAACGGAACTATTTCACATTAGACCATACGATTTGATCAATCACATAAAAAGGACCTCATTCAGTGGCGGTCGTTAGATGCAAGCGGTCACTTCGGCCGCTTGCATCCTGTAGTGCCGCCTCTTGATAGATCGCTAAGCTGTGGGTTACCACCCACAGCTCTAGCGACCGACCAAGGTGATGGTCAAGAACATCGGGACCATCGGGGCTTGCGATGAGACCCCAAGGTTGGGTCTCAGCACTTGCAAGCCCCAGGGAGCTTCCTGCTCTGATCGAGCAGGAAGCTCCCCACTGACATCACTGCTGATGTCAGTGGGGCCGCCCCCAAACAGCAGGCGTTCCTTCGGGAACGTCTCCATTTGGTCAGCCACGCCCCCTGCCCGCCTCCCAAACGGGGCGAGCTGTCACTCACCATCGACAGCTCGCCCCCTTTGGTGCGAGACCCCTAGCGACAGAGTGCCAGTCACTAGCCGGGACTCGCGCATGCGCACGTCATAGCCGGCTCTGACGTGCGCATGCCCAGTGGGGGAACATCGATTCCGGGTTGCGAGCTATCAACGCTTGCGACCGGGTTTGAATGAACCCCAATCAGTTGATATCTCTCTGCAAAACCATCTGATCTGCAATCCAACTAGACGACGGCGGGGACACGCATCGGGGTCACAGAAGACTAAAAATACAACTATTTTCAAATGATTGGTCTGTCCAACCTGTAGAAACTGCTCAAATCGTGTGATCAATTGTCCCGTGAATGGCCAGCATTAGAGTGTAAAATGTGTGTAATTCTGCAAGGGATGCATGGTGAATCCATGTTCGTGTGAAGGCTTTGACCATTATGTGCCAGATTCGTAAATGAACTTCACTGTTCACTAGAATAGGGGTTTAACTGTGCATTGCCGACTCCATAGCCAAATTTGCATATGCCACAGAGTAAAGGCCTCCATTTGCTTCTTGTCAGAGCAGAGAGGGAAGTGCCATAGTGGCCACAGCATTCAACATAGTTCCGCCACTGCTGGTCGGTCTTATTTCACAGAATTCTCCAGGTCTCTATTTCTCCCATCTACAGTACTAAACTCTCAGAAACCACCTCTACCAAAGTAAATTAAGATGTATAAAACATGCTGACAAACTTTCACTACATGTGTTGAATTGGACATTCCCTACACCATATACTGTACATCATTAACATTGATCACATAGAAAGTTTTATCCTCATTTAGCATCTGTAAAAAATACTATATCACACTGTACTGCAACTCAGATTTCAGGTGCATTCATGAGCCAGACAAATAAGACTATGAATTAGGTTAAACAACATTTGTGCCTAATCATCCTATAGCTGTGTGGACTTTTGCTACTGCTGCCTTTAAAAGTAAAGTCTGATGTGAATTTGTTTTTTGTTAAACAGGTACAAGAATAGGTTGGATAATACACACAATTAGTTTTCACTATTGCAGAGTCTATTTCAAGGCTTATTTGGCTTAAGGGAAGTCAGTAATGATGAACAGTTACATTTCTTAAAAAAGTTAAACCATATGGTGCAGCAGAACACTACGGGGTATACTTACTAGAGCTTGATTTTAATATCGATGAAAATCTATCAACATTAATTTTGTATCTGGAGCTAAAATCACACATTTGCCAATACTTGTACGAACAGACAATTTTTGTTTTTATGTGCGATTTATCCCCAGAAACTATGATTTTGCATCAATCAAAATCAACCTTTAGTAAATATACCCCTACATACATTTCAGTAGTTCTAAAAATGTTTGTCATTTTGTGGTTTGGCCCATTTTAAAAATAAATAGCTGAAAAGCCTGATTTTTAATATGGACACAGCAACTGACAAAAAAAAGTGCAACATGTATAGTCGATATAGATTTTACTGGGTAACATCTAAACCAATGCAAGTCTTTATAATACATATTAAAACTGTATACAATCCCAGACAGCCACAACAGTTATTACACTAAATAAGGCCTTTATATGTATCCACAGTGTATTATCCATTCACAATTGTACTACATACCATTAAATTGTAGTTGCATTCATCATTGACATTTTAAGTAAATTTAAGTTGAAGGACAGGCAACTTCATGAAAACAGACAAAAAACACTCACATTACTGTGTTGATAAAAAAAAAAAAAAAAAATGACCTTAGTCTGTAAATTGATATGAAAAGAAAAAATGAAATGGAAAAAAAACAAACAAACAAAAAAAAAAACCATACACCTCCTATAATTTATATAGTATGCAACTTTTATGAAAGAAAAAAAAAAAAAAAAAAAGTCTGTTATGTTAGAATCAATAAATGTTTTAAAGGCCAGTGAGGTCAACAAAATCTGCCTTGTACTGCACGAGTGATCTACACAAGGTGAGCATGTAGAGGCTCTGTGGCAGCAATTGTACAGACTTGGCCAGTTGTCAGTGATATCAGAACAGGTTATTAAGTTTATGCCCTCCCCCCATCCCAACATTTGCTATAAAAACAGCAGCTTATTGTCACGTTTGGTTTCAGTGCAAGCACACTGGGCTGTAGTCCAAACGTCAAAGGCTGCATGAAAACCCCTACCAGCTGTAATGAGAGTTTTTGGCCAAATGAGTTTGGTCTGCCAGTGTAGGAATTCAGCACGTTGTTGCTCAGCAACAGCAGTTACAAAGAGTTTATATTCCCTATAAGATTACTCTAGCATAGTGGCAGCAGAGAGATCCTAGCACTCACAGGGCGAGAAAGTCTCTCTTATACAAGATATCCAGGTCTGTGGTGTAAGATTAATATAACAGAAAAAACAACATTACAAAAACAAACCAAAAAAAAAACCAAACAAAAAAAAAAAAAACACTTAAACCAGCAGTTTTGTTAATAAAAATAACACTGCCAGGATGACACTGTTATTTGTGTACAATAGTAAAAAAGTGCAATCAAGACAATGTATGTGAAAGCTTACTAAGAAAAAAAAAAAAAAAAATTGTCCACTCAAGTAATTTCAGTATTGTACTAGTGGTAATGATCGTATGTGGGCTACACCGTCCCATAAGACAGTTGTTCATAGTTCAGTATATGAAATCACAGCATCTAGTGTAGTATTTTCAATGTCAGTGCCAAGTGGATCTTGCAGTGCTTCCTAGAGCAGAAAATCTTGGAACGGCTAGTAGGAAATACCTGGAAGAATTTGGCAACAAGTTTCTGCTCACTTGATATGTTTTACAAAATGATTAAAAAGAAAATCAAAGCTCCTACAACAGGCGTTTTAAAGTACATTTGATAAAATTAACTTCTTTATTTTAAAGCCTGCACAATTTTTAGATGGGCTATCCTTCTGAACATGATGATAGAGTGATTACAAGAATCAGCATGCCATCAAATAAGTAACACTAAATCTAGTACCAGTTGGTATGGCTGTATCAAGTTGATACAATGAGCTACTTCATAGACCTCATAGTAAAACTGTACACATACCAAAATAAAAATTAGATTATATACTATACACAAATGTACAGAGGCCTGACCTGCACAATAAGTGTAATTCCACATTCTAATACTGGAATAAAATAAAAAAAAAACCAAACCCTTCATTGCCGGTGTGAAAAGGGGATTTCTATTCAGAGGTAATTTTCCTCATTGCTAAGGCACACCTCTGCATCTGTGGTGGTCGCTCTTGGTTAGCAATATCCACTATTACCAGCGGGACCACTATGACGATTGGCAAATCTGAAATGGTCTGGACAACATGCAGTAGTGTTGAGACTGGTGTTGAAGCAATGGCAGTAGTCTATATGGTGGTTTTCAATGGTAGACTTGCATATAACAGTGGTCTCGCTGGCTTTAACTATGGTAATGTCGGGGTACAAAGGAGCTTTCGTTATAATACAAATCAGGACCAGGACAACATTGTGAAAAATATCCTCATTAGTAGTCCCTAGATAACATTTCCCTTAATGATTTACCTGTAATCTGTTAAGCACCCTACATGATTTACAAAAAGGACCAGGTTTATAACAGAACGCTCTTCTATGGCTCACAGTCCAGGAGAGAGAGAGTGGGGAAAAGAGAAAACATGGTCGTCTAAGCCATTTGGTGGCCAAGGAGAACTGCAATGCACTGCTGTGAAACTTGATACAGACCTTCAGGATTGTGTTTTATCAAAGTTGTAGTTTACAAATTTACAAGCTCTTGTGTGACAAACTGTTTCAATCGCTCAAGGTATTGTCCATAAAGTTCCACATCATTATGTCCTGCTCCTTCCACCCAGAGTGGTTCCACCGGCCTCTGGCAACGCTCAAACAGTGCCAGGCCATGTGAAAAGTCAATGACTTCATCTTCTGTGCCGTGGATTATCAGGACTGGGGAAGTTATTTTGGATATTTTGTCAATGCTGTAAAAAAGAAAAAGGAGAGCACTACTTGTCAAGCACAAAACATTTACAATTCATAACATTAAATTTACAATTCACAAGATCAAAAAACACATGAAATTGAATGATTACAAGTCATAATGTGAGGCATACTAACTACAAACCTAAGTGCAAAAATATTGTGGGGTTCTCCCCAATTAAATCACCATTGGGCAAGTCTCTACCAACCAAAACGTAAAGGGTGGATAGCACTGCACTGGCATTGGTGGCTGTAATTTTACCACCTGAAAATATGCGAAACAATTCATCAAAGATTCCAAAAGAGCAATACTCACTTTGGGAATGCATCAAAACAATAGGTTTTCTTTGTGTCTGGAAAGGCTACCCTCATTCCAGACGTCAGGGGTGAATGGAGAATCACAGCAGCACTTTCATATCGAGCAGCAAGATCCACAGACGGGACAGTTCCTATGCTCTGGCCATATATAATAACATGCTCTGGACGTATACCATACCTAAAAAAAAAATTAAATAAAAATTATTTTTCTTTTACTTTTCATGGTTTAATCAAGTCAAAGTGAGCCATTTATTATCAAACCACTGCAATGCAAAGGTTATCTTCAACACCATGGGCCAAATGTAATTGGGTGAAAGTTTAGAAAATGTGACAGTTTAGCAATAAACTCACTTTTTAAACTCTGCTAACGAAATAGAGTCAGAGAACAGGCAAACTCACATGTTTTTCAGGCTAAAAAAACCTCACGATTTAAAAAAAAACTCATCCAGATGTTTTCCCATTTTGAAGATAAAACTCAACCAATTTGAGTTTACAGCTAACCTCTCACATTTCCTAAACGCTCATCCTATTACATTTAGCCCCAGGTCTTAAATAAAGCTACAAAACTGCAACACACTGAGATCTACCAGAGTGTACTTAAAACAATGTTGAAAAATCTATACATGCCTTTAGCCTATACCACAGATCACACTGTCAACAGACAGTGCTAGTAGCATTTATACCTCTGTGTAGCTAGAGAACATGATGCCCCGGCTCAACATTTAAAATTCTATAGTACATGCATTCTGCAAGTTATAAGTGTGGCAGCGCTGGCATGAAAAAGGGTATAAGATCTGTATAAAGAACAATGATTCCATACATATTATGACTTCTAACAAATCTTAAACTATAAAACATGTAGATATTGTTTTTGGTAAAAATGTTCACCAGTTAGAGAAATTGAGGAATTTTCCCCTCTCATCCAAAGACGCCCCAGCTTTTTGCCATTTGGGAAACAAAAATCTATGGGGTAAATGTAACAGTCTGCGGACTGCAGGCATCGCAGAGTTCTGTGCGAGTCTGCCCGATGTTTTAAAATAGCAGTCATTTCAAAGGCAAAATTAACCAGGTTTTGCCTTTTAAGTGACTGCTACTTTAAAAAGTATTGCATGAAAAAACGCTGATGCCAGGCTATTACAATTACCCCATGCATTTTTGTATTTACTTTTAATTTTTAGGGCAGGCATCCACAATATCTAGGTTTATTATTTTTTTTAGTACACATACAATACACAGAAAAAAAACTTGTACATAAAATACTAGATTAATAAAATAAAATAGTAAAATTGCTGTGAGGCTGCCAGCCCTTCCCGCAAGAGGAGGAAGTTAAGAGGATGCATCAAGTACAGTGGATACATCAAGTACAGTGGATACAAAGTAGCTTATGCAATTTTGTAAACTTAAAGCTAAACTAAAGCTGGGTACACAGACAATGTCGTTACGATTTGGCCAAATCATAACGACATATCTTGCAGTGTATGCACGATATGCGCCTTCCTACGGGTCACATGCAATATGGTTTCTGAAAGACGAAGACCATCTCCTGGATCCACTTTTTCAGGAGGATATTATCCATCTCGCTAGGATTGGTTTGCAGAGCACCAGACTGACGTGCCAAATCTCACGTGGCACTCAATTCGCCAGATCTCAATGTGATTGAAAAAATTTGGGACATGTTGGAATGGGTTGTGAAGAAGAAACAAAACACCCTCCGAATTTGGCTGCATTGAAGGACCACTTAGTCGTTGAATGGGCGCAATGCGTTATGAATGTGATGCAGAGTCATATTGATAGCATGCCTCGGAAAATCCAAGCTGTCATTAAAGCAGGTGGTGATGTAACGCCATATTTTAACATCTAATGTGAGCATTCCATATTATTTTGTTTTTATATTAACTAATCTCTTTACATTGGGTTAAAAATAATTTTTTTCCTTATTCTGGAATATAAATTCATGTGAATACATCTGTATCTTCGATAGCTTGTCACAGTTCTGACAAGTGGCTGATGCTTTGCATAGGTGTGTATGCCAGTGTGACTAGAGACCAATTTATATAAGTCAGGTTAATTTGTGTTGAAGCAAATCTTAATTTCCAGATGGCTACTGCCAATATGACTTTAGCTAGAGGAATAAAATGATCTGTTAATAAGATCAACAAAACCAACATAGTTTTAAAGCCACTTTGTGACCATAACATTCACTGACAAAATGAATAAAATATTACATTTCTACATTTTCAATATAAAATGCATTTAATTTCATGCCATATATCTTTTTTGCACTTAAATTCTGTATTAAGCTCAGGCTGTCCATGGATACTACTGAAGCAGGATTTAATGTTAAATTGTAATAAGAAATCTGAGCGATCAAAGCCAACCAGATGCCCGATGGAGGTATATAGTGGGCGGCCGTACACAGCACGATTTGGTGTATGGCCATGCAATATACCCTTCCATCCCGCATTCACCTGCATGCCGTGGTTGGGCCACCTGCACGCAGCACTTCAGATGGGACGACCCAGTTGACGCACGTAAACACATGATTGAGGGCGCACAGTGAGCGGTATGGACGACATTCTACCCCGCATTGGAACGACATATTGTCCAATATATAGCTTGATGTGTACCCTGCCTAACATGAAGTAGCCAGAGAGACATGTAATGGCATGAGAACAGTGGAAGTGAACGCAGGCAGTACAGAGAGGGGGAGATGCAGAGGATGTATTTAGAGCAAATGTGGAAAGTCCACTTTTACTGTATTTTGAAAGAGTTTCAGATCTTTAGAACAAACTAATTTGATTTAATTCATACTAGCATCCCAGTTTTCAAGGATGTTTAGTACTAAACTTGGGGGGGGGGGGGCGGATTACTGTATACTCCACACAAAAAATAAAAAAATTACACCACACACTATTTCTGTGTTCATCTTTTAAATATTTTAAAACAAGTTCCATTAAGCTGGGTAGACACCCATCAGATATATCTGCAGATGATGGTCGTTCATATACACTAAACAATCTGTCATCTGTCCGCGAGTACCACAGGCCGGGGGTTGTGCGGCGACACCCTCCCCGCGGCCTCCCCTGCAGGTATATTGGGCATCAGCTGTGCAGCACAGCTAACGCGATATGTCTGAACGACGTCATTCACAGACATACGCTGGCCAACGCACACAAGATATATTGGCCGATCAGTTGATTGGCCAATATATCTGCCAGCATATACCCAGCGTAACAACAAAACAATCGTAAAGTTTAATTATTTTAAAATACAAGTAGTACAGTAACAGGAAATAGGGGTTGGACCACTTACCAGAAATACTAAACGCTTGCAGATAGATTAGCAGGGACGTTCTGCTCAGCAAAACTTGAAGGATCAGGATGGCAGATTTTAGCTCAGGACCTGCACTATCCTGCTTTCGACACCAGCACAGCAGTGTTTGTATGGTGTGGGAAGCACTGTGGTGAAGGTCATGGCTAGAGCTGGTATTTTTATGTAGTATGTTAAAAAATATGCACAAAAATGTAATATCAATTAGCATAAAACTGGGTACACACTATACGATGTATACCCAGTGACTGAACGTCACTATGTAACAATATATCGAGTGTGCAGTATACACAAGATCCGGTGTACAACGGCGCAATATATTGTTACATGCTGCATGTAGCACCATGGTGCCGTTCCATCTACTGAGCAGCACAGGAGATGGAACGATGCAATGAGCAACCCCTGTGCATGCGCAGTCGGGTGTACACACTATACAATCCACAATATATCGTTCTAATCCACATCGGAGCGATATATCGTATTATTATCATCATCCTTTAT
The DNA here is from genome assembly GCA_031769625.1 of Taudactylus pleione. Lineage (NCBI taxonomy): Eukaryota > Metazoa > Chordata > Amphibia > Anura > Myobatrachidae > Taudactylus > Taudactylus pleione. Next base: position 39,544 of record JAUIMM010001567.1, read on the forward strand.
TTATAAAGCACCTTACACAGTATATAAATGAGCACACAAGAAAAACAGTTAATAGTAACACAAAACAATGTGGGACAAGGACATGGTTTATAAACATAGCTGCATAATACAAGCAGCAGGACATGAGCAACCAGGTGTTAGGTGCCGTTGTGGAGAGTTAGGAGTAAATTATACTATAAGTAGGGGGAGGAGAAGCACATGAGGGACGAGGGATCGTATGATATGTCTTCTAGTGTGTACCCAGCTTAAATTTAATAGTAACCACTAAATATTTATTTAAATATTTGCAGAAAAATTCCAGCTCTATCGTGAGCTGTTCTGTCACTTGGGCAGACACGTTTCATTAAGGAAGCACAGTACAGGCTGTCACTGAAGTGAAAATGCCACAAAAGTTCTCAATGTATTTAGAGTTTAAAATAGAAAAAAATGGAATCCCTAAAAATTAAATTAAAACAGATCATTTACCCTTGTACTTGAAGATATGTTTAACCATTTAACAGACCATTTAAAAAAAAAAAAAAACTAAATGTTACTGAAAAAAAATATGTTGATTTCTTAATAAGATGAACTTTTTTTTTTCCTAAATGAATGTAAATATTTTATTGGAAAGAGAACGCCTCTCCCCCTCGTGTTCAAAGCACCCATAGTAAAATTACCTCCCATTGGCAATATACCCCTCTCCACTCAGCAATTGTTATCCATTAACATTACGCCTCACCCCTAGTGGTAAAATACACCTTGTTGTATAAACCCCCACACGTGGTGTAATACATCTGTTCTGTACCACTCACTTGCCCCAGAGTCCAATGACTAATTGGGCAATACCACCCCTCCCCCATCCTCCACACTCAAGTAGATGGGGCATTATCACTTTCTTTCCAACACAGGCAAAGCAGCGAAGGGTGTGTCAGGGGAACTGAATCTGTACCCCCCCTGCGCACATGTGCAAAACGGATTTCCTTTCTAAAAGCCAGGAGTCACAGCAGGGTGGCATGGTTGCATGGGATGTGACCAGGTTAGCTAAAGCCCAGCTTGTTGCAGTGGCATCCCATGCGACCATACCAGTTAAGTGATAATAGGAGACAAGAAGCAATTTTTATGTTTGGCCTATTTTGAACACAAGACAAACCCATTTTTGTAACCAGACTTCTGTAACTGCTCCATGAGGGAGTATAGTAATCAATAAGGGGAAAGGACATTGTTCCCTTATTCAGAGATTATCTTCAGCAGCATTTTATTAAGTTGTATTTTGCAGCATTTAGCATGTATAGTGGATCCTAAGATTTTTGTTAATCCTAACTATTTAGTACAGAGGAGCACAACCTGAGGGCCATAATGTATAATTACTTTTGAGTGTCACGTACAGTTCTGGTCAACATTATTGAAACCCTTGAATTTTAAGTACATCATGCTTTTATTACCAGTTATTTATATCACATCAGTCCGTGCCTCAGTAGAGTTTACAATCTATGGGGTTGATGCATCAAGTAAAGAAATCAGTGGAGAAGCTCCCCATAGCAACCAATCAGCATCTTTCATTTTATAGAATGTACTCTTCAGCCGATTGGTTGCTATAGGCAACGTTTCCACTCTTAATTGGTTGATACATCAACCACATGTACCCACACCATATTCCCACTGATATCTGTGGTGCTGACGGGAAGGTAAGTTTTGTGAATGGGTACAAGGTGCGTGGTGTGTGTTAACTACACACCCTGCACCCATTATAGATACGCTGGCAACAGTCAATTTTATAGAAGATCAATAAACTTATATATATAAAAAAAAAAAAAAAAAAGTAGAAGGACTTTACAGTCAGGTTTAAAATGGTTTTACAAAAGTCAAAGAGTGGGTACAACATCTAACTTGCCTCCGGGCAACGGAGATGAAATTATGACACTGAATGCAGCTGTTATTTTATAAAAGTCTCATATTTGATGCCATTTTTTTCCCATACACTATCTTCGTTCTTTGTTGAACTACAGATTTTTGTTTTTAAACAAAAAAATAAATAAAATATAATTCTCTTTCTGCTACTACAATCACACTTTTTTTTTTTTTTTTAAAACACACCGGAACGCGGTACGTTTGGGTGCAAAGTACAGTGTTTCCCCGATAAGACCTACCCCGAAAATAAGCCCTAACAAAATCCCCATCTTGTCCGAGCCCTGCGCTACACTAAAATGCCCCCAGCTCCGCTCCCCCCGCATGAAATGGATGCCACTGTTAAAGATTTAACAGTGGCATCCAATCACAGCTGCAGTGTCACTCTCACAGTGAGCGCGCGGCAGTTGGCGTGCGTGGCAGCGCCATTTACAGCAGCGCCAGAGGAGAGTAGAGAAAAAGAGGAAAAAAAATACAGGTAAGTAAAGAATTGTAAAGCAGGACGGAGGGCATGATGGGGATGAAAACAGGACTGAGAATTGGGATATGGACACTTATGATGTTGTTGAAGATGAAGATTGAATAAAGGTAGATTTCTTTGTTCACACTTACCTGTTTATTGAAATTGCTGTCAATATTAATTAAAATAAGCCCTACCCCAAAAATAAGCCCTATGGAGTTTTTTTGACCCAAAAAAAAAAAAAAAAAAGAGACTGTCTTATTATCGGGGAAACACGGTAGTTTCTGCTCCGGGAGGTGAAGAGGTAGGATCTCGAACTTGCTATGGTTGATTCTATAACCTAATTTGGATAATTCTCTAAATAGATTGGGAAGGGAAGTGAATGGTTTAGTCAGAGTAAGGAGCACATCATCAGCGTATAGAGAAAGTGTATGCTGGGAATCACCAACAGTGACACCGGTGATGTCCAGGTTAGCGTTAACTCGCCTGGAAAGGGGTTCAATGGTAAGTGCAAATATAAGGGATGAGAGAGTGCAGCCCTGCATGATCCAGTTTGTAATGTCAAAAGAATCTGAAAGCAACCCCTCTGCAAGAACAGCGGTAGAAGGATTATGGTAAAAGGACTTTAATCAACTGTAGAAATGTAACCGGAAACCAAATCTGAGGAGTGTTTGAATTATGAGTGGCCAAGAAACCCTGTCAAGAGACTTCTTTTATAAGGTAAGCACCAGTGAAAGTAGATTACGCACATTAATACGATGAACGTCTATTGTGCACCAAGCATTATCGAGTGCCTGTCTGGACGGGATAAAGCCCATCTAATCAGGGTGAAGAGAGCTGAAAGCCTATTCACAAGAATTTTGGCAAAATTTTTTTAAATCTTCACACAGTAATGAGATAGGAACCAGAGTGTATTTCCTGTGGTTCGCAGAGGAAAACGTAAACAGAAGTTAGCACAATAGTGTCCAAAGACGGGTTAGGAAGTAAACCTGAAACACCTCTAGGTGATGAAGAAGGAACAAGAGAATGTGCAGAGTAAAAAAAATACTTTAAAAAAAAAAAAGAATGGAGGCTAGATTAAGTACAGAGAACTGTGTAACCGAAACCTCCTGAATGTGACCCAATAATCAAAGGTGAGCAATAAAATTGATAAAGTGGAATACCTATAAGACCATGGAGAAGGGAGAGTAGCCCAATACGGGGGCCTAAACTAAAAAAGGTTGAACATTTGGATAATTAGAAAACTAAAAATAACAAAAATTACTTAAGCGTGTAAAAACCCAAAAGACTTCTATGAAACAGAAAATATCAAGATGACAGCAAATCAATATAGGTAAAATGTAGTGCGTATCTTGTACAATATGGAGAGTGCTATTGCAAAAGGGAGAGCGATTTACCCACGGTGAAAGGGTAAATACATAGAGTACCCGTGGCATCTCAGGGACATTGATAAAAAGAGCAAGGGTAAGGGGTTTAATATCCCATACATGACAGCACTCCAGTGCTCTCCACAATTATTATTGATATAGATATAGCCAGACCAAATGAAGATGGAGATGGTTTACCAGTTCATAGTAGGTCTCATCAAGTTTTAGCAAGATGTCCTCGTAGAGGATTGTATGGTTATACTGGCTGAATAGAATCACTTTAAAACAAGCCAAAACCCTTTTGCTTTCAAAGTGCAGTGCAGGGATATCCAATCCTGGTGGCTGTCAGGGTATTGTAGTCTTTGCTTAATGCTTTTCGCTGAGTAGCGCTCAGCTCCTTCAGAGAAAAGGTAAAGGCCTAGCAGTAGTTGGCTGTAACATCCCAAACAGGTACAACAGTCAGGTCATAGGGAGCACGAATGTGAGCAACAAAACAAGGGCAATAGGTCTCTGGAGACTTCAGGGGTCAGAGCAAAAGGAGAGATCCAATTCTTCAAGATGAGTCAGGAGGTCCTTGTCATCCCTGGGGTCTCTGATGATTGACTTGCCACCAAGGCAAACCATAAGCTTGAATGGGAACTAAAGATAGTGGATACATCTAGCTCGCAGGGCCCTGGTTAAATCTGAGATCTTTGCTTAACTATTGTTAAAGGAGCGAGGTCCTGATATATGCCAAACTTCAGTTCTATCATATAGGATGTGAGGTTTACCTGGTGTTTGAGCCAAGCGGAGTTCTGCATCTATATAGGAGAAGACATTTAAAAAAATAAACCCATCTCTTGGAGGTTGGCTCTCTCGAAATTTACGTCTGAGAGCCCGGTGGGCTCGATCATAATGGTAGCTTACATGAGCATGATGGTGAAAGTAAGTTTCAAAGCTGTATGGAAACAAAGAAAGCAGTAGTGTGATGCAAGTTGCAGGGAGCAGTAATGAAAAATGAGAGTTATGGTAAAACTTACCTTTGTTAACTCATTTTTCAAAGTCCATAGGTAGACCTTGGGGTGTAGGTGGTGGTCGAGGACCGGGCACCACTCAGTTAAAGCTTTCAGCTCCCAGGATGCACTGGTCCAACCCCCTAAACCCTTCCCCGAGCCAGAGGCACCTCAGTTCATGACAAGCCAAAGGCCGGAAGAGGAGAAGAGAGAAGGAAGACTAGCAGACACGAGAATCACTCACGTAGGAGACTGGAAAACGGTGACCAGAAACAGCCCATATGAAGCCGGGTGCGTCAGGGTGGGTGCCCTGTGGACCCTATGGACTGCAAAGAAAGTTAAAAAGGTAAGTTTTACCACAACTCATTTTCTTTTTCAGGGTCTATGGGGCCCTAAAGGGAGACCTTGGAGATGTCCCAAAGGAGTCATTTAAGGGTGGGGACGCTCCTAAGCCGAGAGGAGAATCTGGCGCCCAAATGAAGTATCCTGAGAGGCAAATGTATCAAAGGCATAAAACCTCTGAAATGTATGGACAGAGGACCACGTGGCCGCCTTACAAAGCGGTTCAGCTGAGGCGCCACAGCGAGCTGCCCACAAAGGACCCACAGAGCGAGCAGAAACAGTAGCCGGTACAGGAAGGCCTGCCTGCATGTAAGCTTGTGAAATAGTCATGCGAAGCCATCTAGCCAATGTCTTCTTGTGAAATCCAGAGCGCACAAATAAGGAGTCGAATCTCCGAAGGTAACTGGTACGGTCCACTTATATCCTGAAGGCACGGACCACATCCAAGGAGGCCTCACCTACCGATAGGTCTGGTGATTGAAAGGCCGGGACTAAAATTTCCTCATTAATGTGGAAACTAAAACTACTTTAGGAAGGAAGCCAGGGTGAATCCGAAGCACAGCCCTGTCCTGATGGAATATCGGAAATGGGGAGAGACAGGAGAGCGCCCCTAAATCTGACACCCTTCTGGCAGACACCATAGCCAGAAGAAAAGGTCTTCGCTGTGAGCCACTTGAGTTCCATAGAATCCAGGGGTTCAAACGGAGGACCCTGGAGGGTGCAAAGCACTACTGTCAAATCCCATGGAGCCACTTGAGGGACAAAGGGAGGTTGTATACGGAGGACACCCTGGAAGTAGGTGTGGATATTCGGAAGTGGAGCAAGTCTACGCTGGAACCAAATGGCTAGATCAGAGACATGCACTTTCAGTGAGGCCAGGCGGAGTCCAAGGTCCAATCCAGCTTGAAGGAAGGCCAGGACTCTGGAAATCATGAACACTTGGGGGGGGGGGGGGGGGTCGTAGCTTCTGTTACGACACCATTGGAAATATGTATGCCACACCCTGTGGTAGATCCGAGCAGAGGCTGGCTTACGCGCTCTGAGAATAGTTGTCACTACGGAGTTAGAGAATCACTTGGACCTTAGGAGGGATGTCTCAAGAGCTACGCCGTCAAAGACAGACGACCCAGGTCCGGGTAAAGGCAAGGGAAGGGAATAGGTACGCAAACTGGAAGGTCCACTTCACTGATAATGCGTCTACAAAAGGTTGCCTGGGCATCTCTTGTTCTGGACCCGTACACTGGCAGTTTGTGATTGTGTCGGGAGGCCATGAGGTCCACCTCTGGGAGGCCCCATCTGCTCACTAGGAGTTGAAAAACCGCATGGTGAAGAGACCATTCCCCGGGATGGACGTCGTGACGGCTGAGGAAGTCTGCTTCCCAATTGAGAACTCCCGGAATGAACACAGCAGAGATGGGCGGGAGGTGACCATCGGCCAATGTCAGAATGCGTGACACTCCTGTCATTGCTGCCTGACTTGAGTGCCTCCTTGATGATTGATGTAAGCCACTGTTGTGACATTTGTCTGACTGTACTTGTACAGGTTTTCCGTTAAGTATGTTCTGGGCCAGTATGAGGGCCCTGTAGACAGCTCGAAGTTCTCATGTTGATTGGTAGGTTGATTCGACCGATGTCCAGCGACCCTGAAAGGAGTGTGGACCGGGCACTGCGCCCCAGAGACTGTTGTCCGTTGTTAGAAGTACCCAGTCCAGGATCCAAAAGGGGCGACCCATGGTTAGACGAGATGTCTGTAGCCACCAAGAGAGGGACAGATGCACCTCTGGAGAAAGTACCATTGTTTGAGCTTTGATCCGATGGGGTAACCCTTTCCAACTGGAGAGGATCAGCCTTTGCAAAGGCCTGGAATGGAACTGAGCATACAGCACAATGTCAAAAGTGGACACTATGGATCCCAGAACCTGCATTGCTGAGTGGATCGACACCCGGCGACTGTGGAGGCATCTGCGCACTCGTAGTGTAAGTTTGGAGATGTCTGATCTCAGAATCAGTGAATCTTTCTGACAATCCAGCAGGGCTCCCAGATGAATCATTCTCTGTGAGGGATTCAGGGAGGACTTTTTCCAGTTGACTAACCATCCATGATTGTGAAGGAAAGCAATGGTTAAAAGCTAAAAGCAGGAGGTCGTCCAGATATGACAACAGTCGGACACCCTGATCACACAGGTGGGCCGCCACGATTAGCAAATTTATGGCTAACACCCGTGGAGCTGTGGGCAATCCAAAGGGCAGAGCCTGAAATTGGAAGTGTTGCTATAGTATAGCAAACCGGAGCTATCGCTGATAGTACATGTAGGTACGCGTCCTGAATATCCAGAGATACCATAAAGTCCCCAGGCTCCATAGCTAGAATGATAGAGCGTAGGGTTTCCAGCCTGAACCTGGGTACCCTGAGGAATTTGTTCAGGGATTTGAAGTTGAGTATAGGCCGATGAGACCCATTAGGCTTTTGAACCAGAAAGAGGGTAGAATAGTAACCGGTCCCCCGCTGAGATAGCGGGACTGGCACAATTACTCCTGCTTGCAGCAAGGACTGTATGGTTTTCCGGATTTGTAAGGCCATGCTTGGGTCTGAAGGAGTGCCTGTGTAGAAAGACTGGTGGGGTGACAGTCGAAGAAATGAGATGGCGTACCCATGGGAGACCACTTCTCTTACCCAAGCATCCGTGGTGGTTTGACACCAGCACTGGGCAAACTGAAGAAGTCAGCCTCCCACTCTGGGATCCCCCAGAGGGAGGCCCGTCCAGTCAGGCTGAGGGCTTATACTCGGATTTTGAAGCAGGGTGCTTGGTGGTCCAGGGCTTGGCGGCCCTAGTGGAAGCAGACTGCCAAGGAAAGGACTGACCTTTAGGTTTTCCTTGAGGACGAAAAGGACCTAAAAAGATGTAGTCCGAGGATTTGCAGTAGTAGTTGCTGAAGGCAGAAATGCAGTTTTTGATGCTGCCAATGTGGTTACAATCTTGTCAAGGTCTAGGCCAAACAAGATCTCCCCATTGTAGGGTAACACTTCTAGGTCTTTCTTTGAGTCCGCGTCTGCCTTCCACGAGCGCAGCCACAGGAAGGACTGGCAGACACTGCCACAGTCGAGACTATGGAGGTTAGGAGACTGGCATCCAATCTTGCTTCTCCAATATAGGATGCTGCATCTCATATGTGAGTGTCGAAAGACATCTGATCCCTAGAAGCATCTGAGGGAAAGAGTCTTCAAGTGCTTCAAGCCCAGCTCTCTAAAGCTTTAGCCACCTATGCAATAGCCATGGTCGGACGGGCAATAGCCCCTGAAAGAGTATATCAATTTAAGACAAGATTCAACCTTTCTATCCGTAGGGTTCTTCAAAGAGGATAATGCATGGATAGGTAACGTATTGATTTTTAATTAAACGCGTAACATGCGAATCTACCGCAGGGGGGAGTCTCCCATTTTGAACAGTGAGCCACAGGAATTGGATAACAGGAGGTCAGACGTTTTTGAGGCTGAAATCTCTTACCAGGAGTTTGCCAGGCTGCCGCCATGTGTTCAGCTGATTGATCCGAAAGAGGGAATTCTGCTGAAGCTATTGTCGTTTAAACAGTGTGTGTGCTTTGATTTAGGGGCTGGCTCGTCATCTTCTATTAGTAAGTTGGATCTAGCAGCTCGCACAAAGGCAGGAATATTAATTTTAGACTGACTCATCCTCCCCGAGGGGAGTCAGTGTTCGAGAGATCAGCAACTTCTGCCTCCTCAGATGACACTTCAGAATCTGAGAGCTGTGTGGACTGTGAAGATAACACGACGCTTAGGTGGTTTACTGGGTACGGGCTTTCCACCTTGCAACATAGTTTGAAAGGCTGCAGAGAAATCCACCAGGCTCTCTACCGAGCTAGAGAGTACATCTACACATGGAGGGGGCACAGGAGGTACCTGTATTGCCTGAACCTCTTGTGGCAACACCAGAGGCGGAATTAGGGCCTGTTGTGGTAACCCCATAGGGGGAATTACAGTTGGAACCGCTAGGTGGTCCGCAATAGTAACCAGCACCTGAGAAAAGGAAGCCCAGGGGGCTCTTGTGCAGGAGCTTGGGGGGGGGGGGGGGGGGGGGGTCTGATAGGCCTGGTGGAGTAGAACACTTAGCACAACCCATCTTGTATCAAATACTCCTCACTTAAGCCTGCAACACTTGAAATGCACGAAAGCAGTATGGGTGCAGATGTTTGCTTGCGACTCTTGCCTTTGCTAGACATAGCTGTAGAGTAGAATAGCACACAATATGGCACTGGGTATAATGCAACCACTGGGTATGTAGGATACAAGTAGGAATGCAATATACTGATCCTGTCTTAGGCTTGGGCAAGCTGCAGGAGTGCACAGCATAAATATGGCACTGTGCAGTAACCAACTGTATGTGACATCCCTCACAAATACATTTATTGTAGAAATGTGAGGTACTAGGAAAAACCCTGAATACACCTGTATGTTAGGGCTAAGTCAGAAAGAAAGGGAAAGATATATACTGACAGTATAGAGAAATAGACAGGCAACACTAGCATAAATCACACACAATGCAGAAATGCAATAGAACTGCAGAACAGCACTACAATCAACTACACAGATTCTGTGGTCAGTGACTCAACCTCGGTTAGGCTATAGCGCTACATAACCAGACTCCAGGGAGAGGTATGTAGGGGGACCGGACCCTGCATTTCCCTGAAAGAGCTGTGGCTGAGCCTGGAGAAAACGGCTGCCGGAGATCTGACGGGGCGTGGTCAGAGAAGGAGAGCAGTTCAGGGAAGCAAGACCTCAGAGAGGAGGGGCCGCTTTAAAGAAGGAAGCCGACCTCCCCATGCTGATTTTTAACCACCGGGACGCTAGATTCCTGCTCCATCTGTACCCTGGTGGTCTAGTGGATCACTTTGGACAAAACCTGTGTTCACTCTCAGCGCCTCTGGTCTGTCCTGAGATCGGAGGTATGACTGCCGTCCGCGGGTCACCGCAAGCGATGACCCGCCTTACCTGTCCCCTGGAGTCCGGGCTGCAGTCTGGGTCCGTCTGCTGGGCCGGCTAGCGATTACCCCGGGATGCCCACCGAAATCTCCAGCCGAAGCTGCCGTTGCGATACCCAGAGGGGTGACTGAGCGGCAGCTGAGACGTCCTGTGGACAGTCTGCTGCTGCGCGCTCAGCAGAAACCATAAAAAAAAAAAAAAAAAAAAAAATAATCATAAAATAAAAGCTTTTTGGGATGCCTAAGCAGCACACTGCATAATTGTGATCCGACTCCGGCCGGGCACCGACGAAACGGAGGTGGCTCAGAGGCGGGGTATAGGGGGTTGGACCAGTGCATCCTGGGAGCTGAAAGCTGTGTGGTGCCAGGTCTTCAACCACCACCTACACCCCAGGTTCTCCCTGTGGAGGCCTATGGACCCTGAAGAAGAAAATGTAGAGTAAGGGTATTCACAGTACACAAAGAGGCCAACTTATAGACACCCAAGGAGTATAGAGCCAGTTATTTAAACAGTCAAGATTGAGAAATTAAAAGACAGTCCCGCAGAACAAGGTGGCCTATCACAATGAGGGTGGCTGGAGTCTCCGTTTAGGTGTTCAGAGGCATACGAAACAGTAATTACATGAGAGCAGAAGTACAATATGGGCACCTATCGGCTCAGACAGTGGTGGTCAGAGGTAGGGCACAGCCCAGGATACCCACAGGTTCCAAAGAATCAGAGCGCCCAGTAGAAAGGACCCTAGTGTCCCTCTTCTCACTAGGTCCTTTGGGTAGAAGGGTTCCAGAAATCTCAAAGCTGTAGTATGGAGCAACCAGTTATAGGTTTCTGGTGAATGAAATGAGCAGCTCCAGATCAGGGGTATAGGTGCCACGGCAACGAGGTCCAGCTCAGGTTGAGTGTAGGGGAGGGGGAAAATCTAGAGGCAGCAGGCTATGGAGTGGGAGTGATGAAGGCAGCTGCTGGCAGCCCAGGAAGGCAAGAACACAGTTGAAACAAAATTGTAGCCAGACACCTCACAGCAACCCCGTCAGAGTGCTCAATCCAGCGCCAGCCGACCAGATCTCAATGGAGTCCAACAACGAATGAAAGTGGTGTCAGGCGTTCAATGCTTGACAACTCCGCAGGTGTAACTGGCAAGTAGGCTTAACGCATGGTAGGCAACCGGTACAGCAGAAATACACAGGAGCCACCGAGACACAGGTCTTGAAACCGTGGGACCTTTGCAAGCAGAAAGGTCAGAGGGGTGGAACACTCAACAAAGTGACAGTCCCGGACCGCAGCTTAGCCATGCCCCCGACGGAGTAGTTATTTTAAGGTGTTGAAAGCAACATTTATTATGACTACATATGAACTCTCATTTTTGTGGCTTACATTCTACTGCATGACAATCAATACACTTCTTTACGAGACCCATAATTTAATTATATTGATTAACCAATACAATAAAACACAGGATGTGACATATCTATGCATTCTTGATGCAGTGTATGAGCTGGAGCCTGACTTCCTAATTCGTCTGCAACAGTCCACTTCTTTTTCTATCATACCAGATGCAGGCTGGGAGATTTCACAATGAGAGTGCTGCATGACGACATCAGTGTTTACTGCTATATTTTACTTTGTAAAGGCCCCTTATTTTATTGAAAGGGAAACGGAACATGATGCGCTGCGTAATCATCACATAAGTTTGCAGTGAATTACTAAAACAAAGACTGTAAAATGGAGTATTAAAGAAACATTTTTATCCAACATCAGACCTGCTGCTGTGACCCTAGTCCCTTGAAGTGTCCATCAAGCAGTAGGAAGCCATAGAAGCTGAATAACAGAACAGGTGATAAAAGGGCTACCTACAAGTGAATGAAATGTAGCCTTGTTTCAGTGTGCAGTTTATGGTGTGCATATACACACAAAAACCTCAACCAGCCTCAGCATGGCCGGACTGTTACCAACACAGAATGAAACAGATGCACTGAAGAAAACTTCAAGGAATCTGGATATGATCACTCAATTTTTTCATAAGAATTCAACCTTAAGCAACTACTGGAAGACTTCTCACACCAATAGTAGCACAGCTTTATTTATTTCACCTGCTCTACCAGTCACACAGACATGTGGGACTGGTGGACAGAAACTGAACATAGCTCCAGTGTCCGGCCTACTCATCTGTACACGCGTCTCCAGTCATCCGCTGCCAAAAGCCTCAGACACCAGCGTGCAGTTATTAAGGCTTGCTGCATTGGACAAAGGAGAGTTGAGGACGGAGGAAAACTGAGCTGAAACAAAGCTTACATATTCGGCCCCCTTAACTGTACATCCGATTTTCTCTGGATGCTGTATTCAATCTCCAAGTTTATATTGCATAAAAACAGACTGAGCATACCGGGGATCCAAGTAACAAGAGTTTTAGATAAGCACCAAATTAAGCAAACTACTGTACATAAGACATAACAGGCAGTTTTTACAAAACTAGTATGATAGAAGGACACAACAATGAAAGTAGACAAAACAGCTCAAAGGTTTACCATCTAATGGGGAGGGACAAAGTGGAGACCAGATTGGAGCCCACAGGGTTGGGAATAAAATGGCCAAAAGGCTGTATGCGGCCCAGCAGGGAAATCAGGTTTGAGCAGTTGCTTTAAGCTGTAATGGAAGAGCTGAGAGCACATGGCTCAGATGTCCTGATGAAAAGTGTCAGATGCTACAGTGGCATCAGGAAATGTATTTACACAGCAGAGATTGGGCATTGGTTGTTACTAGATCCAAGTTGGAGAAAGGACCTCTGACGTCACAACCACATGACCACTACGGCAGAGCCAATCAGCTACCTGTGTTACTATCCACGTGGGCATTGAGGAGGGAATATAAACCTGTAGCGAGCCACTATGCCCGAAGCGCAGCAAGTCCGTGAGGGGAGACACGGTCCCGTTCTAAACCTTGCTCCTCCCCTTGTTGTCACCAGTCACATGGGTGTGATGTCAGAGGTCCTGTAAACCACTTCACTTTAGACCTACCCATTGGGCGTTTAGTTGTACTTCACATAACAAAAGCTGGATTCATATGCTGGTATGTTCGAGACCACACACTCTGCTCTAGGAACCACTATACTAAATGGGACTCCCATTGTCATAAAAAATTTTAAAAAATGGAAAAGGGGATTATTTCCTCAAGGACTGGTCATTTTTAATAACCAAGAATAATTTAAATGAAACTTCTCTGTATTTTCCCTGGTATTTACTGGTTTTACAGAATCTATAATTCTATCAATTGTATTAACAAATCAGTACAAGTATATTCAAGGTATATGTTTTTCAATGTGAATTTTAATAAAATAACTACCGTACTAGAAGTTGAGCCTTTTTGGAATTTTGTCACCACAAGAGGGTCTTATTGCAGCACGGTTATCACCACTTAATTTATTTAGGTAGATATAGGTTTGACATCACTAACAGCCACAGCAATTACACTAGCACGTGTCTTTTCTGGGTTTAATTCTTTTGCTGAGCATTGCCTCCAAAATATCTATCACTGTGAATAAAATAGGATTCGAGAGCACGCAAAAGCGTGTGAGGTATGACAGTTTAATACAACTTGTCAAGTCTCCCCGATCCCGGAAATGAAATAATAGCCCACCACTTGGATTGCAGGTTGGAGAATTTGTCCAATATGAACAAAGATAATTGTAAAGATTGTCACACTCAGACAGATTATTATAATTGCAGATACACTCACTCCTGTACTACATCGTGCACAACATAGCCACAGGCATGGCAATAGAAACAAGTCTGTAGTATAGGATGCTAGGGAACATTTGGCAATCTAGAATAGATGGTTTAATATTGTGTAACTATTGCTGCTCATTATACTTTCATAGACACAGGTTATCCAGCTGGATTGTCCTTACAGCGGAAATGCCAAAATGTTCTATGAATTTGGTATGACAAAGCCATGACACATAATAAACATTTAGCAAGTGCAGGAAGTGGGTACAAACCTCAGAAATGTATGCAGAGAGAAATATTGATATCAATTGCATTCATTATGATTAATAAAGAAATTCTGAGTACCGTATATACTCGAGTATAAGTCGACCCGAATATAAGCCGAGGTACCTACTTTTACCCCACAAAACCTGGGAAAACTTACTGACTCCAGTATAAGCCTAGTGTGGGAAATGGCAGCAGCTGGTAGTGCCCCCAGTAGTAATCCCTCCTGGTAGTGCCCCCAGTGGTAATCCTCCCTTTCAGTGCCTCCAGTAGTAATCCCCCCCTGGTAGTACCCCCAGTAGTAATCCCCCCTTTTAGTGCCCCCTATAGTAATCCCCCCCTGGTAGTGCCCCCTGTAGTAATCCCCCCCCCTTGTAGTTCCCCCAGTGGAAATCCCCCCCCCTTGTAGTGCCCCCTGTAGTAATCGCCCCCTGATAATGCCCCCTGGTAGTGCCCCCTGTAGTCAACGCCCCCTGGTAGTGGCCCCTGTAGTCAATGCCCCCTGTAGTCCCCTCCCCCCCCCCCCCCCCCCAGTAGAGAGACGTGAAAAGAATAAAAAAAAATAATCACTTACCTGAAACTCCCGCTCCTGGTCCCGCCGCTGTCCGCTCCTCCGGCCGCTTTGCATGGGAGAGACGTCGTCATGACGACGTGTCTCCCATCACCCACTGCGGGAGCCGCTGAGAGTCTGACAGACTCTCAGCGGCTGCTTATTACACCAAACACGCAGCTGCCGGCTTCGGTGGCTGTGTGTTTGGCAGTGTGTAGCGCTGACCGAATTCTGTCCGGTCAGCGCTACACTTGACTCGAGTATAAGCCGAGGGGGTACTTTTTCAGCACATTTTTTGTGCTGAAAAACTCAGCTTATACTCGAGTATATACGGTAATAAGGACATTAAAATGCATCTTTATAAAAAGCAAACTAAATAATAACTAAATAAATAACCCCTTGCCTGTGTTCAACAAAACAAGCACACTCATACTGAAAGTTGTAATTTTCATGACAGAGGGCCTGATTCAGAGCCGGACGCTATTTGCGAATGGACGTTCAGAAAAAGGGGCCGGATATTTAAAGAGAGCGCTCGCTCTTTGAGGTCTGTTGACGCCTCTATGTCTGAACGAGCGAACGAAATATGCGCTCACTATTTTGTAAAGACGCCCCCTGGCCGCTCGCATCCTACGTCATCTCCGCTATTTATTTGATTAATCGAGTACTTGGAAAGACATCTGAACTGCTCGCAGAGCTTGTGGTTGGATTTTCCTACCGCAATCATGCGAGCAGTTCAGGCTAAGAAACCACCAAGTGACGTTGTCGATGACGCTGCTTTGTTAATTATGCACACCCTTAAAACGCCCGTTTTGACCTTTGGCACGCCTGCGTTCGGATCTCCACTCCCCATTTTCAAGCACCTTCCCCTGTTACCACCCACAAACGCCTCATTCTGTCACTCAAATTAGCAGGCATTCGCTATTTTGCGAACACATGGAATTCGACCGCACTGACTGGTTCGCGCATGCGTATTACGAGCCGTACGCATGAGCAGTTGTGCTAACATCGCTCGGAGCGAATGAGCGGCCGTTTACGAGCGGCTCTGAATCAGGCCCAGAGTTCCACACAGCTCCCGTACAGAGGCAAAAAGGACAGCTCAACAATAGACTCCAATGGAATAGCCCCTCTGAGTTTCATTTTATAACAGGAGGTGGAAGACTATATGCTTGGTTTTACAAAGTAATTATTTGTAAATGAAGCTTATCTCAAGCATGGAAATAAAAAGGAAGAATTCAGTACAATTCCACACAGCATATTTATGTAGTGATGATAGTTTAAAATCATTACTTCATGGTAGGTGTAAACGGTGCCTGTGTGGTTACAGCTAGATCCCCTTCTGTAGATTGACCCTGACATTATCAGCCAGTGTCCAACGTCATTTCCTAACATCCAAGTGGGCATAGAGGGGGGCATATAATCTTGTGGAGAGTGCAGCAAGCCACCGAGCCCACGAGGGGCCAACTTTTTTTTGGAGGACTTTGTGGGCAGGAAACTGCACTTCCACCCTCAGTCCACGTCACTTCCAGGTACAATATCTGAAGGGGAAATATGCCTTTCCGTATATCCAGCTTGAAGTACAGTAGATTTCCTAGTGGCTGGTTCCTCCCTCAGGAGCTGTCACTTACATCTTGCAGTTGCGATCATCCAATCCTCCCTTCTCTCCATCGGTTCTCCCCCCACTCCCCACTTTCATTATGTCTCATGTTTGTCAGTGGCAGGATAGAAGTATATGCAAGATACAGCACTGGACGAAAGTGATAAGCAGTGGGGATTGCGGTGAGGTGGCTATAAGCAAATTTTAAGAGTGTTTCAACCAGGCAAAGTGGGCTGCTCTTGATTTGATGTACTGTGGGGTTGTCTACTGTTCATTGCATGGTAGAGTTAATCATTTAATAGTGAAAGGGAGCTTTGTTTATTGGATGTAGCCATTTAGATGATGGCAGGGATTATTTAATTTGAATAATGGAGTTATGGTGGCACATTCATTTAAGGAGGGGTGATGGGGATTAATTTAATGCTTGGGGGGGTTTGGGCTATAAATGGAATGTATTGGTAAGCTTTCTTAAATGTGAATTCATTTTTGGGAGAATTTTTTTTTTTTTTTTTAAAGGAGGATACAGGTTTATTTATTAAATGTTAAAGCTATTATATGTTGGGACTAGTTGCAGGAAAGAAACCCTAAATTAATATTAGTAATTTAATTTTCATTTCAACACTTAAATTTCATGTATCCATCTTTATTCCAAACAGGGTCCCAACATGCCAGGACCAAAAGAGCAGCTACTGAACTTAAGACTCATGGAAGAATAGGTAGTGAAAGCTACAAGAACTGGGAGTATTCAGACTGCCTGGCTTTTGGTGTGTTGTTCTCCTAATTGCAAGGAGAGTCAGGATCTATATCCAACTTTACAATGCTGTGCCCCTAAAGGGGAATCTGCGTGCTCTACTGTTAGGTACATGCAACACCCCATTCGTGACGAATGCAATGTGAAGCAATACATACCTCCCAACTGTCCTTGCAGTTGGGACAAGGTATTGAATGAGTGGTATACCCAAAATTGGCCTGACCCATCATTGCCTGTGTATTTAAAGCAGGTGGGAAGAGTTGTAGAGCAACCCAGCAATGTCTATAAATGCTTGCCAAACCACTTCCATGCTGATCATGTCCACTCTGGCAGCGTGTCGTTGAAATTCCCCTCTAGAAATCCTGTAGTTTCCACTGCAGGTCAGTATCTTGCTTTTCAGGATATAAAATCACAACATTTCAAAAAAACACCCATGTGCCACCAGCCTACTATATGTCATTGAAAGAATATTGAACAAAAAAAAAAAAAGACAGTAAGACATTGATAAAATTGTAACTCAATTCATTAGGAAATTGAACCTATTCAGTAGTGGAACTGCATTTTCTTTTGACAGAACAAATAATGCATTCAAATTAAATATGGGATAGAATGTAAAAGTGAACAGGTTTGCCAATACTAATGAGAGGTTTACCATACCAGGGCAGATTCTGACTGCACAGAGGTGTTCAATCCCCGTTCAAACAAAGCAGATGCATCTTTTGACCTAAATTTGGCAAGGTTAGGAGATGATCACACACAGGTCAATGAAGTTCCTCTTCCAATACTGAGTAACCTGAATTATTGCAGTCATATAGGGCCATGATATGGGATTTGAGACATAGAATGTGGACAGCTTAAATACCAGCACTTCAGTCACTTACCTCGTTCTAAGAGCAATCCAAGCAGCATCAATGTCGGCATACAAATTCTTCTCCGTTGGCTTCCCAGAGCTTGACCCGTATCCAGAATAATCGTAAGAAAATATGTTACAATTAATCCGAGATCCCAGTCCTATGTAAAAGCTGCTCATCTGACCGAGATCTACAGCATTTCCGTGAGAAAACAGAAGTGTGTACTTTGCATTAGGAGAGCAGCGTACAAACATGCAGGCAATGCGATTTCCCCGACTGGTTCTAGTCATGAAGCACTCTATTGCATCTTTTTCTCTGGAGGAATACTGCCAGTCCGCTCGCTCCGAAAGATGAAGAGTCCAGCGGCTCCCGCTCTCATCACATATAAGAGTGTAAGTTGGATCAGGAGGTAAAAATGCAAGCTTTGAGGCAATTTTCCCTGGGCATGGTGGGCAGCAGAAGAGGCAGCACAGCTCACTAAATGAGAGATTATTCATCTTTGTCTCTGGGAAGAAAAAGACAGACATTTAATTTAGTGTCCAACATTATTGCTTGAGGTTAAATGGATTTACTTTGTCAGTATATTAAAATCGTTAGGGGACGGGACCCTCCGATACATATGAATAGTTTATATAGCTTTGTTCCCATGTAATAAGATTACTGGTAACCCATGGTCCATGTGCAAAGGAGACAACGCCATCAGTTGTATGGTGCACCAATGGCATGTATCTGACATTCTAAAAAGGAACGAAGGAACATTTTAAACACAAGAATAGTATTGAATAGAATAGTATTGTTACATCAGATTAAAAAAAAAAAAGCATTAATGAGTTAAGCCAACTCAAATAAAAGTGAATAAAAGCTAGAAATCGGTGGTTTGCTACCATAGTGTATAGAACACAAATTTGATTTGGTGACTAACATCTGGCAAGTGTATGGGAAATACACTTGTCATGGAATTGTATGCAGTAGTCCTTAATTTAGGTCATTCAAACATTTAAAATCTACATAAGAAGTGTGCTGCATCAGGCATTAGGTGTGAACAAACCTTAATATGAAATAGGAGAAGACTGTTTATAAGTATTCTCTCCTATTTTAGATGCAGGGTCACAGTCACGGCTAAAGCATTATATTACAACCTTTCAGCATGTATGTTTTAAAAACTTATGTTTAAAATCAATGCAAGTACATCGTGAAAGTAAGCATTTGAAATGCCTTCACAGGTTGCAATAGGTTTTATCCACATCCTAGGCAGATGTGTGCCACAAAATCACATTTTTATTTCATGCGGATTCAATGGTTTCCTTTCTGTAGGACAAAGAAGCAGCACAAACCAGATTATTATTATTATTATTATTACCAGTTATTTATATAGCACACACATATTCCGCAGCGCTTTACAGAGAGAATATTTGGCCATTCACATCTGTCCCTGCCCCAGTGGAGCTTACAATCTATATTCCCTAACACATGCTCACACACATACACACTTATGGTCAATTCTGAGGGTAGCCAATTAACCTACCAGTATATTTTTGGAGTGTGGGAGGAAAGCGGAGTACCCGGAGGAAACCCACGCAAGCACAGGGAGAATATACAAACTCCACACAGTTAGGGCCATGGTGGGAATTGAACCCATGACCTCATTGCTGTGAGGCAGTAACGCTAACCATTACACCGTCTGTGCTGCCCACACGGCAAAGAAGTCAATACATAGAGAAACAGATTCCATCTGTCGAGACAGGTCATCACGGACACAATCCTTGTTTGGCAAAGAGCAGTTTAATATGCGGACATATGTCCAGAAGTTTTTTTTTTTTTTTTTAAATACGGTGTTCTCATTAAACATAAATGGAACAATAGTGAAGTCAAGTCAATTGTTTCCAACCTACTCTCTTCCATATGCCCAATTCTATCTTGACAACTTGAAAGCTGGCCGCAAGCACCATGGGTAGCACTGCTGTCTCACAGATCTGTAGTCATGCGTTTATTTCACACCAAAGCCCCTCCAGGTGCACTGGATTTATCCATCACTCCAAAAGGGGTTGGGTACAGGATGCTGACGCTTGGGATCCCAGTGGTCAGAATCCTGACGCCCGACAAGTTTAGGATACTGACACCTGTCGGAAGGTATCCTAACCCTCCCACTCCCTGCACCCTAAACCCTCCCCCCCAGTACCTAACCCTAACCTTCCTCCTAACCCCACCACTTACTATCGGAATGCCTGCGCTGGGATTTCAACTACATCCCCTCCAAAGACATTGGTTTCTGTCCAAAAAATAAAACTGTACTTTTAAGTTATGGTGCATACACACGGTCACAACAATTTCATCAACGATGAACGATTTCGGACAGTATTAAAATGAATAAAATAGTCAAAATTTAACTGCAAACAGTGTCTGTGAGATCGTTATCTGACCTGCGGGAAAACGCATCGTTCGTCAATGCATGCCCTACATGTCAAAGATATGAACGATTTTTACAATAGTTATCGTTCATATCTGATCGTGTGCATGCACCATTAGAGGTGTGTTACAGAATTTATACTAATCTCCACTGGGGCAGAGTGTGATGTAAAGGACAAAATATACTCTGCACGCTACGGTGTAAATTGGTGATGCTATATGAAATAATAATCCAAGTCTCATTAACTGTAGTTAATGCAGGGTGTGAAAATGGTTTGTGTGCACTTTCAGTAGGTGAAAGTTTAACTCCACCTATAGTTATGTGGAACGTATATCTGCACCACATGGCGGATGCAAATCAGTGATCACGCTATAAAGCTGCAGAAAACGCATATGTACAAAAAACAGATCGTGACGAAAAACTTAAGGTGTGAATCCACTACACGAGAGTGGAACGACTGTACAATTATAACAATGTAATCATTCACCATCCTGTGCAGTGGATAATGTGCCCACACTGAACGATATGTCGTTCAGTGTCGGAACCCTCCCTCATCCCCGAACATGCACAAAATGACGATCTTGTCAGGTTGGCCTGCATGTTCCGGCGATGACAAATGCCAACAACGACCAGCGGGAATGCGCAACGCTGGTCATTGCCGGAATTTTACTGCACGATTAATGAATGATAATGATGTCGTAATCGTTCAATCGCTTATTTTTCTTGTCTAGTGGATACACTCCTTAAGAAGCTGAAAGCAGATTAGGTCACCTATCTTGTTAATTTTACTTCAAAACAAATCTTGCCAATTCCAAGCATCAACTTTTATAAAAGTAGAAATAAAAAGGAGAAACCGCACATAAAATTAGGGAATCCAATCCTGGGATGCTGGACAGTTTCAGGCACCCAAATTCCCATTGTGGACTTTACTTGTGGACTTAGGGCCTGATTCATTAAAGATCGCTATTGCGATCACAGCTGCGATTACACACGCAATTCAGCTGCGCAAATATGCGAATGTTTGCAACTGCTCAACCAGCATAGACACGTCCACTACCGCTTTCTCACATATGTGAGACCGTGTAATCCTGCGCATACATTGGTAAAATAGGACCCTCGTGCAGAATTATAACAGGTCTGACCTGTCTCAGAATTGCAACTGTCGTTGCACGCAGTGTGCACTCTGCGAATGCCATTGCAGTGGATAATTTATGCACGCAGAGGTAACGCCGTTCAAACGGACCTGCATGCCTGTGTTTCTCCAGCCACTCCCCCGTCACCACTCCCCAAACGACGATGTCCCGTCACTCACTCTGCAATGGCTTTGTCAGAGTGTGTGATCGCAATTGTAACCTGTGCAGTACGCTCCATGGGCCGATCTGCGCACACTGTTGCAATTGCGTTCCATAATGAATCAGGCCCACAGTGCACTGTTTGGTGCTCAACAGCCACAAATTAAAAAAAAAAAAAACTGCCTTACGGTACAGTTAACATACCATTCGTACTTACGGTCTAATATAAATAAAGGTGTGTCACTGTAAAAAAAAATAAAAAAAAAATTGCAATCTTAATTCTTCTTTTCGAAGTGCCACCTTGGAATTTTATAGTATCTTAACACAAAATAGAAAAAAATAAGTTACTTAATAAAAAAAAAAAAAAAAAAAAAGTACAAGACATCTGTTTTTAGGTTTTTGAAAGCAGATGATAATCAAACAACAAAATGCAAAACTTTTAGTGCTATTCTAAAAACCTCAGGTGCTTCTATAAAATGTTTGCATACACATTTAACTGTCAAACATAAAATAAAAGTACGCCCTAAAGAGACCAAGGTCATACCAAGTTCAAGTCAAATGAATATTGAACAATGTCCACCTATGGAACAAAAAAGTTCCTATTATTTTGGGCCTTCAGAAGATACATCACTAGATGCAACATTTTCTACATCACAGTATTTAAAGGCAATTATCAATTACTAAAGGGTATGCTGATTAACCTTCTACCCTGACTGCCATACAAAATAGTGTGAATTATGTCCTGAAAATTAAATCAAGTCATCCAGGAAATAAGTAACTTTAAAGCGTGTGTGGGGGGTGTGTTTCTGCTGCAATTGATGAATGGACACCTACTGCTAACACACAGTGCCTTGCAAAAGTATTCATCCCTCTTTGCATTTTTCATGTTTTGTTGCCTCACAACCTGGAATTAAAATGGATTGTGTGAAGGTGTGCATCATTTCATTCACAGAACATGCCTACAACTGTGACCTTGTGTTTTTTTATATTGTGAATCAAACAACATTTAGGACAACATGCACGCTGAAGTTTCCTGTTTTAAATATTCACCCCCTAAATTTAGTACTTTGTGGAGCTACCTTTTGCGGCAATTACAGCTGCAAGTCGCTTTGTATAAGTCTCTATGAGCTTGCCACATCTTGCCCCTGGGATTTTTGCCCATTCCTCAAGGCAAACTGCTCCAGCTAGTTCATGTTGGATGGGTTCTGCTTGTGAACAGCAATCTTCAAGTCTGACTACAGATTCTTAAATGGATTGAGATTTGGGCTTTGACTAGGCCATTCCAACCCATTTAAAGGTTTCCCCTTAAACCACTTGAGTGTTGCTTTACAACAGGGGTTCCCAACCACGGTCCTCAAGGCACACTAACAGTCCTGGTTTTAAGGATAGCCATACTTGAGCACAGGTGACTTAATTAATATCCCAGTTAATTTGATTTAACCATCTGTGCTGAAGCCTGGATATCACTAGAACCAGGACTGTTAGTGTGCCTTGAGGACCGAGGTTGGGAATGACTGATTTAGCAGTATGCTTCGGGTCATTGTCCTGCTGGAAGGTGACCCCCTGTCCCAGTCTCAAATCACAGGCAGACTGAAACAGGTTTTGCTCAAGAATATCCCTGTGTTTAGCACCATCCATCTTTCCCTCAATCAGTTTCCCAGTCCCTGCTGCTCAAAAACATCCCCACAGCATGATGCTGCCACCACCATGTTACACTGTGGGGATGGTGTTCTTGGGTTGATGGGATGTGTTGGGTTTGCGCCAGACATAGCATTTTCCTGGGTGGCCGAAAAGTTAAATTTTAGTCTCATCTGACCAGAGCACCTTCCTCAATACATTTGGGGAGTCGCCCACATGCCTTTTGGCAAACTCAAATCGTGTCTTATTTTTATCACTAAGTAATGGCTTTTTTCTGGCCACTCTTCCATAAAGCCCAGCTCTATGGAGTGTACGGCTTATTACGGTCACATGCACATATACACCAGTCTCTGCTGTGGAACTCTGCAGCTCCTTCAGGGTTACCTTTGGTCTCTGTGCTGCCTCTCTGATTAATGCCCTCCTTGCCCAGTCTGAGTTTTGGTGGGCAGCTCTCTTGGCAGGTTTGTTCTGGTACCATGTTCTTTGCATTTGATGATAGATTTTTGAAGGTGCTCCAGAGGATCATCAAAGATCTGGATATTTTTTTTTTTTTTATAACCCAACCCAAGATTTGTACTTCTCAACAACTTTGTCGCTGACTTTTTTGGAGAGCTTCATGCTGTGATGCCTCTTGCTTAGTGGTGTTGCAGCCTCTGGGACCTTTCAGAAAAGGTGTGTTTATACTGACAGATCATGTGACACTTAGATTTCACACAGGTAGACTTCATTTCAGTAATTATGTGACTTCTGAAGGTAATTGGTTGCACCAGAATTTGAGGGGCTTCATAGCAAAGGGGGTGATTACATACACATGCCAATTTTCAGAATTTTATTTAAGAAGATTTTCACACACACGCCAAAGTTAATTCTGGAGTTTGGGTCTGTACAGAGTTCACTGATCAAAGACTGCAGAAGAATATCTTGAAATTTTGAAGACACGATTAATAAGGAGTTTCATGTGATGCTTAATAATTATATTGTTGCGATCAGCACAGATGGTTCAAATGGAAATGTGCAAAAAATTTTAGTTGCTGAACACCAGTTTGAAGGCCGTACACCAGGCTACATGCCCTTCACTTTGCAGTATGTGATGTTCTCTACAAAAAAGGGCTCTACTGAACAGTCACAATCTACAAGCCCTCTTCATCCATAACAATGGCTGATCAGTTTCCTCTTTTATAGATTACGATAGAGGATGATGTTGATGAGTGAACACAGGCACAGCTGAATTAGCAGGTGATATCACAGCTGAAGCTATGGCCATGGGCTTAACCGTACTTAAAGTCTGTACGTGCTTTTTCTGCAATCGGGTATGTAGGGAAGAATACCTAAAGAGGAGTTAGCAATGACACAGGATGCCCTGCTTTTTCTTATGTAGCATTTTTAGCAAAAAACCTTCATTTTTCTTAAAATATTGCAGATTCCATTCCATCAGTCTAGTCAACTAACTTTCAACTTCCTGTGTTGAGATTTCAGCTGTTTTACAATTTTTTCCAACATTTTAATTCTTAAACCCAACCCCGAGATTAATTCCTGTATAGTGGCCCGGTAATCCCTAATTCCCAGAATTTTTAAATA
Organism: Taudactylus pleione; assembly: GCA_031769625.1. Taxonomy (NCBI): domain Eukaryota; kingdom Metazoa; phylum Chordata; class Amphibia; order Anura; family Myobatrachidae; genus Taudactylus; species Taudactylus pleione. Next base: position 64,232 of record JAUIMM010001567.1, read on the forward strand.
ATTTCAGGACTGGAATCCCTACATATAATAGAGCAACATTACCTTTCATACCAGTTATGTGTTTATTTAGCAAACCTTTCCAGAGCTACATTATTATGCCCCATCTAAGCAAGGGGAATTTAATAAGGTACAAATCTATGAAACCTGCTTTGTTCGGAGACACAGTTTATGTGTGGGGTGAACCTGTCTCAGCAGAGGGATGGTAATCAAGGCCACTAATGATTCCGCTTTTATTTTGTATTTTAAACATTACAAGGACTAAAGATGAAAATGGTTTGTTTTTTTACTTTGGAACCCTGGTTGCATAACAAATAGGTCTAAAAAGCTCAAATTCTTCTCTGCACACTGGGGAAACCTTGGTAAGGCTGGAGGTTTGAAATGAAATTAGTCAGCTGTAGAATTTAAAACAAAGCCAGGACAAACTACACCTCAAGGCCCCACGTACATCAGCAATGATTGCAGCAATCGTGCAATTTGCAATCGATTGTGTATAAAGATCTTTCCCTTTTTCAATTGATTGTGGCAATTCTGCAATGCAAATATTTTTATACACAATCGATTGCTGATGTATGGGGGCCTTCAGATATTGCCATTCAGTTGTTCACACTGCAGGTATTCAGGAGAGGGGGATAGAAAAAAAAACCTATATATTTACACATTAAAGTGCACAGCAAAATGTATTGCATCTATGTATGGGCTTACAAGTGTGCTCAATTTGTTTGTTATCTAGTTTATGCCAACGGGATATGTAAATGCTACTTAACTGCAAATCATTGTCGTTACTCTGTGCTCCTGTTGAGCTGCATGGAAATGTTCCAATGCACTGGACAAGCGACAGATGCCAGAAATGGAACAAGAGTTCAAATAAGAAAATTTCAATACAAACATGTACTGTCTCACTATATGTAAAATTTCTGTGTATGTAACTTGGGTTATCAAATGTTAAATGCACAATTTTAAACAAGTGTAGATTTGGCCCAGCTCTTCGATCACGTGCATAACTTACTAAGAAACAGACCAGCTAAACGTGTGGGTGGTGGAAACTATTCACTAGTCTCTGCACATCTGTTGTGTGTACATAAACAAAAGGCTATACAACAAAGGCGGAAACACAAAGGTTATACCTAGGGCAAAAATTCAAGACAATGTATAGTTTGCTGCAAAACTAAAAGCTGGGTACACACTAAACATGTGTACCCACCTTAACAGACGCTTATAAAAACATTTGCGTGACCAGTTCACAATGTTAGGTTCATAGATCTGTAAAGTCATTGGTGTACAGATGCTTCACCCTTCAATCCTGTTCTTATATCAAGTAAAAGGTGTAATTAATGCATTAATACCTGGGACACATTTTATGCTGGTTATGAGGTCGCTCAAGCACAAAGTTAAACAGTTATAGAAAACAAAACAAGAGATTGTACAGAAACCTCAGTATGCACTGTATACAATAAAAACCCCAATAGAGAAAACAATGGTTTCTAGCATAACCCCCGTATCTGTCCTTAACATGCAATACAACTTTACTAGTACAAACCCACACTGAGGGCAGATGCAGTGTGGGCAAGGGATGGGAAGAGTCTGCTAACAGCTTGGAAATTATGAGACTTCACATAAAGTAGTGGCAGAAACAACCACCTAACCCCTAAGCTGGGTTCACACCAACTGTATGCACCTATCTGACCGATTTCAGCTACAAACACTCCTGCAGCAGTCTGAACGGGAGGTCAGAATTTTTAATCCTGCTTAAAAATTGAGATCCTTTAAAAGGAAAGCACACACAGAGTCAAGAATAGCTCAGTGTGTACAGGGTGCATGCATACTGATCTTAGACAATCCGATCATCGGTGCGATTATCTGAACTGCAAAGTATTTACACAGCTCTACTCTATTTTTATCTAGCATACATACTTCTCTATGCTAATCACTAAGGAAATTCAAGATTACAGATCCTGCAATTTTGTTGAGAGTTAGGCAGTGGTGGTAGTGACTCTGAAGCGTTGTACTTAGTCATATCCTTTAAAAGGGATCTGATCGATAGATGTGAAGTATAATGCAGACTTTGCAAATAATTCCTGCTAACAAAGGGAGCTCAATTTCAGTTTTGAGCTGCAGGCAAAATAATTCTGAACTTTCCGCAGACATTGTGTTCCTATATTTGGAGCATGATTTCACCACTAGGACGTAAAAAGTACAGTTTCAAGACATTCTAATGAAAAATTAAACCTTAATAATGCTATTACGGTGATCACAAACCACCTTTTGTTTCCAAACTTTTTGCCCCTCCATTAGGCAATTTGACAGCTAAAGCATTACCAAATATCATTACTCTGAAAATACATTTTATATACTTGTAATTATGAGAAAAGTAAAACACATTTCACAGTTTCCACAACAAATATAGTTTACTGCAACAAAATAATGTTGGAACATGTGTAAATTTGTTGGGTGAAGTGCAAGTGAAAACAAAGCTCTGATTCATTTCAGCAATGCTCAGGGTCATTCCACAGTGATTATCCAAACTGTAAATTAATCTCCATGCAGAACATAAGCTCTTAGGGTCAAGGGTTTAACCATTGGTCAAGTTCTGCAAAATGAAGGGATAGATGGAGACATTTTTTTTTTTTATGTAATAGAGATAGATAGATAGATATATCTATATCTCTATAGTGTTCACTCTAGCTCTGGCGGCAGGCAGGGTGCCGAAGCTAGAGAGGGCAATTTTGTGCGAGCGCGCCCGAAAAGGGGGCGTGGCTATAAGACGCGTCCCCTTTTTCATCATACTTGGGGGCGTGCCCGGCACTTACGGACATGCCGGGCTGCCCCCAAGCGCTGCAGACAGGGAGAATAGATGCCGGGCGCATGCACCCGGCGTCTATTCTCCAGCGGTGACCGGGTCACCGCACACTTCTCCACCCGCGGGACACTGCGTCCCACGGGTGAAGACGGCACCCGCAGGCTGTGAGGGCAGGGCACTTTTTGCGCCGCGCCCCGCTAAAACAGCCTAGCGGGAACGCATATACATACATACACATAACACACACAAAAACACACACACATTGATGTTAAAGTGACAAAATGAGATTATGGAACCCACAGTGTATAAATAGTCTCAACTTACAAAGTCAAACCATTTACAGGTACACACTGGAGCAATGTAGTTACACGATATGCACGCTCCCGCAGTCATACGAGTGTTCGTTGCATCCTTCATTAGTCGCTGCAGTGTGTAGAGTCACAAGTGCCGGTCGCACCAGAGTGTACCCGGCATTACAGAGAGAAATGGCTCAATTGTGGCACAACAGCAATTGATACTACAGTGGGCGTTATGTGAATGATATCTAGCTCACAAAGGGGAAGATGCAAGAAAGGGCAATATGGGGAAACCGGTAACTGCGCACGTTAAGTGCTGCAGTAACCGCTTCCCTGCATGTAGTACTGCAAGGAAGCGAGCAAAAAGACAGGAGAACTATGCATCCCTGTCATTATCAGCGCTCCTATACTCAAGAACGCTGATATGCTGCAGCTATTAGTGCCTCACTGACCCTGTGCATACAAACCCCCCCCCCCCCCCCCAAAAAAACCCACTTCTCTTCAATTTTATGCGGGTGCCGCTGGGAGGAAGTTGACTGGCACATGTGCAGTATGCATGCAAGTGCCGGTCAGTGCAAACGAGCCTCCCAAAACAGGGAGAGCGCAATTCACCAAACACGTAAATTAACACTCTCCCTCTGTGGCAACAGATAGTGGAGTAGATGTATGAAGCCCAGAAACGGTATCAGCGCACGTTATGCGTGCGGATACCGCTTCTCCCCGATGTATGATCGGGGATCTGGGCGGTAAATGACAGGGGCGCTATCCGCCCCTGTCATTATCAGAGCTGCTATCTACAAGATAGCAGCAACAAAAGCCTTGGCTATGTACGAACGGTCAGATCGTCTGACCGTTCGTCCGGCTGTAGCTGTCATTATCAACAGCTACAGCCTGGCGCTAGCCTATCCCCACAGCAGGGATAGCGCTGTCCCTGCTGCGTCGGCTGCCGGCTGCCCGTGGGGCTCTCGTGATACTTGTGAGATCCCGCGCATGCTCAGTGGAGCCGGCCGGGACAAAGACACAGTGCATCAGCACTAGGCTGATGCGCTGCTGTCTCTAACGGGTAGCGCCGGAGGGGGGAGTTAATGCTTCCCCCGCTACGGCCGATGAGATGTTCTTACATCTCATCGGTAGTGCTTCCTGCTTCGCCTCGGTAAAGAGGTGAAGCAGGAAGCAGTATAGCGGCACGCTAAGTGCTGCTATTATACATCTACTCCAATATACGATGCAAGGACCTGCTTCGCCATGCTAAATGGGTGAAGCAGGTCCTGACAAAATGCCCGGAGCCTTCCACTTCATACATCTCCCCAAAAGTAAGACCAAAGGCTTTGGGCACAATTTAAAAACTGCAACAATACCAATTGCACATAAAGGTGGGTTCTGCATTTAGTATTATTGCAGTTTTAAAATTTTATAGTGAAATCCGCCACTTAGTAATTAGAGTGGCAGATGTCGAATTTAAAAGGAGTAAAAAAAGAAAACCAAGCACAAGCTACAAGTCATACAAGTCAATTAAAAGTATAGTAATGAAAAAAAACAAGAATTCATTAAGAGCAATTTAAGATAAAAAAAGTAACCAAATATCTGGCAACGTTGATGTTAAAACAAAAGCAAATAAAACATCTGTTTAGATCACAAATAGTTCTCAAAAACAGCATAAAGGTATATTACGTCAATCAAAGCTGTTTACACTCATGAATTCCATTACTTTTTAAATTATGACGTGAACCACCAAAAACTATTTGATCCTGAAGATACAGTAGATCAGGCAGGTCTTACCTTCAGTAATTACACGCTTTTTGAACAAGATCATTCAGCAACATTTTTGAATGTAATACTTCAGCAATATTAAAAAAGAAAATGTACAATATTGCAGATTTGTGAAATAAATGTGGGACCACCAGATGAAAAGGAAAAACCCAGTTAGTACATTTTTTTGTTGAACACAGATTACTTACACCTTCTCCAATGTACTGCACATGAGAAAGGTACAGGAAAGTCTATGAATAAAAGGCTGCACCCATTAGCCCAAAGGGAAATATTCAGTCATTTAAATATATGTCACATTGCTCATGCTCACTGACATCCATGATCTTAGCTTTTACGAAATTAAGTGACACAGATTCCTTCCCCAGGCTACCATACAAGAGAAGCAGCATAAATAAAATAAAAAAAATAGTACAAATAGAAACTAGGTTTTCCTGTTAAAACATGTATTGATTTGTAAATAAAAAATGAGTGTTGGGTCTCATGAGCATCTGATAAATATTAAGCATTGATTTGTTGTTTACCTAATGCTGCATACACACTACACGATGTGTGTATGCGGCGATATCGTACTCGGCATCGGCAAGTGTATACACACATGCCGATGGGCGGAGGCGGGGGGGAAGCGGGTCCATGGCATCACTCACGATAACCCCAGATTGGGCTGCATGTACAGCCAACTGGGGTTATCGTAAATGACCAGCAGGAGTGCGCATCGCTGGTCGTTTTTAGCATAAGCACTAGCTAATATTTTGAACGATGTAGTTATAGATCGTTCAAAAATAGCGGCTGAAATTCTGCCATCAAATATTTCACGGATATTAATTTTTCAGGCGATTGCTACAGCTTTTATCAGGTTCCCCCTAACAAGTTCAATCACAGCGAGGGGAAATCTATGCACCCAAATTTGACAAGGTAAAAGTGGGGAGTACATGGTGGATATTATCGTCATGGGCCTCACCCTTTTTAACATACATCTTTTTGGACAAACCCATCTTGACTTCCATGGCATGTGCAGCTTCAGCCATGTACCATAGACATGAAAAAACGGTCACTCCGCATTAAAGAATTTACGGCTACTATAAATGGTAAAAGCTGCCTATTTTAAGAGTTAAAACAACTTTCATTCTTGAAGCCTCTTACAATAAGTTGATTACAGATAAATGCAAAACCGTTGTCTTGAAATAAAACAGTGTCATAGCTTACTTTTTTTGGCATAATCTGCTGCCAGGAGAAGGTTAGCAGGTATTGATAATTAATAAATTACTATGGGCATGAGTGACATAGTAAAAACGTTGATCTGAAAACGGCTAAAGCCGCCTAAATGTACAGCATATTTCCTACTCACCATTAACTCTGCCATCACAAAGATTTTGTTTAAACTGCAGTAGAATCCTAAATTAATCAGTACACTGTAAACCAGTGGTTCTCAAACTTGGTCCTCAGGACCTCACACAGGTCAACAGCAGGTGCAAACTATATTCATTACTTACTGACACATTTAAAAAAAATCCACAGCTGAACACACGTATCTACAGGTGATTAGGAGTTGTACACAACTCAGCAGCATCTCCACTTTGGACTACAGAGGCATAACTGGGTGGTAATTAGGGGTGTGCACCGGCCACTTTTCGTGTTTTGGATCTGGATTGGTTTTGCCAAAACCACCCTTCGGTGTTTTGGATCTGTATTTTTTTTTTTAAAAAAGCATAAAAACAGCTAAAATCACAGAATGTGTTGATTTTTCTGCTCCTATGCTATTATTAACCTCAAAAACCTTAATTTCCACTCATTTCCAATTTATTCTGAACACCTCACAATAGTGTTTTTATGTCCAAAAGGTTGCACCGAGGTAGATGGATGACTATACTAAGCGACACGAGTGGGTGGCACAAACACGTGGCCCATCTAGGAGTGACACTGCAGTGGCAGACAGGATGGCAGTTTGAAAAACTAGGCCCCAAACAGTACATAATGCAAAGAAAAAAAGGAGGTGCAAGATGGAATTGTCCTTGGGCCCTCCCACCCACCCTTATATTGTATAAACAGGACATGCACACTTTAACAAACCAATCATTTCAGCGCCAGGGTCTGCCACACGACTGTGGCTGAAATTATTGGTTCGTTTGGGCCTCCACAAAACAAGCTGGCAATTAATCTGTCCCTGCACAAACTGGCTCTACGGAGGCAAGATGTCGTCCTCATCCTCCTCATCCACCGATTCCTCACCCTCTTCAGTGTTGTGTACATCCTCATCCTCACAGAGTATTAACTCGTCCCCACTGGAATCCACCACCACAGGTCCCTCTGTACGCTCTGGAGGCTGGTCTCCCTGGAAAAGTTGATAATTCATTTTTATGAACATCATCTTCTCCACATTTTGTGGAAGCAACCTCCTACGCCTTTCGCTGACAAGGTTCCCGGCTGCACTAACACTCTTTCGGAGTGCACACTGGAGGGGGGGCAACTCAGGTAAAATAGAGCCTCCAAACTGCCTCTTTTTCCTGCCAGTACATGTACGGACTGTCTGACATGCCTACTTGGATGCGGTCACCGATGTAATCCTTTAACAGACAGACGCACGCTTGTCGCTGCTGCTTTGAGGATGCAGATGCGGCTACAGCCCACACAATTCACAAAGACAGGAAAAAAAAGAAGAATTTTTTTATTGTTTGTGGAGCGCACTTTGAGGGTTACACCACCCTTTAACAGACAGACACAGGCGCACGCTTGGCGCTGCTACTGTGTTGGTGCACGTGCGGCTACATCGCACACAAGTCAAACATAAAAAAAATAGATTTTTATTTTATGGAGCACTTTGAGGGTTACACCACCCTTTAACAGACAGACGCACGCTTGTCGCTGCTGTTTTGAGGATGCAGGTGGAATCTAGACGGGATTTGGAACCGGGGACACACTACCTCCATCAATTGTCTAAATCCCACTGCACTAATGGCGGATACCGGACGCACGTCTAACACCAACATAGCAGTCAAGGCCTCAGTTATACGTTTTGCTTCAGGATGACTGCTGTCGTACTTCATCCTCCTCGCTAGGGACTGTTGGAGGGTCAATTATTTAGTAAACGTAGTGGTGTTCCTACTTCCTCTCTGGGATGATGAACAACTCCCAGCAGCAGCAACAGCACTAGGAGGAAGTGGTTCTTGATCTTTCCCTATTTTATTTTTATCGGAGAAAGTTTGGTCCTCCATTTATGTTATATTGATATATATGTGCGGCTAAGGCACACACAGACACAGAAAATATTTTTTGATTTTTGCTGGAGAGTAGTGCACTTTGTGGGTTACACCACCCTTTAAGAAATGAGCCAGCCGGCTCTTTACTTATGGGACACAGGCGCACGCTTGGCGCTGCTCATTTGTTGATGCACGTGCGGCTACAGTGCACACAATTCACAAACACAGAAAATATTTTTTTTATTTTGTTTGGAGTGCCCTTTGGGGGTTACAGCACCCTTTAGCGGTCAATCCAGCCGGCCCTTTATTTATGGGACACAGGCGCACGCTTGGCACTACTTTGTTGATGCACGTGCGGCTACTGCGCACACAATTCACAAACAGAAATTTTTTTTTTTTTTTTTTTTAGCACTTGGGGGGAGCACCCCTGACGGACAGAGCACCCCCTGGACAACACTACAGCACCCCTTTAGGACTGGGACACTGCACAGGACTTTGGAGTGGACACAGCCCCTATGGACATCTGACTGCACAACACAGTCCAGCCAGCCCCTATGGACTTTGAAGTAGTGGACACAGCCCCTATGGACAACAGCAGCACAGCACAGCACTACACTACACTACACAGCCCTAACTCCCACCCTCCCTCTTCACTGTCCACAGCCGAGTGAGAAAATGGCGCCGACGTGGGTACCTTATATAGGATCCAAAACCCGCGAGACCTGGAAGGCGGGATGATGACGTTTTGCCTCGATTTCAGATCCGAGTCAGGCGGGAAAAGTCGAGCCGGACTCGGATCGGCCTCGGATCGGGGGGGCTCGGATTTCAGAAATCCGAACCCGCTCACCCCTAGTGGTAATGAGGTGATAACTAGGGAGACTCATAGCAACGGCAGGCTATGCAGAGTTGAGTGTATACAAGATATGCCTGTTTTCAGATGGATCTCTTGCACCAAAGTTGGGACAGGCGTAAGTGCATTATCATCAGGGCAATGAAACCAAATAGGGCTGGTGTTGTCACATAGATTCATAAAACCCCACACACGGGTGAAGACGCACATTGTTTTCCTCAAACACAATGCAGTGTAATTACAGCCGTCTTGTTTTCACTGCCGCATCAGCCCAATATTCTCTATAGCTACATTACGGGCTGGTGTCTGCAGATGACACATTCATGCGGCTGGGTCCAATACAGGGGTATCCCCAAATGTGGACTACGAAAGGTCATGTTTTGATATATTTTCCCAGACATGGAATTTTTCTGCATTGGGAGAGACTGCATTTCTAGCCAAAGAAATTTGACTGGCCTCTAACACCAGGCAACCCTGATAAACAGGCCTCTAAAGTATGCAAGCATCAACATGACTTAACCCCTTTTGTTTACTTAGTGATTAACTTGAATCCATATAATCTAGCACACTGATTTTTTTTTGAAGCAATCTTGACCAAATCTGTATATTATTTTCCTAATTAGTCTGATTTTGCAATAATCGTGACTAGACCACACAATGTAGAGTGGATGGCAAGTTTGGCTAAAAACTACCAAAGTAGCTAACAAGTTCTGTAAGCGTATGGCTGGCATAGAATATTTACAATACTGTCACTGCAATTCCATCAATTTGGGAATTTAAGAACAGTTAAAGCCCCACCTTCTATTCATTTGGTCACCGCTAGTTTTCATGTCACTCTTGCGGTATAAAGTATTTGTAAAAACATAAAAAAAAAACTTTTGTAAAAGATGGAACTTGAGTGGAAAGTTATCTTACAGATTTAGGTAGCTATCAAACTTATTGTAGATAAATATGTGGGTAATATATATAGGATCACCTCATAGGAGAAGCCATGTAGGAGGAACAAGAAACATGTAAAGATAGCTCAATACTCCTATTCCTTTTAGCAAAAGGAACTTTGCTGCTTGCTTATACAAATCCATAGTCAAAAGAGGAACTGTATCAAATTTACTGTTCGTACCTTGGTTACATCAGCAAGTTGAGAATTGACAAACCGTAAGTGTATCGAGCTAGTGGAGGGAGAGATGCTACTACATATTAGCCCAGTGGTTCCCAAACTGGGTGCCTCGTAGCACTCTCAGGGGTGCTTCAAGTTTATGGTCAACTTAAAGGTGCGTATCCACTATGCGATTAAAATGAGTGATTGAACAATATCGTTATCGCTCAATAATCGGTCAAAAATGGAGCATTACAATGTTGAAAACGACCAGCGATGCGCGATCCGGCAGGTCGTTTGACATGTCTGAACATGTAGGTCAATCTGCCGATAACGACAGATTGTGCATGTTCGGGGACGACAGAGGGTGCCTGCACTGAACAACATATCATTCAGCGTAGGCATAGAACAGGATGAGGAACGACTGTACGATTACAATGATGTAATTGTACAGTCGCTCCTCTATCGGCAAGTGGATACACACCGTAAGAGGCAAAAACAAATGATGTGGACAAACAGAAACACAACAATGTCCACAACCACATAACTCAACCTATGGATGTCAGGTATGTAGTGTTCCCGCTAGGCTGTTTTAGCGGGGCGCTGCGCCCTGCGCTCCTTCCAGAGCATCCTGATCTCCCTCCGGAGGGCAAAAAGCGCTTTTACCGTGCAGTGCCCCGCTAAGACAGCCTGCAGGTCGCAGTGTCCCGCAGATGGGGAAATGTGCGGTGACCCGGTCACCGCTGGTGAATAGACGCTGGGCACATGCGCCCGGCATCTATTCTACCTGTCAACCGTGTCCATAAGTGCCGGGCACGCCCCCAAGTGTGACTGAAAGGGGACGCATCTTATAGACATGCCCCTTTTCAAAGCCCTGCCTGGCGCCGAAGCTAGAGTGAACACTATGTATGCACAATTTACTTAATCATTTTTTTCAGAAATTCTTAACAAACCTTCGCTAAGGAATGCCATGAAAAAAAAATGCTGATACTCTAGGGTGCCGTGATTAAAGAAAGTTCGGGAACCACTGTACTAGCCACCAGAGATTGGGGGTTGGTTTTATACTTTACAAGAATGGAATCTGCTTGGTATACTAGCCTAAAAAGCTTGTAGGAAACACTTATTTTTGAGATGGTGCTTGTTTTGATGTTGAAGAACTGCAAGTGTTTGCTTTCCTGGCCCTTAATGGTGGAGAAGGTTAAGTATGGTCAACCAAACTTCTATTAAATTACCACTTAGAAATAAAAAAAAACACATTCATTATATGGGGTAAATGTATTAGCGTTTAGTCCTAAATGTAAAACAGCAATAATTAAGACAAAACCAGTTTGGCGAAATGTGGCTGCTGGCTGTGAATCACAGGCTATTACATTTACATTACATGGACTCCTAACTATAAATACAAAGACGCAATCTCATAGTTTGACACCACTTGTCACTAATTTTTGGACATTATGGAAATGTTTGCACAGTCTGGTAGAATATTATGAAAAGCCCATTCAGAAGGATGACAATGCAGTAATGTTTGCTGGGAAGGCTCGCTAATTTCAAGATGCATTTGGTTTCACCATTGTCTGAGTTTGTGTTTGGATGAAAGACAGCAATGCTAAGCTTATAAACAAGCAGATGCAGTTTTTTTAAATGAGCCTTACCAAAAATGGTTTAGAATTATCTCAATTAAAATATAAATACATAAACAGTATGTCACACATGAAGACTTAATGTATTTATGTATGCCATAAAGTCATAAAACGCAAATGTATCTTTAATCAATTTACACAGCCAATGGTTAATATAAATGACTAAATGCCCCCATACATCAGAGATTGATCGCAGCAATCGTGCAATTTGCAATCGATTGTGTATAAAAATCTTTTTTCAATCGATTGCAGAATTGCCACAATCGATTGAAAAAGGGAAAGATTTTTATACACAATCGATTGCAAATTGCACGATTGCTGCAATCAATCTCTGATGTATGGGGGCCTTCAGATTGCCATTTGCTGTTCATGTTAAGCAACGTGTGCCGTCACATGACTCACCACATTCCGGAAAGTATTTTATAGAGTTCTAATAGGGATGTCTGTGCAACAAGACTTGATGCAGACATAAGAGTAGAGGGTGGATCAGTCTGTGCCTACCACCCACACTACATCCGCCACCTCATCCCAGCCCATGGATACTAATACCAGGCAAAGTAGCTCCATGGGGGAGGGTGCAGTAATACTTCAGAGCGGTGTATACAATGTGGAAAACATAAACCTGCAACTAATGCTGCCATCAGGCAACATACACTGCAGACAGTATTTTTAAATACTATTCCAAATCATTACATGTTCAATGTGATTTAAAGGGATAGGAATATTCAACAGCACTCATTGTGCAGGGCTAGTCAGTCGTAATCAGTGTGTAGCATAGACTATTGCGTGACCTGAAGCAACCTCAAAAGACAAATGCAGCGCTTTCCTGGATAGATGCCATTGGTCACATGAAGATAACCCAATTTCTGCAATGTCCTAATATATTCTTAAACATGCAGTATTCACAGATCCAAGGGTACAGTGTTGCAGCTAAACTGGGATACAGCCCTGAGGGAAGTATAATACTTCTTTACATAACAAAGACCCCTCTTGAGATCTTGCTATACCCAGAATTCCCAGGATTAGAAGTGAAGGGTGAAATGGGGGGAGGGGGAACAAAGCTGCTGGGATACAGAGACTGTGCTGTGTAGACTGGGAGCTTACAGTAGGGTCCTGTCCTTCCTGCCAGTAGCCCGGGGTAATAACACTTCCTGCAGCTTTCCTCACACCCCGGCGGCTGCATATACAGGTGGGAACACCACACACATGACCGAGTACACAGGGCGGTCACCTGACAACCATACACCTGACAGGCTGCTTGCAGTACTACGGGAGATCTAGCGGTCAAAGCTAATGCCGGGCACCATGGACACTGCTGGCCATATAACGCCGTGAGGAGGACGGAAGCGACTGTCACTCGCTGCCTATACCCGCTCTAAGGATAATGTGCGCCCGGTGGGAGCAATACGGGCTAGTAGTACGAGAGTGTGATCAGCAAACCGGGACATCTGCCAGTATGCTATACCCGGGCCCCCTCCATGTATTCCCGGCACTTATGATGAGCGTTATAGGACAGGCTACCCTCTGCGTACCACACTGTACATACTGACCTGGAGAGCGCGGCGACAGATGGGACGAGGGGAGCTGGGCCTCTAGTGCGCTTCCACTCCCCCACTGCTGTGCGACAGGCGGCTCTCCGGGTGATACAGCGTAGGCGCTGCCGCAGTACCACACAGCGCAGCCAGCAGCACTCACCAGCTACTGACCTGTGGGGAGGAGACGATGCAATTGAGGGGCGGGGCACTGGCGTCTCTCACATCCAATTAGGAGAAGAAGAACGTCAGGGGGCTATCATAGAGTGTGTGAGGCGGGATAATGATCTCTCTACCAATCAGATAATGGTATTGTTTTATGCCTCCAATCAGATGAGGCTTTGGCTGAACCTTGACGCAACAGTCGGGCTGTGTGTGCAGTGAGGGGCGGGCTCTGCCGAGCCTGGAATGAGCAGTGATGTCACCCGGCGATTAGCCGCACAGTCATGGGCCAGTGATCAGCCAATAGGCACAGCGGTCCTGGGGAATGCGGCTACGGGTGCTCTAGTAGCTCAAAAATTCTACAACATGAGTTCCCAGAAGGGGAACGTGCACCGCTCCCGGCCGCAGAAGCACCGGAATGTGACAGTATTTAAGAACGACAAATATGATAACAGCTCCCAAACCAAGGTGAGACGGAACGCCGCTTTCACAGGGCTCACATCGTGCATGGGAAGCGCTGGCTCAGCCCAATTCGTGCTTTAGAGATGCTGATGAACCTTCTAGAGTGGAGAAGTTGTCCGTAGCAACCAATCCGCTTCTAGCTATTATTTATCAAGTACATTTTATAATGTGTAGGCAACATGTGGCACTCTGCTGTGGAACTACACATCCCAGCATGGCCTTCCACAGTTTTGCTGTTAGAGCATCCTAGAACTGTACCAGTGGAATGGGTATGAAATACCGCGGGCCGATTCCCGTCAGCGGCAGCCCGACAAGAGCAGAGTTAGAAGCAGCGGAAGCCCGACAGCGCTGGAAATCCCGATCGTGGATAGGTAAGTATGTACTAACCTAACCTTACCCCCCTAACCCTAACCCTCCTTAGGGGTGCCTAACCCTAACTTCCCCCCCAAGTGCCTAACCCTAATCCCCCCCTTCCCCGCTGCCTAAACCTAAGTCCCCCGGGGGGGTGCCTAACCCTAAGTCCCCCCCGGGGGTGCCTAACTCTCCCTCCCCCTAGCCTAACCCTCCCGGGGGGGTGCCTAACCCTCCCGGGGGGGTGCCTAACCCTAAGTCCCCCCCGGGAGCCCTAAACCTAACCCTCCCCCTCCGCGGCTGTCCGCTTGCGGCGCCCGGCATCACTACGATCGGGATGCCGGGCGCCGGTCTCCCGGCGTAGGGGAAATGCGGGCGTCTACATCTAGACGCCCGGGATTTCACCCTTGCCGGGATATGACAGTCGGGAAGCCGGCTGCCGGTATTTAGGCAGTCGGCTTCCCGATTGCTTCCCGTACCAGTGCATTCTGAGATTTGAAGTTCCACTGCAGCTAGAGTGCTGCACATTACCTACCCCTGTTCTATAAAATAATAGGAAGAAGCTGATTGGTTGCTATGGGCAACTTGTCCACTTCTTCACTCTTTAGATTGCTTGATACATCTCCCCATGGCATACCTCCCAACTGTCCAGATTTCAGAGGAAAAGTACCATTTTACAAGCACTGTCCCGCTGTCCCACCCGCGGGCCGCCGTGTCCCGCGGGCGGTGGTAAGTTGGGGAGGACACTCACACCGCTGCTCTGCATAGCATGCGTGCGTCATCCATATACTCATTGCAATGCAGGCTCTTGAAGAGTCTGTGGGACTGTCCAGCAGCTCCTGGAGCTCCCAGTATGATGAAAATGGGGGCGTTGCTCGCGGGTGTATCATTTCCCATTAGACAACGCCCCCTATTTTTTGTCCAGATGTCCCTCTTTCCATTGTTAAAAAGTTGGGAGGTATGCCATGGTGGCATTATGCCTATGTGTGTGGGGGTGGTTCTTTTAAAATCCTAATATATACCTCCTCCAATCCCACAGTCACACAGACCTGTGTATACAAACCAGTTTACTATATTACATCAGACATGCATAGGGACTAGTTTGGAATGGATACCCATAATCTATATAAGGGGTGGCTAACCTGGCCCTCGAGTACCCCTAACGGTTCATGTTTTCCAGACCACCTAGCTGGTGCATAGGTGTAGCCGTTCCTATCACATTTTAAACAATGTGCCTTCATTCATAACTCATTCTACAGATCCACAAGTAGCCTGAAAAACATGAACCATTAGGGGTCCTTGGGGCCACCTCTGGTCTATATAATAATGCACTATAATCTGTCATCAGACTGACATGCAGTGGGAACGTGCACCTCCGTCTCCAACAGCTTCCACTGCCACGCCAGACAGGATAGACCATAGTGTATCAGACAGGGTAACGGCAAGTCCGCAGTGGACAACGGGTTCAAAACGTACTAGTCTGTATAATAAAATCACTTGCTGGCATGTAGTGATAGTTGGTCTGACCTCTGACCACACCCATCGGTGTCAGTGATGTCACTTCCAGAGAGTCTGTCATAGCACACATATACAGTCTCTTCTGTTATTTCCCTTACTTTTTCATGACATACATCCTGCTGACAAATCACCCAATCACAACATTATCCACAATCACAAATATATAATAGTATAGAAAGGAAAATGGCACAGGCCACCTGCATAAAGAAAAACACTCTGTAGCAGAGAAAAAGCAAGGTTGTCCCAAAAAGTACAATAGTAAAAATGAAGGAAAAAAGTTAATGCTAATGATGATCCATATCAGTATTTCCCAAACTTTTTGAATCACTGTGCCCTATAATATCAGTATTTTTTTCTTGGCACACCTAGACTAAAAGTTTCTTATACCTATTTTCCACCAAAAACACAGGTCCGACCTGGGTTTTTGGACATTGTTCCAACCCTGGTCAGACCCAGGTCAGACCCATTTACACTGCACCTTCGATCTGGACTACTCCCAGGTCAGCCCTGTTCACACTGAACTCAGGTCTGCCCTGCTAAACCTGTGTGGTCATAAAAAGTGGGAGGTGAATGCTCCACAACCACCAATCAGCTCATTTTAGACATGACCCAGGTCAGATAACCCTGGTTGCACCGTTTACACTGCACCATCCGGGGTTGCACCGTTTACACTGCACCATCCGGGGTCCAACCCTGGTAGCTACCTGGGTTGGATTGCTGGGTCACTTGACCTGGGTTATTTTTCAGGAACCCTTTTACACAGCTGCGACCCGGGTAGACCCAGCAAAAACCCAGGTTTTTGCTCTGGTGTAAAAGGGGTATAATTGAGAAATTCAGCAAAAATTATTAAATGAAGTAAATTGTGCTTACCTGTAATCCTTAAGTTCATTTTTTTGGTGGTGGTCAGGGTTGCGATTCTGTTTGCCCACATATTTTCTATTTGAATGCCAGCAGCACTTGTTTTGCTTATCACATGGATCATACATAATTTAATTAGTTCCTGAACCACCAACCCGTGGCATCCCTGCAAGTGCCCCAAGGAAACCCAGGGTGCTACGTCTCCTAATTTGGGAACCACTGATCTATAATATGAAATCAAGTGGTGTGCACAGCGCACTCCTTACAGTGTCTGGTCGCTATGATAACAACAGGAAGAACTGAAGATGGGCCTGCGGAGGAGTAGGAGGCCAAGTTTAAAAATCACATAGAGGGGACAGAAGGGCAAGAAACAGGGCAGGAGAGAGACACAGAGGCAGAAGAGTGAGAAGGTAAGATGAGAAATACATGAAGGATGAAGAGAGGGGATGTAGTTAGCATCCTGGCAGTTGGGATGCCAGAGCTCAGATTACTAACACTGGCATCCCGACAGCAGTTGGAATACCGGCAGCAAAATCCCAACCTCTGGCATGCCGACAAGTTTTATGGTTAAGGGTAGGGTTAGGTTGTGGGGGGAGGTTACGGTTAGGCTGCTGGAGGGGAGGGCTAGGTTGCAGGGAAGGAGGCTAGGGAGAGGGTTAGGGTACTTACCTAGTTGGTCCGGATTCTGACTGTCGGGATGCCACTGTCTTTATTGTGACCGCCGGGATACCGTACCCAACCCAAAGAAAATGAGGAATAGAGAGAGCGAGTAGTAGGAGAGAAAGAAAGATGGAAATAGAAAAAGGGAGAAAAAGAAATGGACAAATGAGGGTGGAAGAGAGGTGAGAAAGAGAGTGTGAAGTAGTGCGAAAGACAGGGAAAAGGGAAAAAAAAACGGGACAACAGCTAGTAATAACTATGCATGTTTGCACCTCCAGAGGAGCTAATAGAAATGAGTGTTAACTGCTGCATTGTTTCTGCTCGTGGCTCTTTAATTAAATAGCTCCAGGGACTTTTGTAAGGGGAACAGATCGGACAAGTCAACCCACAGATTATTGAATTTGTCCCACACAGCAAGTAAACTAGTGACCGCATTAGTGCTGATTACACTTTTATGGGGAGGGGTGTCACTCTCTGCTCTTGTGCTTCTAGCACACTCAGCTGATGCAACAAACCTCTGATATACAGACCAGAGTGCGCCAGAGCGTGACACCCCAGACAGGAAAGAAGAACTGCGCTGGTTATGACAGGTGCAGGGTGCTAGAATGAACACTATTTACATGTTACTGCATCAGATCACCCAGCTGGGGATCAACAGTGTGCATGTTTTGTTGCCATCTTTTCCTAATTTCCAGGGACAATCTAAGTTTGAGAAGATATGCTTCCATCTCCTTTATTTATAACTGTACACTACAATTACTATTCTGTTAGTGGATTAAACTGTTGTTATGCTTATTTTTGCAATTATGAATCAATATTCATTGAAGATAAGAATACAAAACAGGAAACTGCTACATGAGACATGGCCTACTTCAAATAGATTGTGATTTACTTTTATTTGTCAAAGCTAGCAGTGACCTTCTACACATGTCTGTCTGTGTGTGTGTGTGTGTGTGTGTATATATATATATATATATATATATATATATATACACTCATACTACAAGTGATTACCTGATGCGCCCCAGCTGAATTCACGCGGTGTCTGATGCCTCCTGATGTCTGTGAGAACATGACTCCAGGCTGTTGGTGATGTCATCTGTCCGCACTCATCAGACGGACCATAGCGTGCTCAACCTGGTGAATCAAAGAAACAGTACAAAGTATTACCATAAAACCCTAGTACATAAATACATTTAAAAACAAAGATGACTTATATATCATAAGCAAATCACTTCCTTATATATTATTGTATATAAAAGAGTATATAGAAATCAATTCTCTATCAAATGTTTCAGAGTGTATAATATGCTGATACTTTTAAAGACACTCTAATTATACTTTTATACTTTTTGGGTACCAATTAAACAGAACAATTATATAAAACCATATTGAAACTTTACAACCTAGACAGGACAATCCGTTATCTAATTCAGTCATATCCTGGGTTAATAAATGTACAACCAGAAGTATGCAAACTAGAAAAGTAGCTAAACACTACTGGCCAATCATTAACACAGATAGAGATTTAAGGTGCGTACACACGGTACGATTAAAATGCACGATATGAACGATAACGATATCGATCATATCGTTATCATTCATATCGTGCATTTTTCGTTGCCTCCAACCCACCAATGACCTGTGATGCGCGGGCACGGATGGATGATAACGATATCGTCCATGTCCCGTGCATGCAGGCCAACCTGGTCGATATCGACCAGGTTACTATTGTTGGCCATCGTTGGTGGTGTGCTGGATGATTGATATCGATCATCCAGCACACACGGGAGATCGTTCAACGATTATCGTTGACTATCGTCCCGTGTGTATGCACCATTATCTTTTGTTGTTAAATACCAGATTGATGTCCAGTTATACTAGAGGCCAAAATTGAAATGATCTACTGGTCACACAATATATATCCACGTTAAAAAAGAAGAAAGTGC
Source organism: Taudactylus pleione (assembly GCA_031769625.1). Lineage (NCBI taxonomy): Eukaryota > Metazoa > Chordata > Amphibia > Anura > Myobatrachidae > Taudactylus > Taudactylus pleione. The sequence continues at coordinate 83,367 of JAUIMM010001567.1, forward strand.
AGCATTTTTGGGGGTCCCAGGCAATATACAGACAGTAATTACTTAGATAGACAATGTCTAGATGGACAACAGATGTTAGATCGGCAAAAGGTTGACAGAGACAAATAGGCAACATGGATTAAGGTCAATAGGCTTAAAAGGTCGACACACAAAACATTTTGACACAAAAATGGTCGACACATGTTTTTTTTTTTTTTGTTTGGTTAGGCACTTACCGGAGGGTTAGAGTGTTAGGCACTAGAAGGGATGGTTAGGGTTAGGCACCAAGGGGAGGGTTTGGGTGAGGATTAGGGCTAGAAAACAAACAAAAAACATGTTGCCCATTTTTTGTAATCCATTTCTGTGTCGGCCTTTTGACCCTGTCGACCTTTCTGTGTCTGTCTTTTGTCCTGTTGACCTATTCCCTCTCTACCATCTGTTGTCTAGCTAGACATTTTCTATCTGAGTGCTTCTCAAACTCGGTCCCACGGACCCCACACAGTTCATGTTTTCCAGGTTACCCAGCAGATGCTCAGGTGTATTCATTACTCACTGACACATTTTAAAAGATTCACAGGTGGAGCTAATTATTTAACTTGTGATTCTGAGAGGAGACATAGAAATGTGCACTGTTTGAGGTCCTGAGGACAGGGGGTTTATGCAGGGCATTAAAATATTTCTTTGGCTGGGTGCATATCTAAACATTTTTGTTAAATATATACAGTGACACATGGGGAGGGGGGACTAAATTGGGCACCCATTGTCCCTGCGGGTGAAGGATGGGGGTTCTTTCACAGGGACCTATTACCACTAGGAGGGTGGGGTTTGTTATTGCAGGGGATCTTTTGACACTGGGGGGGCTATTTTTGATGGGGGGTGGGATGTTATATATTAATGGGGTCCTATGGACAGGGTGGTTGGGGGGATGCAAAACATCCCCTAGGTATATGTTATTAAAATAAAATATTTAAAATACTTTTTAAACATAATTTCTGTGTGGTTTTGACGAAAAAAATTGTCAGTTAAGTGGTTATGGAATGTATGGCGCTCCATAAGTCTGCCATACATGCAGCTTTGGACACGGCCCACGGTGACCAGCCTGTGGCCCGACATTGGTGGCGATTCAATTGATCGGGATGTTAATAGCACCAGGATGTTGGTCCCGGAGCTATTCAATTCTAGTACGACTATAAGTCACCAAATGCGTGTTCTTGCGACTAATGCAGCGAAAGTGCTGGCTGCAAGGCTGTTAGCGCTGATCCGGAAAACAGCCTTGTGGGTGGAACTTTAGTTAGATTTCTCCACCATTTAGTTGCCCTAACAGCGTCCTGAATTGAGTAGCTCCGGAAGCTCCTTCCCGGTGCTATCAACAGCATGCTGAATTGAATTACCACCATTGTTTGTTAGCAAAGCATGGGATAGCTAGTATTAGATCAAAAATTATTGACCACCTTCAGTGTTCTCCCCAGGCTGTTTTTGGCGGGTGCACCAACCGGCAAGAAACAGCCTATGACCCGGCACTTTGGTAGCCTCCAAGTGGGGACAGTATCTGGGAGCTGTATAAAAAGGACCAGATCCTACAGACTTTGCAGCTTTTTCATAATTGGGCGACTGGGCCTCTAATAAGAAGAGGAGAATTAATATATAAAATCTTATTTCAAATCATTATAGGGTCAAGGTTTAAAACATTTTATTATTGCGAAGGCCCCCACCCGGCTACTTCTTGATGCCACACGGCTGGAAAAATTTTCTGTGGAGAACACTGACCTTCTAATTAACATCAGAGGGGGCAAGAGAGGTAAAAAACTACTACAGCTAGAAAGCAGATGGATTTTCCAACTTGACACATTGGCCCCCAGGGGCATTAATGAATCTCTGGGATTGCAATGTTTTCTATAATTGTTTAATTGGTACACAAAAAGTATAAAAGTTTAATTAGAGTGCCCTTATAAGTATCAGTATATTATATACTTTGAAACATTTGGAATTGATTTTTATATACTTTGTCATATACCGTAATATACAGTCAGGTGCATAAATATTGGGACATTGACAGAATTTTCATATTTTGGCCTCTATTCACCACCACAATGGCTTTGAAATGAAACAAACAAGATGTGCTTTAACTGCAGACTTTCAGATTTAATTTGAGGGTAATTACATCCAAATCAGGTGAACGGTGTAGGAATTAAAACGGTTTCTATATGTGCCTCCCACTTTTTAAGGGGCCAAAAGTAATGGGACAAACTAAACAATCCTAAATCTAACTTTCACTTTTTAATACTTTGTTGCAAATCCTTTGCAGGCAATTACAAAGTGGGAGGCACATATAGAAACCTTTGTAATGCCTTCACCTGATTTGGATGTAATTACCATCAAATTAAATCTGAAAGTCTGCAGTTAAAGCACATCTTGTTTGTTTCATTTCAAAGCCATTGTGGTGGTGAACAGAGGCCAAAATATGAAAATTCTGTCAATGTCCCAGTATTTATGCACCTGACTGTATAAGGAAGTTGAATGATTATAATATATAGCAGTCATCTTTGTATTTACATTTATTTATGTACTAGGATTTTATGATAATACTTTGTACTGTTTCTCTGATTCACAAGGTTGAGCACGCTATGTTGTCTAGGTAAAGATAAACAAAGATCCCGTATGGTCCGTCTGATGAGTGCGGCCTGATGACGTCACTGACAGCCCAGAGTCGCATTCCAACATTCCTGACAAGGGGTACCAAATGTAATAGCCTGCGAACTCCCACAAGTATAACCAGCCCTGGGTCCTGTTGAGCCTGCCCTGGTTCTTTAAAAGACATGGAACGAGCCCACGGACAGATACCGTCCTCTAAGGACTGCACCTCGTGAATGAGGGCTCAGCCGCTGCATTACCCATAGAAATGCATGGGCTGAGCGTTCATTGGCTGACAGAATCGGGCTCCGTCTCTCTCAGCCAAAGAGCGGTTCCCACTATAGACTTACTAAAGGTTACCTAGTGGTACCCGCCATTGAAGTCAGTGGTGGGAACTGCTCATTGGCTGAGAGGCCCGCCTCTCTCACCAAATAATCGCTCAGTACACTGAGCCTGGTACTGGTTGATGAAAATACGGGGTACCCCTACATCATTTTTCCCCCGTATATTCTCATCTAGGACCGGTTTTTGAAATCCAGGGAAACCCAACACATTTTTTTACCTGTATTTTAAGAACCAGGACAGGCTCAACAGAGCCCAGGTCTGGTGATGCTTTTAAAGGGGAATCCCACATCTAGACTCGCTATCCTGAAGCAGGTCTGTTTTTTTTTCTTCCAGATTTTCAGTCAGTAATAGTGTGTGAGTAAAACGCTCGCACTCTATTATATTGCCCTAGTTGTATCCTCACAATGGCAATACATCTGGATGCGTGTTTTGCCATTGCAATTTGTGGGGGTGTGAGACACATGTGAGTTTGTAAGTTCTCGCACCCTTGCACATTTTCAAAACTCGGACCCTATTACATCTCACCCAAGTTCTGTGTGTGGTACCCAAATCTCCATTATCTGACGGTAAGTATTAGGGTTAGGGGTTAGGATTAGGCTGTGGTGGGGGAGGGTTAGGGTTAGGCTGTGGGAGGGGAGTGTTAGGTTTAGAGGAAGGGTTAGAAAACTTACCTCCAAGTGTCGGTATTGCAAACTAGTCGGCATAGCAGCATCGGCATTGAGACCGCCGGTATCCTGTACCCAACCCATGACAGACTAAAAGGGCACATACAGCATCAATCAAAAAAAATAATTCACAGATTCCGTGATTTCCTTCCCCCCCCTCCCCAAATTTAAAGATTCCTCAATTCTCCAATCTGTGCCCATACATTACGGAAATTTTTCAGTGATTTGCAAATCATTTTCCAGAAGACAGATCTGCCAATCTTGAAAGACTCATCATTTACTAGTAACGGTCTGCAAATCGTCTGATTGTTACCATACACTAGCAATCTACAGCCCCGATTGGTCTGTGAAATCCAACATGTTGGGCAACATAAGTAACCAATTCCAATATTTTTTTTTGTCGGAATCTGAGATGTGTAGTTCCCATACATTACAGATTTTTTTTACAAAATCAGAATTGTCCCAATTGATTGCTACTGCATGGGGGTTTTAACTTTGGGCAAAATTTAGTTCACCGTATGCAATACCTGTAGTAGCAAAACAGTGCCCTCAAAAGTGGAGTGGGTGCAACTGTCACTGACTCCGTGTGCACAATCAGCAGGTGTGGACGACCTTCAAAATTGGCCCACTTGACATGGAATGACCCTATGTATTTTTTTTTTTTATTAATGATATGGATGTTTTTATTCTATCGTGTCTTTTTATGATTTGTTTTTGAAAAGTACGAAGTGCTGAAGCGCTTTTATTTTCAGAATTGTTTTTTTAATCAGCCTTGACTGTCAAACAGGGATAAAAGTGGAAATGATGATAAAATAAGTGCTTCATTCCATTTGTATACAATAATATGCAGATTAAAAATATTATACCAGAACAGTTTTAGAACAGTGCACGTTTTGTAGGGCTGTTTTTGCTGCAAAATGGTTCTTTCACTGTTGAGACACTGTACTGTACATCCCACACACAAGGAGTACTATTGTACTCCCTTACACAACTCTGGATACATCTCTGATTGCTCTTAGCTCTTCATTGTGTCAGCTACTGTAAGTGTGACTTGTCATTACTCCTCTCCCCTCCAGGGGTTTATTCTAGATGCCATGAAGTATCTGATCTTTAGCCAGCTGTTTAGAAGTGCATGGAATACATGTCATTTTGTAAACACATACAAATCAGTTACCACAGGAACATAATTAGTGTTGTATGCAATCCGCTGCTAGTGGGTTTTCTTTCTGATAGAGGTTGTTATAAAATCATGTTAACTTGCTCTCTGTGGGGGCGATTCAATTGTTTTCACCCATAGTTCTGAGCAATAGGCGCCTGATGGAGCAATTCAATTGTTAGGTAAAAGAAGGTGGAGACTGTGCTGGTCCAAGGTGGGTTGATCTAAGGGATAGAGTCAGGGGCGTATCTATAATGGGTGCAGGGTGTGCGGGGCCCACGGGCCCTTGGGCCCATAGCATACTTACCTCTCAGGAGTCCCACGTAATTTTCCCGTCGTTTGCGCATGCGTAGTACAGGGAAAATGGCCACCACGGCCATTTTCCCGGTGACCTGTGCATACTGTATAGACTCTGGGCGCACTCTAGTGCCCAGAGTCTATAACCCCGGCACTGGCCACGCACAGCTCAGTGCACTGCCGTCCGCCGTATAGAGAGGAGGGGGCCCATGTCGGAGACTGCACACAGGCCCACTCCACTCCAGAAACGCCCCTGGATAGAGTGGGGGGAAATGAGTAATAGGAGTAGGTAGGAGGGTGAAGAGTGAACCCGTGGGGCTGAAGGGAACTGGGGGGTGTGGCAAACTGAGTGTGAGAATGAATAAAAAAAAAGGGGCGGGGGAGAGAGAGAGAAGTGCTGCTCCTTCTTACAGGAGTACCTAGTCCTGTCTCTGATACGTATGGTGATGGTGGTCAGGTGCGCTCTTCAATTGTGTATGGGTTGTGGTGTTGTAGATATAGTGGTCGACCTCGTTGTGTGTGAAATAAAGACAAAAACCAATGTAGGGTTTGGGCACCCAAAAGCAGGACTTTTCAGCGATTTCTGCACGCCAGCGGCATTCGCACCCGGACGTAACAATTAAATTGATGATGGCGGTCAGGTGCGTTCAATGTGTGTGGGTGGTGGTATTGTAGTGGTCGACCTCGCTGTGTGCAAAATAAAGACAAACAACAGTGTAGGGGCCAAACCGTTTATTGGAGAGGTCACAATGCTGGTCTGGAATGGTCGGGAGATAGGGGATAAGAGCGTTGGGCTGGCATGCGGTGGGTATATCGGGGGGTGTTGGGATTGGAGGGTGGAAAGAGATAGTGTAGTGTACTGGGAAGATCTGCTCTGGGTGGGAGCATTGGTAGACCCTTTGAGGGGGCTCCTTACCATGCGGTTCTTGACCAGCACGTATTTCCTGCTGGACCTATGGTTTACAGTCTTGGGAGCAGTCTGTATGTGTGCACTGCCAGTGAAGTGTGTACAGTCTCGATGATAGTCCTGAGGATAGTGGTGTCCCGCACGGTGGTTTGGCAGCAATCTTACCCACCGGTAGTTTCTTGCGAGGAGTGATGTTTTGTTCGGCAGTTGTTGTACTGCGATTCGGTGCAGCTCTTCGCAGTTGATGAGTGGATGTGGTGGATGCCCCAGCGTGAAGGAACGCCTCTTGGAGCGTCTGTCCATCTCTTGTTATCGTGGGGTCCTTTGCGGGCTGATGGTTGTGCAGGTGTCTGCGCAGGGTGGGGGAAGTCTCTAACTCCCTGGGCCTGGAGGGTGCCTTCAGCTTGTTGTGCTGATGGCTGGCCTGGGGTTAGTGGGTGACTTTACCCTCTATCGGGCCTCTGAGGGCTCGGTCTCCATGCTGGTGGGCTGACTTTGACCTGTAATGTGTGTGTGGCCAGACCAGCGCTGGGTGCCATCTGCAGGTGTTGTTCGCGGCTTGCTGGGCTGGTAGGCACTCACACAGTGTTCAGGTTGGGAGAAGTCTCCGCCTACGCTCTGGTGTGCGAGAGGCGCGGGTCTGGCTCACCATTGTTAAATCAATCACCATAATACATAAATAATGGGGTTTTGGTTCATGGATTGATCAAAGCATTTAAGCCTGCAGCTTAGATATCTATCTATCTATCTATCTATCTATCTATCTATCTATCTATCTATCTATCTATCTATCGACTTATACACATTAGAAAATGATTTACAACATGAGCACAAATGGGAAGTAAGTGCCTGTGTTGTGTGTGAATTGGATGTATACAGTATGCCACTGTTGCTGACTGGATGAACCAAACACACACACAAACACTTTTTATAAGTATTGAAGTCCTTTATTATACAAAGGTACACAATTACAATCCATGCAAATTGGAAGGTTGTGAACCACAGAATCATAACCATGCAAATAGTTTGAGAAGAGGTGGCCTGTTAATATAGTTCATCTTCACATATTCAACACCATTTATGGGAGCATATACATATGAAGATTTTGCTATGGTGTCTAATTTAAGTAGCGGCTGTGGAAGCAGAGTAACAACACATTTTTGGTTTGGGTTTGTCTAGGTGACTGTTAGGAGCAAAATATTGTTGTTATTATTTGTCTGTCCTATTTTAAAGCAGTTTGGCAGGATTTATTTTCATACTATTAAAATGCACCTGAATTTTGTATTTTGGCCTAGTTACAGTTTATATGCAACTGTAAGTAGGAAAGAAAGAAAGAATGTTTAAGCAAAAACAAAATAAGACATTCTGGAGATGGATGGAAAGTACTAACTAGACATGCAGCCTATAAGCATTCTCCAAATAATAATTTATTATATGGTATAAATAAAATTCAATTAATCACAAGTAAATACAGTAGCTCCCGGGAGTGAAAAAATAAATTACAATATAAATTGCATGAATAAGAAAACGAAATAAATGATAGAATAAAAATGAAAATAAATATTTAAACCAGTCAATTCTATAAAAATACACAAATAACAATGTTGAAGATGAATGTATTCATATGTAGCAAAAATAGAATTAGACACAGTAGTAGAAAGTCTCTAGCACCAATCTGGAAACATAGGACCTGATTCAGAGCCGGACGCTCTGACCAGAGCGCTCGCTCTGAATCAGGGCCCTCCTCCATTAAAATGGAGCGTCCTCCTGGACGCTCATATAGCTGTGGGTGACCACCCACAGCATATACGAGCGTCCAAAAAGATGGTCGCGATGGTCTTGACCATCGGACTTGCGACGGAAACCCTGCGATAGGGTTTCCCAGCCACAAGTCCTGGAGTGATTTTGGCTCTCAGAGCCATGCGCAGTGGGGAACATCGACCCACTTGCGAGCGTACTGCCGATTGCGAGTGGGTCTGAATGACCCCCATAGTTCTCAAAATATGCCTTTAGTTGTCATTCCATATTTGTATTGTGTAAAGAAACACTGTAATGATGAAAATTCAAAGTCTCTGAACTAATACCCACTTGGGTAAAAAATAGGGAATACTCACAAATAAAGGGTAGGTGAGTATCAAGCTCCAACTGAACCTCTGACTGTAAATGATCAGCGGATAGCGGGAGCTACAGTGAGCTCGCACTGCCGAATATGTCTTAATGGAGAGCTGCAGACTCACCCAACAAGATATCAGACCGATAGGCTTCTCAAGTGTCTGTAGTAATGGACACCAGTCTCCGGTTCAATAGTCCCGCCAGCGGCAGATGTAGAAACAGCCAGTATCACGCTTTATACAGGGTCTCTTTCACAGATGGCTGGTTGTGTAATGACTAGCCAGGCAGCACACCGCAGCACTCCAGCTGACGTGCGGTCATAGGGTGAATACCATGGGCTGTAAAACGGCAATCATCCCACAGTGACAAAGGGATCCACGCTGACAGAACCCAAAGTGTAATGTCCGGTCCGGAAAACAGTCAGAGCAGTCAGGATAAAGTGCAGCACAGTGTGGCAGGGATAGTACCACGGTTTTCTTTACACCATAAAAATATGGAATGACAACTATAGGCATATTTTGAGAACTATGGGGGTCATTCAGGACGCTCGCAAGCGGGTCGATGTTCCCCCAATGCGCATGCGCACGACGGAGGGAGCTCCGTCGTGCGCATGCGCGAGACCCGAATAACGACGGCCAAGCCGTCGTTATGGGTCTCGCACTAAAGGAGGCGTGCTGTCGATGGTGACTGACAGCACGCCCCCTTTAGTGGGCGTGCCGGGGGCGTGGTTGCCAGACGGAGGCGTTCCCATGGGAACGCCTACCGTCTGAGTCCGGCCCCACTCACAAGGGTCTCGTCGCAAGCCCGATGGTCGCGATGGTCTTGACCATCGCGACCATCTTTTTGGCCGCTCGCATATGCTGTGGGTGGTCACCCACAGCTATGCGAGCGGCCAGGAGGCCGCTCCATTTTAAGGTAGGAGGGCACTGATTCAGAGCGAGCGCTCTGGTCAGAGCGTCCGGCTCTGAATCAGGCCCTATGTTTCCAGATTGGTGCTAGAGACTTTCTACTACTGTCTAATTCTATTTTTGCTACATATGAATACATTCATCTTCAACATTGTTGTTTGTGTATTTTTATAGAATTGACTGGCTTAAATATTTATTTTCATTTTCATTTTTATTCTATCATTTATTTCTTTTTCTTATTCATGCAATTTATATTGTAATTTATTTTTTCACTCCCGGGAGCTATTTACTTGTGATTTCATTGAATTTTATTTATACCATATATTTAATAAATTGTTATTATTTGGAGTTTGTATATCTTGTATTTTTGAGCGCCACTGAGCACTAAACATGTTTTCTGGTTTTTCATTTTTATGTGTGGAGTCTGGCATTCTCCACGTGGTTAGTGCTTTGGCTGCTAGAGGTACTTGATATAATCACCAACAGGTGCTTCCTTTTAGCGCAAGATACATTTCTTTGTATAAGCATTCATAGGACATGTGTATGCCACTTCTTTGCCTGACCTCTGTAATATTGTGTTTACCTTTCTGCACATGGCAATGTCTGTTGTGTTGTGCTTCTTTGATGGTCACTCTACACCAGGGGTCTTCAACCTTGACCCTCCAGCTGCTGTGGAACTATACATCCCAGCATGCACTGCCATAGTTTTAGCATGCTGTTATATAAAAAATTGTGGCAGTGCATTCTGATGTGTATAGTTCCACAGCAGCTGGAGGGCCAAGGTTGAAGACCCCTGCTCTACACGATCCTCGGGAACCTCTAACTTAATGTTTACCAGACCACCTAGCTGGAGCACAGGTGTAATCATTCCTAACTGACCATCCTAAGGATCCACAGGTGGTCTGGAAACATGAACTGTTCGTTAGCATACCTTGAGAACTGGTTTGGCCACCCTTGTTATTCTTCACCTCCCAGTGATGTTACACATGCCCCTTGTCATGAAGTAACCAGCTTCAAGTTGTTGCATTGTGAGAGAATTCTCACACCTCAATCAGATTTTCTGGGAAATTATAGGAGGCAATATAAAAAAAAATAATACCATCAAATAGCAATCATAACATATGGGTAAACTCTTTATTCAGCTGAGTAGAAATAGTAAAAATAAACACCTTGGGAAGGAATTGTATGTTACTTTTCCTTTAGGATTTGAGGATCTTCCCAAGCTGTCTTACAAAACAAAAATACAACATGGGTGGGTATATTCAGCTACTGTGGAGTATTTCAGGGAAACGTAAATAAATTTTAATAATTCTTCTATTTCCTTTTCAAGTCCATGGCAGCTATAATGTGCAGGAAATATTCATACAGTGGGCGGAATTCAATTGTTTTCGCGGCCCGGATCTCCCGTCTAAAGTGACGGGATATCGCGGGCCGCTATTCATTTGTTCCAGCTTTTCGTGTTGATCGCACCCAAAGTGGTAGGGTTTAGCCGCATAAATCGGCTAACCCCGACCAAAGTGCTGGGCGCGATTGCGAAAAGTGCCGTTTGGGTGCCCAAACAGGTCACTTTTCGCAGATTTCAGATCGCACCCCTCTGGGGCTGCGAGCTGAAATGGAGCGCTGGTAGCTGATCGCAACAATTGAATAGCTCCGTCGGGCGCGATGGGGGCTGGAAACAATTGAATTCTGCCCAGTATATAAAAGAAGATGGTGAATTAAATATAATCAACAGTATAAGTGAAAAATAATTGCAACAATAGACTTCATGACTACACCGTTATTACTGCTGGCACTTCACATCGTTCTCCTTGTAAGCTTGCACAATGACATTCCATCAGTCTTGCAAGAATTTGTTTGGATGTGAAATGTTAATCCGTGTCCCTGCATTCTTTTGTTCTGGACAGAAATTGCCCTGACAAATTCCATGGTATGTAAGCATTCTTTGTGGAAAATTCAATAGTTTTGTCGTGATCTCCTGTCTAAAGTGATGGGGCGATATTCAATTGTGCTGGCGGGCGCTAGTAACTGGGCCCCCATTACTTATCGCACATCTTGCACCAATTTTAGGAGTGTAAAGCTGCTAAACCCATCTAAAGTACTGTGTGCAATGCATTTGGATGCCCCAAAAGTTGGACATTTTCACAGATTTTTGCTCGCAACCCCAGGAGAGTGTGAAATATTGGGCACCCGTGGCACTCGTGCCCATTGGCAGAAACAATTGAATGGCTCCTATCGGGTGCCCATTACTTATGTACACGCAAAAAACAATTGATAACCCCCCTTTATTGTTGGTTGCAGGCTGAGAGAAGAAATTATGATTTCCTGGGGACCATTCAATTGTTGCGTGGGTGGCGATAATTAATGAGCGTCTAATTTTGCAATTCAGTTGTTCTGTGCGCTCATTATTTATCGCTCTCTTCATGCTAATGCCCTCTAAAGTCCAAGTTAAGGCGCCCTAACCACGGGTTTCTCGCACTCAGGAGGGTGCAAGCAAAAATGCCGGCACGGCGGCTATCACGCTCAGACAGAGCAACAATTGAATTGCTCATTCAGGCGACTTAATAAAAAATAGCCACCGGCTAAACAATTGAATCGCCCCCACTAACTGATATCAAATAGGTAGGAAAGAAGACTCCAGAAAGACTCCTTACATATTGGAGTGTTCATTCTAGCACCCTGCACCTGTCACAACCTGTGCAGTTCCTCTTTCCTGTCTGGGGTGTCGCTCTTTGATCTGGTTCTTCTAGCACACTCAGCTAACGCAAAAAAAATGCTGAGATACTGACCATAGTGTGGTAGAAGCACCAGAGCAGAGAGCGACACCTCATGCAGGAAAGAGGAATTGCACAGGTTGTGACTGGTGCAGGGTGCTAGAATGAGCACTAAGCCATTATAGGACATGTAGTTCTCCCACTTGATGTTCAGACTGGATTGGTACCTGAAACAACACCTTAATGGTAAGCCACTTGAGAGAGATCTCTTGCAGGATCAGCCGTTCAGTTATCTGCTACCAGATTAAGATTCCATTGTGCCATGAAAGGCTTGATACCAGGCCGAATTGTCTTTATAGCTTGAAAAAAGATCATTATGCCTAAAGAAGTGAGAGCAAGACCATTGTCTAATGCATCCTGAAGACAATCCGGAATCTATGGAATGGAATCTGAAGCAAGTGAAATTGTGTAGGTTTGGACCACAGAATAAATATTTTCCAAATCATGTAGTAGATAAATAGGGGAGGAATTTAGTTTCCTTTAAGATGTCAATTAATGACTTTGTCAGGGACTCTGTTGCATCTTGGCAACAATTGCTCAGCCCCCGTGCTCAACAATAGAGCACATGTGAGTTTGGATAAAGAATTGGTCTGTGGTGCAAGAGATCTGGCTGAAGTGGCAAAGGCTGTTCTACAGTAGAAACTTTACCCAAGCTACTCAAACATAGACTCAACAAAGCCTATAGGGTGAATTATTATTACCAGTGAATCAACATTTTAAAATGTAATTTGTTAAAACAAGCTTTAAACTTCGTAGCCAATCATAACAAGTTTCTCATTTTAGGGTTAGGGTCACATTGTTCATTCCCTGTTCACGACAGATCGGGGGCAGGGGCGCTAAGGTGCGGGTAGGGCTCTCGTAAAGGGTGCGTGGCCAACCTGGGAGGGGTCGTGTCCTCATGACATGTCCCCAGTTCATCACTCTTGGGGGCATGCCCAGCATTTACAGAGGTGCTGGGCTTCCCCCAAGCACACTCCCCTCACTGTGAACAGTGATCGGAAATCGCAACTTTTCCCACCTGCGGAACAATGCAGCCTGTAGTTGGGGACGGCACAGGGCAGCCTGCTTTAGCGTGGCGCTGCTATAAGGGCAGGACACATTTTGCCACTTTAAAATCAGACAGGGTGAATTTTACCACTTTAAAATTGGGCAGGAGGCGGGACCCTGCTAAAACAGCCTAGTGAGAACACTACACTGTACTTGTGTGTTCCTTTGCTGGCTTTGGGCCTGATTCAGAGATTTACGCATTTCCAGCCACTCTGTGCACACGCAGTGATTGTTTTGCATTTGCGCTCGCACAGAGGATTGATTCACAAAAGTGGGCGACAGGTAGCATTTGTATTAGGTAACATGGGATAGATAGGCAGACGCAGGCGTGTCTGACCGTTTAAACGCTGTTTCATGGGCCTGCATATGTTAGCTATTGTGATCTCCTTCGCAGCATGACAGCTCTCTGCGTGTCAGGAGAGATTTGTGCTGGTATATGAGAGGGCAGCAGTGAGCATCCCAATGCTCGGCTCAGCTTTGGAAACATTTGCATATTTTCGCAGCTGCATTCTGTGTGAATTCGGAGCTGCGTTTGCATTAGCGTACTGAAGCAGGCCCTTTGTGCACTCAGTCACTGGTCATTTCTGCACCTCTCCTGTTTTTCGGTTGTAAAATTCTATATTATTTAATCTTTGAACCAAAAATTTTCTTTTAAAAGTAGACATTGAAATGATGATGGTATATGCTTTAAAATAGAACTGATTCAGAGATGGACGCAGTACACACAGCAGCTGTGTCTTTGGGCCTGATTCAGAGCCGCTCGTAAGCGGCCGCTCGTTCGTTCTGACCGATGTTCGCACATCTGCGCATGCGTACGGTTTGTAATACGCATGCGCGAACCAGTCAGTGTGGCCGAAAATCGTTTGTTCGCTAAATAGCGAATGCCAGCTATTTTGAGTGACAGGAGGAGGCATATGTGGGTGGTAACAGGGGAAGGTGCTTGAAAACGGGGAGAGGAGATCAGAACGCAGGCGTGGTTAAAGGTCAAAACGGGCGTTTTAAGGGAGTGCATAATTAATAAAGCAGCGTCATCGACCACGTCACTTGGTTGTTTTATAGTCAGAACTGCTCGCATTATAGTGGTAGGAAAAACCAACCACAAGAATAGCGAGCAGTTCATACGCTGTTCGATGTACTCGATTAATCTAATAAATAGCGGACATGACGTATGGTGCGAGCGGCCAGGGGGCGTCTTTTTCAAAATTCCGACCGCAAGTTTTGCTCGCTCGTTCAGACTTATAGGCGTGAACAGACCGCAAAGAGCGAACGGTTCATTTGAATAGCCACCCCTTTTTCCAGAACGAACGACCGCAAATAGCGACCGGCTCTGAATCAGGCCCTTTGTGTGTAAATATGCTAATGCTGCCGGATGCGTCTTGAGTAAATAGACGCCTCCTGCAAGCTTCTGTGATCTGCTGGGGACGCAGTATCTGCTCATCAGTGAAAACATTGGCTATCCGAGTAACTTTCAGGTTAGATAGAATCTAACCATATATTCGTATGCAACTGGAGGGAGGATGCACCTGGTAAAAAGTGCAAACCCACAGAATAAAAAACCAGAGAGTTTCAAGCAAGCAGATGAGGGTCCGAAGGCGCCATCTGAGCCCACGCCACTCAAACGCTGTCTAAAATTAATCCAAATAGGTTAAAATTACTTAGGATCACACCAGAAATAAGACGTACTTCCCAAAATACCACCAGATACATGGATAAACATATGGAAAAGATAAATCGCCCAGCTGAAAATCTATATAGAGACAAACATCCAACAATAGTCTGCACCACAAGTAGAATCCTATAGCCTAATAAAACAATACAAGTGCTGTGCCATAAACAGTAGAATAAACTAAATATACAAGAAGGATATACGTAAAAACCCTATCTAAATAAAGACCCACCCTGTATACCTATACCCAACTGCAGCACTCCTTAGAAACCCCAAACAGTCAACCATACTCCTCTACCTAGGCAACACCTCCAACCCCCCCTTTTTAAAACAGAAAAAAGACAAGACATGGCAAAAGTAAATCAGAAAAGTCAACAAACACACACATGGGGGCAAACGACCTGTGCAGACAGGAACATGCACTTGAAGTGCAATACGATAAGGAACCCTCCAGCTAAACTGAAGCCCAAGAAAACTGACCGGATAAGAAGCCAACACAATGGAGCACATAATCGTGAAAAGCAGTAAAAAAAATATTGGCTGTGAGACAAAGAGGTCGATATTACATTGTGTAGCAAAGAAAAGGCACTATGCTGGCATTGCCTTCATTATTCTTTTCTATCTTGTATTAAGTTTTCAGACTTTCGAGAGAGAGAAGTTACCCATAGCAACCAATCAGCTTCTAGCTATCTAAAAGTCTATAAAATGACAGAAGCTATTTGTCCTCTTCTTCAGAATGTGGATTCATCTTTTGGTGTTTGTAAAATTGGGAATGCAGCACTCCATACAATTTTACACTTTTGCTATTACAGAAGACATTTAATTCCATAATTATTAAAGAAAAGTGAGTGTGTATATATTTGTCATATATGAGACATTTATATGAAAGTGTGTATGTGAGACCATATATTATCAAAGACTGAGAATGGGGATGTCGCTTACATAATAGCCTTCCATTATTAACTAAACTGATGCTCTACTGCGCTAATTTCCTACCTATCAAGATCATTAGCGTATAATAATTATAATACACACCTCTTTCCTCCCTGCTGCCTCACAGCCCTCATTGCTTTTTACAAATTAAAAGACAATCTTTTTTGTTGTAGTACAAGTGTTATGCCATACACTTTGTGCATATATGTTCTTGCTCTCAATGAGTAAACATATAGTACTCCCTCCTATCCTGCTTTCAGCAAGTAGAACTGAAGGGTTCTATTGCTCAGGAGTCCTGTAGGGATTCTCTCATCCTGCTTCTGCTGTCACTCTTGGGTCTGATTAAGAGTTGCATGTACAGTAGCTACATATGCATGCTCAGAAATAACCCATATCTGCTTGTGAAAGTGGCCAACATCGCTGTCACTGTGCATTTGCATCAGCCTTATCCTTGGTACACGGGATCCACCTGTAACCAGCTGCATCTCTATGTACGTTCATCTCTATATAGACTGCAATTCCATCAGCACACCCCTCTAAGATGTGTCCTACATGCATGCACACCATTACACCCACTAAGCTGCAAGTGGAGATGTAGCTGAGAAGTGTACTCCACTGAATCACTTGTGGTTGCTCAAAATTGCATATGCTTGGCTATGGATCATGCACAGTTTGATGAATAGTAAGAACCGTATGCAAAACGAACTTGCGTTCAACTCTGGTCTGCCCCTTTGTGTCTGAAGTGACTCAGTTTGTTAAAGAGAAATAACATTTGTTGCTGCTGGTGGGAAATGTGTGTGTAGTTACTTTAAGACTGAAGCATTGCCACCAGTAATAAAGGAGCCATTGTCTGGTTTTGCTGTGCAGCTACTATAGGTGCATCAGTGTTGGAATGAGGAAAGACAACAGTAAGCAGAAACATGAACCAGTCACTGTGAAATCTTAAAACAACTGATGTCAACCATAATTGTACTTGGCTATTTATGTTAACAGAACCTCCTTCCTCTTCTGTGTACATGCTGCACATACTATTGTAGTTATGCCCCAGTTTGGCATAGCTGTGTGCCTGGTGGTGATTCCTTACTATCATTCTTACAGCTGGAAACAGCTATGACTGTTGATCTCCATACTGTTCAACAGCAGCTGCTGGCATAAAGGATCTAGCAGAGGCCATCATGAGTTGAGATGGAAACGGCAATAACTGTTGAGCTCAGTGGGTCCAGCAACTAAGCTGAGATTTGTATTCATTAGATCTTCTGTACAGTACAACCATGTCCTTGGTTCGGTGAATCATTGGTATTACCTGTAATTTCCCACTGCCCTTACAAATTTTAGTGATTTTAATTGTGTGGTCCTCCAGATGTTTGGGCATCCATAGTTTCTACTTCAGGGTCCATAGGGTATCCACAGGATACCTTGGGGTATAGGTGTGACGTCAGTCGCAGGGCACCAAAGAGTTAAGCTTTCAGCCTCCCAGGATGCACTAGGTCCCCCTCCTATACCCCGCCCCCGAGCCAAGGCACCTCAGTTTAGTTTGGTGCCCGGCCGGAGTCGGGTGCACCTGTTGGAGTGGGGGCTAGAAGAGCCCCTGAAGCTTTTTCTTCATGCAGCTGTGGCTGCACATCTGGATGAACAGCATGGACAGTCAGTCCTGACGTCCATGCTGTCTTCCCTACACCCCTCCGGTACCAGAACGCCGGTACTGATCCGGGGATGCTGGTGGGCATCTGGGGTCACAGCTAGCGGTGACCCCAGATGTTCCGGACCATGGCCGGATTCAAGGGGGACAGAGGTAAGCAGCGGGGTCCTGTGGTGGGTCCCCGCTGATCACATGGTCCTAAGTCCCCAGGCAGGGGGCTCCCTGGGGACTGGCTGCAGCGTGGAGCCAGGCGACCAACCTGCGCTTCCACTACCCCCTGGGACAGCGGACCGCAGCAGAGCGGTAGCGCTGCGGCGTCCCAGGGGTTAAATGCATGCCAGGGGAGCGCGCCTTCCCTGTCTCACAGCCGGCGCCTCCCCCGCTGCACACAGCCCTCTCTGCACTGTGCTGACTGGCCCTGTGTCAGCGCTCCTCCCCCAGGCCAGCCTTCTTTCTGCTCCTCGGCGGCCATCTTTTCAGAAGCATGGTGAACGCTGCTGGAAGCCTGCATTGGAAGCATCGTGGTCTGGGTCCCCCCGCATACCTCTCCTCCGCTGTGGTCAGATCTGTGTATGCAGCACTGTGTCCTACCAGGCCCTGTGTCTGTGTAGTTGAGTGATCAGCGCTGTTAGTGCAGGAATTGATTTTCTTTGCATTGTATGTGACTGTGCTAGCGCTGCTGCCTGTAACTTTTCTTCTCAAGACTGTCAGCTTTATTACTGTCCCTGTTCTTTCTGCTAAGCCCTTGCGGTGCGGTGCTGCAGGGTGGTCTCTCGCCTATTTAATATATAATTGGTGAGAGGGGTCACATACGTGGTGCCATCATGTCTGAAAGTGATTTTCCCCTCCGGCTACAGTGTACCACGTGTAAAGTACCGTTAGCGGAGGGGGAGGGTAGCGCGGAGGGCCTTTGCCGGCAGTGTTTGTCCATGGCGCGGCCTCTTACGGTTACAGCACTGGTACAGGAGCCGCCCTGGGCTTGTTTCGCTCAGGCGCTAACAGCTTTAGTGGGCCAGTTAGCTCCGCAGCCCGCGTTTACTCCGATGGGTTTGTCCCAGCAGTCTGTGGTGTCGTCACCCATGCAGGGTTTCCCACGACAATTGGTGGTACTCCACAGTCTCCCTATTTCCCCGCTCCCGGTTTCTCAGGAGCCAGCGTGGGTTAACTCCCTGACGAGTTCTGTACAGCACTTGTTGGATGTGTTGAAGGGGAGTCTGTGATGCGGCCTCATAAACGGCCGGTGGCGTCTCTGTCCGCTCCTTATGAGGATGACGAAGGGACGTCTGATGATGGGGAGATTCTGGATCCTTACGATCAGGAACCTCTCCATACTAAGGACGCTGATGCTAAGTCCAAAGTATATATTCCTGGACTAATTCGGGCGGTCCGCACAGCCTTGGTGATTGAGGACGAAGTTCCCCCAGCGGCTAAGTCTAAGTTTGCCTTTTTCAAAGACGTGAAGGGCGATGCCACAGTCTTTCCTCTTTCGGGTCAGTTGGTGGACCATTTAGAGGAGGCGTGGAAACAGCCTGGCAAAAGATACCAGCCGCAGCGACGCCTGGCGGTGGCTTATCCGTTCGCGGATAATTATTTTGCTAAGTGGGAATCCCCTCCACAGGTGGATTCTCACGTGACCCGTCTTGTCCGTAGTGCCACATTGCCGATGCCATCCATGTCCTCCCTTAAGGATGCTACGGACCGCAAGGTGGAAATCTGCCTGAAGTCCGCTTATTCCCTTGCGGGGGGGGCAGCACGGCCGGCTATGGCCATTTGCTGGGTTGCCAGAGCGATGGAGCGCTGGGCGGATTCATTAGAGGCTTCTTTTGATTCCGACTGTCCGGCCGAACAGGCGGAGTTGATTGGCAATCTCCGTGATTCGGCCAGCTACATCAACGAGGCGGCTCTAGACATTAGTACTCTGGTGTCTAGAATTTCTTCAGCAGCGGTAGCTGCTCGTCGCACCTTGTGGCTGCGATCCTGGAAGGCGGACGCAGATTCCAAGAAGGGTCTGGAAGCGTTGCCGTTTACTGGAGAAGTTCTCTTCGGTCCGGATCTGGATAAGATTGTGGCCACGCTGGCGGCAGCCAAATCGGCTTGTCTCCCGTCGGCCGCTGCTCCTTCTGGTTCTGGACCATCGTCCTTTCGGTCATCTAGGGCCCAGGGCAGGCCCAAACCACAGTCGTTTCCTCGTCAGGCTGGCCCTAGGAAATCGGTCAAGCCCCGGAAGCAGGCATGGAGTACCAGACGTCCGGCCCCCAAGCCAGATGACAAGCCTGCGGCCTGACAGTCCGGGCCTCCCTTTGGGGGATCCCAGGGTGGGAGGCCGCCTGCTGCAGTTCGCCCAGTGTTGGTCGGTCACTACGACAGACACTTGGGTTCTGGAGGTGGTCTCCCACGGGTACGCCCTCTCCTTCCGGCACAGATCCCCGGCTCGATTCTTCACCACGGGTCTACCATCAGACCGGAACAAGACTACGGAGCTGCGGAAGGTATTGCACACTATGCTCCAGGCTGGAGTTATAGTGCCTGTTCCATTCTCCCAGAGGAGCCAGGGTTTCTATTCAAATCTTTTTTTGGTACAGAAACCCAATGGGTCGTATCGTCCGATTCTCAACCTCAAAGCACTCAACAAGTCTTTGCGGGTGCCGATGTTTCGGATGGAGACCCTACGGTCCATCATTCTGGCGCTGGAACCTGGGGACTACATGGTGTCATTGGACATACAGGACGCTTACCTGCATGTCCCTATTCTTTTGCGCCATCAACAGTTCCTCAGGTTTGCAATCCGCAGCGACCACTTCCAGTTTCGGGCGTTACCTTTTGGCCTGGCGACAGCACCACGTGTTTTCACCAAGGTGATGGCGGTCATGGCGGCTTCTCTGCGGCTGCAGGGAGTCCGCATGTTGCCGTACTTGGACGACCTGTTATTGGTGGCGGGATCTCCAGAGCTCCTGTTACGCCACTTGGACCTGACCATTGCCCTACTGCAACGGCACGGCTGGTTAATAAACTGGCAGAAGTCCACTCTAATCCCGTCTCGGCGGATTCTGCACCTCGGAGCCTTATTGGACTCGGGATACCAAAGGATCTTTGTGACGGGGGAAAAGATCTCTGCTTTACAGTCGAGGGTGCGCAGTTGTCTGCACAGCCGCCGGGTGTCTCTACACTCGGCGATGAGGTTACTGGGCTCCATGGTGTCGGTGTTCGACATGGTGGAATATGCCCAGTTTCACTCCAGACCTCTGCAACACCTGATCCTGTCCAAGTGGAACGGGCTGCCTCAGTCTCTGAAGTCCCAGACGATTGTGTTCACCCCGGAGGTTCGCCTGTCCCTTGCTTGGTGGTTACAGACGACCCACCTCAGCGAGGGACGTCCGTTCTGGGTTCCAAATTGGGTCCTGTTGACAACGGACGCCAGTCTTCGGGGCTGGGGAGCAGTTTCGGGTCCACATCTGTTCCAGGGCAGGTGGACGCCGACAGAAGCGGAGCTTCCAATCAATATCTTGGAACTCCGTGCGGTCTTCAATGCTCTCCAGCAGGCACATCGGTTTCTCCAGGGTCACCCGGTACAGGTCCAGTCGGACAACGCTACCACCGTGGCCTACATAAATAGGCAAGGAGGAACCCGAAGCCGGGTGGCTCTCGTAGAGGTGTCTCGGATCCTGGTTTGGGCAGTGCGCAATCTTCCGGCCATATCAGCGGTCTTCATCCCGGGAGTGCTCAATTGGGAGGCGGACTTTCTAAGTCGCCAGGACGTTCATCCGGGGGAATGGTCCCTGCACCCGGACGTTTTTAAACTACTGGTGGACAGATGGGGTCTTCCAGAGATCGACCTCATGGCGTCCCGGCACAACAACAAGTTGCCGGTGTACGGGTCTCGCACAAGAGACGAAGGGGCGTCTCTGGTGGATGCTCTGTCCGTCCGGTGGACGTTCCGGTTCGCATACCTGTTCCCTCCGGTCTCCCTTCTTCCACGGGTAATCCGGAAATTCAAACAGGAAGGAGGGACGCTCCAGTTGATAGCTCCCGCGTGGCCCAGACGGCACTTGTTCTCAGACCTTCAGGGTCTGTCCGTGGACAGTCCTCTGCGGTTGCCGCTACGACCGGACCTCCTGTCTCAGGGTCCTTGTCGTCAACCGGACCTGACTCGGCTGTCTTTGACGGCATGGCTGTTGAGACGGCCATGCAGAGGTCCCGGGGGTTTTCCAGCTCTGTGGTGCGTACCATGTTGCGAGCTCGGAAACCGTCTTCCGCGAGGATATACCATCGCGTGTGGCATACGTTCTTCCAGTGGTGTCGACCGAGAGGTTATGCACCGCGGGAGTGTCGTCTGTCTCGGATTCTCGCCTTCCTGCAAGCGGGACTAGATCATGGGCTTCGCCTTGCTTCTTTGAAGGTACAGGTTTCGGCCCTGTCTGTCGGGTTTCACCGTAGGATTGCTACAATCCCGGATGTGCGCACCTTTATGCAAGGTGTTGTCCGCATTCAGCCGCCCTTTGTTCCACCTGTGGCGCCTTGGGATTTGGCTGTGGTCCTGAGGGCTCTCCAGGGACCGCCGTTTGAACCACTGGGATCAGTGGATCTTAAATGGCTAACAGCTAAGACTGTTTTCCTTCTGGCCATTGCTTCGGCCAGACGTGTTTCTGAGTTAGGGGCTCTTTCTTGTAGACCCCCTTTCTTGGTTTTTCATGGGAACAGGGCAGTACTCCGCACTCGGCCCGAGTTTCTTCCCAAAGTTGTTTCCCAGTTTCATGTTAACGAGGAAATCGTTGTTCCGGCCTTTAACTCACCTGGTCTTTCCGTGGGTGAGGCCTCTTTGGATGTTGTGCGGGTCTTAAGGACTTATGTTGACCGCACTTCTTCGTTTAGGAAGTCGGACGCTTTGTTTGTCCTCTATGGCTTCCGTAAAAAGGGTTGGCCTGCTTCAAAGCAAACTTTGGCAGCCTGGATCCGTATGGCTATTTCTGAAGCTTATCTTCATGAAGGCCTACCGGTTCCTCCTTCTCTGAAGGCTCATTCCACTAGGTCTGTGGGTCCTTCGTGGGCAGCTCGACGTGGTGCCTCTGCAGTCCAGATCTGCAAGGCTGCTACGTGGTCCTCTGTCCATACCTTCATGAGGTATTACAGGTTTGACACCTTCGCCTCTCAGGATGCTTCCTTCGGGCGGCGGATTCTCCTTTCTGCACAGGAGCGTCCCCACCCTTAAAGGATACTGCTTTGGGACATCCCCAAGGTATCCTGTGGATACCCTATGGACCCTGAAGTAGAAAATATGAGATATGGTAAGAACTTACCCTTGTTATCTCTATTTCTACGAAGTCCATAGGGTTCCACAGGACTCCCGCCCTGTCGCACCTGTGCTGCAGATGGGCTTTGCTCTGGTCACCGGTTTTCCCTCTCCCTCTGGTGAGAATGTGATTCTTGTATGTATCCAGATCTTTGTTCTCTCTCTTCCTTCTCCTCCACCGGCCTATGGCTTGGTAACTAACTGAGGTGCCTTGGCTCGGGGGCGGGGTATAGGAGGGGGACCTAGTGCATCCTGGGAGGCTGAAAGCTTAACTCTTTGGTGCCCTGCGACTGACGTCACACCTATACCCCCAAGGTATCCTGTGGAACCCTATGGACTTCGTAGAAATAGAGATAACAAGGGTAAGTTCTTACCATATCTCATATTTTCTACGCTTCTTATCGGCCTGGGTCTTATAGCGAGAGGATGCCTTCAACAAATCAGACCGTACTTGAGTCCAGATGGCAGCAAAATTCTGCACCGTGTCCTCCACGGCCGGATCATCGAAAACAGGCAGGCTTCGGAATTCGGGAACACGAGGATGAAGGCCATATACAACCTGAAATGGCGTTTGGTTAGTTGACGAGTGGTGGGAAGCATTATGTGCAAACTCAGCCCACGGCAGCAAGGCAGCCCAATTGTCCTGGGAAGATGACATAAAAATTCTTAAGAAAGTCTCTAGATCTTGATTAACTCTCTCGGTGGAGCCGTTGCTTTGCGGATGGTAGGCTGTGGAAAAGTTTAACTTCACTTGAAGAACAGAACACAAAGCCCTCCAGAATTTTGCAGTAAACTGCACACCACGGTCAGAGACAATTTCAGCAGGAAGGCCATGTAGACAAAATATGTGTTGGACAAACAACTGTGCCAGGTCAGGGGCAGAAGGTAACTTCTTCAGCGGTATATAGTGGACCATCTTAGAAAATCGGTCTATTACAACCCAGTTAGTGTTGAAACCTTGAGAGACTGGCAGGTCTGTGACGAAATCCATGGAGAGATGCGTCCATGGACGTGATGGAGTAGGTAATGGAAGCAAGTCCCCAGCTGGAGTTTGTCTTGATGATTTATGCTGGGCACAGGAGGAGCAGGAAGAGATAAACTCCATTATATCTACCTTCATAGAAGGCCACCAATAGTGTCTTTTCAGGAACTCCAAGGTCTTCCGAGTGCCTGAGTGCCCTGCGAAGCGAGAGGAATGTGTCCAAGTGAGAAGCTGCTTCCTTAATTCCGGGGCCACAAATGATTTTCCCGTAGGAGGCTGAAGTTGTAATGCGGCGAAAACTCTTGATTCCAAGACAGGGGTATTGCTTTGATTTTCAGATTGATCATCACAGAGGAGAGATCTCGATAGGGCATCAGCCTTCTGATTAAGTGCTCCAGACCGGAAGGTCAGGGTGAACTGAAACCTGGCAAAGAATATTGCCCAGCGGGCCAAACGAGGACTCTCTTTCTATGGTCCATAAATACAATAAATGGAAACTTGGCGCCTTCTAGCAAATATCTCCATTCCTTCAACGCCAACTTTATAGCTAGTAGTTCTTGCTCACCTATGGCGTAGTTCCTTTCCGCAGGAGAGAATTTTTTAGAAAAGAACCCACACGGATGGACTCGGTTGTCCTCATAACGTTGAGACAAGACTGCTCCCACAGCTACAGATGATGCGTCTACTTCCAACAAAAAAGGCCGGTCCAGATCGGGTTGTCGAAGAACTGGTGCTGAGATAAAGGCCTGTTTTAGAAGATGAAAGCAGACTCTGCCTCAGGTGACCATTGGGCAGGATTAGCACCTTTGCGAGTCAAGGCTGTAATGGGAGCCAGCAGTGTAGAAAATCCCTTAATGAAGCGTCTATAATAATTTGCGAAGCCCAACAATCTCTGGATGGCCTTCAGTGTTTGAGGTCGGGTCCAATCCAGAATTGCCTGTACCTTCTTGGGGTCCATTTCTAAACTGGAGCCAGATATTACATAGCCGAGAAAAGGTACACTGGGCACTCCAAAGACGCACTTCTCCAGTTTGCAGTAAAGGTGGTTTTCTCTCAAACGGGTCAAAACTTCTTTAACATGTTCTTGATGTTTAGCCACAGAGAGTGAAAAAATCAGTATATCATCCAGATAGACAACAACCGAAACATATAACAGATCCCGGAAAATCTCATTAACGAAACTTTGAAAGACAGCAGGGGCGTTACACAATCCAAAAGGCATTACTAAATACTCGAAATGTCCATCTCTGGTATTAAAAGCGGTCTTCCATTCATCGCCAGCTCGGATACGAATGAGGTTGTAAGCCCCTCTTAGATCTAATTTCGAAAAAATGACAGAGCCCTTGACCCTATCAAACTACTCAGTAATCAGGGGAAGAGGGTATCGATTCTTTACAGTAATGTCATTAAGGCCTCGATAATCAATACATGGTCTTAGACCACCGTCCTTCTTGCCAACTAAGAAAAACCCAGCTCCGGCAGGTGAAGTAGAGGGGCGAATGAACCCCTTTGCCAGGTTGTCCCGATGTATTCGGTCATGGCTTGAGTCTTAGGCAAGGACAGCGGATAGGTACGACCACGAGGTGATATCTTATCAGGTATCAATTCAATTGGACAGTCCCATTCCCTATGAGGGGGTAAGATATTTGCTTGTTGTTCAGAGAAAACGTCGGCGAACATCTGATATTCCTTGGGAATGGCAGAAGAAACTAATGGAACTGTCTTTCTCACAGGTCGAATTTTTGGAAGACAGGATTTCTGACAGTCCATACCCCATGACAGAATCTGCATAGAACTCCAATCAATCCTGGGATTATGTTGACGTAACCAGGGTAGACCAAGAACAATTTCTTGAGAGGCCTCTGATATCACCAGGAATTTTAAGGACTCAGAATGAAGTGCCCCAATTCGGAACAATACTGGTTGAGTCTCTTTGGTGACTATCCCGTTAGTTAGAGGGCGTACGTCTATAGAGGTCAGAGAGATGGCATGGTTGAGAGACAAACAAGGAATCTGAAATTTATCTATGAAATTAGACGTTATGAAATTTCCGGCTGCTCCCGAGTTGAGTAGAGCAGTAGCAAAGACAGGTTTGGGTTTAAGATCCAAGGCTAGGGTAGATCAGCAGGTGACCTCCACAGTACAGACAGAGGTTCTTTTGCATTCTTCTCTGACGTTCGTCTTTAGAGAGGTGTGTATGATTCACCTGCATAGGCCCCTCTTCAGTAGGGGAAGGAATGGGACGGGTAGAAATGGACGGGGTAAATGACCTTTGCCGGTCAGTTCTGTGTTTTTCAGCCTGACGTTCCCTGAAGCGTAGGTCAACTTTGATACACAACGAAATCATGTCATTCAGATTAGTAGGAAGCTCTCGAGTGACTAGATCGTCCTTTAGTCGGTCTGACAACCCATGCCAGAAGGTCGAGGTGAGGGCTTCCTCATTCCATTTGAGCTCTGATGCTAAAATTTGAAATTGCACGGCATATTGACTTACAGGACGGACCCCTTGTCTCAGTGTCATGATGTTTGATGATGCTGATACAGTACGCCCAGGTTCATCGAAAATCCTCCTGAAGGATGACACAAAGCCTGCGTAATTATCCAGCAGCGGATCTGAGCGCTCCCAAAGTGGGGAAGCCCATTCCAAGGCCTGGCCGGATAACAGAGAGACTATATAAGCCACTTTAGTTCTTGCAGTTAGAAAGTTGTCAGGCTGCAGGGTAAAATGTATGTCACACTGATTTAGGAATCCTCGGCAGAGTTTAGGATTGCCGTCAAATTTATTTGGTAAAGGAAGACGTAAGCAGGGAGATGATCTGCCTCCTGTATTCCCAGACGCTGATGCGGATGTAGATGCTGGTACTTCAGGGGTAGAAAAGGAAGTTTGCAAACTATCCTGTCGCTTGGACATCTCTTGCAGAAATTTAGCCATCTGATGCTGCACGTTTTCCAGATTTTCTAAACGACCAGAAATGCTCCTGAACAAATCCACTCCTGACTCCTGATCCGTGGCCGGCTCCATGGACCAGTGCAAACTGTTATGTTCTGGGATGTTTGTGGACCCGGGGTGGTAGCAGGAGCAATCACAGAAGCAGATTTGTAAATAAAAATAGGATTTTTAATAAGTGCTTGAGTAGACATATAATGTCGCAGTAAATAAAAGTCCAGGAAAATATAAATGTGCACAAGAGTTCTGTGGTGGGAGCAAAAGGGTTAATGTCCAGGTAGAAACAATTAGAGCTGTCCAGCTGTGCAGGTAGTGAAACTGAAAATAATCAAGCCAGGTTTGCAGGTAGTGAACTGAAAATAATCAAGCCAGGTATGCAGGTTGTGAACTGAAGCACAGGATGTCAGCAGGCTCAGGCACTCAGGTATGGGCAAGGGTGGTGGAGGTAGCGGGGTAGTCCAGTGGGAACTAGGAGCTGACAGGCAGACTGGCAGACAGCGAATTCACAGGAACAGGAAAGCACAGAGAACTCCCTCTCAGCTAGGCTGAGATACACATTGCACTGGCAAAGAAGGAAGGCACTGACCCTTCCTAAATACCCCATGCCGTGCTGTTACTGGCCGGAGGGAACATGTGACTCACCAGGATTGGCCAGCCGCATCACATGGCCAGAAGGCAAGATGGCGGCGCCCATGCCAAACGGAACGGAGACGCCGCCAGGCCTCACCAGCGCAGAGTGACAACAGGGCCGCACAACAACGCGCGCAGCCAAAGCCCCCCGCCAGACACCAGCTCCGCCACCAGACAGCCCGCGCCACATCGACCTCACAGGTAACACCCGCCTAGCGCCATGCTGAAATACCCTGGCCGTGACAGTCTTGTTCATGACCTCTATATTTGTCAATAACAAATTAATGGTAGAGAGTCCGACTGCTACACAAACACAGGTTCACAGCTCTCATCGTGTCGTTTGATTGCAGAGAGGAAAAAGGAGTGGGTCACAGTGCATACAGAGCTCAAAGGGGTGCTCCAAATCCTGGTTACCATGGAAGTCTAGAATTATTATTAGTAGCTTGTAGGAAAAATAAATACAAGGGAACATGGTAAATATATATGGTAAATACCAACATTTTTTTCATGGGATTGTTGCTTGTATTGCTGTACTTTCTAGCATAACCCTTGAGAAGAGCAGGACTTCCAGCATTTAGACTAAATATTCAACAATATGACATTGATGTTGTAAGGATATTAATCTATTTACCAAAAATCTGCTCTCTTCTTACAGCCCTTTTCTTATTTCCTGTGGCTCCTTTTGTTAATCTCACATTGTCTTTGGTTAGGGGGCATTGTGAGATGAATGACCCAATACAAACCACAAGCTTCCAGCTTTTTGTTGTTGTCACTTCCCCCCCCTTTTGAAACAGTGAACAATTACTACAACTAATTTTAACTGTAGATTTAAAGAGTTAAAGGCATCCAGTAGGCACCATTTACATGTTTTTACCAAAAATTCTTCAGTGTGGTTTTTCCTTGTGAATACTGTAAGTGAGTATGTGGCTTGGGAAGTATTCCATGTGTTACAATTGTGCACATCTATCTTTAAAAAAAAAAAAAAACTTTCTGAACCTCAGTTGTATGATTAAGTATCTTCAAAGCAGTAAGGGTGTGTTAAACTTGTAATTTCGTCCTGTATAATCCATCCAATGTTTGTTCTTTACTGAATCTTTTTGTTCTATGAAATGATAAAAAATAAATTCATGAAACCTGAGCTAGATCATTGTGACACAAAATAATCCACAAAGATGTAACTTCAATTAATTATTTAAGAATGTTCATTATTGAAACAGTTTTTTCACCTTCAGTTGGTTTTAATTCTTTTAGTATATTGTATATTCTACAACTTTAAGTAAATACGTAAGTTAAGTAAATTCTTTTTGGATGCCATTTGTGCTATTCAGCCATCTCTTTATAAGAGCAGACAGCCATGTTTTTTTTATTTGTTGCCCTGGGATAAACTAATTTCTGGATGCAAGTATATAAAAAGCAAAAAGCACAGTTGAGCTGTAATAAATATAGATAGTTATATGTTCGTCACAGAGGCATAATATAATATAATGGGTGAGCTCTTATTTTTATTATTCCTATTTAATAATTATT
The DNA here is from genome assembly GCA_031769625.1 of Taudactylus pleione. NCBI lineage: Eukaryota > Metazoa > Chordata > Amphibia > Anura > Myobatrachidae > Taudactylus > Taudactylus pleione. The sequence continues at coordinate 111,796 of JAUIMM010001567.1, forward strand.
TGACTTTTATATCTTCATTTGTTTACATTAATATATACACTCTCATTTAAATCCTGTCATTATTTTTTAGTTATTTATCCAATGACAATGAAAAGTCTGTGAATCTTTTGCAATTACCTGGATTTCTGTAAAGCTTGTTTATAAAATGTGATCTGATCTTCATCACAAGAATAGGCAAATACTGGCTGCCTAAACTAGCATTGCACAAATGACAGTACTTTTCTTGTCTATGTTGAGCATATCATAACATTCAAAGTGTAGATTGACTTCTAAGAAAGCTAATTGGAACCTGGAGTTAGCTAACCAAGAGTTCAATCAATGAGACAAGATTGTAGGTGATGGCTATAGTTGCCCTGATCTATAAAACCACACAAAAAATGGAATTTCTGTTCACAGAAAGCATTGCCTGATGTGACTCATGGCTCGAATAAGTGAGATCTTAGTAGTATTAAAATTAAAAATTATTGACTTGCATAAAGCTGGAAAGGGTTAGAAAAGTATCCCTAAAAGTCTTGATGTTCATCAGTCTACGGTAAGACAAAATGTCTATAAATGGAGTAAGTTCAGCACCGTTGCCACTTTCCCTAGGCGAGGCACAGCACACAAGCAACAAAACCTCATGCCAACTGTAAAGGATGTGGAGGGAGCATATTGGTTTGGGGCTGCTTCCACAGAGCCTTGACCGCTTGCTATCATTAACGACGAATTTAATTCCAAAGTTTATTAAGACATTTGGCAGGAGAATATAAGCTTGCTGTCCACCAAATGAAGCTGAACAGAAGTTGGTTGATGCAACAGGACAACAACTCAGACCACAATGAACAACTGATTGGCTTCAACAGTCAGTTTGTATGGTGGGGCTGTTAGAAGATGAGAAAAGAGGTAGCCAGGCAGATAATGAATCAAGGAACTGTTGGTGTAATCTAGAGGGTGGTGATGGTCAGTTAAAAATGTGGGTGGTATGTACTTCAAAAGATTGGAATGTCTGTTTTGTCGCAGCACTCACTCATCTTGTTTGACGCTTTAATATATTGGACATAACTGATTTATTATTCTACATCTTGAATTCCTTACCTTTTCCTTTTCTCTTATTTTAAAAAAGTTCCCATCTTCGATCAGCTTACATTATGGGGCTCATGCTGCGTTTGAACTTATTTGTGTGTAAAGCACATACGTAAAATGCATTCACTAAAGTGCACTCCATTCCGCTCATATGCTAAGCTGGATGCAACAGAAGATGTGCGCAGCTCAGCACCGGTTATGCGCCAGGTTTCCATCAGGCGTACATCAGATACATTTATGTACAACCAGGTCATAAGCACAAGAAAAGGTTAGATTTAAATACATTTTAAAATAACTTTTATCCAGCAGATAATATCATCTCTCTCATGTGTTAATAGAACTCTGTATCATCCCCTAAATGTTGTCTTTTTCTAGTTGATTTGCCGTATGCAATTGTAATTCTAATTTGATGTAATTTTAAACGAATTACCAACATTAATGTTTGGGTACATTATTACTGAATTATATTTTGTGTCTTACAAGACAAATTCTCTCCTATTGCTGACTTTTTATAACCTAGTGTAGAATGACATGGCCTTAATATTCTGCATATGATTCCTATGTTACATAAGGAAGTCAGTTTTCAAATAAAGAAAAATAAAGATCCACTTAAGGAAATTCTAATGAAAAAAAGAAATAAAATTAGATTGGTTTTGTTACCTGCATACAGAAATCTTTGTGAGAGTTTTCCAAATTCCAAGCATATTCTTATGAAGCAATGATGGATGCAAGACCAGAAATTAATTTATGATTATCCAGGAAGAAATGCTTTATCACTCTTTATTTAATTACAATGAATGCTTGACCTAAAGATTGATTCACACAGAGTCACTTAAACAGAGTTTCTTGGCAGTAACCTAAATGCCTTATATGTGTCACCTAGATCCTATTACATGTTAATGACTAGACTTTGCATATCAGAATAGAGGAACTTAACAACACTACCATCTGGCCTGGTGATACTGAAACATAATTTATTTTTCCCTCTAATACCCCTTTTCCACCTAAATTCCGGGTCTGACCCTGAGTTGGAACAAAGTTCCTATCCGGATCAGACCCGGAATTTTGCCGGCGCTGACTCGGGATATTCCCGAGTCAGCGCCGCTCACACCGCAGTCGGGTCTGCATAGACCCGGCTTTTGCGGAGTGAAAGTGGACGCTTGGAGATTACGTCATCTCCAAGCGCCACTGAAGCCGGACCAATCGGCCGGCTAGCAGCGCACTCCAGGTCTTCGTGACCCAGAGTGCGCTGTTCCCATAGCAGGGTTTCACGGGCTACGCCCGTGTTAAACCCTGCTAGTTACCTGGGTTGGATTGCCGGGTCACTCGACCCGGCGATCCAACCCTCTGCCCTTTTACACCAGGGAGCTGCCCGGGTTAACCCTTCAAAAACCCGGGTATTAGCTCCGGTGTAAAAGGGGTATTAGATTAAAATGTTTGAATCTTAGTATGAGTGTAGTCCCTATGAAATGAATGAATATTTTGAAACAAAATATTCACCTTATTCTACATTTCGCCACACAATTTTGTAAGTTTCACTTCCTGAATTTGATCTAAGTGTTTCCAGTCCTACCCCAGTCTCACCAAACAGCAGAATGAATGGGCATTGTCTCCCTAGCTCTACTAATAGTCTCATTTCTGTGTTATGTGATAGTACAAATAGAGTAGGGTGCAGAATGGGGAGACATGAGCAGAACCTGATGATTATGTCCCCTGAAATAAGAGCCTATGTGAAACGATCTACAGGTTTCGACTTGTTTGTATTTTTACCGTAATTTACTCTCTTTTGGAATCATCCCTGTGTTAGAAAGTGAAATTATATAGATAGCATATGCTTTTTCTAAGGAAATACTACAATATATAGATACACACAATACTGATATATATATGTCTGGTTCGACGGCACTCTGGATTGAATAAATACAATTCAGTACAGCATCATGTTATGTTCAATGTTTCAGCTCCCTTTATTAAGTGCTTTCGTCATGAACAGTAAATATTGTTTTCTAACCTTAATCTAGACCCTAACCCTCCCTTCTGGTGCCCAACCCTAACTATCGGGGGGTAGGTGCCTGGTCCTAACCGTCCCTTCTAGTGCCTAACCCTCTGGTAAGCTCCTAATCCTAACCGTCAGGGTAAGTAAATCACGTGTCAACCAAATTTTTGTGTCGACCAGTTGTACCTGTCGACCTTCTTACAGTGCGACATTTAGTGTGTCGACTTTTTGTCACTGTCGACCTTTTGTCCCAGTCAACCTATTGACTGTCTAACATCTGGTGTCTATCTAGACATTGTCGACCTTTTTACTGACTATCTATAGTCCGGAACCCACACCAGGTTCACCGCTCACTGCCGCACCTTGTCGTCGAGGGAAAGTGACCTCATCACTATGCAATCAGTAACCATGGTGACCAAACCACACACCAAAAAAATGCTATATTGTTACTAATGAAAAAAGTCTCTAATGAAGGAAAATTACATTGCACATGAAGAAGGAAAAATAAATAGGCCATGTGCAATAATGTGTCTGGTTATATCACATGGAAGATTTTTGCTGAGTTTATAATGTGGGTTCTATATTGGTTAGTTGTCTTTGACTAAAATGGACATTAATCATGTGCTATATCTTGGTGTCATATATTAGGTTGGCTCCCATGTGATATAACCATTTACAATATTGCAACATTCCCTATCTATGTTTTCTTCTTCATGGGCAATATTATTTCCCTTAATTAGGGACTTTTGAAATAAGTAGCGACAGCACTTTTTTTGTTGTGTGATTTGGCCAACATGGTTATGGACTGCATGGTGATGACGTTACTTACCAGCAACGGCCAGGTGCGGCAGTCAGCGGTGAAGGTGGTGTACATCTCCAATGGTGGCTGGGGTTATTTAAAGTAATATGTTCACTTTGTATGTTTACTGTTACTGACGAAAACACTTAATAAAGGGTGCTGAAACATTGAACATACTGTGATGCTGTACCGAATTCTGTTTATTCAGTCCGGAGTGCCACCGAACCAGAATTGTATTTATCCTTCACCAGCTGCTGTCATTTTGGAAGGTACCCGATACGATTAGACAAGCTCTACTGTTTAGAAGTGAATTGGTTTCTCTGTTCGAGAAGACATGACAGAAGATGTGCAGATAGATTTTTAGCCATAAATATATACCAATATAAAAACAAAATAATACAAAAAATTCTTCATCTGTGTACTGGGTCTAATTTTCTTACAATGACCTATAAATAACAAAATAACTAGCAAAAAATGGAAATTGTAAATTCACAGTTGTTGCATTTTTTTTTTTTTTAAATCTCTTTAGTATCGGCAATTCATAATCAGCAGGGCCATTTACTCCTGCTATTATCTGAAGAACACTGACTGACTATGGGCCTGATTCAGAGCCGGACGCTATTTGCGGTCGTTCGTTCTGAAAAAAGGGGTGGCTATTCAAATGAACCGTTCGCTCTTTGCGGTCTTTTCACGCCTCTAGGTCTGAACGAGCGAACAAAACTTGCGGTCTTTTTTTGGAGACTACGCCCCCTGGCCGCTCGCATCCTACGTCATGTCCGCTATTTATTAGATTAATCGAGTACATCGACCAGCGTATGAACTGCTCGCTATTCTTGTGGTTGGTTTTTCCTACCGCAATCATGCGAGCAGTTCTGACTATAAAATAACCCAGTGACGTGGTCAATGACGCTGCTGTATTAATTATGCACACCCATAAAACGCCCGTTTTGACCTTTAAGCACGCCTGCGTTCGGATCTCCACTCCTTGTTTTCAAGCACCTTCCCCTGTTACCACCCACATATGCCTCCTCCTGTCACTCAAAATAGCAGGCATTCGCTATTTAGCGAACAAACGATTTTCGGCCGCACTGACTGGTTCGCGCATGCGTATTACAATCCGTACGCATGCGCAGTTGGGCAAACATCGCTCGGAACGAGCGGCCGCTTACGAGCGGCTCTGAATCAGGCCCTATGATCATAAGGGATTGTAAATCTCATTGCATGAAAGAGTGTTTTACCTTTTATTAATTGTGATGTAGTTTTAAAGTAAGAGGCTTGGTTGTTTTTAATTGTTGTTGTTGGTTAATGTAAGCACACAGAATATCAGCATTAAGTGTTTGTCTGTGTTTATCTCCATACACCAGATCACAAATGAAATATATTTTAATGTTTTATTTTGGTTAAAAACATTATTTGGAGGTTATCTGTGCATGTAAATGATTATTTAAGGTTAAACACAGATTGGCAGCCATATGAACCCATTCCTCTCTTTTATTTTTATCTTTTGTCTTCTAGAAGATAAACTCCAAGCAGCACGATGGAGTATGCCAACACTGCAAGGACGTGCTGGAGTGGCGTGTGAAATTCAGCAAGTACAAGCCGCTATCTCAGCCTAAGAAATGGTAAGTTCCAGCGCTGTTGTGACTCGCTGATACAGCTGGATAATTTACGCACTGTGTCATCAAGCTTCCTGTTAATGCCTTTGGGGAGAATATGAATGAGTAGGAAAACAATAAAGCTTTTATCTGAAATCTGAGACTTCTCCCATAAAGAGCATGGCTGGAACATTAACAGTGGTGAATAAAATCTTTCTTGAAAGTCATCCATCATTAAAACTGTCTGTGATGTAACTTTACACACAAGCTAAAATGGAAACTGCACCTGAAGGATATATGAGGCTTACCTTCTCGCACCAGTTCCATTCATGTATTTGATAATTACAGTGTACTTACATTTATTAGGAGCTTTTTAGAGCCTTCAGTGATGGAATTGTTTACATGCGTCTGAAGTTTTCAATAAACCATTACAATAGTTTACTCTATTCCCCCATGTTACTGTGTTACGAGTAAGCATCACATACAGTATATACAGTATTCTTGCCTTTCCTGGAAGATGTCCTCACTGTTTATTCTTAAGCCGCATACACACTAGACAATGTGCTGTATGAACGATATTGGTGAAAGACTTCCCTTGAACTTTCTGTAATGCAGGACAAACGAGATTGGGTGTACACACGTAAAGATATATTTAAAGATATCTGTCAGTGTAGTCATCCTGCCACATCTCTGATCAGGCAATTCTTGACGATATCGTCTGAATTAGTGTCATGACCAGAGCTGTGTGTGTCCGGGGCCAGCGAGCCTTACCTGTTCGGACACTGTGGCGGGTTCCCTGGCGGGGGCGCGGGCATCTGGAGTTCAGTGCTGCATACCTCAGGGTCACGCAGGCACAGAAGGCCTGATTCAGAGCCGGACGCTCTGACCAGAGCGCTCGCTCTGAATCAGGGCCCTCCTCCATGAAAATGGAGCGGCCTCCTGGCTGCTCGTATAGCTGTGGGTGACCACCCACAGCATATGCGAGCGGCCAAAAAGATGGTCGCGATGGTCTTGACCATCGCGACCATCGGACTTGCGACGGAGACCCTGCGGTAGGGTCTCCCTGCCACAAGCCCTGGAGTGATTTTGGCTCTATCAGAGCCAAAATCACTCCCACTGACATCACTAGTGATGTCAGTGGGGCCGGCTTCAGACGGTAGGCATTCCCATGGGAACGCCTCAGTCTGGCAGGCACGCCCCCTTTGGTGAGAGACCCGGAGCGATGGAAAGCCCGTCGCTCCCTGGGTCTCGCACATGCGCACGACGGAGCTCCCTCCGTCGTGCGCATGCGCAGTGGGAAACATCGACCCGCTTGCGAGCGGGTCTGAATGACCCCCAGAGTCCTGAATGCAGGTGTCAGTTTGGGTCACTTTAGGCTGCAGCACAACATGGGCGTCGCCATCTTAGATTTCATCAGGTGACTCATTTCAGCCAATTCAGCCAGAACATTATCAGGAATCCTAGCAACCATGCACTTCCTTTGGTATTTAAGGGCCGCTGAGCAGTCCTTTCTTTGCCAGTGCAACGTTAATCCCAGTGCAAGCTGGGTACTAGTTCTCTGTGCGCCCTTGCTGTTACCTGTTCCTAGCTGTTATCCTCAGACCCTGCTTTCCAGACTCCAGTCACCCTCGTCAGACAATTAGACTGCATGTACGGATGACAAAAGACATTGTTAATGACCCGCGGGAGTGCGTATCATTGGTCGTTCACTGCATACACACTGAACGATATATCGTTCAGAAAAATAGTCTAGTGTGTATGCAGTTTTACTCCAGTAGCTTTTACAATGTGTTTGTTTTAGTGTACTGAGGACTACAGTTTACTGTATATGTGTAGCAGCAAGTATTTATGTCTCCCTCCCTTATCAGGGTAAATATACAGATGGAGTTGATAATGAAATTGTGTGGAGAAGAGGATGATGGAAAATGAGCAAAGCCAATGAGTGGGTTATGATGATCCTATGGGTCTTGATGACAGATGGGGGCTGATTCTGATTTGGACGCTACCGTGTACATTTCACCTATGAGTCATTTACGTTGAAACGGACATCGGGTGAATCCTCTGATCAGGGCCGGTGCTAGGGTGTTCGGCGCCCCACTGCAAACTATAAATTTGTGCCCTCCCACTCATATTCTTTAAGGTACAGCGCACCCCGAAAAGCTGGGTCTCACAAGTAAGGAGCTTGACAATGCATTCGGACCCCCAAATTAAATTACACCACACACCGCACAATCTTATTCAAATTACACCACTTAGTGCCCGATTCACTTTACACCACATAGTAGTGTCCCTTATTCACATTATGACAAATAGTAGTGTCCCTTATTCACATTATGACAAATAGTAGTGCCCCTTATTCACATTACGCTACACAGTAGTGCCCCTTATACACATATTGCCACAGTAGTAGTGCCCCTTATACACATAATGCCACAGTACTAGTGCCCTTTATACACATAATGCCATAGTAGTAGTGCCCCTTAAACATGTCACAGTAGTACTGATAATAAACCAGATCCCCAGCTGCATCCAAATAATTGTAGGGGGCTCATACTGTATGTCAGTGGAGCGTCATCCTAGGACAGAATTTAAGCAAATCATTTGACATGCGCTTTCAGTCATGTGATCCTGTGCTTCCACTGCATCGCAGCTTTTCCTTCGATTTACTTGTTTGTTGCCCATGGTGTCTAGATTGCCAAATAAAAACACTTAGAATTAATGTCAATGCCGGCAGTGCATTCAGCAGCATGGCCCCCGCTGACGATATAGCCCGTCAGACCTGTATGTAGGTGTGATGGGCGTTGTCGCTGACGAAGCACGAAAACACGCAAAGTCAGTGAGATATCGGGTACACACTGGCTGATGTGCCTGTTATGTACATATCTTCTAGTGTATACCTGGCATTAGGTTTAGGGTGCGGGGAGGTTAGGTTTAGGCACTAGGGGGGAGGGTTAGGGTGCAGGGAGGGGGAGGTTAGGTTTAGACACTAGGGGGAGGGTTGGGTTTAGGCACTGGGAAGGGAGAGTTAGGGGTAGGGAGAGGGGAGGGATTGGATACCGACTGAGAGGTGTAGGTATCCTAACCCTGTCAGGATGCTGGTGTCGGGATTTTGACCGCAGCGCTGGCATCCCATACCCATCCCAAAGGAAATGCTAGGTTAGATAAGCAAGACATAGTAATGGGCAAAGGGAATGTAAACAGTACTCCGCACAGACCAGGCAGTAAAGGCAATGCGAATAAGCGATGAGGTTTATGTAAAAAAAAATAAGGACAATATTTCTCCTCCAGAAGTAATTAAAGAGATTTAGTTTAGTTAACTTGGTAAAACAATGCATCACTAAATAGGGCTTCCCTGTGACTGAAATTTCATAGCCATCCGAAAGATAAAGCATAGGGAGAACACAGCCCCTGCGGGCACAGGTATAATGGACACATACACAATGACAGGTAATGCTCCCACCCCTCCACCTCAATGATTTATTTACTGCCCATTACACCCATACACCCATACATTCATAATAGAAAATTTCCTGTGCTGGCTGCTGCACTCCAGTGCTGTCTCCCTTCTCTACATTCAACTCTGACTGCAAGTGCGAGGTCAGGAGGAGGACTCAGGAGTCACACTGGGCACAAGCAGGGACAGTGTACAAACTACTAGCCACTATTCAAGTGTAAGCAACAGTGTTTGATTACCTTGTAAAGTGGCAAATGTGTTGTAGACTCACCCTGCTTGCTCCCAGCGTGACGGATGATCTTTCAGACCGGGAGCGAGCACTGCAATGAAGAAAGAGAGAAGGAGCAGAAGCTCAGCTGCCAGTCCACCCCTGCGGCTTCAGTTCAGGCTGATCATCTTAGTTAATCAGCACCCTGCCTCTGGCCCCCCTACCCCCCCCATGGATGGGACTGTGTGAAGAGTTCAGCCGCACTTTTTTTTAACAGTAGCAGGCTGCCGCTGCCTGTCATAGTGTGTGATAGGCGCAGCGCCAGCCGGCAGCATGTAACAAGTGTCTCAGCAGCAGCTGCAGGTAGAGCGCCTCTCCAGCCTGGAGCCTCCCTGCAATGCAGGAACTGCTGAACTGGCTGCGGCGGCCTTGCCTCTGATGTATTTGATTTCTGAACAAACCCTTATTAGTTTCACAATAGTCAGTGCTGGTTCTTCATTAGGGGTGAGTGAGATTACTTTAGCTTTATTTACCTTTATATGACGATGGCGGCCATTTTTGTATCATGGTGCCTTTTTCACTGCTGCGGACGTTTGGGCTAAATGCAATATCTCAGCTCAGAAAAGTCATAGAAAACTGGGATAAAAACCATTATTTTCAGCACATTTCAAGCTACAATTTTGTCATATTTCCCTACCTCACTTCCTTATGACTGAAATTTAAGCCCAAATTTAATTGTAAGATTTTTTTTAAAAAAAGTCTTATTTTTTTTTTTTTATTGTATTTCAGTGGGAAGGAATAACATTTCAGAGCTGTTTTTGAGTTATATATCTTGTCTACTTTTTTTTATTTGAGCACTTTGAAATTGCTTGTTTGTTTTGGTTTTTCACCTAAGTTGAACTCTACTATCTCTGGTGGGGGACCTGATAAAAATGCCAAATTCACAGCATACACAGTACTCTGAGGGTGTAAAAAAAATTTGGAGTTTGATATTTCATGTGGAACAAATGGTCTACTTATTTTTTTTAATATTTACCTGCAGAGGAATTACTTGTAATATTAGGGATTTCCAAGGTTTCAGCTTGGGGTAACTTTGTTCTACATGGAATATCAAACTCCAAATTCTTTTATAGTTACCCCTCATAGAGTACTGTGTATGCCGTGAACTGTGTACAACTCTTTATAGCTCTCACCCAGGTGCTCACAGCATCAGGGATCCCGCCCATGCAGTCATCGGGTGTTTTCCTGCATCCGCGGGATCCATGATGCTGTGAGCACCTGGGAGAAAGCTATGAAGAGCTGTAACTTTGTACATGTTTGTATCCTGACAAAAGAACCAAAGTAAACGAGTTCAGAAAAGCTGGCCACACACAGCCAGATAAAATGCCTGTCAGACCGAGAGACGTTTTATCTGGCCGACGGCCAGCCGCAGATGTCCCTCACAGTGTATTAGCCGACATCTGCGCTCCACCCCCGGGGGAGGAGACATTTCCCTGTTCCTTCCATGGGAAGAAACACAGGAAATGTTTGTCTGTCAGCCGCGGCTGGGCATACACTGCCCGATGCGGCCGACAGTTTACCGGTAAAAATCTCATCGGACGGGCATGCTGGACAATCCGGCATGCCCGACCGAGCAATATTTAACCCTCGGTCGCCCTCCCGCACTCTACAATTATCGGGGCGATCCGCGGATATCGGGCGGATCGCCCCGATAATTGTAGCGTGTATGGCCAGCTAAAGATTGACATTTATTTGGGGTCTAACAAACATTTATTTCAAGTCGTCTGAGTGCCGCCTACACATATCCTTTTTTATATATATAGATGACAAAGAGGGACTTTGCAATTAATTGCAATTCAGATGATCACTCATCATGACATTCTGGAGTATATGCAAACTGCCATCATAAAAACACTGAAGCAGCAGACTTAGTGAAAACCAATACTTGTGTCATTCTCAAAACCTTTGGCCATGGCTGTAATATATATATATATATATTATAATAATCTCACTCAGCACTGACTATTATGAAACCATTAACATTTGCCCAGGTACCAATAAGGGTGCTGTGCTAATGTTTTAGGAAGGTACAGCAGGTAGGAATGCTTTCAAAAATAGAAGTTTTCATAGTTTCTTTTTTTTATCAATTAACAAAATGCAAAGTGAATGAAAAGAAGAGAAATCTAAATCAAATCAATATTTGGTGTGACTTTGTAGGATTATATTCAGGAGTATGATTAAGCAAACATACCAAACAGGGGAGCAGATGCCCAACAGCCATTTCAACTGATCACCATCAGTCTTCCTCAGGGGCCTATGAGGAAGACTGACGGTGATCAGTTGACACCGCTGTTGGGCATCTGCCCCCCTGTCATTGCCTGTATCATGATGTTATACTTAGTAAAGCCTTCCATTATCAATTGAAACTGTGCGTGCTGGTCGTACACTTTGTCTATGAGGGATGAGGTGGGTGTTGCTATAATATATATATATATATATATATATATATATATATATATATATAGTCTAACAAGAAGACAGCGGCACTCCCAGACTATTATACCAAATCGTTGATTTTAATGCATGCCTAGTAGATGACGTTTCAGGGCCATGCAAGACCCTTTTCTCAAGGCTGGCACTGCAACAATGTAACTATAAAAGACAAAAAGAAACACACTCGTTTCTTACCTTTTAATTAGAAGAGTCCTTCCTGCACGCTGTAGCAGACCGGGCAGGCAGGCGGAGGAGATGCCGTGCACGCGGCAAATCTGTCCCCCTCTGATGATGTCACTCCGATGCTGGTGGGCTGTCATAGAAACAGCAAACGAGTCGGTTATGCTGTCTCCCCGGCCCACTGATAGCTGCACACAAGGAGAAGGACATATTAAAAACACAATAACAGATTAAGGGAAAATCAATAAACACAGTTAGTTTGATGCAGGTTGAAACATCGTAACTTGAATACTACGGCTCCAATCTGACAGTGTATATTACCGTGATAGGGTACATAAATGAATAAATCGATCACACTTTAGAATATGTGGATTCCCTATGTGTATAACAGATCATCCAGATGCACCTGTAGATGCCCTAGATATACATCAATAAGGGGTACTATAGACGGAGAAATCAGATAGTAAATTTAAAGTAGCAGACTGTTTAGTGTACATTTACTACAAAAATACATTTAGGGCTAATTTCTCATTTAATCCTCTGTTTGTTTTCGATTTTGCATTTGGGTATTTACTAATGTAAAATCGAATTTCAAATTGAACATCGGGAAAACATTGGTACTTTTACGTAGCACAACACACAAAACCCTTATTTACTATCATTCGTTTTGAAATCGACCTCAAAATCGGACCAAAACGAACTTCAAATCACCAAATGAATAGACCTGCTTCATGCTTTCGATTTGAGCATGAGCAGGTCGGATTGACACAGATACATGCATACATCAGTGAGATGCCTGCATGTATCTGACTGTAAAAAGCAAATAAAGAGTTAAATGTTAAAAAAAAATGACGTGAGGAACACCCCCAAAACACAACCAGCCCCGGACTGTTCAAACCCAGTCCTGGTTGACTAAGTACATGGAAAAAATTGCGTAGGGTCTCCCTGTACTTAGTTCAACCAGCACTGGGCTATGGGAACCAGTCCTGGTTCTGGAATGGAGGGAGCCATTAATTGGCTGAGAGAGGCGGGGATTGACCTCTTTAAGCAAAATGAATGCTCAGACACGGACCTTCAAAGGAGGAAGCCGCGTCTGAGTACTTCATTCGAGAAGTAATAACCATCCTGGTTAGGATGGTTATTGCTTAGTGCGAGGGTCTGGTTTTTCGTGTTGTTATTTTAAGAAGACCAATGGATGCCTACTGGACAAGGGGACCAATCTAGGTAATATAGGTGAGTATGTGTGAGTGTGTATGTATGTATTTATTAAACTTATACTGTGTAAGGTGTGTGTGTTTATTTCAGCAGTTCTTTAAAGGTAAACTACAGGTCCCAGTGGGCCCTTAATGCCCCGCATGCTGGTACTTGTGGTTCTCCAAGTACCAGCATCCGTGGGATGCTTGCTGGGACCTGCAGTTCTAGTAAAGACAATGGGCCTGATTCAGACCCACTCGCAAGCGGCTGTCCGCTCGCAAGTGGGTCGATGTTGTGCGCATGCGCCAGACGCGACGAGCGAAGGACTGTCCTTCGCTCGTTGTGTCTGATCAAAGGGGGCGTGCTGTCGATGTTGATTGACAGCACGCCCCCTTTGGTGGGCATGCCGGGGGCGTGCCTCCCTGACGGGGGCGTTCCCAAGGGAACGCTTACCGTCAGAAGCCGGCCCACTGACATCACTAGTGATGTCAGTGGGAGTGATTTTGGCTCTGATAGAGCCAAAATCACTCCGGGCCTTGCGGTTGAAAAACTCAACCGCAGGCTCCGGCTCGCAGTGGCGATGGTCGCGATGGTCAAGACCATCTCGGCCATCAAACTGCACGCTCGTACAGGCTGTGGGTGGTGACCCACAGCTATACGAGCGTCCAGGAGGACGCTCCATAATTATGGAGGGCGGCCCTCATTCAGAGCGTGCGCTCTGCTCAGAGCGTACGGCTCTGAATGAGGGCCAATGTTTTTTTTCTTCTATTTTTACACTACATTGACACAATCAACCCACCACCCACCACCCAGGGGTGGTGGGGATAGCCCCAGGCTGTCAGCCCAGGCTAGAGGTGCCCTGGAGAGGGAGACCCCTTTATTGGAGGGGTCTCCAACTCTCCAGGGATCCCTGGCCTGGGCTGACTAGCAGTCAGGGCTGATGCTGCGGCTGGGGGCCCCGATGATAGGGCTCCCCTGGCTGTGGCATCAGACCCCCGTTAGAAAAGGTCCAGGGCTGGTTCTGTGAATTACAGGGAGACCCTATGCAAAATTTTCCCTGTAATTCCAGAACCAGGACTGGTTCCCATAGCCCAGTGCTGGTTGAACTAAGTACAGGGAGACCCTACGCAATTTTTTCCCTCTACTTAGTCAACCAGGACTGGGTTTGAAAAGTCCGGGGCTGGTTATGTTTTGGAGGGGTACCTCACATCATTATTTTTTAACATTTAACTATTTGTTTACTTTTTGCAGTCAGATACATGCAGGCATCTCACTGATGTCTGCATGTATCTGTGTGAGAGCGAACTGATCATGCTGAAAGTGAAAGCATGAAGCAGTTCAATGCAGTTGGGGATTTGCAGCTCGGTTTGAAGTGGGATTTGCCGTTCGATTTGTACATGAACATGTCAAATCGAACTGCAAATCACTGTTCAAAACCTAATCAAATCGAATTTGTTTTGCAAATCGCAAAACAAATCGAACATTAGTAAATCTTGTAAAAAAAACGGGGTTGTCACATTTCGATTTGAGTCTGTTTGAGGTGAGCTAAATCATACTTCAAATCGACCATCAAATCGATCTTTGATAAATTTACCCCTTAGTCTATAACTCCTATATTTAAAATCTTAAAGTGGTGAAGCAGCGAACACTGCTATGTAATCTGGAAGTGGATTGTGATCTATTTTTTCACCTTCAGCTTCCTTGAGTATGTTTGTTATTGTTTGTGTTTGGTATTTCATGTCCCTTAAATAGTCACAAGTAGGTATGTTGGATCAGGGCTTTTATTCATAATGTTCCACAAAGATTATTACGTAAATCTTAGAATAATCCATACTGTCCCCGCAAAGGTCATTCTGATCTTCTCTTTGCATGTTAATGACGTTACATGTATCAAATGATCAGTTTCTTAGGATGATCAATCCGAGTATAGCATTTCATCTGCTGCTGATACATTACTAAAGGTGCCTAAACACTTGGCAATATTTTACCCGATCTGGCCGATTCCGACGCATTGGAACGACAGATCGTGTAAAATATGCCCAAATCGTGAGTCCCCACTCATGATCACGATGCGATGCGCGTCCCCGCTAGTCACACATCGCATCGTCCGATCTGCCGTGCTGTAGGGCAGATCTGCCAATCTGGGACACAATGCACTGGAAAAAGTCTGGATGCACGATAGATCCTTTGTAAATTGGACACTTTAAACACCAAATCGTGTGCAGTGCTGCCGGGAAGGAGTTTCAAGGGAAATCATACACATCGTGGGATCGTGTGCAGGTCGCAAAGTGTGTAGGCACCTTAAGTCTGGACATGACATGTTTTGTTTATGTTGACAGCCGCTATACATGCTGTATTGAAAGAAATATGTTTTGAAGTTTTATTATTTATTTATGCTTGGTATATTCAATGTGTTCAGCAATGACCTTTGGTATTTAGGTAATAACTAAAGAATAATATATTAAACTTTGATAAATTGCAGAAATGTGTACCAGTAAGCTCCACCTCTTCTGCTTCCATACCATTGGTCTCTGGTTCCCTTCTTAGCATTGTGTTCTCTTAAACATGATGGATCTGAGAGGTTAATTGGACGGTTAGGAGAGCAGTTTGCAGGACCAAAAGGTGTGTTCCCATTCTTTATTTAACAGTGTAGTGCAGGGCTGTATCACTTGTATGATCCCAGAAATTTGTTTGTCTCATATTTGTGAGAGATCCTATCCATTCTTTCTCCTTCGGAATCCCAGAACATTGGCAGGGGTCTCTGCAAAAACTATTGAACCCTACCAACTTATTTTACATCGCTTCCCAATATTGCATTGCTATTACTTTTGTATTTTATTGTAACGACTATTTACACAGTAACTACAGTACAGTTGCAGCCTGTATTCCTGATGGACGAAGATCAAAGCAGGATCCCGACTAAGGCTTGATTTGCTGTAAAACAAGACTGTACCATCTCTATGCATACTCTAGTAATACATGTTCATGTAGTCCACTTTTTCGTAGAGCCATCGGATCCTGCTTGGTTGTAACTCCTATTGCAGCAGGGGGTGAGAGGTGAACAGTTTTATGTTAGTGTTTTGCTGTGAGTACCAATATCTTCTTTCATTTTCATCAGAGGCTTGATTTAGGGCTGTCCATTACCAGTTTAGTAGATGAAATTTACTAGGGGGTTGAGTTAAAGAGAATTTTCCATAGGTAGTGAAAAGGATCAAGTGAGTGCATAGTATAGGGACGAAGATTTGTAGAGATTTATGTGGACTAATCCCGAGAAAAGTTGTTAAAGAGGGATTTCAGCTGCGTAAGACAATAAAAAATGAATGTGATAGTATGTCTTTTAATAATGCCATTCTGCAGAGCTGGGCATAGGCAACCTAGGTAAATACCTACTGGTGTATTTTGAATTGCTTATTGCCAATGTTTTGATATGGGGAAGCAAAGGTAACCTGGAGACTGTGTACACATACTACATCTTGCTCTGTTGCCTCGCTACATGAAAGCACCAAAACTGTGTTAAAGGGCTTTTCACAGTTTTTAAATAGAACCCTAAGACAGGCCAAATGCTGGCTGCAAATATGTTTGTTATTATTCAAATAGCCTTTTTCTGTGCAACAATCTTAAATGCATATAATGCTGGGCATACACGGCCAGATAAAATGCCTGTCAGACCGACAGACATTTTATCTGGCAGCCTGCCAGCCGCAGATGTCGCTGGCATACACTGTAAGATTTCTCACAGTGTATTAGCCCGACATCCGCGCTCCGCCCCCGGGGGAGGAGACATTTCCCTGTGTTCCTTCCGTAGGAAGGAACACAGGGAATGTCTGTCTGTCGACCGCGGTTGGGCATACACTGGCCGATGCGGCTGACAGTTTAACAGTAAATATCGCATCGGACGGGCATGCTGGACAATCCGGCATGCCCGACCGAGCAATATTTAACCCTCGGTCGCCCCCCCACACGCTACAATTATCGGGGCGATCCGCCGATATTAGGCGGATCGCCCCGATAATTGTAGCGTGTATGGCCAGCATAAGGTATATTTTCTGAATTTTTATATTCTAAATATCTTCCACACCTTAGAGAAGCAATATACCTGAAGGCTAGGAGGCTTCTGTTAGTCAGGTATTACTGTGATCTTTGAAATACACTCAGACTGTGCTGCATAAAGGGTGTGGGCTCCTCTTCAACTCAAATCTGTTTTCATCTTGTGACATCACAGTGAGTCATTATACTAACAGTGTCTAAGAATGTCATCAGGTCATTACTTAGTAAGTCTTCCAGCAGCCGTGTTAGCTGGGATTTCTCTTTGTTAAAATTCAACTTTGTTTTCTTATTTTTTTTTTACCGATCTGGAAGAACCACATTTTTGAGCGCTTGACTTGTACTTTCACCAGAGCAGTTCAGAAATAGTTATAATGTAATACCACGCTTTGTTATGTATAGCATCCGAATAGAACAGGGAATGTGCTAACAGAATAAGAAATGGGAGTTCTTTGTATGAAATGGCTATGTGTATAAATAAATAAAATGTGGCACCTGTAAAGAAAAAGGTTATACAATAAAATGTTTATAGCTCCTTTATGGATAATTTGGTGGGTCCCGCTGCAAGGTCACCTTGCCCGTAATGTTCCTGAGCAACTACCTTTCCCTTTCTTGTTTTGCCGGTATCTTCTCCTCCGGATACAAGTCGGGGTTGCGGTGGGAGCTGTCACAAAGGAGCCTGGCCTTGGCTCCCACTCCACGTGTGCCGGTGGCATCCAGGCCCGGATTGGCCGCGAGTCAGTCGGCAACGCTGGGTATTGTGAACGGCCATATGGTCGGAATGTCCAATGTAGGGGATGTCCACCTGCTGCCTCCAACGCGTTTGCGCACGTGGAGCTGGAGCTATAAACATTTTAGTGTATAGCCTTTTTCTTTACAGGTGCCACATTTTATTTATTTATTTATACACATAGCCATTTCACACAAAGAGTTCAGAAATAATGCCTACTAGTAAAATCCCAGGACCTAAAGTATATGAAATGTAATCCACTTATTAGTTGGCAAATGCTAACTTCAACATGTGTCCATCGTGCGTTCAGTACAGTGGCCGGCTAATGATTGTAGGTAGAAATAGTGGAGATATTACTTTTGCATATTTCTTTTTGTCCCTTCAATATATTTATCTAATCATCTGGGGTGTTGGGATACCAAGTATGTAAGAGATGGCACAGCTTTAGTGCCTAGAAATATCTATATAGATTTGTATTTTTTGGGTACGATAAATATTATGAAAACTTATATAACGCTCAGCCCCTCACAGCTCTCACTGGCAGCTGCCTGCTAAAAGCAACCACAGCCTCACTTCTCCCCCCAACCAGCTCTGTACATTTAAAATAGATGAAAAACAAATGCGATCCACGCCACCCTGGGCAGCTCAAGACAGAATGGTAATTTTCACGAATTACTAACAAATGACAAAATGCAAACAGAGTCTCAAGCGCTCCAAGTGTCAGGGATTATGCCAGTGTTATGTGGCCAATAGTAGATTACAAACAGTATATAGTCCGTCTCAATAAATAAAAAGTCCTCTTTTTTAGCAAGGATAAATATATGAAAGTTCTAAAAATACTCAGTCTTTATAGAAAGTGGTACTCCCAAATGCTTGTATTCTTCCAATGTGTCTGGTTATTTCGCTTCTTACTGTAGTGGTTGCCTGCTATGGCTCTCCTTCCCTTCATATAGGTTCTCAGTCCCAATATATAGAAGATACAAAAAAAGGGATGCCAACATAGCATAAAACCATAAACATTTATTGAAATAGTATAGATAAAACAGATGGCCGCGTACCGTTATAGACCTTTTAAGAAAGGTACAGTGTTAAACATATAGGGGTATTTCGCTCCCCCTATAGAGCACTACCTTTCCCAATATAGGTACTCCTCAGTCAGCAGTCACCATCAGAGTAAACACCAACGCGTTTCAACCCCTCAATCAGGTCTTTATCAAGGTGTGTGATGAGTAAAATAACCAGAACTTATATAGGGTACCAATATGCCCAACCTCCAAAGCATGGGTGTGGCTATGAAGCAATAGATGTTGCAATTTACACTAATTCCCTCTTTAAAATAATGCCACTTACTTCGTATTCCCTGCAGGATTGGACAGCTCCGTTCAATCCTGTATGTCAGTAGCACTTCCTCGTGGTGCGTTCCACCTCGTGGAGCGCATCACCCGACTTCCTGTTAGCATCCAGGACTTGTAGTTTCATGATGCGTTCCACCCATCTGGAACGCATCACATGGGTGGGCGTGTACACATGGCGTATATGACAGCCCAATAGCGCTAATGTTGCAGGCGCTTCCTTGTGGTACATTACACCCTATGGGGCGCATCATTTAGCTTCCAGTTTCCATGGAAACTATGTGCTTAACCTATTAGACCACATTACCTGGTCCCTTCTAATATCTATGTACATATATAAGGTACCGACTTTCCTATTAAATCAATACAGTCCAGGATGCTGATGCTTCTACTGTGCATGTGTGTCATTCGTTCTTTGTATAATTAAAGTTCCATATATAATGATTGATGATCGGATCCTAGATGTAGGTCTAAGGTATCCAATATAAAATCTCAATGCACTTATACTAATACTAAATACTCAGCGGGTCCTCTGTTGTACAAAATATAGCATGAGGGCATAAAAAACAAAATACAGATATACATGTACACATTAAAAGAAGATCCCATTAAAATGAAGTATAAAGTCATAGATAAGATATACCATAAGAGAAATATTCCATAAAACATAATGAATAAAATGGGTAGAGTAAAAGGTCTTAAATCCATTAAAACAGAGAGATAAAGTGATAAAAGGATAAAATAGAATATAATAAAGAAATCTCATAGGAACCATTTCAGTTCAAAATCTGCGTTCAGACCATAAGGTTCCAATGTTTTGGCCTCGTATATTAATCTCATCTCTGCTTTGGCTAAAAAGATGTCTGTGCCCTTAGTGCGCCAATTGCCCTCTACCTTTTTTACACCTATAATATGTCTAATGCCCTTCACAGAACTCTGGTGTACCTCCTGAAAGTGTTTGGAGAGGGCATGATTGGTCACACTCCTCCTAATATTACGCAGGTGTTCAGCCCATCTTTCACGTAATTTTCTTGATGTTTTGCCTATATATTGTAGGCCACATGTGCATTCAATAACATAAATACAGTTAATGCTATTGCACTTCATAAAACCCTGAATTTTTAAAGATTTTTTATTTGAGCTAGATTCAAAAGTCTCCATTTTAGTGGTCTGATTAGTATATGTGGTACACACTAAGCATGCACCACACCTGTGGAAACCCATTGTTTTGATGCGACCAGTTCTTTTTGGTGGTGACATAGGGCCTGATTCAGAGCCACTCGTAAGCGGCAGCTCGTTCGCTCCGAGCGATGTTTGGCCAACTGCGCATGCGTACGGATCGTTATACGCATGCGCGAACCAGTCAGTGCGGTCGAAATTCATGTGCTCGCAAAATAGCGAATGCCTGATAATTTGAGTGACAGAATGAGGCGTATGTGGGTGGTAATAGGGGAAGGTGCTTGAAAACGGGGAGTGGAAATTAGAACGCAGGCGTGCTTAAAGGTCAAAACGGGCGTTTTATGGGTGTGCATAATTAATACAGCAGCGTCATTAACCACGTTACTGGGTTATTTTATAGCCAGAACTGCTTGCAAAATTGTGGTAGCAAAAACCGACCACAAGAATAGCGAGCAGTTCATACCCTGTTCGATGTACTCGATTAATCTAATAAATAGTGGACATGACGTAGGATGCGAGCGGCCAGGGGGCGTAGTTTCCCAAAAAACGACCGCAAGTTTTGTTCGCTCGTTCAGACCTAGAGGCGTGAACAGACCGCAAACAGCGAACGGTTCATTTGAATAGCCACCCCTATTTTCAGGACGAGCGAGCGCTAATTGCGTCCGGCTCTGAATGAGGGCCATAGTTCTAATTTTATTGTTTTTATTTCCTTTCCCTCTTTCTCCCCTGTGTGTTCTTTTCTTTATTTTACTGGGCTCCTTCCCCTTCTGTTTCTCTCTAAAAAATCCTCCCCATCAAGTGCTTCAAATCTATTGGAGGTGCGTATCTGATAAGGAGTGTATTGTGCAGACCTTATTCGATCTTCCCTCCTTCCTCTATTCCAATTTGATTGCTCGTTATAATCCTTACGTGAGTGCTCCTTATAATTGTATTTTCTTCTCTGGTCATATAGTCCCCATTTTTCTTCCCTATCATAATTTTTTCCATATGGTCTAGCAATTCTCTCTTTTGATCTGTGATAGGGTTTCCTTTCATTTCTATATTTAAGTTTATTGTAATGGTATGGAGTGATATTGAACCTAGGTGTATGGATAGGACAAGTGGTTTGAAGGTTAGTATCTGAATTGTACGAAGTGTCCAAATTATCTATTTCATCTATTCTGGATTCCTCCTTCTTATCCCTTAAATATTTTCTCTGTTTTCTATTAATAATTTCTTTCTCTTTCCGAGTTATTCTAATTTCCATATCTCTTTCTAAATCCTTACATTCCTTTGATTCTCTGTAGGGCTCTGTACATTATCAGGACTCTTTCCGAGACCTGTCAGTGTGTAGAGCCGGCAACCCCTCCACTCACAGGTGTAAAAAAGCAGTGGCTTTATTCCAATTTCACAGAGTCCTAGGGATAAATTAAAAGGAGAGAAAGTTAAACAATGGGGGGACTTTCTAATTTACCGCGTGCTAAATGATCCCACGTGTCTATTCAATTAGCCCAGAAGGCAGCCGGCAGGCTGCACTTATCTGATTTTTTTTTTTTCTGGGTCTGATCAGATCATTAGCCAGTTAATGGGTGAAGCGAGGCACTTAACGCATAGAACTGAACTTATCACAGATTCTATGTGTTAACACCAGTTAATATGTTGATTTAACAGGCGTTAACAAGCCGCTCGAGTGAAAAAGGGACTCTAATTTAATAGCCCCGGGTGTTAAAGCTTTAAGCTCGGATATATCTGCAGATCGAGTGATCTTCAGATATATCTACGGATGATGGTTGTTCATACACACTGAACAACCATCATCTGGCCTCAGGTCCCGCTGGCCAGGGGTTTGCGCTGCGACTCCCTCCCTGTGGCCTTTGCTGCAAGAGTACGAGCAGTTGGCTGACTGCCTGTACACACAGCATGATGGACAGTTGGTATGTAGTCGAGAAGCTGACGGTCGAAATGCCGACCACCGGCTTCCCGACTGTCAAATCCCGCAAAGGGGTCTAATGATAGGCGTCGAAATCACGACGCCTATCATTATCCCTACGCCCAACACCCTTCATACCGAACGAAGGTGCGGCGGGCGCGGACAGTCTGCAGGGGGGAGGGTTAGGTTAGGGGCTCCCAAGGGGTTCTTAGGGTTAGGCTAGGGGAAGGGGGGTTAGGGTTAGGCACCTCCAGGGGGAGGTTAGGGTTAGGCACCCCCCCGGGAGGGTTAGGTTTAGGCTGCGGGGAGGGGGGTTTGGTTTAGGCACTTACGGGGGAAGTTAGGGTTAGGCACTCTTAAAGAAGGGTTACGGGGGGGAGGGTTAGGGTTAGTTAATTTACTTACCCCATCGGGATCTTCACTTCCGGTCTTCCGGCGTCGGGATTTGAACCGCCGGACTTAGGTCATATCTGCCATTGGCTGTGCAGCACAGACATATCGCTGGTACACAATACCCGACGGGCACACGATGTATTGGCCGATCAATTGATCGCCCAATTTATCTGCCATTGTGTACCCAGCAGTAGCCTATAACCCTTTTTCACCCCCATTAACTTAACGGGGCTAATTGAATTTGGCCCTTAGGGCCTGATTCAGACCTGCTTGCAAGCGGGTCGATGTTGCCCAAGTGCGCATGCGCACGATGGAGGCGGCTCCGTCGTGCGCATGTGCGAGACCCGAATAACGACGGCCAAGCCGTCATTATGGGTCTCGCACCAAAGGGGGTGTGCTGTCGATGGTGATTGACAGCACGCTCCCTTTGGTGGGCGTGTCGGGGGCATGGCTGCCCAGACGGAGGCGTTCCCATGGGAACTAGTGATGTCAGTGGGAGTGCTTTTGGCTCTGATAGAGCCAAAAGCACTTCAGGGCTTGCGGCAGCGAGACCCTACCGCAGGGTCTCGTTGCAAGCCCGATGGTCGCGATGCTCTTGACCATCGCGACCATCATTTTGGCCGCTCGCTATAGCTGTGGGTGGTCACCCACAGCTATGCGAGCGGCCAGGAGGCCGCTCCAAAAAGGAGCAGGGATGGCCCTGTCAGAGCGTCCGGCTCTAATCAGGGCCTTAGTCTTTCCAATCCAGGCATCTACAGAACCCCTTCCTTAAGAGCGGGGGTCCTCTTGGAAACATTTTTACCTTCCCCGTAAGGTATGTTATCTGTGATCACAAGTAACAGATCTTTTACAATTTAGAAAATAATTACCCAATAAACATACAAATGTGCACATGACAAATAGAAAATGTAGTTCCTTTCTGTTCAGAAGGCTTTCAGCTATTCTGCAAGTTATGACAATCACTGTTATTTTAACTTTTTACAAACTTGTATTTAATTTATGAAGAACTTTATTTATTAATTGTTTGGCTGCTTTACCACATTCTGCAACTTACAGTTCATTCCAGTCTTGGCTCATAAAAATATAAGTGGAACTTTTGTCTTGTGGGTAAAAGGATGAATTAAGCCTCAGTGATCATATCCCTCCTTAGTTTCATCTCCTGTATATGAATCTAACTCAGACAGTATATGATATTTGCGTACTTAATTAAACTACCATCGGGCACTGAGAGATTGTCTATCAAAGCAATGTAATTTTAAAGCTTTAATATTGAGGAATTATTTTTAAATCTCATATTTTTACAGTTGCCTCATCTATGAATTTAGCATCACCACTTCTTTTATGCAACTTGGGAGAATAACAACGGGTTCTATATATTTATCTAGTAAAACCTTATATGGATGCTACTGGCTCTAGTCTGGATGCACTGCTCATTTTACTGCCCTTGCTGATCTTCAAAATGGATGCAAACGCCCCATGCAACAAGGCTTATGCAGAGTTAAATGCAGTTGAATTTTGTGCACTGCACATGCATTAGAGCCAAGAAATATGCAACTTTGAGCGATGTGCATTTCAGTTGCATCCTCACTTGCATTGACTGAGTTCATAGTGTGTGTCAGTGGCTATGCACAGTTGTACATATGTGAAGACATGCCTGTTTTCAGAAGCATCTTTTGCATTAGTATAGGGCTGGTGCAAGTGTGCACTGATAATGGTGACAGCTATGAAAACCTAGTGTACTGAAGGCCTGATTCCGAGATTTATGCAAATGCAATCACAACTGCAAACTCTCACTGTTCGCAATAGCGAAAATATGCTAATGTCTTCCAAAGCTTACCCGAGTATAGGGAAGCCCACTGCTGCCTTATCATATCTGGCCGACGACGTGCAACAGAGTAAACATCGGGAATATCGACGCAGATCGGACAGCCACAGGTCTCAAATACTGCGTCTCTCCTGACGCGCTGAGAGCTCTCATGCTGTGTAGGAGATTGCAGTGGCTAACTTATGTACGCCCATAAAACGGTGTGCAAACTTTCAGACACACCTGCGTTTTCCTTAGCCAACCTCCTGTTACCTCCCCAAAACGCTGCTTTGCGAGTAAATCCTCTGTGTAAGCGCAATCGCAAACCAATCACTGCGCATGTGCAGTACGGCTTTTTCGCATGCGTAATGGCTGAAAATTGCTCAATCTATGTAAATATCGGCATTGCGTGAATCTCAGAATCAGACCCAGAGTACTCGGTTGTGTACGCGCAATGCAGGTCAATTAACTACTGCCAACTTATGTTCACCTCCCCATCGACCCCAATCTTGTACTGTGATTTATACATTGCCATACGTATTATGTTTTGTGTTTGTTCAGTGTGAAATGTCTCCAGAAGACGGTGACGGATGCCTATCATATCATATGTAAACCGTGTGCCACTCAGCTTGAAGTTTGTGCCAAGTGTGGAAATAAGGAAGACATTGTTATGCCGTAAGTGATGGCTAGATATTGCACTATAGGCTCTGCTGATTGCTCGTGTTGATAGTTTCCCTCTGTTCCTTTGTAGATGTCTGGTTACATTCTGATCTGCACCACGACAGTAAACTGACCTCTGTCCAATATTTTATAAGAATGGCTTTCAGATTTAGTGTAGCCTGTATCCAACACTCTCCGACTATCCCCTCAGAGAAGCATAGCATGCTGCGACTTGTAGTTCCATAACAGTTACAGGAAGCAGCAAATAACAATTTGCCAGTAGCCTTTGTAATTCACTATTGACAATGAGATGAACAGTATAAGTGGTCCACCATCAAGAAATCCCTTTTAGTCCACTCCCTAAATATTACACGTTTAGGCTGAAGCTGAAAGGTGACTGCGCTTTGTACTTGTACTTTCAGTATTCAGCAACTTATAAATTGAATGATACAGGGCACAGGGGAGTATCTATAATGGGTGCAGGGTGTGCACTCTATAACTCCGGCGCTGGCCGCGCACAGCTCAATGCGCTGCCGGCCACCGGGATGAGAGGAGGGGGCCCGTGTCGGAGACTGCACACGGGTCCCCTCCTGCTAGAAACGCTCCTGGCAGGGCGGGATGCAGCAATGCTGATTTTGCAGTCAAACCTCCCAAAATGACGTTTTCGGTGGTTTGGCCGCTCACTGCATATGCACCAATCTCTGGAATGAGATACAAGGGCTTGGATGCGGTGGACACTGCCATCTTTAGATGGCGCAGCCCAATAGAAGTCTACTATATCAAAGGACAGATCTAACCGGGAGAGATGTCCTTTGTGTTTCTTTTTTTCAAGGATGCAGTGTTATTAAACGCAGTTATGCTTACAATGAGTGTGGGTTGCATCGCATTTAAAATGTGATGCGTCATGCATCCCGCCTGTAATTTGCTTTTATTTTATTACGTTTCTTACAGTGTAGTTTGTGTCAGAGATAATTCCAGAAACCATTTAGTTCTGCTTTCCCCAAGAACTATTCAGAACTAGGCAATTAAAGATTATTAGGGCCTATTGTCATTATTTGATAAAAATGAGAAAGGGATTGGATTCATGGCCATCTGCCCAATATCATATTAATAACTTTATTATATGCAAAATAACTTATTTTTATAAGTTTAACATAACATGGAAAAGTTGAATATGTAGATACATTGTGCAGGTTGCCATAAATTTATATGCATATATAAAGAAATAGAACTAGACCAAGTCATGCTTATAAATAGGATATGTGTATTTTTAAAGACTAATACAGCAGTTATGTCATGTTCAGTTATTCACTGAGCTGTTGCACCCAAGTGAGCAAAACATATTGTGTAGACTATATAATACTGCTGTCTACTATATCAATGGCTGTACAATAACAGAAGGCTTAATGCACAGTAATGATAACCCTGCCGGTCGAGCATAAAAAGTTGTTTAATTATTACAGTGAGGCTGACAATAGCAGGGGGAATGGAATCACAGTTTATTCAAGTGGGTCTTTTTGCAATATTGAGCTTCGAGCAAAGCCATTTATGTATGATTCTATTCTAGCTTTGAAATAATGTACTGACTTGTGTTACAGTTTTAGTGCTCTTGAATTCTTTGCTGTACATTAGCAGCCCCTGGCTGAAGGGATAGGCCAGGGCCAGATTACCATTGGACCATTGGGTCAGATGAGACTACAGCACCAGGCCTCCATATAAAAATAGGCCCCTTCTTCTGACAGTATGACGGTGACCAGCCGCCCAACTGATTACACTGGTTGCCCATAAAGTATTACAATTGTATTTCTATTTTCCTCACAAAATGATGCAATGTTTCTACTTCGACATACTTAGGGAGACATTGTGGCTGATATTGGGATACATATGTTTTGTCAGCAGTCAAAATGTCAGCATACAATCTGTTGACTACATGTTGACACATACTGTACGTTTACAGAGTACATTTTAACATGTTCATCATACAACAGCATTGCCATAATGTCGACATGTTCACAATGTTGACATCTAATCTTAACACCTATACCATAGGTTTCCAAACTCTGCAGTTACAATCCAGGTTTTAAGGATATCCATTCTTAAGCACATGTGACTTAATTCAAATGGACTGAGGTACTAATTAACCATCTGGACTCAAGCATGGATATTCTTAAACCCTGGACTGTAATGGCAGAGTTTTGGAAAATCTGCCCTAAACCTAACCCTAACTCTCATGTCGATATAAAAACATTCAACATTCTGGTTTCAACATAGTAAATGCATACCCTTGTAGTGTAGAGGCTGTATACTTCCACATACCCACACCGTATTGGTCACAGCTCCTCTCCTCCTAACAACACATAATTTCCAGCTCCAGGCCCATGTAGCCCATGTAGTCCAGCACTGGGATAAGCTAATTGTACAGTAAATATTACGGTCGTTGTCTCCATAACCACACAAAGCACAGGGGATATATCCATTGTTCTTTAAATGTTAAATGCATTGACTCTCGTAGGTAGCAAAATGAAATCACAATAGTGATGCTATGGCTGAAATTCTATGAGCATGGTAGTTGGACATATGGATTACATATGCAGCATTAGTATACACTGACCGAGAATAAATACATCCTAACCCTGAAACAAAAATGTGTGCTCACAAACTTTTTTTTTTTTTTTTTACTTTCTAGTACAATTAATAGAAATACACCACATCCTAGTTATGAATTTGTGATGCCTCATGTCGACTTCTGTATGTTTGGAACTTTCCTTTTCATTTTAGAATCCACAAAGAACCACAAAAGGACAAAGCTACAGCTAGTGAAGAAGAGGACAGAAGCTACAAAGACGAAGACTTAGATCTCCACATTGATTTGGAGTCTTCAGACGATGAACTAACTGAGGAGACAGAAGGAGCGACCAAGAAACCTGTGTGTAAAAAGACAGAAGTGATTAGAAGTTAAAGTAATAAGTGGCTTTAGTGGTAGACTTCCTTTTTAAGACTCTGCCCTTATTCAGTATCTTTATTCTTTGCTGTTTTAAAGTGTTTACTGCAACTCCTCGGTGCTCTGTGGGTTTGCACCTATTTTGTCTGTAAAATATATAGATTTTTTTTTTTTTGTTATTAACTTGAAAAGAAGATGCGCCTGGGATACTTTATAGTGGAGTAGGCTTCTGTGTTCCACCCCAACTGTAAAGAGGGGCCAAACTTATGGTGAATAAGTATACCAGTATGTGACCACTTGAAGCAACGTGTAACCATTGTTTCCTATTTAGGGTTACCTTTGTGCAGAGAAAAGACAAGTTACCACTGCAACTGCATTCCATATAACTTTGTATGCTATCACAGGCCTTACTGCATCAGAGCACCAGTGAGCTGTGTTTACATAGAGGTCGCTGGTAACCATGTTAGCAGAATTAATAGAATTGGAGCCTGGTAGGAATCTACTGCTGCTTTTAAAGAGTACTAGACTGCTTAACATAATTATGTGGTATGGAGAGAGATCCATCATCCAACATTTACTAATGAGACTGTCACAATCCATTTTTGGTGTTTTTGAAAGATAGTCTTAAAATATGTATAAATAGGGGGACTGTTCAACTACATCTCGACATATCCTCCTATACAGGCTCATTATTTTGTAATTAATAGGTGATAAAAATATCTGACAGCTTTGTTCCAACCTCACACTTTATTTCTATCCTCTCACATTTGTTTCCTTCATGGTACCAGGAAAACCGTTGCTAGGGAAAAAGGAGACTGCAGATAAGTTTTATTTATGAAGTTAACTAATTAAATAGTCTTTGTATCCTTCAAAAATGGTTTGTATTGCATTTGAGCTCATTAATTGAATTACATTTTTTTTTTCCTGGTTTGTCACTAACTCATCCTTGCTTCAAGATTCTTGGACACGTGTAATTAAAATGATATTACTGATCTTTAATATTATTTTTTTTTTTTTTGGTCTAACCTGGAATGGCTTCCGTATGAGTTGCATCTAGTAATGGTAATATGCTAATGATGATGCAAGACTATCTACTTGCGAAAGTTCTGGAGCGTTATAACACCCCCACACCCATTGACTTCTTAGATATACTTTAATTTCTATTTTATTTTTGCAGACTATGAATTTTAAATTTGGGTGTATGGATGCATAAGAGAGATCTTTAATTTGATTGAAATATGTCATGCTTCATGCCGAAAGGAAAAACAGAACATTTGTTTAAAATTCTTTCTGTTGTGAACTTTGTTTTGTTACATATATTGTTGGTGGTGTCAACTTTTTTCATACTGAATTTTGATTTTACAAAAGAGAAAAATAAAGCTAACACGTTTCTGACAAGTTTAAGCTTCCTGCTAAGGTTTTTAGAAGAACTTGATACATTTGTCACAACGTTTTTCTTTTTATTCATCTACTTAATACAGTGTGTGTAGAAATAATTGGGTGGGTTTTTTTGTTTTGTGTTTTGAGAGAGAATTACAGTTAAACAAATGTTTCTTTTGGCCACATAATTTTTAAACTGACTTAGAGTGACCTCTTCTGGCCATTTTGTTTTATTTTACGTAACTGTAATGGGAAATATTGGATTTCATAACAAATAAGATACCTGAAGTGAAATAATTGTAATTTAAATTACTCTTGTCATCTATACACAGGGGAGACAGTATAATTTCAACTACTGGATGTTGCTAATTCCTAATTAAGTTATCTGTTGCGTTCTCATAAGCATTAGTGGAGCCCACAGATCATCCACCTCCTCTGTCCATATGTGACTGGTTCACATTCACTTTACTTTTCCAGAAAATATAAATTATACAATGTGGTTTAAAGAGGAATGAAACTTAGTAATACAAAGTGCTGAACCCTTATTTCCTGTCTCCTATCCTCAGAGACCTTTAAATATAATTGTTATTGTGTTGCCAGCTCCAGCATTTTACTACCTTAGGCTGCCAATCAGGCACTGCCACATTCACAAAGGGGCTGATTCAATCACCCGTGCGGGTATAGCTTGAACGGCTTCCGATGGCTTAACAGTATATTTCAGAGGCTGATTTCTGCTCGCGTCCTATTGAGGTGTGAGCAGAGACCAGCCTACCATACCATCCCTATATAGGCACAGTGCGCGTGTAATTGAATCAGCCTCACACTGTTACATTTTAGTACTGTACTCCAGGTTGTAGTTTTTGGTCTTTGTTATTTTCCTACTTGCTCTTTGCTTTCTGTTGCTTCCCACTAACTATCACTACAGTACTACAGTATAGTGAATTCTAACTGATTACCGGAGGATTGCCACAATAACATTGGTACAGTTTATGTGAGAGATCTTGGCTGCCGCTAATACATCGCTCTTTCCCGGTGGGGAAGTTTAAAACGAGCCCGACACACTCTCAGGCAGGCGCTACTTATTGTTTACAACCTCTGCAGTGAACGGCTCCTGTTGTGGCCGCATCTAACAGCCAGCGGGTCACGGAGTTACAACAAGCCAAACAGGGACCGATGTATAGAGCGGCTTGAAAACTGACAGGCACTGCCGAAAGGCTGCATTGAAGTCCAGGGGCCAAATGTAACAGGGTGTGAATTTAGCAGTAAAATCACATTGGTTGAGTTTTATCTTCAAAATGGGAAAACATCTGGATGAGATTTTAAATCGTGAGAGTTTTTTTGAGTCTGATGCTTTGTTCTTGGACTCTCATACATTGGCCGAGTTTAAAAAGTGTGAGAAAGCTTTCACATTTTCTAAACTCTCACCCTATTACATTTGGCCCCAGGGGGTAAATTTACTAAGAATCGAGTTTGGTCGAGATGACAATCTCTGGTGAGTTTAGGCATGTTTTTCATCTCGCAAATTTACTAAAGACAAACTCGGGTGAGTTATAGAGAGATTTCTCTAATCTCACTTGTAAAACACGGGCGAGTTAACAAACTCGAATCTTATCACCATCGGCCAAAATCTGAAGTACTTTTCACCTAAAACATACATGTTGCAAATTTACCAAGAATCGAGATTAGAATCTCGGGTGAGATGCCTGCAAACTCGCTGCCAAATTGACGTTTTAAACACTCCTCTCCAGATCTGCGAGTTTTGCTGAAACATACACAAATCTATTTTGTTTTGTTTTTTCCCTTGTTAATTGTTATTTAATTTTCTGAAAGAAATGACGTGAGGTCCACCTCCAAAACAGTAACCCGCCCTGGACTTGCCAGTCTGTCCCTGGTACCTAAAATTACGGGGAACAAAATTAATAGGGTTCCACCGTAAATTAGGTACCAGCACCGGGCCAGTCCTGGTTTTAATTATAGGGGGTAAAAATTTGCGTAGGGGTACCCCCTATAATTAAAACCAGCCCTGGACCATTTCTAGCGGGGTGCTGATGCCACAGCCAGGGGTGCCCTTTCACCGGGCCCCCCAGCCGCAACATCAGTCCTGACCGCTAGTCAGTCCAGGGATCCCTGGGGAGTTGAGTACCTCTCCAATAAAGGGGTACCCCTCTCCAGGGCACCCCTGGCCTAGGCTGATAGCCGGGGCTATCCCCGCCACCCCTGGGCGGTGGGTGGCGGGTTGATAGTGTAGGTGTAGTGTAAAATGAGAAATAACAACACTGTCTTTACAGTGGAACTACAGCTCCCAGCAAGCCTCCCCCGCATGCTGGTACTTGGAGAACCACAAGTACCAGCATGTGGGGCATTAAGGGCACACTGGTATGTGTAGTTCACCTGTAAAGAAATGTTTAAAAAAACACAACACACACCGTGAGAATAAAGTTTTATTACATACATACACACACATACCTGCTGCCAGATGTTCACGTCCCCTTCTGAATGCAAAGTTTCCAATCAAAATACCTGTAAAAAAAAAAAGCAAATACTCACCTTTTGTCCCTCAATGTTCTCCGCAGAAATCCTATTAGGTGGCCGGACACTCTGTAACAACATGTATCAGCATGGTGTTACAGTACCATGAATGACTTTAATGTCCGGGCCGACAGCCAATCAGTGGCGGCTTCCATTAGCGGCAGCTCATTGGCTGGGACCCACGTGGAGCGGCTCCTCCACGTGGGTCCCAGCCAATGAGCGGCTTCTCCACGTGGGTACCAGCCAATGAGCGGCCGCTAATGGAAGCCGCCGCTGATTGGCTGTCGGCCCGGACACTGAAGTCATTCACCATCGAAAAACTCACTTTCAGCAAAACTCGCTTCTTAGTAAATTTGCAAAACAAAACAAAAACAATTCACCTGAGTTTTGGCGATGCAAATCGAGTTTTAAAAAAACACAACTCGACCAAACTCGATTCTTAGTAAATTTACCCCTAGGTGTCTGTTCCACCTCACTATTTATGGTTACACTTGTTTCCTGGAGCCGGGTAGAAATTGAACTATAGGAGCAGGTAATAAATTCACATATGTGCACTGGGGCTTGATACTAAGTTACTTTGATAATAACTTCTAAAGATATTTGCTTGCCCTATGCTGTAGTTCTGTGAATAATGTTTTAGGCTGAGCATCAGAACACCACTAAGGAGTGAACCTCCTGAGATTACCTTGCTTGGTTTTGATGAAACTGAACACTGAATTAATGTCATGGCATTCCACTTTGGCAAAATTGATGTGCAGGTATCACAGATATTTATTCTCAATGGTCTCATTAAATAATGTCTGGAGAATACAGATCAGACAAATATCCATTGCCTCAAAAGGAGTCCCGGAGATAGTTTCAGACAATGACAGTGTATCTGCATGACTACCTTCTTTCTACCATATCTTCTCAAGTCAATGTTGTAGCTTATTAAAGCTCACCAAATCAGGACTTATCAGGTCTGAAGATAGGTCATAATAAATCTAAAATGTCCATATGTTATTTGTGTTCGAGTATTATCCTGTATTCAGTCAGCCGCATCTATGTGACCGCACTGCCCCAATCTGTCCGCAGGGGAGAGTAGCCGTCGTCATTAGCATCGTACATTTTCACCAGCCCTATCCTTGGAGCAAGAAATCCAACTGAAAGTGGCTGGATCTCTGCTTGCCCCAGCATAGCTGGCAATTCTGTCAACACTACCATGACACACGAACACATCACTTATCCTAAATGCAAGCACCAATAATGCCCACTCCGTCGCAAGTGGAGATCTTACTGAGATATGTGTGATTCTAAATGGCATGTAATTGCTGTAGGCATATGGGGAGTCTGCTAAAAATCAGGAGATCTGGACGCAGACAGAATTGTGTGCAAATCTGCACAAGGTCCTTTGTCTCCAACCAGACAGAGATATTGCAGCTGCCTGGATACCTTGAAGCATTGATTCACTTCACCTCTGACATCTCTACTTCTGGCACAAAGTATACAATAGACTGTATACCTTGGTTTTCACATGTGGCACCATTCAAGACTGTCTTTCCATACCCACCACCTTTGCATTTTTTTTAACTCTTAGAACAAGTCTTAATATCTCGAAGTACATTTATTAGTCTTCTCTCCTCTCTGGCACAGCTGACTACTTTCTTCTGGATTACATCCTGACCATTTCCTCTGGTGTAATTACCTATGACTTTCTGCAAATGAACCTCTGTTACATTATGGCTCAATGATTTCTTACCTTTTGGGGACTGGAATTCAGTGCATGATACAATGGTTATGTCATCTATAATATAGTTCTAAACAAGATTGGACTGGGATCTTCCACCAAATTGGAACAAGGTTCTCCACTTCTCACTGTTTTCATGATTGGAATAGGGGTAAGCCACATGTGGAAATACACAGACCTTTTGGAAAGATACAATTTCCCATATAAACTAAGTCACCAGCTTTAACTTATTCCCTTCTCGTCAAGCATTGCTTAACTGAGTGTTTAGGGTATGAACAAAATTGATTTTGCCATTGTCTGATCTCTTACCCTATCAGCAAGATGTTACATTGCTTAAGCTTCCTAAGAGCAATATACCACCTATTAGTTAGATCAGTAACACAATCTGATTGATAGATTAATTGGAAGTCTTGCGTATATTTTGTACAATTGCTTTTTGCTGATCTCTCTTTTATTCTCACTTTAGTATTTTTCTCAGCCCTTATAAGATGATAATCCTACTGATGCCACTATTTCACATCTATTCCACTATTGTTATCCTCTTGTGCTTTT
This sequence comes from Taudactylus pleione, assembly GCA_031769625.1. Classification (NCBI taxonomy): domain Eukaryota; kingdom Metazoa; phylum Chordata; class Amphibia; order Anura; family Myobatrachidae; genus Taudactylus; species Taudactylus pleione. Next base: position 145,976 of record JAUIMM010001567.1, read on the forward strand.
GGAAGTGAGCTTGTGTGGCCTGCTGCTTTGCTGCACCTAGACGTTATCACCTGACAATAATAGCAGTTACAGTTGACCAGGGCAGCCCTAGCAGTGCAGAAATTCACAATCTGTTGTGTTGGAAAGGTGACATCCTACGACAGTACAGCATAGAAAGTCGCTATGCTAAGCTTTGTCTGTGGAGATTGAATGTTTATATGCTTGATTTTATGCACCTGTTAGCAATGGATGTGGCTTAAATGGCCGAACACACTAATTAGAAGAGGTGTCCACATGTTTCATGGAGAACATTTAATCATTGACATAAGTCCATGTCCCAGTGGAGCTTACAATTTATATTCCCTACCATATGGACACCTACTATGATTCATTTTGTCAGAGATCAATTAACCTACCAATATGTTTTTAGAGTGCAGCAGAAAACGAACCCATGATTCAGGATGCGGTCAGAATGCCGACGCCGGAATCCCGATATTTGTCAATACCGGTGCCGGTATCCCGACCGCCGGAATCCCGAAGGTAAGTACTGGGGTTAGGGGGAAGGGTAAGGGGTTAGGCTGCAGGGGGGAGGTTAGGTGTTGGCTAAGAGGAGGGAGGGTTATGCTTACTTACCTGGGGGTGTCGACATTCTAACCTGGTTGGGATGCCCAACCAGGCTACTGTGCCACTGTGGTAATTTTTGCAATCCTTTTTCCTGCTGCTTGTTGTCAGAAATGCATACAGTGGACCTCTTTCAGAGCCGCTCGCAAAATGCGAGCGCTCTCTCTGAATGAGGGTGGCCTCTTCTCTGTAAAGAACCGGCCTCCTGGCCGCTCGCTAAGCTGTGGGTGACACAGCTTTAGCAAGCGGCCAGGTTGATGGTCGCGATGGTCAAGACCATCGGGGCTTGCGACGAGACCCTTGTGGTAGGCCAAAGTGAGCTTTCGGCTCTAATAGAGCCGGAAGCTCACCACTGACATCACGAGTGTTGTCAGTGGGGCCGCCCCCAAATGGCAGGCGTTCCTTCGGGAACGCCTCTGTTTGGCCAGCCACCCCCCCGCCTACAAAATGGTGCGAGCTGTCGGTCACCATCGACAGCCAACCCTTTTGTAGTGAGCCCCAGAGCGAGAGAATTTCTCTCCTGCTCCGGGGCTTGCGCATGTGCAGTGCGGCCGCTGCGCATGCGCAGGGCCTCAACATAGACCCGCTTGCGAGCGGGTCTGAATGAGACCCAGTGTACAATAGACTGGGAGTGCACATATTGTAAAGGTACATTGATCACGCTGAATTAACTTTTATGTAAAAGTGCTATACAGTATATCAAGATTTATGTAGTATTGATTTTCCAGACATTTCCTAGTTCTAGTGACTTACTTTAGAAAACAGCTACAAACTACATCTATGGATCATCTAGCAGTTTAAAAAGAAAAGATATCCTTGCTACTGTACCTTTTTTGATAAAGAATTAAAAAATTTAATTGCCATTCATTTTTTAAATCGGAGCTGAATGCACAAAACTTCGCTTTTGCAAACTGCAGCCATGAATATTTTTGGAAATGTAAATACAATCTATCATGTCTGGGAAACGATTGTGAAGAGCCAGCTACTGTGTCACCATGCATAGGGTGGAGAGAGATAGCACTTGACTTCCAGCATGAGAACTGTATCTATGGAACTACGTCCAACAGGAGACCTTGATATACAATTGTTGCTGATTTGGTCTTGAACCTAAAGGAGAAAAGGAAATTGTACAGCAGAATAAAATATTAAAAGGAAGGAGGTGACATCACATAGCTGTCTGCGACTGTAAGGTCCCCTGATATGCAGTGCCTCGGCTGTTTGTTGAAAGATTCAGAGACGTTGAGTTGGTGACATAAAGTTCCATTATCCTCATGTGATATCTAGCAGACAGTACATTGTGCATAAATGACGTTAAACGATACAGCAAACAGGAAAGCGTCTCTGTTTTTGAATGACCTTTATTTTATTATTTCAGCATGTCTTTCAGCGTTCAGGATATTTCTAATATGAATCACTTTTTTTTCCATCTTTGGACACGTTTTTTCCATGTAGGGTAAAGCGAGGCAAAGTTTTATTACCGGTTTCAGATTTGAATGTCTCCTGTATTGCACTTTGTCGTTTGAATATATGTTTTATATTACTTGTTTGTTGGAAATAATGGGAAAAACCATAATGTGGACCACCTGCTACAGGTGCATAACATTTAAGGTCACAGTCCAAGACCCATAGAGTGATGTGTAAATAAGCACCTGCCTATTGTTTCTGCCTCTGTTCTATTGCCACTGTTCTCCATGAGACCGGAGTCATCCCTTCCGTGTTCATCCCAAGTGATTTCCTCAGAGACTTCCTGCACTTTACAGCTTTCACGTTGAAATGTTCCTAGTACAGAGAAGGATGGATCTATTCCAGTATGACCAGTGACAGAGTTAAAAGTGAAAATGACAAACTTCCATCAAACTGGTATGGGAATAGAGGTCATCAGAAAGGATTTTCATCAGACCCAAATCTTCAATAGATATCACTCAGTGAACTCAAAGCAGCCTTGAGAGCGGCTTTGTGTTGTGTGCAGGATCAAATCTGTATTATGTGGGGGGGAGTGCTATTATATATATTTACATGTATAATATCAGTGACCACCCTACATATAACTGATATTTGTCAGATATGTTTAGCCTGGTATTATCATAATTGATTGCATACGCAAACACAGATTTGATTGGAAATCACAGCTTAACTATTCCCTGCCATGTTGCATATAAACGCATGTAAGACTGATGTCAGTTTTGGATGATCTCTCTCTTTAGCCCAATATACAGACTTTTACTATTAAAAGTACCTGTTTGTCAAAGGTCCTAGGGCCCAGGGCTGTATCACCCATATTCCATGACTCATGCATTTCCCCACATACGTGAAAATGCACACGTGTCATGCAGAATGATACCAAACTTTAAATAGTCACCTTCACCCTTAGTTTTGTACCACCACTACTGGCCCTATACTGATTTGCTCATACCTATAGAATTTACAACATGCCTTCAGTGTTTGTATTGTTACATTAGCATGAATTACTTGATATTTTAATTTAGATGCAAATTGTTCATGGGCCTCTAAGGGAGTCAATCCTATTATTATTACACTTTATTTATATGGCGCCACAAGTTTTCCACAGCGCCACACAAAGGAAAACTGTACAGGGTAAAACCGAACATTACAGTAGCTGAAACATAAACAGAGCACAAGTAACAATCAGCACCACAGATCTCAGTGCACAATCCAGCTGGGGAGCAAGGTGAGTGAGGGAGTAATCGGCAAAGGCCTGTCACCAATAGGAACGTCCCGATTAGCAGGATGAGTGCCGCTGGTCGAGATCAACAGCTATGAGCTAGAGGAGTTTCTGGCTAAAAGGCCACTGTGTAGGTGAAGGCTGTAATTGATGTGCAAGAGAAAAGGGCTGAGAGAACAGGAGAGAAGGAGCACCCTGCTCTTAGGAGCTTACAATCGAAGGGGATGGGGGAGACAGACAGATGACATGAGGTGTGACCAGAGGGAAATTTGGATGAGATTTTGTGACTACCTCAATTTTGGAAGAGAAGAAGGAGGCAAAGACAGGGGCAGTGAAAGAGAATGGAAGGTGGAGGTGAAAGAGATTGTTGAAAGTATTGAAGAGGTGGGGATTGGAGGAATGCTGTAAAAAGGATTGCTTAGCGAGAGAGAGGGCGGAGCTGTAGGAATAGAAGATATACTTGAGGTGGAGGATGTCCGCCCGAGAGCGAGATTTCATCCAGAGGTGTTTCGTGGAGCGCAACCATTTTTGCAGGAACCCAGTAAGTTTGGAGTGCCAGGGTTGGGGTTTGGAATGGTGGAGGGGGACAAGGGGGCACAGAATCAAGGGATGGAGGAGAGGGTGTTGTTGTACAAGACGACTGCCTGGTTGGCGCATATTGGAGAGTATCGAGGGAGGATAGGACAGCGGGGTCAGGAGTATTGAAGTTACGTTTAGTGACTGGATTTAGGTGTGGGGAGGTATTGAAAGATGAGTCAACAAAAGTAAATGGTGGTTAGAGGGGGGGGAGGGAGAGTTGGAGAAGTCAGGACAAAGATAGGTGAAGACGAGGTCGAGGGAGGGGTTGAGACAGTGGGTCTATTAAGAAAGGCTAAAGGATGATATCAGTAGGGATGTTAAAGTCGCCGAGGATGATAGGGGGAGGTGCGAGGATAGAAAGTGGGGAAGCCAGGCAGCGGAGTTGCATTCAAGAGGCACACGAGAATGGGAGGGAGGGGACGGGAGATTTGGATGAGATTAGCTGGGTTGCGGGTGAGGGGGTTAGGCTGTATCTGGGGGAAAGGTGAGAGCTGGTATGGGACAGCGCTGAGGAGCCATAGTGGCCAACTCAGGGAATAGAGAGTGGGGGGTGAGAGGTGGAGGATGTGCTAGGTGGGGGTTCTGGGGCAGAGAGAAGGGACTGTGCGAGTTGCCATTGCAAAGACATGGAAACGCCAGCAGCAGCACCACAACTTGGCCCCCTCCAGCCTGATCTTGCCCTGCAAGTGCTGTATATAACTGCACTTACTCTCACCGTGAGCACACTCGCGGGTATTAGAGGTGCACTTAAACTGTGCAACTAAAATATTTTATACTTAAAGATACAAATATTATTTATTTTGGTAAAGCGGTGGTTGGTTAAATGTTCAGGTGCTTCTTCTACAAGCATACTGTTGTATGTTTAGTATTGTGTAGCTGTATATTGTGTTCTGCAATTACCAGTAGCTGTGTCTGTTCTCACCAACACAAGTAGAAACAATTACAGTAGATCAAAAGATGTGTACGTATATGAAAGTGGTGAATGGAATGAAGGAAATCCTCTTTAGCAGTAATTGCTTCCTGAAATTAATTATAATAGAAAATAAGAGACTAATATATAATACAATAGACACATAATATTGAATTATTTGCAGTGGTATTGGAAATTTGCCAGTATTTTTCATTGAAATGCGGAAATTCTTATTCTGTCTATCTAATTACTACAACTTCTTTGGGAAGCACATCATTTTGAAATAAAATCCCAGGACAGTCATGTGACTTAATCTTTGCTTTTCATTTAGCACATCATAAAAAGCAGAAGGGCAATCCTAGGATGGCATCTTACATGGTAAAAAAAATATCTATATGAGCAGCATGTATTAATAATCAATAAGCTAAATATTCAATACTTTTGCACAAATATACCTAATTAATCTTTGGTACAATCAGTAATACTCAGAAGTTCCATGATTCATAGTTTAGACCCCACTTCTGTAGAAAGTAAGTTTTTAAATTGATTTTAAAATAAATACATTTAACTTTAAAAATTCCCGGATTTGGGAATTTCCAAAGAGAACTTCATCATAAAGATCAAAGAACATTTAACATAAATCCAAGAAAGGTTTATTGAAAGGAATAGGGCAAGGTAATAAGATTTCATGGGCTTTTACTATTCCCCAAAACAATGTCATAAAAAATAGAGAAAACATGGCAAAGCAGTGAATTTATCTAAAGGCTGGTATCCACTACCTGATTAAACAGAGTGATTGAATGATAACGACATCGTTATCGTTCAATCATTTGTTAATCCGGCACAAATCAGGCAGCTTAATGTAAAAAACGACCAGCGATGCGCACTCCCATCGCCTGAACATGCTGGTCAATCTGCAGATAACGACAGATTGGCCATATTCGGGGGAGAGGGAGGTGTCTGCATTGAACGACTGATCGTTCAGTGCAGGCAGCACAGGATGTGAAACGACTGCACAATTACAATGTCGGAATCGTTCAATTGTTTCACTTTCTGCTAGTGGGTGTGCCCCTTAAGATTCGTTCTCCAAAACTGAGCAGTCTTGTTAGAAGGGCGCTTGATAGAATGTTACCAAGATGCATATAGCAACTGTGACATATACTTTAGAATGTAAGCTTTCACGAGCAGGGCCCTCTTCCCTCATGTGCTTTTCCTTTTCTTACTCATACGATCATCTACTCCAAACTCCCTACAAGGGCACTTAACACTTGGTTGCTAATGTCCTGTTGCTTTTGAGTGTTATGATCGCTATTGCAGCAATGTTTATAAACTATCTCCTTGTCCTGCATTGTAAGTTGCTATTTTCTTGTTTGCTCATTTGTTTATGTACTTTGTCAGGTGCTCCAGAACTCTTGTGGCACCATATAAATAAAGGATAACAATAAATAATAATTAAATGTTTGCAACAGTGAGGAAGATCACATACCGAATGTTTGATGTAATTTTAACACTGTGCTTTTTTTATCCAGTTTCCAGTATCCCACCAAATTTTCCATAATCAGCTCTAAGCATTATCAGCTTAGAGACAATTATTACAATAAATATGAATGGATAGACTCTCATTGGTCAGGCATTTCTATGACAATGGGCAAAATTTACTAAACGGCGGGTTCTAAATTTCGGCGGTTTAGTGTTGGCTTTGCTATCTGCAGATTTACTAAGGCCAAAACCGCAGTCAAAACACATTTTAGAATACAATAGAACAGGGCCAGGGTTACAAATTACTAAGCGGCGGTTTTGGTTTTTGGAGTCATTTAGAAACCGCCGCTAATCCACCAGGGTTTAGAACCTGCCACTTAGTAAACGTTTCCCAATGACTGGCTATAAGCTGGTCATTCTTTACAGGGTACAAGTTATGTGCAGCTCGAGTCAGGTGGTTACTCTTTTGCCAAGCTAGGACACGTATGCTACATTGACCGAAGGGGACATTCCCAATAAATCATCTGACTGAGTATTAAATGGGTAAAAGAGTTATGTGTGTGGGGGTTCTCCTTATTTTCGTTAAAATACTTTCTACTTCAGGGTCCATAGGGTATCCACAGGATACCTTGGGTATAGGTGTGACGTCAGTCATCGGGCACCATAGAGTTAAGCTTTCAGCCTCCCAGGATGCACTAGGGTCCCCCTCCTATACCCGCCCCCGAGCCAAGGCACCTCAGTTTAGTTTGGTGCCCGGCCGGAGTCGGGTGCACCTGTTGGAGTGGGGGCTAAGAAGAGCCCCTGAAGTTTTCTGCAATGCAGCTGTGGCTGCACATCTGGATGTACAGCATGGACAGTCAGTTCTGACGTCCATGCTGTCTTCCCTACACCCCCGCCGGTACCAGAACGCCAGTACCGATCCGGGAATGCTGGTGAGCATCTGGGGTCACAGCTAGCGGTGACCCCAGATGTTCCGGACCATGGCCGGAATCAAGGGGGACAGCAAGGTAAGCAGCGGGGTCCCGCGGTGGGTCCCCGCTGTTACATGGTCCAGAGTCCCCAGCCAGGGGGCTCCCTGGGGACTGGCTGCAGCGTGGAGCCAGGTATAAAACCTGCGCTTCCACTACCCCCCTGGGGCAGCGGACCGCAGCAGAGCGGTAGCACTGCGGTGTCCCAGGGGTTAAATGCATGCCAGGGGAGTGCGCCTTCCCTGTCTCACAGCCGGCGCCTCCCCCGCTGCACACAGCCCTCTCTGCACACTGCCGACTGGCCCTGTGGCAGAGCTCCTCCCCCAGGCCAGCCTCCTCTAAACGCTCCTCGGTGGCCATCTTAACAACGCATGGTGAACGCTGCTGGAAGCCTGGAATCAGAGGCATCGTGGTCTGGGTCCCCCCGCATACCTCTCCTCCGATTTGGTCCAGGTCTGTGTATGCAGCGCTGTGTCCTACCAGACTCTGTGTCTGATCAGCGCTGGTTAGTGCAGGAATTGAGTTTCTTTTCATTTTATGTGACTGTGCTAGCGCTGCTGCCTGTACTTTCCATTTCTGACTGTCAGCTTTATTACTGTCCCTGTTCTTTCTGCTAAAATCCCTTGCGGTGCGGTGCTGCAGGGTGGTCTCTCGCCTTTTTAAAAAAAACAATTGGTGAGAGGGGTCACATACTTTGTATCATCATGTCTGAAAGTGACTTTCCTCTCCGGCTACAGTGTACTACGTGTAAAGTACCTTTAGCGGAGGGGGAGGGTAGCGCGGAGGGCCTTTGCCGGCAGTGTTTGTCAATGGCGCGGCCTATTATGGTTACAACACCGGTACAGGAGCCGCCCTGGGCTTGTTTCGCTCAGGTGCTTACAACCTTAGTGGGCCAGTTAGCTCCGCAGCCCGCATTTACGCAGATGGGTTTGTCCCAGCAGTCAGTGGTGTCGTCACCCATGCAGGGTTTCCCAAGACAATTGGTGGTACCCCGCAGTCTCCCTATTTCCCCTGTCCCGGTTTCTCAGCAGCCGGCGTGGGTTAACTCCCTGACGAGTTCTGTACAGCACTTGTTGGATGTGTTGCAGGGGGAGGCTGTGATGCGGCCAAATAAACGGCCGGTGGCGTCTCTGTCGGCTCCTTATGAGGATGACGAAGGGACGTCTGATGATGGGGAGATTCTGGAACCTTACGATCAGGAACCTCTCCATACTAAGGACGCAGACGCTAGGTCCAAGGTGTATATTCCTGGACTTATTCGGGCAGTCCGCACAGCCTCGGTGATTGAGGACGAAGTTCCCCCAGCGGCTAAATCCAAGTATGCCTTTTTTAAGGATATGAAGGGTGACGCCACAGTCTTTCCTCTTTCGGGTCAGTTGGTGGACCATTTAGAGGAGGCGTGGAAACAGCCTGGCAAGCGATACCAGCCGCAGAGGCGCCTGGCGGTAGCTTATCCGTTCGCGGATAATTATTTTGCTAAGTGGGAATCCCCTCCACAGGTCGATTCTCATGTGACACGTCTTGTCCGTAGTGCCACATTACCAATGCCATCCATGTCCTCCCTTAAGGATGCTACGGACCGCAAGGTGGAGATCTGCCTGAAGTCCGCTTATTCCCTTGCGGGGGGGGCAGCGCGGCTGGCTATGGCCATTTGCTGGGTTGCCAGAGCTATGGAGCGCTGGGCGGATTCGTTGGAGGCGTCCTTCGATTCCAACTGTCCGGCTGAACAGGCGGAGTTGATTGGTAATCTCCGTGATTCGGCCACTTATATCAATGAGGCGGCCTTAGACATTAGTACCCTGGTGTCTCGAATTTCTTCAGCAGTGGTGGCTGCTCGTCGCACCTTGTGGTTGGGATCCTGGAAGGCGGACGCTGATTCCAAAAAGGGTTTGGAGGCGTTGGCCTTTAACGGAGAAGTTCTCTTCGGTCCAGATCTGGACAAGATTGTGGCCATGCTGGCGGCAGCCAAATCGGCATGTCTCCCGTCGGCCGCTGTTCCTTCTGGTTCAGGACCATCGTCCTTTCGGTCTTATAGGGCCCAGGGCAGGCCCAAACCACAGTCTTTTCCCCGACAGGCTGGTCCCAAGAAATCGGCCAAGCCCCGGAAGCAGGCATGGAGTACCAGACGTCCGGCCCTTAAGCCAGATGACAAGCCTGCGGCCTGACGGTCCGGGCCTCCCTTTGGGGGATCCCAAAGTGGGAGGCCGCCTGCTGCAGTTCGCCTGGTGTTGGTCGGTCACCACGACAGACACTTGGGTTCTCGAGGTGGTCTCCCACGGGTACGCCCTCTCTTTCCGGCACAAACCCCCGGCTCGATTTTTCACCACGGGTCTACCATCAGACCGGAACAAGGCCACGGAGCTGCGGAAGGTCTTGCACACTATGCTCCAGGCTGGAGTTATAGTGCCTGTTCCATTCTCCCAGAGGGGCCAGGGTTTCTATTCCAACCTTTTTTTGGTGCAGAAACCCAATGGGTCGTATCGTCCGATTCTCAACCTCAAAGCTCTCAACAAGTCTTTGCGGGTGCCGAAGTTTCGGATGGAGACCCTACGGTCCATCATTCTGGCGCTGGAACCTGGGGACTACATGGTGTCATTGGACATACAGGACGCTTACCTGCATGTCCCTATTCTTTTGCACCATCAACAGTTCCTCAGGTTTGCAATCCGCAGCGACCACTTTCAGTTTCGGGCATTGCCTTTTGGCCTGGCGACAGCACCGCGTGTGTTCACCAAGGTGATGGCGGTCATGGCGGCTTCTCTGCGGCTGCAGGGAGTCCGCATGTTGCCGTACTTGGACGACCTTTTATTATCTGCAGGATCTCCGGAGCTCCTTCTGCGTCACTTGGACCTGACCATTGTGCTACTGCAACGGCACGGCTGGTTAATAAACTGGCAGAAGTCCACTCTAATCCCGTCTCGGCGGATTCTGCACCTCGGAGCCTTATTGGACTCTGGACAGCAAAGGATCTTTGTGACGGGGGAAAAGATCTCTGCTTTACAGTCGAGGGTGCGCAGTTGTCTGCACAGCCGCCGGGTGTCTCTACACTCGGCGATGAGGTTACTGGCCTCCATGGTGTCGGTGTTCGACATGGTGGAATATGCCCAGTTTCACTCCAGACCTCTGCAACACCTGATCCTGTCCAAGTGGAACGGGCTGCCTCAGTCTCTAAAGTCCCAGACGATAGTACTCATCCCGGAGGTTCGCCTGTCCCTTGCCTGGTGGTTGCAGACGACCCATCTCAGCAAGGGACGTCCGTTCTGGGTACCAAATTGGGTCCTGTTGACAACGGACGCCAGTCTTCGGGGCTGGGGAGCAGTTTCAGGTCCACACTTGTTCCAGGGCAGGTGGACTCCGACAGAAGCGGAGCTTCCAATAAATATCTTGGAACTCCGTGCGGTCTTCAATGCCCTCCAGCAGGCACATCGGGTTCTCCAGGGTCGCCCAGTACAGGTCCAGGACAACGCTACTACCGTGGCCTACATAAATAGGCAAGGAGGAACCCGAAGTCGAACGGCTCTCGTAGAGGTGTCTCGGATCCTGGTATGGGCGGAGCTCAATCTTCCGGCCATATCAGCTGTCTTCATCCCGGGAGTGCTAAATTGGGAGGCGGACTTTCTCAGTCGCCAGGACGTTCATCCGGGGGAATGGTCCCTGCACCCGGACGTTTTTCAACTGCTGGTGGACAAGTGGGGTCTTCCAGAGATCGACCTCATGGCGTCCCGGTACAACAACAAGTTGCCGGTGTACGGGTCTCGCACAAGAGACGAAGAGGCGTCTCTGGTGGATGCTCTGTCCGTCCGGTGGACGTTCCGGTTCGCTTACCTGTTTCCTCCAGTTTCCCTTCTTCCACGGGTAATCCGGAAATTCAAACAGGAAGGAGGGACGCTCCTGTTGATAGCTCCCGCGTGGCCCAGACGGCACTGGTTCTCAGACCTTCAGGGTCTGTCCGTGGACAGTCCTCTGCGGTTGCCGCTACGACCGGACCTTCTGTCGCAGGGTCCTTGTCTTCACCCGGACCTGACTCGGCTGTCTTTGACGGCGTGGCTGTTGAGACAGCCATGTTGAGGTCCAGGGGGTTTTCCAGTTCTGTAGTGCGTACCATGTTACGAGCTCGGAAACCGTCTTCCGCGAGGATATACCATCGCGTGTGGCATACGTTCTTCCAGTGGTGTCGAACGAGAGGTTATGCACCGCGGGAGTTTCGTCTGTCTAGGATACTCGCCTTCCTACAAGCGGGACTAGATCATGGGCTTCGCCTTGCTTCTTTGAAGGTACAGGTTTCGGCCCTGTCTGTCTCGTTTCACCGTAGGATTGCTACAATCCCGGATGTGCGCACCTTTATGCAAGGTGTTATCCGCATTCAGCCGCCCTTTGTTCCACCTGTGGCGCCTTGGGATTTGGCTGTGGTCCTGAGGGCTCTCCAGGGACCGCTGTTTGAACCACTGGGCTCAGTGGATCTTAAATGGCTAACAGCTAAGACTGTTTTCCTTCTGGCCATAGCTTCGGCCAGACGTGTTTCTGATTTAGGGGCTCTTTCTTGTAGACCCCCTTTCTTGATTTTTCATGGGAACAGGGCAGTGCTCCGCACTCGGCCTAAATTTCTTCCCAAAGTTGTTTCCCAGTTTCATGTTAACGAGGAAATAGTTGTTCCGGCCTTTAACTCACCTGGTCTTTCAGTGGGTGAGGCCACTTTGGATGTTGTGCGGGCCTTAAGGACTTATGTTGACCGCACTTCTTCGTTTAGGAAGTCGGACGCCTTGTTTGTCCTCTATGGCTTCCGTAAAAAGGGTTGGCCTGCTTCAAAGCAAACTTTGGCAGCCTGGATCCGTATGGCTATTTCTGAAGCTTATCTTCTTGAAGGTCTGCCGGTTCCTCCTTCTCTGAAGGCTCATTCCACTAGGTCTGTGGGTCCTTCGTGGGCAGCTCGACGTGGTGCCTCTGCAGTCCAGATCTGCAAGGCTGCTACGTGGTCCTCTGTCCATACCTTCGTGAGGTATTACAGGTTTGACACCTTCGCCTCTCAGGATGCTTCCTTCGGGCGGCGGATTCTCCTTTCAGCACAGGAGCGTCCCCACCCTTAAAGGATACTGCTTTTGGGACATCCCCAAGGTATCCTGTGGATACCCTATGGACCCTGAAGTAGAAAATATGAGATATGGTAAGAACTTACCTTTGTTATCTCTATTTCTACGAAGTCCATAGGGTTCCACAGGACTCCTGCCCTGTCGCACCTGTGCTGCAGATGGGCTTTGTTCTGGTCACCGGTTTTTCTGTCTCCCTCTGGTGAGAGTGTGATTCTTGTGTGTATCCAGATCTTCTTTCTCTCTCTTCCTTCTCCTCCTCCGGCCTATGGCTTGGTAACTAACTGAGGTGCCTTGGCTCGGGGGCGGGGTATAGGAGGGGGACCCTAGTGCATCCTGGGAGGCTGAAAGCTTAACTCTATGGTGCCCCATGACTGACGTCACACCTATACCCAAGGTATCCTGTGGAAATAGAGATAACAAAGGTAAGTTCTCACCATATCTCATATTTTTGCATTTGGTGCCCGAAACCTGTCTTTGTTTTAATTATTTTTTTACAGGGCCACTGCAGGTGTCAGCGGGCCCTGGATATAAGGGCACAAAATTGGCATAAAAGTACTTGCTAGGGCCTGTAGTGCACCAGCAAATTAACATTATTTCTGATACTGCACAATATTAATTACCCTAACACCCAAAGCACAGGAATGTTTAGACGAGACTTAGGGTCTGATTCAGCAAGGAACGTAAGTGTGCGCAGTGTGTATATGCTAATCAATGCATACGCACGGCAACCATAGAATAACATGCAGACGCTCTGCACTACACAATGACGCCCACTTTCCTTTGCTCAAAGCCTGAGCAGTCTGCAAGACACCGGAAACACCCTGCACCCATTATTTAATATTTTCTATTTTAAAGCACATTGCCAGAGTTACCTCTACTGTTGTCGACGTTTTCTGGCAAGTTGAAAAGGCGCAGGCTATTACATCTGATACCCTGTATTTTAACATTAGAAAAAATTGCAAAGTCAACTTGTACTAGGCGTGTTTCATGCTGGCATGTTTCAGGTGACATTAAAAGTCACCAGCTATCACATTCCCTACTCTGTCTTGATACGGAGAGCGTGCCATCTGAATCCAATTTCACTGTCCATGTCTGTTTGACTGTGCAGTATATAAATCACACCCTGGTAGATATACTAACCTGCTGTTTGTCAAAGCATCCAATGATCAGCAGCTTTGATCGATTGATTTAAAGTGGCAACAAAAATAAATTCTAAACTGTAATAATGCTAATAAGAATACCCTTAGGTGCTCACCTAATAGTGGTAGTAATGAAATGCTTAAAACCTTAGTGGTCTTCAATAGTGGTAGAAGACCACTATCTAGTCAGTCTTCTAGGCCAGTCTTTCACTTCTATTGCAGAACAATGCGTAGGTTTTAAATTCCTCATTAATACCACAGTTAAGGGCCTAATAGAATAAGTAACCGTGCATCTTGGTAAAACCATGCTGCACTACAGGAGAGAGAGATGTAAAATCATGTGCAGAGACTTAAGCTGGGTACACACTAGACGATGTGTGTACCCAGTGATGGCAGATGCGATGGTGCAATATATCTGGCGGTCTATACACACCGCCCGATCTGGTGTACGACCACCCGATATATCGTCCCCCTGCCGCATCCAGAAGCATGGTGTCAGCCGTCAGATCTTCAGATTGGTCTGCACTGCAGGCAGATCTGAAGATGCGATGAACATACACACTGGCTGATGTGGATGATTTGTTGTTCCGAAACGCCTAAACGGCAAATTGATCAATATATTGTCGTATGTACCTAGCTTTAGATATGTGAGGGGTGTGTCCAAACTCAAATCTAAATTGCAGTGTAAAAATAAAGTTGCCCAGCATTTGTGAGCTACATTGCAACATGGTTTGTTCCAGATATAAAGTTACTTGCTTCTTTTGCTTTCCTCCCATCTCAGAGTCTGCCCATAGGTTATCAAATAAGTGTATTCTTATTAGTTTAGTAATTGTGGGACACATTATCACATGAAGGTCTTTGAGGTGTAAAAACATATATACCATAGAGCAAGGGTCTCAAACTCAGCCATAAGGGCCACACAAGGACAGCTTAATTTGCTGAGGGTCACATCTTCTCCCATTTTAACGTATACATATATATATATTTGTAGTGATTTTGACCAATTTTCTATACCCCACCTCACCTGATATATTTTGTAGATGATTTTAGCAACATTTTTCCCCGCTAATAATTTGTCCCTCCCTTCCCCTGCCCATAATTGTTTTTTTTCATTATGCCTAGTTCTTTAGCCTATCCCCCTTCCTTTCATGGGCTTCTATCTTATCTTCTATTCTCTTTTCTTTTGTCTTCTGTTCTTCTCTGTCTCCTGCTGAGCCGCTTCTCTACTCACAGCAATGCGACATTGTGATGTCACGTGCGCTGAAGAGAGAAGCAGGAAGATGGATCTCTTATTTTGCGGGGAGCTCCTGTAAAAACAAAGTGTTTGCTTAGAGACCCAGCACAATAAAGGACACATCAGGGACCCATCTTTATAATCACTGTACAAATTATGGGCCTGATTCAGACCCACTCGCGAGCGGCTGTCCGCTCGCAAGTGGGTCGATGGTGTGCACTGGAAGGAGCTCCGTCGTGCGCATGCGCGAGACGCGACGAGCGAAGGACTTTCCTTCGCTCGTTGTGTCTGATCAAAGGGGGCGTGCTGTCGATGTTGATTGACAGCATGCCCCATTTGGTGGGCGTGCCGGGGGCGTGCCTCCCAGACGGGGGCGTTCCCAAGGGAACGCCTACCGTCAGAAGCCGGCCCACTGACATCACTAGTGATGTCAGTGGGAGTGATTTTGGCTCTGATAGAGCCAAAATCACTCCGGGCCTTGCCGTTGAGAAACTCAACCACAGGCTCCGGCTCGCAGTGGCGATGGTTGCGATGGTCAAGACCATCGCGACCATCAACCTGCACGCTCGTATATGCTGTGGGTGGTAACCCACAGCTATACGAGCGTCCAGGAGGACGCTCCATAATTATGGAGGTGGGCCCTGATTCAGAGCGAGCGCTCTGGTCAGAGCGTCCGGCTCTGAATCAGGGCCTATGCTCCATGTTTGAGACCCCTGCTATAGGGATTTACAAACACCACAATTATATCACATAGAAGAGGGGTGTGTACGTAGCACGTACAATTAATTCACCTTAAGCACATTCCAAGAGCAAGCAAAATGTTTAACAACTTTTACACGTCACACTTTATACATCTGTGCCTAAGCAGGGATTCTTACTATGGCCTCACACCTTGGTTGGCTGATTGAAATTAAAATTTGCTAATGTATAGTATACAACTGCTCATTTTCTCCCAGATTTTCATTCCAACCAACCAACTAGATAATCTTAAGGTGTGTGACCAGCTGTAGTCACATATGTTAATATATGTTAAGATTGTTTTACCACTTTGTCCAATTTAAATGTCCATTACATAAAATCAAAATGTAATTATATTCAGATGTATGTGAATGGCAGGAAAGTGTAAATACTAAGCACCCAAGTCACTTGGACCGTGTTAACTGCAAATCCAACAAGACACAAATATAAACTGTTTACATCACTAATCAGCAGTCTTCCCCTTCACTGAGTAGGATACTTTTTTTATTATTAAATTGCAGCCACAGCAGTTTGAATACTGTTGCATAATTAGGTATATCTAAGAATTGTTCTGTGAATCAGACGTTACCAGCGGTAGCTATCATTTCGCAACTTGCTCCAGCATTGAGTACCAAACAGGCTAATTTCTGCCTTTTAGTTGGTCACATTGGGCACATTTCACATCAACACACCTATAATGTACTATAGGAGCGTTACAAGCCACCCTCCAACTCTGCCCCAGCCCTCTTGGCATAGGGAAGTGTAAGGCTAGGTCACTATGGAAAATAAGATGAACACACAAACACAGCAACTTGCGTTTATGTCCAACTCTGAAATTTATAATACATTATTAAAAATAGGGAACACACAATACATAGAACCATGCTCAGCACACCACCCTAGGTACCCGATATCAAGCAGGGGTTATCTGGCAACAGCCTCAAGTACTCCTGCCAACAAGGTAGTGATCAAACCCAAATGTCAACCATTTTGGTAGGTACATACAAGAACAGTAATCAGTGATTATTCTGAAAGGATCATTACAGCTTTTTATATCAGATTACCTTTCACTTCTCGACAGTCCAGCAAGGACCTTAAAACCCAGTCAGTCCTGCCAATCCAATTATCCCCTTAACTTATGCCATATTTGCCTACTCTCCCAGAACCTGCGATAGGCTTACAATTTTTCAGGTAGCCCCTCGCACCCCGGAAGAGTGGGCACTTCTCCCGCATTTCCTAATGAAATGAGCAGAATCTTACCAGGAATCTGCAGTCCATTAAGAGGAAGTCACGATTCTATGATAATTGTGTCATTTGGTCCCACCACTATTCAAATATGCGCGATTCACAGAATTTTGCCGCTATGTGGTGGAGCCTAATGGCGCAAATAGATCGACTCTGCCCCCATCACCGCCCAAGTCGGTAAGTATGACTTATGCTACCTATGGTTCCAGCGGGATGCCGTCTGTCGGAACGCCGGCATTGGAATCCCGAACTCTGAGACAACACCGGCGCTGAAATCCTGACATGACTCGGGATCCTGGCAGACGGCATCCCAATCGTAAGGTGTCACGGCCAGGGTTTCTCGGCATGGTAGTCACCGGGCATTACCTGTGAGGTCGTTATGGCGGGAGGGCTCTGGCAGCGGTGCTGGTGTTTGGTGAGGGGCATTGGCTGTGCGTGGTTCTGTGCGGGCACATTGTCACTAGGCCTGGTGAGGTCTGGCGGTGTTTCTGTTCCGTTGGCATGGGCGCCGCCATCTTGCCTGCGGCCATGTGATTCCGGCTGTCCAATCCTGGTAGGTCATGTGCTCATTCCAGCCAGTCACAGCACGGCACTGAGTATTTAGGAAGGTCCAGAGCCTTCCTTCCTTTGCCAGTGCAACGTGTTTCTCAGCTGCGGCTGAGAGAGAGTACCTGTGCCTTACCTGCCTGCCTGTTACGCTACTAGCCTGAACCTTGCCTGCTCCAACCTGCTGGATTTACCCTGCACCCTCCACATACCTTTCACCTGCCTGAGTACCTGAACCTGCTGTTCCCTGCACCTTGCCTCCCTTCACTCCCAGCTGGACTGAATTACCTCAACCTGCATTCAGTTACAGCTCATCATATCTGCATTCGGTTTCAGCTCACCATACTTGTTTACTGGACTGTTCCTGCCTGTAACTATCTGGACATTTTTCCATTAACCCCCACTACAGTTATCAAGTGCACTTTAGTGCTATACCTGGACTTTTCATTTGCCATTCCCATGTCTTCTAAGTCACCTATTAAAAATCCCACTTTTTCATTTAAGTCTGCTTCTGTGTCTGCTCCTATCACCACCCCGGGTACACAACAAATTCAGAACCTCACATAAGGACACCATGGAAGGGTGAGTATCAGCCGCACGGGGGGGGGGACTTAGGTTTAGGTGCCCCACGGGGTATTAGCATTAGTCTGCGGGAGGGGGGTAGTTAGGGTTAGGCTCTGGGCAGGGGGGATTAGGTTCAGGCACCACCTGGGGGGTTTAGGGTTAGGCACTAAGTGGGGAGGGTTAGGTTTAGGCACTTACCGGGGGGGTTAGGGTGCAGGGTAGGGAGGGTTAGCATTAGGGTACAGGTGAGGAGGTTTAGGGTTAGAGGGTAAATAGGACAGGGGAACAGTACTCACCATTCCCCTGTCGGGATTTGAA
This sequence comes from Taudactylus pleione, assembly GCA_031769625.1. NCBI lineage: Eukaryota > Metazoa > Chordata > Amphibia > Anura > Myobatrachidae > Taudactylus > Taudactylus pleione. The sequence continues at coordinate 164,066 of JAUIMM010001567.1, forward strand.
CCTTCAGGATGCCACTGTCAGTATACTGATAGCCGGCATCCAGTCCATCGGTATTTCATACCGATTCCGTTCCCGCAATATTGGGTTCTGAGTATGAAGGTGACCCACATGCCTGACAGCCCCTATTGGTGACAAATATCTAGTGGACATGGTATGTGTCTCTTATCCATCCAGATGCCCTGGTAAAGATGGCTTTCTGAAGTCTGAAGATAAGGGGTATGCACAATGGTCTTCAACCTTAATCCACAAAGTATCTTAATAATCTAGGCTTGCTGACCTTTTCTTTCTCCACTTTATCTCTCTCCAATGCTTAGTACCACAATGTATGAATAAGCAAGAAAGAAGCACCTATCAGCATGAGCCATACATTTGCAGTTAGCCAATCCAAATTGGTTCACTGGTGTTGGCGACGGTCATCATCATTGTGTATTTGCTGCTGCTCTCGACCACCCGCAAATGTTACAGCTTGCACAGGCTTGGTTTAATAGTTTTTTTCTTATTTCTTTGTTCTACGTGTGGGTCTATAAAGCATATCTCCCAAAAAGTCTGACTTTGAGCTGATAGTCCAGGTTGTCGAAGCCCAAAGGTCCCAGAATATAAGAAAGTGATGCTTTTGCAGGAATGTGAACTGGTTGCGTGGATTAGAGAACTATTTGCTTCGGCCGTGGGTGTGGCTGGTTATGCACAAATTTAGCATTTATTAAGTATTGGGAATGTATGATAAAGGTCTTTCTATTATTTATCACTCAGGAATGAGAAATGTCATGTCTTATGACTAATGACCGCTTATGCCCAAAACCACAAGATTCAGGGCCTCATTCAGAGGCGGTCGGAGGATGCAAGCGGTCGCTCAGAAACTGGGCGGCCGCTTGCATCCTGACCGCCCGCCTCTGTTGCGGTCGTTAGGTTGTGGGTTAACACCCACAGCTCTAATGACCGCTCGGTTGATGGTCGCGATGGTCAGAGACCATCGCGACCATCGGGGCTTACGACGAGACCCTAGGGTAGGGTCTCACTTGTCGTAAGCCTCGGAGAGCTTCTGGCTCTGTCAGAGCCGGAAGCTCTCCACTGACATCACTAGTGATGTCAGTGTGGCCTCCCCCAAACGGCAGGCGTTCCCATAGGAACGTCTACGTTTGGCCTGCCACCCCCCGGCCCGCCTTCCAAACGGGGCGAGCTGTCAATCAACATCGACAGCTCGCCCCCTTTGGAAAGAGACCCGCTACGACCAGCGCTGTCAGTCGTAGTGGGTCTCACGCATGCGCACGAGGGAGCCGGCTCCCTCATGCGCATGCACACTGGCAAAACATCGAGGCGGTCGTAGACCGTACGGCCGCCTCTGAATAAGCTCCTAAGTCTCTTGCATTGTGGAGGCTGAAATCTCATACTGCATGCAATGTCTGGCAGTTTGGAAACCTCTAAATAACCACCTAATAAATATGAATAGAAAACATCTGGTTTAACCATACATAAGCTTCCAGCCCAGTGCTACTCAGTATTGCACATCTAAGGGCCATATTCAATTGCGGTACATATTTCCAGAAACAACCCAGCACCCCTTGGACTGTCCCCCAAAGGTAAACTGTCAATTTTTTTTTAACGTTACCACAGACAACCCAAAAAAGTACTTTCCTTTTGGGGGGCGGAAAAAAACAAAGTTGGGGGACAAACTTCTAAACTAGCGAAATAGATTCAGGGGGGTCCCAAAGTATGCCCCAGGTGTTTTTCTTTATTGCAGGTGGTTGCGGTAGGTGGGTTTTTCACAATTTTTAAAAATTCATATTAGCCACTTTAATATATGCTTGCACCCATTTTCATGTACCCCAAATTTACTGGGATTACCCACTTTTCCCCAAAAAACTTGGTAAATGATGCTATTCTTCATCACTTTTTCAAAGACGCTAAATAGCACCTATTGAGACCATTTAAAGATCCAAAATACCTTCAGCAGGGCTATTCGGGGGTACCCATAGTGAATCCCCATGTCACAGCATCTTTAGGGGGGGTGTCAGACTGATTTCCCTCAAAATGACAGCATTTTTCGCTCACTTCGTTTTCGCCGGGTCACGTTTTCGGAGATTTGGAATTGAATACGGGGATACGCGGGGACGAGCGCGATATTTTTTCGCATCCAAAACCTCTGATGTTGATAAAGTCCAGCAACAGACTTATCGCATCTAATTGAATATGGCCCTAAGGCAGGGCTCGACAAATCCTGGCGACCAGATTTTACAAAAGCCAAGTACTGTAAAAAAATAAAGCTAATTGGCATTAGCAGTACTAATAATGAGTCTGAGTGACTCATTATAGTATGCTGGCTGGTCAGTCACTGTGGGCATTAAGAAGGAGGCGGCATCTCGGGGCCGTGATCAACGGCACTGTCAGGCATTACAGTCACAATGAAGCCTGCCTGGCAGAGAGGTAGGATCATCCCCGTCCCATCATTGTAATGTGTGATGGTATTTGCTGAGTTGCTGCTGCTGCGCACATGGGGCCTGATTCAGAGCCGCTCGCAAGCGGCTCGATGTTTCCCCCATGCGCATGCGCAAACCCCGCCGAGCGACTGAACTTCAGTCGTTGCGGGGCTCGCTACAAGACGGGGCGGCTGTCGATGGTGAGTGACAACTCGCCCTGTTTTGTAGGCGGGGAGGGGGGGTGGCTGCACAAACGCAGGCATTCCCTTAGGAATGCCTGGCGTTTGTGGGAGGCCCTACTGACATCATTACTGATGTCAGTAGTGGACTTCCTGCTCTATTAGAGCAGGAAGTCCACTCGGCCTTACAGTAGCCGAGACCCTACCACAGGGTCTCGTCGCAAGGTCGATGGTCGCAATAATCACGACGGCCTCCTGGCTGCTCGCACAAGCTGTGGGAGGTCTCCCACAGCTTAGCGAGCTGCCAGAGAAAATAAAACAAAACACGCCCATCAGGCCAAGCGAGCAGGTCTGAGTTAGGGCCACGGTGTTTGATGTCTGCCAGACCTGTTTAGCCTAGTACCCCTGCAGCTAATGGACCCTGCCATCTGCCGGCAGGGGAGAAACAGCCGACCAGTAGAACAACAGAGGCCGCAGTGCATAGACTTCGGCTAGGACTACAAGGAGCCTTAGGATGGAGCGGAGCCGCGGGAGAGTGACTGGGAGCAGCCACAGCAGGAGGAAAAATGTTACCTATATATGTATTTCCCGGGCCTATCACTTACTGTACATGCACTGTGCCTCCTTACTGTCCCCCTGTGTATATACAGACCTCCCTCCCTGTCCCACTGTGCATATACAGTCCCCGCTCCCTGCCCTTCTGTGCATATACAGTCCCCCCTCCCTGCCCCCTGTGCATTTACAGTCCCCCCTCCCTGCCCTTCTGTGCATATACAGTCCTCCCTCCCTGCTCCCTGTGCATATACAGCCCCCCTCCCTGCCCCCTGTGCATATACAGTCTCCCCTCCCTGCCCCCTGTGCATATACAGTCCTCTCTCCCTGCCCCCCTGTACATATACAGTCCCCCCCTCCCTGCCCTTCTGTGCATATACAGTCCTCCCTCCCTGCTCTCTGTGCATATATAATCCTCCCTCCCTGCTCACTGTGCATTTTCAGTCTCCTCTCCCTGCCCCCTCTGCATATACAGTCCTCCCTCCATGCTTCCTGTGCATATACAGTCCCCCATCCCTGTGCCCCTGTGCATATACAGTCCTCCAGTTCTCCTTCCCTACCCCCCCTGTGCTTATGCAGTCAGGTGCATAAATATTGGGACATTGACAGAATTTTCATATTTTGGCCTCTATTCACCACCACAATGGCTTTGAAATGAAACAAACAAGATGTGCTTTAACTGCAGACTTTCAGATTTAATTTGAGGGTAATTACATCCAAATCAGGTGAACAGTGTAGGAATTACAACGGTTTCTATATGTGCCTCCCACTTTTTAAGGGGCCAAAAGTAATGGGACTATCAACTCAAAAGCTATTTCATGGACAGGTGTGGGCTATTCCCTCGTTATTTCATTATCAATTAAGCAGGTAAAAGGTCTGGAGTTGATTCTAGGTGTGACATTTGCATTTGGAATCAGTTGCAGTTGTTCCGAGTTTGCCCGATGGTGATAAGATTTGAGTTTGCTATCTCACCCGAGTTTTATGAGTGAGAAGAGAGAAATCTCTCTCTAACTCACCCGACTTTGCCTTTAGTAAATTTGCAGGTTGAAAATCATGCCTAAACTCTCCTGGGATTGGCATCTCGACCATTCTCAATTCTTAGTAAATTTACTCCTAAGTCTGTACATCATGGGGACAGCTCTATTTCAGAAAAGCTGTTTTGGCAGGTGAGTATTCTGGCATACTGGCAATCAAAAATACTGTTATGTAGGTGAATAGAGGCGTATGTGTCGCAAATATTGATATATAAAGCGCTGCGGAATATGTGTGCGCTATATAAGTAACTGGTAATAATAATAATACATCATGCATTAATCTCCTACACAGATGCTTTCTGACGACTCATTTTTTGCACTTCATCAATTTTAATGTTGCCTACAACAGTCAAAATCATTAACGCTCAGTAAAATAGTATTTTGTTGTATAAAGAAAATGCATGTCAAAAGCTTAAAGTTTTTTAGTTCATGTATATTTGCTTTTAAAGTGCCATTTTGATCATAATTTGAAGCTATAATTTGACCATTTTATGCTAATATACATGGATTTTGTATTTTGTGCTGTTAACTTTGTTGTCAACCCAATGCTTTCCCCACTGTACACATCTTCTCTTGATGAACTAATTACTGCCCCAATACCACCTCTACCCTGACGACAACCAAATCTACCCTTTGTGACCAACTGTGTCTTTGCTATTTCTTTTCTGCCTTGGTGTCCCCCTTCTTTACTGTTCACCCTCTCATATGCCATTTTTTACCTAGTATGAACCCAAAACAATTCCATTCTCTCATTGATTAAGGCAATCTGGTATTCCCCTCATCCATCTGTTCAATCCATTCATCCAAAATGCTTCAGCATGACTGATTTTTCTCTGTCATTGCTCTGCATCTGATACACCACTGTCCCTACGTTGGCTCCCCATATCTTACAGAATCCAATTCTAACTGCTTAATCTCGGGTACAAAGCCCTTAATTACACCACCCCTGCATATATTTCAAACCTCATGTGGGAATACTGTCCCTTACACCTTCTTTAATCTATTTCTGACCTATGCCTTGCTTCCTCTATGATACCCAGCTCTTACTTCCACCTACTTCTCCCATGCCGCTACCCACAATGCAATACCGCGCTGCGATCTGACTTTTCACAAGTCTTCAGGTCTTTATTAGAGCTAACCCTGCTCTTACTAGTATACACTTTGTTCTCTCGTATTCTCCAGCTGAGCCTCGCTTGATCCTCTTGTGTAACTCTGCAATTTTGTATCTAGATTGTAAGCTCTCTCAAATACAGCCCCCTCTCCCCCCAAACTCTTTCTTTTCATGTCTACATTTATGTTGTCTACATTACATGTCCTTGTCTTATGTACACCCTGTTTTCCCCACTGTCCGGCGCTCCATGCATTGTGGAATCTTATAAATCAACAACAATAATACTGATGATGATAATAATAATTATAAGAGCTAGAGGTAGAAATAACCTAAGTTTTGGATACAATGATGTTACAACATTTGTGTAGTGGTTTATTTTATAGAATATAGAATTTTATTGAACAACAATCTGTGACAAATAACAAATAGGATTTAAATCTGCCCTAAGAGTTTCATCAAACGTCATTGTCATTCTCATTGGATTAAAGGTTATGTACCTGCTAATTCAAGGCATTTAAAACATATTACACCATGTAGCTGAAATGCTGATACACATGTATGTACCATTGTGCTTATAAATTATGTCAATTTATGATGTAAAATGGGAGAGGGATAATCTGTACTTCCTTTCCAATGTATATGTTTATTGTATTAGTTGAAATGCATTGGAACTTTTCCATTGTTCCAGGATGTAAGTAGGTCATGCAAGACCTGGAAATGCACGCAATGAGGTTCAGGATGTATACAGCAGCTGGCAATGGCAACATCAATCAAAAAAATAATTAAGTTGCAGAAAACTGTTTGAACATTGTCCTTAAGTGAACCACACAACTACGTATATACAGTAGCTAAATGTTCCTAGACATGAAAACAGCTGCTTTACACTGCGTTCATTAGTTTCTAGTGTTATAGCTGATATAGCTAACATACTGTAGATTTTTGTTTCAAATAAATGGCAGAAAATTAGAGGCCAATTAATCCTAACTCTCCGAAATGGCCTAATTTTGGCATGTTCCTGCCACCAGTGAAAGTCAGTGTTATAATTAGAAGATTTCCATGTATTATGATGTACAAAAGATTCTTAGTGCAAGAACAAATTAAAAGTACTTTTCTGTCTAGACTGGTCGAAGAGTAGGATTTCTATTAAATGTATCCTGAATTGCTCTTGTGTTTAGAGTACATGCCAGCTTGAAAGAAATATAAAATATTGTGCCATAATGGAGGTATCTTATGCATTATAAAAATAAAAAAAATGAAATGATTAATATAATAGAGCTGTTTTTATAAAATTTGGTAACAATCAAATACATAAATATAGATATTGAAGAAACATGAATATAACATGATCAGAGCTATTGCTGCTATATAGGTGACGGTAGAGCATGCAGGGGGGGTTTCTGAGTACCCAGAAACCCGAGCGCAGGCACCATGTTCTTAAGCCCTGTCCCCTTGTTGTAAATTGATAATCAGTCAGTATGTGGCCCAGAAGTTGATTGACAGCATGCCAGGGCGAGTTGCAGAGGTCTTGAAAAAGAAGGGTCGACACTGCAAATATTGACTCTTTGCATAAACTTAATGTAATTGTCAATAAAAGCCTTTGATACATATGAAATGCTTGTAATTTTACTTCAGTATACCATAGTAACATCAGACAAAAAGGTCTAAAAACACTGAAGCAGCAAACTTTGTAAAAACCAATACTTGTGTCTCAAAACTTTTGGTCATGGCTGTATGTGTGTGTATACTGTATATATATGTGTGTGTGTGCATATATATATATAGGCATAAGTTTAAGGTCGCACTCACATCATAAATAAAGTCATCATCACTGGGGTGCATCCAGGACTTGGGGTTCATAGATACAGAGTAGAAAAAAATCTTTCTTAAAGATGTAACAATCAGGTTTATTCCATATCAAGCATATAGGTTAGGCTGGAAGAAAGGTATCCCAACGTTTTGGTCCATATATGACCATATTCAGGAGGCACAACCACACATGAATATACAACAGGGCTAATAGCCCACCCAGAAGCCAGCATCACACTGACTTTGTCTAACAGGCCCCTATAAATACCCACAAGCGCTAAAACAAATCACAAACAAAGCGCTTAATCACACCACACAGGTGAAAGCTCACCTGGCATCACAAGAAACAGCCACTGTCAGCGCACGACCGGGTGTGCAGCCGAATAGCCGCATATCCAGACATTGACTTCCGCTAGTGGTTGGCATGCGTGTATCCAGACAAACTCTGCCAACCATCCAGACCAAACCACATGCGGCAGAGTCAAAGGGAAACAACAACACTCGTCGGTAGTCAAGGCAACCAACTAAAACTAATGCGCTCACCGCTGTATGCTAATACATGGCCAATCAGCTAGAAAAAAAAGCGCTCTGTGGACAATATAGGGACCTGATAGATGTGGAAGACATCACAATATGCAAAATCACATTATCATAAGACAAGTACAAAACAATATAAAAATATACTCAATTACATTACTAACTACAATACTAAATATACAATTAGACAAATAAATCAAATTAAATTAAATAATGGTGTATTGGTCAAAAAAATGAATATAGCACACGATGTTGTCAACATATGGGACAACACTATATAACAAAAATCAGCACCAGAAAAATTATTATATATGCCCCCAAAAATTATTTAGCACAAGAAAATATTCAGAGGATTGCATTAATTTAACCCGTGCGGAGTTACAGTCCCCAACCGGAAGATCCATCTAGCCTCCAGCTTCCACAAGAGTAGGTCACCACCACGTGTAAGGGGAGGAATCCAATCAATAATGCAGCAGCGTAAAGATGAAACCTGATGTCTTTTAAGCAAAAAGTGGTGGGCTACTGGCTTATCAGAGCTACCAATGGACAAAGCTTGCCCAATAGTGCTCCTGTGGTTGGCCATCCTGTCACGGAATATATATATATATATATATATACCCCCATAAAAATCCTGCGTTTGCCCCTGGGTGAGGTGTAGCAATATGCTGATGACAGCTTTCAGGTAAGCTTATACTTAATATCCTTTATTTTGCTGGATGATACACTTTGCACCTGTAAAAAAGTCGATGATAAACTATTAGGGAGCTAAACAATCGAAGGGAAACCCAGAACATCAGTACATGCTATTACTATTTGGAGTCCTCTCACCTCTCTCCCAATCTCGAACCTGAGCCATGCTTGCTCCCCTTGTTTCAGCTCTGCCCTACCAGTTACAATGTATTCTTTCCTGAGCAGTGCCTTTCCTGCCATTTGTTTTTATATACTGTATGTATTTTTATCATGTCCATCCCTTGGGGTATAGTTATGAGACCGGCGGCCGCGATGCCGCCTGTCTCAATCCTGACGCTGAAAGTCTGACACGGGACTTAAGATAGGCGTTGAAATACTGATGCCTATCTTAATCCCGATGCCGGAATCCAGAAGGACGCCAGCCCGAACATGGTAAGTCCGGGGCGCCCTTAGTGTTAGCCGTGGGGGGAGGAGGGATTGGTTTAGGTAGCATTGCGGGGTTAGCATTAGGTTTTGGGGGGGAGGTTAGGGTTAGGCACCCCTAGGGGTGAGGGTTAGGGATAGGCACTACTGGGGGGAGGTATAAGTTTAGGCACAATGGGGGGAGATTAGGTTTAGGCACTAACGGAGGGTGAGGGGTTAAGAGGGTTAGGGTTAGGCTACAAGAAGGGAGGGTTAGGTTTAGGAGGAGAAGGGGGGAGGGTAAGTATACTTACCCGACCCCTGTCTGGATACCAACCATCGGGATGCTGCTGTCAGTATTTTGACAGGAGGCGTCCCGACAGCTGGCTTTACATACCGATTCCCACCTTCTATGTGCCTGAGTTACGTCTGTCCTGTTTTTCCCACTGTCCAGTGCCTTAGAAATCAATGATAATAACAACAATAATAAAATTGCATTCATACATCCACATGCACTTTGCAACACTTTTGGATACAAACATCCAGCTTGCAATACAAGGCACCAAATACTTGCTGGTGTGTGTAGTTCAACAACTTGCTGGGATGTGTAGTAATGCAATTGATAGTGGACACAAGCATACATCCTTTCTCTTAAAATCTTTACCTGTCATATACTGTATACTCCAGGTCTGTTTTCCATATCGTTATAAACTATATCAGGGCTTGATAGCATGTGTAGTTCAACAACTTGCTGGGATTTGTAGCAATGCAATTGATAGTGGACACAAGCATGCATCCTTTACCTTAAAACCTTTTCCCATCACCTATACTGCAAGGAAGGGCTTGCTGGTGTGTGTAGTTCCACAACTTGCTCAAATGTGGAATAATGCAAGTGCATTATTGTTCCATGTACTGTATACTCCATATTGCTGTCAACTACATCAGGGCTTAACGGCATGTCGAAGCCCAACATCACCTTGATATAATTTGTATAAAAAAATACCAGTTTTGTCCAAAGAAAGTTTTTATTTCTATTAAGGAATAATACACAACTTTTTGCTGTTTCACGAGCATTTGCAAACATAGTACTCCATGGGCTTGCGTGCAATGCTGAATCAGCCCCATTACCCCCTGATGTGGTGTCTTGTGTGATGTGGGTGATATCACCTATAATTGAAACCAGAATTGATATATCAATCTTAATATACAGGTAGGACATATGTGTTCTAATAAATGAGTGTTGTGCAATTCGGTATTTACCTTCTTGTGGTTCTTGCTTTATCTCTCAACAGGTACTGGAATCTGGATTTATGCTTGTTCCAGAAGATTCGTTGTGTTTTTCACAAATTTTCACTCTGAAATGATTGTGAGGTCACCAGAAACAGAGAAGCATGCCAGCTTTTGTAAGCTAAAAGGATGATATACTCACTTCTTTATGTTAGCACGAATTCTATGGAGTTTAAGCTGCTCCTTGTCCTTCAGGTCTGACCACCTTCACTGTATCTGGCATTTACATCTTTTTTCCAAAATTTGTCCTTAATCATTTTAATGAGTCATCACATTAATTATTTCCTCTAATTGGTGCATGGTAATGCACCAATTACAGTCGTAATCCTGCTGGTTGAGTATTTTGACGATAGCTCCAATTCACTGTAAGATCCATCAGCCTTGTATTACAACAAGAAGACTATTGAGCCGCTGGAAGTGTGAACACCATTATATAAAGATACCTTTATATGAACATCTTATAATTACCTTGGGTGACTGTACTAGAGAAATCTCGTGGATTGGCATAGAGATTGTGAAGACTCACCATTGCATTGTTGCTATTCTCTTTCATGTACTGTACTAACGGCGAGGAATAACACCGCCTAGTGTGGACAGAGGTCTTCTAAATACCATTTCCTCCACACAAGAGGGGATGTGCATAAGGAAAAACAGCGCTATTTTATATTAGATCATGTCATTCTGCCATGACACAGCTCCTACACCGTTAAAATACTTCAAATGCTCCTCACGGCTAAATTTGATACGAGCACTGGCATTACGGCTTAAATTTACCTCCAAAAGAGTTAAGCCTATTGCTTCCTCTACATAATCTGTATCCTCAGTAGCAGAGTGCATTGTGTGCGCTTTACAGCGCAAATAGTTGTGCAGTATACAGCACACCAGACCACCTTATCTATTTTGTCTAACTGAAGTTTAATGGGGGTATGGAAAATGCGAAACCTGTTGCCCAGGATACGCCTAGCTCAAGACAATCTGTAATTACAAATCCTTGTCTCTTTAGTGACTGCCCTTTGCAGGTAAGGTTTTAATACATGTAGAGCAAAGGCCCTATCAGCCACAAATACATAATTAAGGCCATATGTCGTTTTATCTCTCGTGGGCAAGTTCAGGGTATTGTTCTTCAGCTTGTCATGAAACAGAGTGTGCTCCACGGCCCCACCATCAGAAACTCTACCATTTTTGCCAATGTCTACATACAAAAATTCATAATTGGCATTAACAATTGCCAGTAGGACAATGCTAAAGAATCCCTTGTAGTTGTAGTAAAAGGGTCCACAATTAAGGAAATTCCTTAGCTCTTCAAAGTCTTTGGAAACATCTAACCATTCATTGTGAGGAAAGTTAGTACAAGGAAATAATCCAGTGGCTGGATTCTTGGTGGATACAGTAGTAGAAGTAAAGATCTCAGGTTCTGGATCAATATCAGGAGCATTTGCATACAAAACCAAGGGTTATTTGCAGGATGGTAACAATGTTAGTTGAACAATCATGATTAAGAGCGAGGTCAGGATCAAGCCATGGTCAGTAAGAGTATCAGGAATTCAAGGAAACAGGGAAGATGCAAAATGGTCTCTAAACTAATTACATATATAACTCTATATCTGTAGCTATCTTAAATAGTGCATCTGTCCCCTTTTTTGAGGCCCAATGGGAACACCTTATTGTATTGGACATTGCTGGTGTGCAAACTGCTGCATGTGGACCCAGCACCACAATACCAGTGCTACACAGTGGAAAACCTGTAACATTTCTTCTTCCTGTACCATTTATTAACTCAACACATGCTCTTCCAAGATTTTACTGTGTATTTGTGCATATACATGGTCAGATATGTCAGATGAACAATTGAACGCTGTGAACGATTTACCAATGATTGAACGATTTTTGCCTGTATTAAAATGAATGGAATCATCCAAATCTGACTGCAAACACATCAGATGTCAGATATCGTTATCTGACAAACGGGAACGTGCATCATTCATCTGACAAACATCAGATATGTCAGTTTTTCCTTCAGATATGAACGATTGAACGATTTTTAAAATCGTTATTGTACAGATCTGAAGGAAAATCTGATCGTGTGTATGCACTATATGTCATTGGAGGAGGATTGGGAAAAATTGATCTCAGGGCTGTTACAGATAAAGGATGTAATACTTGGCTGATGGTCCATGAGATGGGTAGCAGTTGGTAGAAATGTGGAAGAGTAAGAGGAGAGACCTCTTGTCTTGCACAAGAATGAACTAAGGTAAAATATGTGATATCTGAATTTCTACAAAGTCCCTTAAACCCCAGGCCTCATAGTCCCTGAATGAAGGGCCCAGATGGAGCATTCGGCAGAACAGGAAACAAAGTTTACCTAGCTTCCAGATAGTCTAACCTTGTTTAGCCCACATCAAATTTAATCCCACTAACAGAGGTGGATTGGCCATAGGGTTTAGCGGGACTTTTCTCAATAGTCCGATGGGACTACCTAGAGGCCACAGGATTTCAGTATTTTTTTGTCATTGCAGTTTTCTTTTTTTTTTTTTCTCAATCCAGCAATGGGGGAAGGAGGTGGGTTGTTGATGTGCTGAGGTGTGGGAGAGGTTGGCACTGCCTCTGCTGTCAGGACTTATCTGGTACCAGCCCCAGCCTGAAGGGGGTAACCCTGGCAGTAAGGAATGTATGTGGATGGTGTGAGGCAAACTGGCTACCTGTCATTGCAGAGTGGATCCCATAACTCTTGTCTCCCAGAGATGCCACTGAAGGCTTAATAAGTGGACCTCAAGGCAACAGTATTCAGGAGCTCGGGTAAGCACCATTGGGTCATGTGTGGACATGACAATGATCCTAAGGGCTGTTATGCTGCTGTTGTAGATGAGATACCAACTCACACAAAGAATTGCCTTGGTAAGTATTTTTAAAATGTGTGTGTTTTTCTATATAACAGTACATGTATATATACTTATATTATCAATGCAATTTGCCATTTCTTGTTTTGAAATGTAAGATTCAATATCCTATAAAAGCCTGTAATTGCACTGGCACTATCACAGAAAACAATCAACTTTGTTTTATGGTGTGAAAAGGAGATATCCTCACAGATAAAATAAAATAGATTTGCTCTTCGGCCTGGATTTATATAATTTGCTTAACCAGTCCACACCACCAATGTTGTCCTCGACCCTCACTGCACTCCATGGTCTCCACACCACTGTATTACATTCACAAAGAGCCCATATATAAATGTTTATATGTTTGCATGGCGGTAACTGTAATACCTTCTATATTGTAAGCTTGTAACTAAAATGCTCTCGTATTGTATGTCAGTTATTAAGATGCTCTCTGTATTGTATGGCAGTAACTCGGATACTCCTTGCATTATATATCAGTCTTTAAGATGTTCTTTTTATTTTAAGGTGATCACAAGGATGCTCTCTGTATTGTATATGGAGTGCTCTGTATTGTTTATTGGTCTATGGCATGCTCCCTGTAATGTATATTTTCATAGATATATAATATATATATTATGCCAACATATTCCATAGCACTTTACAATCGGTACCAAACACAGTAGTAAAATAAGGATGGACAGACAGGCAAGAATGCACTGCTAATAGGAGAATAGGAATTTAATACATAAAGTTAAGTGCTACATATGAAATATTTGCACAGCCAGATTGCAAGGGTAAAATCTACTTGATGGGCTTTTTCTTCCAGCCATGCAACAGTTTTGATCTGGGGTCAGAGGGTTGTTTTATTATAAAATGCTGGACTATCAACTGGAAGGTAATGTTTTCATTGTCATTATGCCTGTATCCATTCTAAACATCTATGGATTCAGACACACATGTGAGGAACTTGTGCCTCTATAACTTTGTAAATTACTTATCCAGTGGAATAAAGGGGCAGAGAAGAACAGAGGAACGATCTGAGGGTGAGAAGAGAAAGAGGAGGGACTGAAGTCCCCTAGAGTGAGGCGGGTCAGATGCATGCAAACCTGTGCCAATATCAATCCGGCAGCAGCCCAGATAAAGTGATTGATCTAGGCTAGGGGTTAGGGGGTGATTCAACTTCGGATAGAAATGCATAGCTGCACGCAGGCATCTTGCAAGAGCGATATCGTGACTAATTGTTTGTTAAATATTGAGCTTAGGGGGGACAGAAACCTCCAGTAGAGCAGAAGGGCAAAAGCTCACTTGATCTTGATTTTCAGTATGAATGCAGACCGTGAAAGCGAGACCTTACGATCCTTCCGTTTTAAGCAGGAGGTGTCAGAGAAGTTACCGGCCCCTAGCAGCTGACTTACAACTGGTGCAGTCCAGGAGAATCCCACAGTTTAATTAAATGAAAACATATCACAGGTTGTGTTTGAAAAATGACAGGAGCTGGTTGGTTGGTACTTTATCTCTGTTCACATTAGCTCCATCCAAGGCTTAGTAAATAGACCCCCAAATCTTTCCATGCATCTCATGGAGACGGTGTTTGTAAAACTTTTGCTGAACCATACCTTAAGCAGAGGATTAACAAATGTCTGGAAAAGCAGCTCCTCGACATCACACTAGAGGAGTTCAATGTCCTCCTCACAGACCTGATCTTGTTTGTAGGTAGCTCAGAATCTGGACATTTCCAGTGGCTTAGGAAGAGCTTTATAGATATATGCATAAATGTGATATCTTAGCGAATTTTCAGGAGGAAAGATGACCATGAATGGATGGGCTTATTGCTGAAGCAGGCCAACAATTACCTGAAGGACAAATGCAGCCCTCTGGCCTTTGCCTACAGGTATGTATGAAGTCCCGGCCATCTAGAATGATGCAACACAGCTGGGAGGGGTCTGCGCATACAGACAGACACAAGGATTTCCAAGAGGGGACTCCACATGTGAATGATTTAAGGCCTGATTCAGCAAGGATCGCAACTGCTAAACTGCACGCAATCGTCCGCTTGTTCCGTACTGTGCATGCATCGCTCGTGCGCAAGCCAGCCTCTGAGATCAGGACTGCAATCGCAGTGACCACACAGACCCATCGCAGAGTGATTGACAGGAAGTGCCGTTGCAGGGGCTTGCACAAATTATCTACTGCGATGCCCTACACAGCCTGAGAACACATAGTGTGCGATGACGTTAGCAATTACGATGGTGCTCGATTGTACCGATGGCTTTGCAGTCTTGTTAAACATTCTGGATGTGTGTAAGGCAAAGTGGCCATTCTTATGAAGTGCGGCGGCATAGCGATCACAAATGAATAGCATACTATCGCAGTGAGACTGCGTGCCTAATCGCTATTACAATTGCAGTTGCGATCCATACTGAATCAGGCCCTTAGTAATATAAGTACATATAAGGGGGACCAGGGGCATATCTATAATGGATGCAGCGTGTGCAGTGCATACAGGCCCCTGTATCCAGGGAGCCCACACCACACACCCTGCATCCATTAATTCAATACTTAGCCCTCCTGAGTCCCGTGTTGGGCACTAGCAGCGCTATCCAAATCACTGGCAAATTTGCGCAGTAGCCTTTTTACCAGGCATTTTTTTGTGCATGCACAGTAGGGAAATCGCCGGGAAAATGGCTGCCGTGCCATTTACCCTGTGACATGCGCTCAGTGCACTGCCAGCCGTCGGATGCAGACTGGACACGGGCTCCCTCCTCTCTTAATACGCCCCTGAGGGAGACATAACATAGAAAAATGACAGTTTTAATGGGCAGGCCTCATCTTTACCTTTTTGCATAATATATGTGGATTTCACTACATGTGTAACATTTATAATACTTTACAGTTACTCTAAAATACCATAAAATCCCCAGAAACAAAACACAAAAACCTGCATTATTAGTACTGTTGCTAGAAAGCACTTTTTACCTTTTCCTAGCTGGTTAATTTTTCTGAAGCTACAGCGGATGAAGGTTGGGTTTAGGTTACTCACGTATTCTGCATGGAAAATAAGGATAGGGTAAGGAATTAATGAAAGAGAGAACCATAAACGGGTGGTCAGTATCCGGGCAAAGGGGATGCCGGCCCTTAGAATACCGGCGCCGGAATCTCGACACCTGTCAGAATCCCGAAGGTAAGTAGCGGGGTTAGGGTTAAGCACTAGGGGGAGGGTTAGGTTTAGGGTGATGTAAGGGGGAAGATAGGTTTAGACACTAGGGGGGAGGATAGGTTTAGACACCGATGAGTGAGGGTTAGAATTAAGGAGAGGGGGAGAGTTAGGATATCTACCGACAGGTGTTGGAATCTTAAGCCTGTTGGGATGCCAGCATCAGGATTTTGACCGCCGGCATCCCATTCCCAACCCCCATAAACACCCAGATTCAGTGGTGACTTCCCCCATGTGTATGCATTCGCTTTGATAATTTCTCCTTAAATCGTAAATAAGGTACATATTTTTGGCATTCATGTATATGTAACACTTGAACTATGTACTTGAAACCTACCCTAGTATAATATACAAACTAATGTCATAGACATGCTGGTCAGAAGTGGGGCTGAAGCTTAAACTCCCTTTTAAAAAAAAACTATTTTATCTAACTCCATTTATGATTATAAAGAATATTTCTCCTACACCAGGGGTTAAAATGGGCTGGAATGGGGTGGAACTGTGTTCCGTCACCTCTAATGGTAGACTGAACTAGTTCCGCCTCCGCCACGTCCCTGCACAGAAGCTGCCCGCATCAGTGCTGCTGACGTTGGCTGCCTCCCCCTTCCTCTCTTCCCAGCCCCATGTTCCTCCTTTGCCCGCGGCCTGCCCCTCTTATCACTCATCTGTGTCCTAGTGGCTCCTTTTGCGGCATGGCGTATGTGACATCATGCAGTCATCGCTGCTGCAGTATGCATTGAGGAGCTGTCAAAAGAAGGATTGGCCCGGGCAGGCACTCAGAAATACTAGAAGGGGAGCTGCTGTAAATGGGATGGGGGGGGGGGTGGAATAGTTGCTGGTGGGAGTGAAGACACAGCCAGGGAGCTGCTGGTGGACACAGGCAGGAAGCTGCTGGTGGGGGACACAGGGGCAGGTAGCTGCTGATGGGGATACAGGGGCAGGGAAGCATACATGGGGGTAATCTGGAGAGACACAGGGGGATGGTGTTGAAGTGAAGACATGGGAATGGCACTGGTGAAATGCAGGGGGCTGAAGCTTGTGAAACACAGGCAGATGGTGCTGAAGAGACAGAGGGGGGATGGTGTTGGCGAGACACATGGATGATGCTGGTTAGACGCAATGGGGGTGAAGCTGGTGAGATGTAGGCAGGATGGTGCTGATGAGTAGCAGGGGCTGGCACTGTAGAGCTGTAGGGGAGTGATGCTGGAGAGACGTATGAGGATGTTGTCTCTCCAGGATGTTTGATCAGGGAAGTTTCACATTTTGCCCTACCCCAAAATGTATATTACTATGTATTATCTGGTTGAACCTCTTGTATGAAGATTAAACATTATTCCTACCAAAACATATGGAATACCACCAGTGGCGGATCCAGGGGGGCGATCAGGGCGATCGCTACCCCTTACAGCTAAACAGCTACTGCAGCACAGAGCAGTGGAGTGAGTGCTCATCCTGCAGCGCAGCTTGTGATATGTGCAGGGTCAAATCAGGGGGGGCGTGGTGGAGGCACATGTCCCGGGCCCCCCCACCCCACAAGCGCACATTTATTCTCCCAGCCGCATGATTGGGGGCGGGCGGCAGTACAGAGGAGTCCGGCCAGGAGAGGAGCATGGGCGGGCCAGAGGAGGAGTTTGGAAGGCCAGTGGAGTAGTGGGGCAGGTTGGAGGAGGAGTACAGTGGGCCGGAGAAAGAGTGGAGATGGACCGGAGGAGGTGTGGGGCGAGTGGGAAGCCGCAGGACAGACAGCTGGGAGGCTGAGACCTCATCAATGCCACACACAGCAGTAGCATACAGGGTGTCTTCAGCTGCACACAAACAAATTGCAGCTGTTAAGCCAACTGACAGGGATGGCAGTTACTCTGTCATGGACACAGGAGGACCAATCATTAGAAGCTGGCATATTAGCTATGTCCAATGAGATTGAATCTGCATTTTGAACTTGATCTTATTGGTCGGGGCTCGTCTGCAGGATCTTATGACTGGTTGCTGTCCTGGAGCTGCTGTGATTGGCCTAAGCAGCTTTGCCACTTAATGTACAGAAAAGGAGAAATAGGGGGTGACAGGTGAGGAGGGAGCATTAGCCAGAACAAAGAGAGTGTTAGAGGAGGGGGGAGATGGGAAATATAACAATAATACCCCTTTTACACCAGAGCTAAAACCCGGGTTACTCCAGGGTTAACCCGGGTAGCTCCTTGGTGTAAAAGGGGACAGGGTTGGGTCCTGGGTCGAATGACCCGGCAATCCAACCCAGGTAACTTGCAGGGTTTAACACGGGAATGACCCATGAAACCCTGCAGTGTAAACGTCGCAATCCGGGTCATGATGACCTGTAGCGCGCCGCATGCTGGCCGATTGGCCGGCTTCAGTGGCGCTTGGAGATAACGTTATCCCCAAGTGTCCACTACCACGTCGGAAGAGCCGGGTCACTGCAGACCCGGCTCCAGTGTGAACAGTGCCGACTCGGGAATATCCTGGGTTGGCACCGGCTAAATTCCGTGTCTGATCCGGTTTGGAACCCTGTTCCAACCTCCGGGTCAGACCCGGAATTTAGATATAAAAGTGGTATAAGAGGGAAAGCTAGGAGAGAACAGAGAGATAAGGGAAAGACCAGGAGATAAAGCTAAACCATGGAGGAGAGAGCACATGGGACATAGATAGGAGAGCGGGAGGGGGGGATATTTGTGTTTGGTTGGGGGGTTAGGAGTGAGAGTCCTAGATGCGTATACGTGCAGCCGCTGACATAATAATACAGAACCTCCAGACCGAGTCTAATAAAAGAAGAAATTGGATCAGCCAACGGCGCCAGAACTTTTTTATATGATTTCACAGTGTATGTGTGTGTGTGTATGTATGTATGTATGTATGCATGCATATGAGGAGAGGAGTCAGGATTAATTCGTAAACTGCCCCCTCTAAAACAAAAAGTCTAGATCCACCCCTGAAAACTACGTGATTTCCTATAGGCAGTAGCGGCAGGGGAGATTAGTTCCTCCGCCTCTCCAGGACCACTTTAAGCCCTGTCCTACACCCTAATATGATATGTTTGCCATTGGAATCAGTATGAATGGGGCCGGCGGTTCAAATCCCGACTCCGGAGGACCGGCAGTAGTGAAGATCTTGACAGGGGATTTAGGTAAGTATAACAAACCCTAACCCCCTAAGGCTAACCCTCCCTTAGGGGTGCCTAACCCTAACCTCCCCCCTAGTGCCTAACCCTAACCCCCCCATCCCCGCAGACTAAACCTAAGTCTCCCGGGGGGGGTGCTTAACCTCCCCCTGGGGGTGCCTAACCCTAACTCCCCCTTTCCCTAGCCTAACCCTAATCCTCCCAAGGGGGTGCCTAACCCTAAGTCCCACCTGGAACCCCTAACCTAACCCTCCTCCCCCCGCGGCTGTCCACGCCCGCCGCCCGGCTTACCTTCGTTCGGTATGCCAGGCGTCGGGCTCCGGGCGTAGGTATAATGACAGGCGTCAGGATTTCGATGCCTGTAATTCGTACCCTGACGGGATTTGACAGTCGGGAAACCGGCGGTCGGCATTTCGACCATCGGCTTCTTGACTGCATCCCTTGCCATGCCATGCATACAGTGCCTGGGACCTGCAAATGCCTTAATGGTATCATACATCACTTATGGACCCTGGGTGCAGATATACAGAACTGTGTATGAAAAGAAAATAGCACAATTAGTTTATTACATCCATGAATGCAGCAAGTTATAACTGCACTCTTATGAGGATATAGTAAGTTAGTGTATGAGAGAGTGTGACTGCTTTCATGCTGGTACACAGCGGTCTCTACTGCTGGATGCACTTACACTAAATACAGCATTTATAAAAGCTTAATTTATCCATAAGGCAGCATTCATACCCAAAGCATTGTCCCATTTGAGGGTTATTAATATATTTGTAAAGGAACATATGATTATATATGCATGGTCCTTTAAACGTGTGTTTCATTATTAGACCCTCTACACAAGTATTTGGGTCACCCAGCTAGACAGCAATAACTCCTTTACAATTGGCTGCTCTGTCTAATACCTCTTTTCCACCAAAAACCCAGGTCCGACCTGGGTTTTTGGACATGGTTCCAACCCAGGTCAGACCCAGGTCAGACCCATTTACACTGCACCTTTGATCTGGGTTACTCCCAGGTCAGCCCTGTTCACACTGAACTCAGGTCTGCCCTGCTAAACCTGTGAGGTCATAAAAAGTGGGAGGTGAATGCTCCACAACCACCAATCCGCTCATTTTAGGCATGATCCAGGTCAGATAACCCGGGTTGCACCGTTTACACTGCACCATTACCTGGGTCCATCCTGGATCCAACCCTGGTAGCTACCTGGGTTGGATTGCAGGGTCACTTGACCCAGGTTATTTTTCAGGGTCTCTTTTACACTGAGCTGCGACCCGGGTAGACCCAGCAAAAACCCAGGTTTTTGCTCTGGTGTAAAAGGGGTATTAGAAAGCTGATGCATTTAGGTTATGTACATACTTGAGCTGCATTTCTAATTGGTTGCTCCGTTAGGCGTCTCTCATACCATACTCTGCTCTGTTCAGTTCTGCTCCTGCCTTATATAATTATTACAGTCACCTATTGTGACATTCTAGGGTATTTTGCTCAGTAGAGTGGTCAGTGATGCAGTATTTGGGTGCTCAAATGATGGTCACCATAAAGCTTGTCTGGGTTAAAACAAACAAAATGATCCTTGAATATCATCAGCATACAACAACAGAAAATAAGAAACAGCCTATCTATCATGGGCAAATAGTCGGCACACTACTTCACGCAGTCCCTGTCCTGCCTGCTTCTATCAGGTATAGTCCACTGGCTTGGCTTGGCTGCCACAGACCCACCTAGGCTATATCCTTGAGGCAGCAGACAGGTGTGACCACACTCCTTTTTAAACCTGTTTGGGAGGATTCCAGCATCACAGCACAGACACAATGGCTCACCAATGCCACCTAGCTTCATTCTACTACACTGTTTAAATAAATCTTGCTTACTTACTAGTATTGTAACTACAGCTGAAATGTCAGCATCTGTAATAGCTCTATCAGTTTCTCCAATATAATTTTGCTTGTCCACTGTCCAGATGTAATATTACACCCATGCCTGTACAATGATATCATACAGAGATCATCTGTTCACTTTTGCATATTGGATGATAGAGTTTAATATACTGTAATAAATCAGAGCTGAGAATGAATCTTGATACAATATAATTTTTTTTTTTCTATAAATATCCAGACTTGGACGTGATATGCACCTCCCCCCCCCAACTGGCAAGACTGTATCCACAAACCAGAAACGCAAATCTGTGCAGATTACAGATATGAAAGCTATTGCTAATGACTGAATAACTGCCAGATTTAACATTCGACCTGGAAATCCTGAGCACTCTTAAAGGGTATTTAAATCTGGAAGATTAATATCTGATGCTGGTAACGTGATCAGGACCCACAGGCAAAGCAGGGGGGGTTTCTGTCTGCCTGGAAACCCCCCTCCCCAGCCCACACCATGGGCCTGATTCAGAGCCGGATGCAATTAGCGCTCGCTCGTTCAGAAAAAGGGGGTGGCTATTCAAATGAACCGTTCGCTCCTTGCGGTCTGTTGCCGCCTCCATGTCTGAACGAGCGAACAAATCATGCGGACGTTTATTTGATAAAAACGCCTCCTGGCCGCTCGCATAATACGTCATGTCCGCTATTTATTAGATTAATCGAGTACATCGAACAGCGTATGAACTGCTCGCTATTCTTGTGGTTGGTTTTTCCTACCACTATATTGCGAGCAGTTCTGACTATAAACAACCAAGTGACGTGGTCAATGACGCTGCTGTTTTAATTATGCACACCCATAAAACGCCCGCTTTGACCTTTAAGCATGCCTGCGTTCGGATCTCCACTCCCCGTTTTCAAGCACCTTCCCCTGTTACCACCCACATACGCCTCATTCTGTCACTCAAAATAGCAGGCATTCGCTATATAGCGAACAAATGATTTCCGCACTGAATGGTTCGCGCATGCGTATTAAAAACCGTACGCATGCGCAGATGGGCGAACATCGTTCGAAACGAGCGTACTGCCGCTTACGAGCGGCTCTGAATCAGGCCCCATGACTACAATAGAAATAGTAATGCAATAGAATTTTACTAGTGCTGCATTTTCTTCACAGTATCACAAACGAAATAATTAGCACCACCTGTGGATCTTTTAACATGTATCAGTCAGTAATAAATTACCTGTGCACCACCTAGGAGATCTGGAAAACCTTCACTGTTAGGGATGTGCTGATATATAGCCCAATATGTACATATATGTCCAGGGCAGTGCTAGGTTATTCTGCTGCTCCTCCAGACTCCCGGACTTGCTCTAATACTCTGGAATAGTACCCACATCTAAAATAAAAACATTCAGCTCAGGTAGGATGGCCCTACTGCCGCATTTAATGGCTTATTGTGATTGCTGGTCCTCTATATGCTGGAATTATGAGACACAATTCCCATTGTATGACGCATATTAAAGCTGGATAGGTGGTAATTATGTCCTCTTCATGGATTGGCCACACTCACTCTAAAATCAAGCATTTGGAAACCCCCCTCTAGAAATCCTGCGTTTGCCAATGGGACCCTTGCTGGAATCACACTGCATCAGTCCAGTTTACAGTGCTCTGGATGCTGGGATCAGACGGCTTCTCCATTCATGTGCGGAGACATTGTGCCTGATTTTGAACCACACATAGGTCCATGTGTGGCTGGATACGGACCTTAAACATATAATAATTTTTTATTTGTTAAGTTTACACTGTGTGCCGGCCTCTTGTGGTGTCAGGCTTATTTAGCATTGATTCCTGATGTCATTTTAAAACTATAAGTCAAAGCCACCAGTAAACTGCGACACTGACAAACTGCCTGTAAGTAAATCTACCCCCAAGTTTTCAACAGAATTATATGTACAACACATACTTGCCTACCCTCCCGATTCGGCCGGGAGCCTCCTGAAAATCGTGTGTCGCTCCTGGCTCCCCGGAAAGGCAGGCAAGCCTCCCAGCGGCCACTGCCCCCTCCGCAATTATGAGAGAATCCACCCCAGCGGTGGTGGCCATTGACGCGATTCACGCTGAATTGTGTAATTTTGGCCCCGTCTCCTGCTTCACAATGCTGGTAATCTTGGCATTGTGTAGCAGGGGCGGGGTCAATAATGATGTGATCACGTGGCCACCTCCCCCTGCTCCACCCCCAATGCCAGCCACGCCCCCTTGCTTTGCCAATCTGACTGCCCCCTCCCGGAAGGGGCAGCCAGACTGTCGGCAACACCAGCGGCATGGTGAACTATTACAGCGGTCATTTTCTTGCTAGTTAGGGTAGGCTGATTTGAATAAGTCTGTGGATGTGTATGTGGGTATGTTACTAAGTATGCATGGTGATCTCAGTAATTATATATGATTTATCTATTTATTCAGCAGTATCTAAAGAAGTTGCCATAAACATTTGTTTCTTGTTCACTGGTGTAGTAATTGTATTGGGATTATTATTTAATCCTTATGTAGATCTTGCTGGTTTAATCCACATTGATATCATCCAGCCGACAAGTTTTACTATTTAATAAATGTACTTATGAGGCTTTTTACAAATTGTTTTCAGTATACATGTATGTGGCCTAGAGGGTTATTGTTCTTAGAGAAGAGGGGTTTCCCAAGCTATCCCATGATAAAAAAAGACATTCACATCCTTACAAAGAAGAAGACACAGATGGAGGCATCAGGGGGGGATCAAAAGAGGGGAGGACCCGTGTGCAGCCTCTGTACTGGCCCCCCTGTATCACTGGAGGATTTCCTCACTAGACTCTGGCACTGTTCATGTGATGCATTCTATATTTGTGCAAAACGAGTGTGTGCTGCAGGGTGTAGTAACTTTTAAACAGTGTTGCAGCAATTTTAAGGGTTTTGCATAAATGGGCATAAATTTTCCCCATGTGTGACCAGTCGCACACAGTCATCATTAGTAGGTTTGCAGTCATCAGGAGGCTGTGTTTTCAGTTTTTTTGGCAGCCATATTAGCGAATACACACTCTCTTACTGTTGTTACAACTGTACACCCACTGCTATCACATGCACGGCCATTTTCTGTGGCTCCACCCATTCCAGGCCCCTAGTCGCATGCAGTCCCAAGTCACGTTTGAGACTGAAATTATGCCGATTGCAAAAAGCCATGTATGTGCAGTTCGAAAGATTTTAACCTGACATAAAAAAAATCTCAAATTGTATTTCAGACTGACTCTGAATAAAGCCCATTATATCAACATTACATATGACAGAAAGGGTGTCAATATTATACCAATAGCGTCCATGTACTTTCCAGCAGAGCATGCCAATAATACATAGTTGCCATCTTTACGGGACACCAATGAGGGATATCATTAAGGAGGACGACTCAGGGCTAATTGCAGGGGGTGTGGTGCCAAGAATCACATCATCGCAGCCCCTTATTTTGCAATAGGTGGTGGGTCATGATGGTACAATTCAGAACGCATCTACTTAGTCCACTTCACTGCTGCAGTGGACGGGATGATAGTGTTGGTCCTGGATTCCACCATGATCATGAATATTTTTATATGAGGTTCAGCTATGTATGCTCCCAGGAAGAAGGTGATGAATACATCTCTCATTGATTGCTATTACAGGTTGAGTCTCCCATATCCAAATATTCCGAAATACGTAATATTCCGAAATACGGAATATTTTTAGCTTGACTGAGAAAGTGAAACCTTCACTTTCTGAAGGTTCAATGTACACAAACTTTGTTTAAAAGGACAAAATTATTAAAATACGGTATAAAATAACCTTCAGGCTGTGTGTTAAGGGTGTATATGAAACATAAATGAATTTCATGTATGTACACAAACTTTTTTTGATGCACAAAATTATTAAAAATATTATATAAAATTACCTGCAGGCTGTCTGTATAAGGTGTATATAGAACATAAATGCATTCTGTATTTAGATTTGGGTCCCATTCCCAAGACATTTCATTATGGTATGCATTTATTCCAAAATACGGAATATTCCGTTATCCAAAATACCCCTGGTCCCATTTTGGATATGGGAGACTCAACCGTACTCAATTTTAAAGGTTATCCCCTTATTTCTCTTATACAATTAATTCAGAACTCCTGCTGCCTTTTCCTCTGTTAAAAACTGTTCAGGCACTGGTCTTATGTTACATTTGAAGGTGTTCTCACACAGTACATCTAAACTCATAGGATATGCAATTGTCATTATTGGCCTGACTTTATTTGTTTAATTTCTTCAGGTACTTGCAATATTCCTTACATAAATTGCTTTGTACCCTTTCACATCTTTTTTATACAGATATATAATAATACTAATAATTATATGTTGTTCCACCAAAATGTAAACCTGGAAATACAGGCACAGTGGGGTCTATTTACTAAGCAGTGTTAGGATACACGGGCCTGATTCAGAGCCGGACGGTCGTTCTGAAAAAGGGGCCGGATATTTAAATAAAGCGCTCGCTCTTTGCGGTCTGTTCACGCCTCTATGTCTGAACGAGCGAACGAAACATGCGCTCGCTATTTTGTAAAGACGCCTCTTGGCCGCTCGCATCATACGTCATCTCCGCTACTTATTTGATTAATCGAGTACATCGAAAGGCGTATGAACTGCTCGCTATTCTTGTGGTAGCATTTTCCTACCGCAATCATGCGAGCAGATCAGGCTAAAAGACAACCAAGTGACGTGGTCGATGACGCTGCTTTGTTAATTATGCACACCCTTAAAACGCTCGTTTTGACCGTTCGGCATGCCTGTGTTCGGATCTCCACTCCCCGTTTTCAAGCACCTTCCCCTGTTACCACCCACAAACGCCTCATCCTGTCACTCAAATTAGCAGGCACTCGCTATTTTGGGAGCACACGATTTCCGACCGCACTGACTGGTTGGCGCATGCGCATTACAACCCATACGCATGCGCAGATGTGCGAACATCGCTCGGAGCGAACGAGCGGCCGCTTACGAGCGGCTCTGAATCAGGCCCACAGAGTGAAAAGTGATAAGAAAGTGATAAGGTACCAGCCAATCAGCTCCCAAATGCCATCTCACAGGCTGTGTTTGAAAAATGACAGTAAATAGACCGCAGTATGTGAGAGAACCCTAGGCTTCCTTTTATGGTTAGTTTCATTGAAGTGACAGTATATGGATGGAAGAGATATAGCTGCAAAACTTTTTAGTGTGTTTTTATACTTGTCACCAAATACTGAGGTCTGATTTAGAGAAACCTGACATGAATCTTGTGCTTATTTGCCTATTTTTGTAGTTTTCTCTTTGGCCGAAGCTCGGAGAGGAGATGCAGGTGGGCAGTGAAAGGGGCGTCAATATTATAGTATCACTCCATGCCCCTCCCCCTCCTCGCAGACTGCGGATTGTCTGTATTATTCTCCTCATTCTGTCTACTTCACTAGGCAGTGGGCGAGATGCAGGAAGAGAGACAACTTTCCCGGGGGTGCGGAGGGCTACCCAAATATCCTAAGCCTTCTGTAGGTTCCGAGAGAGTAGGCGCGCATGACTTTACCCAAGACATCATCATGTGTAAAATGTGATATGATTGAAATGAATGCATTTTCAGCCTGTTGAGACTAGGGGTGAGCGGGTTCGGATTTCTGAAATCCGAACCCCCCCGAGCCCCCCCGATCCGAGTCCGATCCGAGTCAGGCTCGACTTTTCCCGCCTGACTCGGATCTGAAATCGAGGCAAAACGTCATCATCCCGCCTTCCGAGTCTCGCGGGTTTTGGATCCTATATAAGGTACCCGCGTCGGCGCCATTTTCTCACTCGACTGTGGACAGTGAAGAGGGAGGGTGGGAGTTAGGGCTGTGTAGTGTAGTGTAGTGTAGTGCTGCTGTTGTCCACTACTTCAAAGTCCATAGGGGCTGGCTGTGTTGTGCTGTGCTGCTGTTGTTAATAGGGGCTGTGTCCACTACTTCAAAGTCCATAGGGGCTGGCTGGACTGTGTTGTGCAGTCAGTTCTCCATAGGGGCTGTGTCCACTCCAAAGTCCTGTGCAGTGTCCCAGTCCTAAAGGGGTGCTGTAGTGTTGTCCAGGGGGTGCTCTGTCCATCAGAGGTGCTCCCCCCAAGTGCTAAAAAAATAATATATTTTCTGTGTTTGTGAATTGTGTGCGCAGTAGCCGCACGTGCATCAACAAAGTAGTGCCAAGCGTGCGCCTGTGTCATAAGTAAAGGGCCGGCTGGCTTGACCGTTAAAGGGTGCTGTAACCCCCGAAAGTACACTCCAGTCCAAACCAAAAAAAAAATTATTTTCTGTGTTTGTGAATTGTGTGCGCAGTAGCCGCACGTGCATCAACAAAGTAGTGCCAAGCGTGCGCCTGTGTCATAAGTAAAGGGCCGGCTGGCTTGACCGTTAAGGGTGCTGTAACCCCCGAAAGTACACTCCAGTCCAAACCAAAAAAAAAATTATTTTCTGTGTTTGTGAATTGTGTGCGCAGTAGCCGCACGTGCATCAACAAAGTAGTGCCAAGCGTGCGCCTGTGTCATAAGTAAAGGGCCGGCTGGCTTGACCGTTAAGGGTGCTGTAACCCCCGAAAGTACACTCCAGTCCAAACCAAAAAAAAAATTATTTTCTGTGTTTGTGAATTGTGTGCGCAGTAGCCGCACGTGCATCAACAAAGTAGTGCCAAGCGTGCGCCTGTGTCATAAGTAAAGGGCCGGCTGGCTTGACCGTTAAGGGTGCTGTAACCCCCGAAAGTACACTCCAGTCCAAACCAAAAAAAAAATTATTTTCTGTGTTTGTGAATTGTGTGCGCAGTAGCCGCACGTGCATCAACAAAGTAGTGCCAAGCGTGCGCCTGTGTCATAAGTAAAGGGCTGGCTGGCTTGACCGTTAAAGGGTGCTGTAACCCCCAAAAGTACACTCCAGTCCAAACCAAAAAAAAAATTATTTTCTGTGTTTGTGAATTGTGTGCGCAGTAGCCGCACGTGCATCAACAAAGTAGTGCCAAGCGTGCGCCTGTGTCATAAGTAAAGGGCCGGCTGGCTTGACCGTTAAAGGGTGCTGTAACCCCCAAAGTACACTCCAGTCCAAACCAAAAAAAAAATATTTTCTGTGTTTGTGAATTGTGTGCGCAGTAGCCGCACGTGCATCAACAAAGTAGTGCCAAGCGTGCGCCTGTGTCATAAGTAAAGGGCCGGCTGGCTTGACCGTTAAAGGGTGCTGTAACCCCCGAAAGTACACTCCAGTCCAAACCAAAAAAAAAATTATTTTCTGTGTTTGTGAATTGTGTGCGCAGTAGCCGCACGTGCATCAACAAAGTAGTGCCAAGCGTGTGCCTGTGTCATAAGTAAAGGGCCGGCTGGCTTGACCGTTAAAGGGTGCTGTAACCCCCAAAGTACACTCCAGTCCAAACCGAAAAAAAAATTATTTTCTGTGTTTAGCCGCACGTATATATCAAATCGATATAACATAAATGGAGGACCAAACTTTCTCCGATAAAAATAAAATAGAGAAAGATCAAGAACCACTTCCTCCTAGTGCTGAAGCTGCTGCCACTAGTCATGACATAGACGATAACATGCCATCAACGTCGTCTGCCAAGGCCGATGCCCAATGTCATAGTAGAGGGCACATACAATCCCAAATGGCAAAGTTCAGGAAAATGACCTTGAAAAAGACATTTAAATCAGCTGAAGAGAAACGTAAACTTGCCAATATGCCAGTTACGACACGGAGTGGCAAGGAACGGCTAAGGTCGATCCCTAGTATGTTCATGACTAGTGGTTCAGCTTCACATGACGATGGAAGCCCTCCTCCCACTAAAAAAATCAAAAGAGTTAAGCTGGCAAAAGCACAGCGAAGAACTGTGCTTTCTAAGAAGATATCACAAATCCCCAAGGAGAGTCCAAGTGTGGTGGTGGTTGCGATGCCTGATCTTCCCAGCACTGGACGGGAAGAGGTGGCTCTTTCCACCAGTTGCACGCCCCCTGCAAGTGCTGAAAGGAGCACCCACAGTCCACTTGCTGATATGCAAATTGAAGATGTCACTGTTGAAGTACAACAGGATGAGGATACTGGTGTAGCTGGCGCTGAAGAGGAAGTTGGCGAGGAGGATTCTGATGGTGATGTGGTTTGTTTAAATCAGGCTCCGGGGGAGACAGTTGTTGTCCGTGGGATGAAAAAGCCCATCACGGTCATGCCTGGGCAGAAGACCAAACATTCCACCTCTTTGGTCTGGCAATATTTCTATCCAAATCCGGACAACAACTGTCTTGCCATATGTACCATATGTAAAGGTGAAATAAGTAGGGGTAGGGACGTCAACCACCTAGGAACATCCTCCCTTATACGGCACCTGCAGCGCGTTCATAAAAAGTTACTGTCAAGTTCAGAAACTTTGGCTAAGACCGTAAGCAGTCCAGGGACACCTAAATCCCGTTGTACTGTTGTATCCAAGCGCCTGCAAACCACACCGTCAACTCCCTCCTCGTCAATTTCCTCCTTAGTCAGGATCGGAAGTAGTCCTGCAGGCCATGTCACTGGCATGACTGACTCTCCTATCCGGGATTCCTCCGGAGGATCCTGCATTGCTACGCCTACTGCTGCTGTTGCTGCTGCTGGGAGTCGTTCATCATCCCAGAGAGGAAGTAGGAACACCACTACTTTTACTAAACAATTGACCCTCCAACAGTCCTTAGCGAGGAGGATGAAGTACGACAGCAGTCATCCTGAAGCAAAACGTATAACTGAGGCCTTGACTGCTATGTTGGTGTTAGACGTGCGTCCGGTATCCGCCATTAGTGCAGTGGGATTTAGACAATTGATGGAGGTAGTGTGTCCCCGGTTCCAAATCCCGTCTAGATTCCACTTCACTAGGCAGGCGATACCGAGACTGTACAGAAACGTCAGAAAAAGTGTCCTCAGTGTCCTGAAAAATGCCGTTGTACACAATGTCCACTTAACCACGGACATGTGGACAAGTGGAACAGGGCAGACTAAGGACTATATGACTGTGACAGCCCACTGGGTAGATGTATCACCTTACGCAGCAACAGCAGCAGCGTCACCAGTAGCAGCATCTCAGAAACGCCAGCTCGTTACAAGGCAGGCTACGCTGTGTATCACCGGTTTCAGTAAGAGGCACACCGCCGACAACCTCTTAGAGAAACTGAGGGAAATCATCGCCCAGTGGCTTACCCCACTTAGACTCTCCTGGGGATTTGTGATATCTGACAATGCCACCAATATTGTGCGGGCATTACATCTGGGCAAATTCCAGCACGTCCCATGTTTTGCTCACACAATAAACTTGGTGGTGCAGAATTTTCTGAAAAGCGACAGGGGCGTGCAGGAGACGCTTTGGGTGGCCCGAAAAATTTCTGGCCACTTTCGCCATTCAGCGACTGCGTGCCGAAGACTGGAGCGCCAGCAAACACTCTTGAACCTGCCCCGCCATCACCTGAAGCAAGAGGTTGTGACGCGGTGGAACTCAACCCTCTATATGCTTCAGAGGATGGAGGAGCAACAAAAGGCCATACAAGCCTATACATCCACCTATGACATAGGCAAAGGAGGGGGTATGCACCTGACTCAAGCGCAGTGGAGAATGATTTCCGTGTTGTGCAAGGTTCTCCAGCCCTTCGAACTTGCCACACGTGAAGTCAGTTCAGACACTGCCAGCTTGAGTCAGGTCATTCCCCTCATCAGGCTTTTGCAGAAGCAGCTGGAGAAAGTGAAGGAGGAGCTAAGACGGAGTGATTCCGCTCGGCATGTGGGACTTGTGGATGAAGCCCTTCATTCGCTTTGCCAGGATTCCAGGGTGGTCAATCTGTTGAAATCAGACCACTACATTTTGGCCACCGTGCTCGATCCTAGGTTTAAAGCCTATGTGGTGTCTCTCTTTCCGGCCGACACAAGCCTGCAGAGGTGCAAAGACCTGCTGGTGAACACACTGTCAGCTGAAGCGGAACGTGACACGTCAACGGCTCCTTCTTCATTTTCTCCCGCAACTGGAGCTGCCAGGAAAAACTTAGGTATCCTAAGCAACCCGCTGGCGGTGATGCAGGGCAGGCAGGACCAAGTTTGGACATCTGGTCCGGACTGAAGGACCTGGCAACAATTTCTGACATGTCTACTGTCACTGCATATGATACTGTCACCATTGACAGAATGGTGGAGGATTACATCGGTGACAGCATCCAAGTAGGCATGTCAGACAGTCCATACCTATTCTGGCAGGAAAAAGAGGCAATTTGGAGGCCCCTGTACAAACTGGCTCTATTTTACCTGAGTTGCCCCCCCTCCAGTGTGTACTCCGAAAGAGTGTTTAGTGCAGCCGGGAACCTTGTCAGCGAAAGGCGTAGGAGGTTGCTTCCACAGAATGTGGAGAAGATGATGTTCATCAAAATGAATTATCAGCTCTTCCAGGGAGACCAGCCTCCAGAAGGTACAGAGGGACCTGTGGTGGTGGATTCAAGTGGGGACGAGTTAATACTTTGTGAGGATGAGGATGTACACACTGAAGAGGGTGAGGAATCGGTGGATGAGGAGGATGAGGATGACATCTTGCCTCCGTAGAGCCAGTTTGTGCAGGGACAGATTAATTGCCAGCTTGTTTTGTGGGGGGCCAAACGAACCAATCATTTCAGCCACAGTTGTGTGGCAGACCCTGGCGCTGAAATGATTGATTTGTTAAAGTGTGCATGTCCTGTTTATACAACATAAGGGTGGGTGGGAGGGCCCAAGGACAATTCCATCTTGCACCTCTTTTTTTTCTTTGCATTATGTATAGTTTGGGGCCTAGTTTTTCTAACTGCCATCCTGTCTGCCACTGCAGTGTCACTCCTAGATGGGTCACGTGTTTGTGCCGCCCACTCGTGTCGCTTAGCATAGTCATCCAGCTACCTCGGTGCAACCTTTTGGACATAAAAACACTATTGTGAGGTGTGAGGTGTTCAGAATAGACTGGAAATGAGTGGAAATTAAGGTTATTGAGGTTAATAATAGCATAGGAGCAGAAAAACCTACAAATTCTGTGATTTTAGCTGTTTTTAAAAAAAATACAGATCCAAAACACAAAATCCAGAACCCAAAACACGGAAGGGTGGTTTTGGCTAAACCAATCCAGATCTATAACACGAAGAAAGATCCAGATCCAAAACCAAAACACAAAACACGAAAAGTGGCCGGTGCACACCCCTAGTTGAGACCAATAGTGCCACAATGTAAAATTTTATAGAAAACATAGTGGCAAATAGTAAAATACTTAAAAAAAACACACAGACACGGATACCTTATTAAAAGTCCATTCATTTAAATAAACAACAATCCCTCGTTCTCCACTTCTTCAGACACAGCGGTGGATCACAGAAGCCGGCAATGGGCGTTTTTTTACACAAGACACCTCCTGTGGCTTTTGCTGTGCTATTGCGTACATCTCTGAATCAGGCCCACAGTGGCGAATGGCTGATCAAAAGAAGTTGAAGTTGAACATTGTATTACCAGTACTTCACTGTTATGCTGTGAAACTACATATGTGCTAAATTATGCCTAAGTTTATATCAATAGTATACAATAATACTCATGCGACCATGATGAACTTCCTTTTTACTCATTTAAAGAACATAAATATTGCATTACCGCCACACTGTTTCATCAATCAATTGATGGGGTGAAAACTATGTGCTTTGCCATGTATGAACACATGTATTTAACACACTTGCAGGAAAGAAAAAGTGATATATAAGATGTATATAAGTGTGTATATTATATATATATATACATATATATATATATATATATATATATATATAAAAAACATAAATTATATGCCAACTACAAACACTACTGTAGTCGACTTTAACAAATACAAGCTGTCTGGCATTCCCCTGTTTTACACAAGGTGGCAGCATAATATAAGTCAGCATATTACTTTAAGAAAGAGATGGGAAACCAGAGATATAAACCTTTTTTTATTTATTAAAACAAAAGTAGCTTTTTAAATCATAACTCATATATTTATGTTCTACATTTTTTAAGTTTACCTAGTTTCTATTTTAAGTTTCCCCAGGTACCTATGTTTAGATGGGAATTCATATTACACTACCCTCCCTCCGACAGGTTACATACATTACATCTATACAATCTGTTTTACTATTGGTTCCAAACCACCGTATTTACTATACAGCTTTTTTGAGTGTGACTCTCAAACTGCTGATGGAAAAGCAGGGTTTTTCAAAATGAGACCTGCGTCTGGTGGTTTCCTATTTGGTCACTCAAATCACACATGATTTTGACCTCGTAAGCACTATAAGGGGTAAATTTACTAAGATAGGAGTTCTATTAAGAAGTGATGTTGCCCATAGCAACCAATCAGATTGTAGTAATTATCTTCTAGAAGGTTCTAGATAAATGAGAAGTAGAATCTGATTGGTTGCTATGGGCAACATCACTTCTTAATAGAACTGCCATCTTAGTAAATTAACCCCTAAAAGTCTGTCCACTCGTTAACTTTGATAGCATTGTGAGTAGCTGGATAAGAGAAAAAGGAGAGGTACTGAGCGGATTTGTGAGTTTCCATATGCAATTTCTAGGCCTAATTCACTACGGATTGCTATAGCGATGGCAGCTGCAATTACGCATGGTGGTCTGCTGTGACAATATGCTAATGAATGCCATCACAAAACCGTCGCACAGCCAGCATAGAGACGCCCACTACCGTTATCTCATATCCGTAATACCTTGCAGTCCTGTGTACAGGGGCGTTTCTAGAGAGGAGGGGGCCCGTCCTCTCCGCCTGGCGGCCGGCAGCGCACTGAGCTGTGCGCTGCCAGCGCCGGAGTTATAGACTCTGGGCACTAGAGTGTGCCCAGAGTCTATAGTGTATGCACAGGTCACCGGGAAAATGTTCCCCGCACATCCTGCACCCATTATAGATACGCCCCTGCCTGTGTATACATCGGTAACATCGAGTAACATCGGCCCTTCACGCAGAATTACAGCAGGTCTGATCTTACGCAGAAATTGCTAACCTCGTCGCATGCAGTGAGTACTGAAGCTGCGTATGTCATCGCAGTGGATAATTTATGCACGCCCAAGTAACGGCGTTCAAACGGACTGGCATGCATGTGTTTCTCCAATCATTCCTCCATCACCACCCCCAAACGCTGACCTCCCGTCACTTAAGCTGGCCACACACTAGACCAACTTTCAACCAACCAGCCAACTAGTTGATTGGTTGGAATGAAAATCTGGTAACGTATGGGAGTAAATGATGATCAGTAATTTGCTCCTAAATGCCAGAAAACAGATGAAAATGGTCGTTCAGACAAGTTTGTTAAATGTTTGATCTAAGCTATTTGTTCAAACAACAGTTTTTAGTCCATTTTCCGGCGTTTGGGAGCAAATTGCTGATTGTCATTTGCTTTCATCCCTTACCAGATTTTCATTCCAACCAATCAACTAGTTGGATGGTTGGATGTAAGTTGGTCTAGTGTGTGGCCAGCTTTACTCTGCGAGGGCTTTCTTTCTGCGTGAGTTATTGCAGGGCGATCTCAATGCTAACTCACGCGCGAGCACTGCAGTGCATACGCATGCGCAGTACGCACATCGGCTGATCTGCATATACTGTTGCAGTTGCGATCTGTGACGAATCAGGTTCTCTAAACAGTTGCACGTAAAGCTGCTGCCATTTAGGCGCCTGGTTTTAAATGTGGTTCTCCACCTATATTCACAGTCAGACACATCAATGCGACCTCCCAGCCATCATCCATCATTATTATGAGCATCACCCAGTTGCACCTATCCTCGGTGCAGGAGATCCATTCTAAAACGGATCTCTTCATAGGCTCACCTCAGAATAGCTTGCAGTTCCATCAACATACCAATGACACACGCACAGAACACTTATTTTGTGTGTGAATGCCGTCCAATTACTCCCACACAGGCTCAGATCTGTACGTCTTTGAATCACCTGTAATTGCTCTACATTATGTATGCAGTTACCGATGCATACACCCGATGCAGGGCCTGATGAGCTGCTGCATATGCCCAGTGGAAGCAGCTTCTCCTACCAAGTGCTGTATGTGTGGATCTGAGCTCTCAGTGCAGTGGACCAGAGAGCAGCTCCCAGCAAAAGACAGGCATCTTACCATGAAGTGTGAAAATGTGTGGTTAGAATGCTCAGTTTTGTCTCCTACTGCTTACCACTGTATCACATATACTATCCGGTGTTTAAGGAGATCAACAGGGCCGTAGCTAGGGTAGTGCGGCTGGTGCCATCGCACAGGGCACCACAGGTCAGGGGGCGCTGTTTGGGCCTGTCAAATTTCTGTTTATTGTCATTCTTGCTCTTATTTTATCCCCAGCATCTCCTGGCCTCTCCTATCTCTTCCCTGGCCCTTCCCCATGAAGCCATGGCCCTTTTTTGGGTGCATTATGTCCCTTTGAAAAATGAGGGGGGCGCTAATGCTCTTTCTGGCACAGGGCACCAAAAAGTCTAGTTACGGCTCTGGAGATCATTGTGTACATATATGTTCAGGGCTGGTGCTAGGTTCTCCTGCAGCTCACACAGACTCTGCAGAGCAGGGGACTTAGATTATGGAATGGTGCCCACATCCGGGAAAAAACAATTCAGCTCAGGCAGGCTGGCCTGACTGCTTCATCTAATTGCTTATGGTGAACACTGGCCCCAGAGGCGTCCCAAGAGGGGACACAAAGTGCTGACTCCTGCTCAGTGACCGGAGCCAGGTGCTGCACTGTAGCATTACGTGCAGCGCTCCTGACACAGTAAGGGAGCCGGCGCTTCACACTGGTTGATCCCCAGGGTCAGTCTGCACCTCCAGGACTCCCGGAGTGCCTAAAACGGGGGTTTGGGATGTGAGGCCACACCTTCTACACGCGATACCACGTCCCTACACACAAGGCCACACCCCTTTTTACCGCACTTTGTATGAGGTTGATTATGGTTTGTTACATGGTAAACATGTCCTCTTCATTTTGCCCGCTTTAACTTCCACCCCTAGAAATCCTGTGTTTGCCCCTGGAACTGGTGTAAGAAAGAGAAGAAATGCCACCAAACAGTACTTACCAACTTACATTTGTTAGCATCATCACGCCTGCCATCCTGCCCATTTTAGTAGTCAGTGTGAGAGGGAGTAGGCTCCTCTGGAATCTCCCTTAACAGGGG
This sequence comes from Taudactylus pleione, assembly GCA_031769625.1. Taxonomy (NCBI): domain Eukaryota; kingdom Metazoa; phylum Chordata; class Amphibia; order Anura; family Myobatrachidae; genus Taudactylus; species Taudactylus pleione. The sequence continues at coordinate 200,383 of JAUIMM010001567.1, forward strand.
TGTATCTAGGGGTCCGAGCGCCCCTGGCAAGTAAGGGACTGGCGCCCCCCCCCCTTTTTGTCAGTTAGTAAACAGATGTAGATATACTGTACCTAGAACTGCACATACATATACATAGCACACATACTGTACATGGCACACCACACACACATTGTACACACATACAGTGCACACACATACCTAGCACTGCACATACATATACATAGCACACACACACATTGTACACACATACCTGGCACTGCACATACATATACATAGCACACATATTGTACATGGCACACCACACACACATTGTACACACATACAGTGCACACACATACCTAGCACTGCACATACATATACATAGCACACACACACATTGTACACACATACCTGGCACAGAACATACATGTACATAGCACACACACACATTGTACACACATACCTGGCACTGCACATACATATACAGAGCACACATACTGTACATGGCACACCACACACATACAGTGTACACACATATCTAGCACTGCACATACATAGCACACACATACTGTACATGGCACACCACACACACAGATTGTACACGCATACCTGGCACTACACATACATATACATAGCACACCACACACACACACATACAGTGCACACACATACCTAGCACTGCACCTACATATACATAGCACACATACTGTACATGGCACACCACACACACACAAGCACATACCTGGGGCTGAGAGGAGGAGATTGGCAGCCGCAGCAACACATACTGCGAGGAGGGAGAGGGAGCAGCTCTGACATTCTGAGCTCTCTGTAGCTGAGATCGCGGCAGCATTTGCCGTTTGTGTTGAGATGGAGACACAGCTGTGTCCATCTAAAAAATAAATAAATAATTGGACTCATCGGGGTAGGGGGGGTTTAGCTGCGGGTGGCATTTGCCAGGGGCACCGGCCGGATGGGGGGGCCCCCACCGGCGCCCCCCACCGGCCGGCGCCCCTGGCAAGTGCCATCCTGGCCAATAGGAAGATACGCCCCTGTCCCTTAACATTCCAAGAGAGTAGTCAAGTATGAATATCATCCATATAGTATATGTGTGGTGATTAATAATGATCATGTTCATTCTAATGAGGTGAGGTTATAGGCAATCTAAGCAATTATAGGCAATCTAAGCAATTAAAATTGGACTTGGTCATGACAGAGCTTGCTGGAAATGTAGTGTGACATTAAAAATATATATAAAAATATATATTTTCTGACATTACACCATGATTATCCCCTTAACACCAACATCACACAGGAAGAACCCTAGTGCTATCATCATGGTTTCTCCTGGGGAAGGGGCAATTGGTGGGATGCAAGACCGCTGTAAAAATTCTAAAGCCTTGGTGGTATTGTAAATCCACCACTTGGTTAGTTTACACTATATGTCTGATTCAGAGGTGGATATGACTGCACCTTTTGCCGCAGCTGCATTTGCATCTTTATGCTACTGCTGCTACCATTTCTGTTGATACTGAGACGCCCACTCGCAACAGCGTTAATCCGTCTTGGTGCATCTTTGCCAGGTGCAATTTCTTCATCTGAACATGGCGTCCTGTGTCAGAGCTACTGCATCTTTATAGAAAGTCGCAGTCAGCGACAAGCCCATGTCTGCCTAACTATCCCCCTGTTACCACCCAGGAAGGCCCACAGAAATCCACAGCTCTTCATTCTAATTTGTTCTGCATCTTCCAGCCATTACCATCAGGACGCTTGGGCTGTGCGACCCGGAGGCAAGCGCAGTACCTTGTACATTGGCCAACTGCATGTATATTGGCATTGTGTGCAGTTAGTGTGCACCTCTGAATCATACGTGTATTTGCATTGTGGTTTAAGTGAAGTGTAAATATGCCAGGTACCTACTACTTCTATTACAGATGCAGACAGCTTTGCATAAAGGTTTAAATGAGCTGTTTTGGTCTTGCTGCCATTTGGACACATGTTGCCGATGCAGGACCGGACGCTTTGCAAACTCTGCATATGGGCAAATATATGTTACTTTTACATTCACTGCCATCAGGCTATTTATGCTTTACCAAAACCAGAAAACGTAACAAATACATAGGGTTTGTATTTACTGTATGTTTGCAATGTCCTCTATCTTGATGATGACAGAAGTGAGTGACCTTAAGGTTGCTACCTCTGATGTGTAAAATGTAATACACAAATATGGTACAGCCTTTAAATAAACTAACAAATGTTATAGGCTACTCTGTTTTACATTAGTAGAAGTCCATTTAAACTGGGCATGAAAATCTTTAGGAACTAAAATATACTTCCGAAAAAGCAATGATTTGAGAGAATTATCTTTTGTATGATCATTTTATTAAATTATATTAACTTCACTAAACCACCTTTTTTTGGCCGCGATTCAATTCAATGCGATGCTGAATAGCCCCGGGAGTGAGCTCCCGGAGCTATTCAATTCAGCTCGCAGTTAAGTCGGAGAATGCCGGTACTTGCGACTTACCCTGAGTGTTTATTTGCGAGAACCGGCATTCTCCGACTAAAGTGCTGGCAGCGAGGCAGTTAATGCCGCACTAAGCCGGCAAACAGCCACGCAGCCTGAACTTTTGTCGGATTTCTCCTTGCACCCACAGGAGGGTATGAGAAGAAATCATTTAGTCGTCCTAACAGCGTAGTCAATTGAATATCTCCAGGAGTCTATTCAGTATCACGTTGAATTGAATCGCTGCCTTTAAATGCTTAAGGCACGAAGAAAGAAAATAATTCAAATCACTCATGGCCTCACTTTAGAGTTAGGAGCAAAACCAGGTGCACCTGAACAAACAAGGGGGTACATACATGTGCTAAGACTGCACTTACGGTGGTGAAATAGCCACTCCTTCTTTGCCTATTATCGATGCGAAGCATGAAAGTGTGTGCTGCGTTGTTTACTAACAACATGAATGCCAAAATGGGTTAGTGAAAAATCACCCTCTCTGCAATCTCTCCAGGGATGCAAAGCGTGTCTCTAATGTCATTTTCGCATGCGAATAGGATGGAATAGGAATAGGAGGCCTGTAAGTCAACTACCCATAAGCCACTGTGTTTCACCATCCTCCCTCCTCACCTTCCCACTGCAGAGACCAGCAGAGGTGATGCCAGGCTCCTCTCCCTGCCACCAGCACCTCTGCAGTGAGTGGCAGGACTGCGGGTACAGAAGAGCTCCGAGAGATAGAGAAGCAGAGCATGAAATCCCACGTTAACATGATGCTGTCTGGTATTTGTTTTTTTTGTTCTTTTTTTAACAAACTTTATTAACATTTTTATAAAATAACAGAAGACTTCTGGGTTTTCCCTCTTATCGTTATCTGAGCCAGTTATTGGAAGTTTAGAGAATCGATATAGGCACTGGAGAAGACACACAATGGTGTCTTTGGGCTCCATATACTAATTTAACTCCACATATACCATGGAGAAAAAGCTGTTCCTGCTTTTCCTGTTACTGTTGTGAAGCAGGAAGCAGCTGCCATGCTGTTTATTAACAAGTGCTTTGCCAAACATAATGAATGTATAGTCACCACCTCTGCAATGCGCAACACTGGTATTGTGTTGCTTTATGGGATTTTATTTGTATAAACTTTATTGACAATCGAACAGCTACAGAGAAAACATTCAGATTGCCTCTCTTTAGCTGGAAGCAGTTAACGGGATCTTCAAGTGATGATATCAGCACTGGAGAAGACAACTGAAGGTATGTGTTCACTGTCCTTAGTAACACCCAGGTCACTTAGCGCTGACATAGGTGCCTATGACAGCGCAGATATACAGGAATGCAAGTATCGTTAGTAGGCATAGTCTAGAAAAATCCCTTTTATATTGCATACTGCTAACTTAAGCTTGGCGCACACAAATACTGGCCAATTTTTTCGTAACAAGCACAATTCAGAGATGAGCTAGGACACTTTCCCTAACAACTCTATGGCTTTCTCCACATTTTACATTTACCAAATGTGAAGCATTACCATGGTGTTACAAAGGTGACCAGCAGGATTTACACCTAAATATAACTCCCTCATTATCCCTTATTTGAAATCATACAATTAGAACTAACAGTACAGCTCCCATGATGATCAGTAGATCATTATTTTGAGGACAGATATCACAGTTGGCTATACAACTACTTGTGTGTGAGTGCAGTTCATTATGGAGCCTGAAATTGCTACTGACAGGATATTAACAGAAGTCTACATAAATGTAAAAAAAAAATCTCACAAGATGTCTTTTCATAGTAAATCAACATGTACAGTACAGTATGTCAGGTAGACAAATGTGTCCAGCACACCTCTAAAAAGTACACCCGTCTGGTCAAAATGGTCCCAATTAAACCTTATGATGACTATTTTTTTTAAGGGCCAATCATAAATAAAAAGGAATATTTGCTTGCTGGTAGTGCCCTTTGCCATGTTCATTTCCAGAGTATCATCCATCAGAACCACAGGGAAGATACTGATTTGGGCCATGATACCGATTGACTCTGCCAAAATGTTGTTTCCATGGCAAACTACTATACCACTCTACTTACTAACCCTTGTTGATCATCATATTCCACAACCACCACCCCTAGCTGACTCCAGCGCTTGTGGAACTACATGCCCTAGCATTAGAGACATGCTGGGACTTGTAGCTCCACAGCTATTGGAGAACAACACATTTGTACAGTACTGATCTGCTTCAAATTCGGATTACACATATTGTTCCACCATCAGGTTTTATAAAAAATATAAAATAAAAAATCTGTTCTCAGAGGTAACTCAGGAAATTGAACCTGCAGTGCTAGGTCAGCATGCCCGGTCACTCTGTTATATGACCAAATAGCCATAATCAGATGCCAATGCCAGCTCATCTCAGTGTGATTCACTCAGCCTCATGTGGTGCTAAGTGATAAAAGTCAGAGAGAGGAATGCCGAGTCCTGATTGGAAGAGTTCAGCACAACAAGCAACAAAAGGCGATGGGGCAGAATTAAATGCACTGTAACTATAATAACTGTACTTTTCCAGGAAAATATAGGTGTTAGGGTATAATCCTAATCTTGATCCTACATCTCATGGTGGGTTATCTTTCCATGTCAATGGCTGTCCTCGCACAATATAATATATAAACATGATAAATGGGTCTTTGATGAAATTTAGAATGATATTTTTGCCTATAATAATAACAATATAGATAGTATTGTGTATGGCTCTGTAGTACCTTAATTATTATAATGCAGTTTCATTTACTGCCAATCAGAATATATCATAGGATAATACACAACTTTGAATGGGATAGGCCATATACAGCCTTCATTAGCACTACTGGGCTGCTGAATTAACATACATATTGTACTGAAGAAAATTGTGAAGATTTGCCTATATATATAGAGAGAGAGAGATGGGAACAGTCCACCAATGCTGCAAAATGAGATACAACAGCTGGATATATATCTGAATTTGCGTGCATATTGGAATTGTGTGCAGTTAGCGTGAACCCCTGTTCTCGGTGGTACAAGATAATATTCTTTGGATACAAAGACGTTAATCAAGCCACACAAACAATATATGTAAAAAAGATATTTATTAAAAAGTAAAAGGAAAAATACTTAACTTGCTTGTCAATTCATCTACTTCAGAACATAAATGGTTTCTATTCCCAGGAGCCCCCTCCAACACCTTGAAGCTGGGATCTCGTACATCGAGCAATAGGCTGCCTGTATACTGACAGGTTACATCTTATATAGGAAGGAAATCCCATGCATAAGCAGTTTAACATGTCTAAAGGTTATGTCTGGAAATATAAGTACAAAAAAGAATAGACAGTAGGGGGCACTGTTGCCTCAATTAAGAAAGTTGGACATGTCAAGACAGTTTACTATGCTTATGGTGTATGCTTAGATTAATGATGAAGGTAAGACCATGTTTACTGAGGATTAGTAATGTCTGGCCACAGAGACCTATGTCCTGTCCTTGGGTTCTTTCTGTCGAGAACACCTTGTGCAATGTTTGACCACCTAATATCTGACCATTATCTAATGCCTTATACATTTATAAAATCACACAACAATATGGCTTTCAGCAACCATTTTCTGCACTCCCATCACAATCCACCCTTGATTTTATAATGTAGAGGGCATTAATTCATTCATCACCTTTCTACCACTAAGATAATACACATTAGCTATTAAACAAACATGTACAAACACAATCAGTTGACACTTAAACATATTGAGTCCTTGATGGTAATTGTCCTGTGTGAGAATCACACTACATTCCAATTGTTGTAAAGTCAATATCTCATATAAAGGATCTCTTTACCCTTGCACTGTGGATTAATCCCATGCAATTTAACAGTTTTTTTCCCGTCATCGGGCACTTGGTAATGCAGTCTGATCACAAGCCCAGGATAAACATCTTTCTTGATAACAGATCCTGAAAGAAGGGAAAACAGGGTGACTCTCAATATCTAATACAATATAATACTTTAGTCCCATAAATATAATTTTCTATTTAAATGTCCTAGTGTATTTGCTTAACAGCAAAATCTACACCTTAACTCTGTTTAAATATATCTAAACAAACAGAAACAAATAGAAATAAACATTTTCTTTAATCAGCTGCTACTGTAATAACCAGAAATATATATTACACTGTAATATCTCACTAAACAAAACATTCCCACATTCTCTGGCAGTTTTGTGGATAGTAAGAAATAGAAATGACCCTCCAGTGTACTCAGTGCTATGTTTGTTTCAAGCTTCTCAATTGTCTCAAAGATGTTTGTCTTTGTCAAACATGAACGTCTTCTGATTTTCTCTGTCCATGGTTTGGAATAAGGCTTGCTGGAATGTGACATCAGCTTCTTCATAGCTTCACAAGTCTTTGCACAATCAGTGCTGCGTCTGCAATGAATTTCACCATCAGGCTATGAGCGTGTGTATTAGCATGTACAGAGGGCGAGCGACAATCACCAAGGAAGTAGATGTCCATCTCAGTGCAGCAGAATTTTGACTCTCTCACGTCCAGTGGACACAGGGCCAATAAACGCTATCTGCCACACCTGTCCTACTCTTTTTACTCTGTATATAGAGCCCATGTCTTCAGTTTGCTTTGTAGTTCACCAGCTGATCTGTTTTGCATTTCTCCACAATGTTTGTTGCCATCAACTGTGTCATGGGAATTTATTTTCTCTGGGACCAGGCATACCAACCTTTCTGCTTCTCTGCGGCCACACTGCACATGAGCCCATTCTCCCAGATTGTACAGTTCTACTTCATTGCCAACTAGTCCAGTGTGGGCATTGACATGGCCCACGGACACAGGCCTACGAACGCACAGGGCAGTGCCACCCCAGATTACTTTTCTGTAGACTTGCCAGTTGTTCTGCTTCCATGTCGGCATCCAAGGGGTGAAGCCTTGCAACACGGTCCAGCTGTCTGTTCAAAGAACTATAGGACTTTGTGTAACTGACTGGAATGCTGCTGCTGTCCAGGAGTGTCCTTGCATTGTCAGTGTGGCTGCTCCATCTGTGAAAAACCTGGCAGGTGCGGGTTTTTTGCTATTCTCGCAGCCTATTGAATATGCCCCTATGTTTATGGTGTATGCTTAGATTAATGCTGAAGGTAAGACCAGGTTTACTAAGGATTAGTAATGTCTGGCCACAGAGACCTTTGTCCTGTCCTTGGCTTCTTTCTGTCGAGAACAACTTGTGCAATGTTTGACCACCTAATATCTGACCATTATCTATTGCCTTATACATTGTCTAATGCCTTATACATTTATAAAATCACACAACAATATGGCTTTCAGCAACCATTTTCTGCACTCCCATCACAACCCCTGAATCATGTGTATTTGCATTGTCGTTTAATTGAAGTATAAATATGCCTGGTGCATATACATATGACTTGCCAGTTCCAATCATTTTTGGGATGGAATCCGTGAATCGATATTGTCCAACATGTCGTTTTCTACAAGATCCCCTGAATCCAGTCATCTGCAGAATGGGGAATTGCCCAAGTTGATTGCAGATATACAGTATGTGCCCCAATACTAAGAATAATGTTTTTTGATGGATTCAAACTGCCGCACGTGGGGGATAATTCAGCGTGCAATGCTGAATGCAGATTCCTGATTATCGGGAATCTGCGCTTGTGCAGGACCCATTCTGCAGAACGGGTCATGCATGATCACACGCAGCTCCTGCTATGCCTTTGCCTGATTGTCAGGCAGAGGCATTTAAGGGGCGGAGTGGGGACAGGCGTGTCTGCCCCATTTTCCGGGAGTGGCAAGGCCACGGGCTGCATCCACTTACGCAGTTTCTTGGCCTCACAAGCTGGCCAGCCTACATAAGATGAGGCTTACTCAATGGCCGGCACTGTCTACCCGGCCGCGATGGTTATCCCAGCCTGCAACCTTAGGTTGCAGAGAAAAAGATACAAGCAACACGCTAAATCAGTATTTATAGGAAAAATGGAAGGCAGCCACCTAAGGGTTAAACCAATTCCCCATTAGATAAAATCTAAAAAAAAAAAAACTTTTTGCGATGCCTATAAACAACATTGTATAGATGTCGTGTAAAGAACATAGGCAACTAAATAAACACCACGGCCTGAAAATTTTTGTATATAATATATAAAATATTGTGATAGAAGCACTGGAGAAGTGTGGAATGGCTGCTATATATGTCCCAGATTCCTGTCATATGTGTTCTGAAACCCCCAGGAGAAGTCTGATTGGGAAAAACAGACTAGAAATGTCGGCTTTAGAAAAAAGCCGGAATGGGTCCTGGGGGTGTGGATGTGAGGAGAGGGAGGGCTCCATCCACGGGCTACTCCAGGTTTTGGGCTTTTCAGCCTGGCAACATGCTCATTAGGGCTTGCAGCTGGAAGTGGCTAATATAAGCTGGGTTTGTTTCTGGCTGAGCGTCTCACACCTGGGAGAGCAGGCAGACTAGCCTGTTCAGAGACACTTGGTTACTTTCCTTGTAAATACTGTGCACGTGTTTTGTTGATGGTGAGGGCAATAGGCCCTACCATTATTATAGAGAGGGAATCTGCTGTGTAGCTAGTGCCCAGCTGGGCTAGGACTTATGTTTATGTTTTGTTCATGTTTCTATTCATTTGGCACAATAAAGACTGGCGCCGACCAGTTTGTATGAGAACCCCAGACTTGTATCCTGTTTCTAAGGCTGCTGTGTGTGTAAAGAGGGAGTCCATCTACCCCAGGAGAGGGACCCCTATCCCGACTGTGTCACATTATATTATACACTTTCAGACAGCTCCTGCTGCATTTGCATATTTGCAAGGACGGAATTGCAAAACTGCTTGTGTGCAGCATTGCAATTTCGTCCAGTGCTGAATCACCCCCATGGTTGGCTATTTAGTGTTCAAATTCACTGCATTTACTATAAGGCAGTTTGAGAATCAAATGTCAAACCACTGGTGATGTGTGGAGGTTTTCTTAGGCCAAAACCCTATTGGCTTGTGTAAAAAGCGTGATTTAAAAGCATATACTATATGTAATTTTCTAAGTGGTCTACTATTGGCTATTTAAAACGTATACCAGTTTGACATCACATGCATTATAAAAGTCTGTAAACTTCAATTAGTGAGTGATTGGAGTTTTCTTGATAATATTAACTTATTATTATCTTATTAATTTCTGTTTACTTATTTTTTTATTTTGTCAGTTTGCATTACAGTTTCTTGTCTCATTTTTATTTAAGTCATTTCTTTGTCTTTTGGAGAGATGTGCATGGCCGGATTGGGACAGATTTTCCAGCGAAGTTTGTAATTTTGCTGACAAATTTCGGTTCTCAGAAACGTCATCTTTCATGGACAAACATCATATTTTATGGACAAACATCATCTTCATTGACTTTTGTCCATGAAAGTTGATGTTTGTCCATGAAAGATGACATCTTGCCTATTTCTGAGAACCAAAATTTTGTGGGAAAAATCCGAAATTGGCAGGAAAATCCAAACCCATTTGAGCCTGCACATCTCTAGTCATTTGTGAGTGTGGTATGAGTGGCATTTGTATTAGTAATGTTAGTTTGTTGTGTTTGTTTGGTGTTCTGTGTTTTGTGTCTTTTTTTTTTTTTTTGGAGAGAGAGAAAGTAGAGGGATAAAGATGTGGAGGATAAAGAGATGTATCAAGAGTAGGAAGAGGTAGAGGCTGTAAAGGAGGGATTAGAGGAGGCAGGGGAGAGCAAACATGTTCAAAATATGTAGACAGTATATGACATGAGATTTTCACATGATGCTTGCTTGCTATGAGTAACTTTTGGGAGCCAGATGGCCTGGAAATATGCATACCTCTCAAATGTCCTGATTTGAGTGGACTGTTCCACTGTCCCAATTTTGTAGTTACTGCTGTACACAGCAGAAGCAGTTGTCTCCAATTCATGTGTCAATAAAGCTGTAGTTTTGTATGTAGGGGGTGGACTAGCCTTTCAGAGTACATAGGGGTCCTTTTACTAAGCAGTGTTAGGAGACCGAGTGAAAAGTGATAAGGTGCCAGCCAATCCGCTCCTAACTGCCATCTCACAGGCTGTGTTTGAAAAATGACTGTTGGGAGTTGATTGGCTGGCACCTTATCACTTTTCACTCTGTCTCCTAACACTGCTTAATAAATAGACCGATAAACACTCAACCGGGATGTGACCACACACATTGGGGAATGCCACCACGACCCCTATGATGTGTAATCTCTGATTCCAGCATTACTAATGTTGGGAGGTATAACACCTGTTATGGGCCAATATACATAATGAAGTCTGCACAGTGGAATTCTAAAAGTCAAATTATGCAGTACAAAACAAATCAACACATTGTCGGACATCTTTGAAAGGGTGAAATGAAGCACACTACCAGATTTGTCTTGGTACCTTAAAAAGTCCAAAGGTACATTCTAAACACACCTAACAAAATAATATGGAGTTCGTAAAGACAAGATGGTATAAGTTAGAATTTGGCTGCATTGAATGAAAACTTGGAAATGGAATGGGCGCAATGCAATATGAATGTGATCCAGAGTCATGATCTTTAGGCCGAATTTTGGTCCCACTATGAAATCTGAATATTGCCTCTTCTATAAGGACTACATTTTGTCTCTTACTAATACTGTATGTGGGGCTCGTATCTTGCCATATTTTGACTCTGTCGAGTCTTCAGTTCTGACAGACCCATTTGGAGGTGATGTGTGAGGAGGAGCTGGAGGAGGAACATTTGGTGAGGTAACTGCAACAGGATCTGCATCCACACCTGCATGTATGCCCAAGGACAGTTCTTCATTTGACAAGTCCCTAACAAATCCTTCCAGAAATTCTTGTATATCTGAAAGATTGTCTTCTTGTTTGCCAAAGTTCAAAACCATCTGAGCCTTTTATATGCTCATGCATATGTGGGGCAGAGTGATGCATCCACACGCAACCAGTACACAATCAACAAACGCCCATAAATCCATTCTCCCAAGGCAGACACATCATTTGTCACTCAGATCTCCTAGATGCTGCCCATGCAAATAAATACATTGGTAAGAGGACTGGTAAGACACCCTGTGTTGAGTGGTGATAGGAATTTGACATAGAGGGTACTGTAGCTTGTCAAAATCATGACCAGTGAATTATCAGAATCAGCCATTTTAATGTAGACAGCCAATCAGAAAACACCAGAGTCTTTATTAAGTATGCTTTCTGCAATAATCACCATTGCCATCATGAGAGTCACAGGCTTCAGTGGCGGGAGCTCCATGTCCTCATTGAGGTTTTGTACAGCCATCTTTGGCATGCGGTGCCTTATGTAGGACACGATGTAAAGGTGGCTGTGTACCACAAGGTGCGGAGGTGCCTATTCAGATTGGGGAGCCGTTGCACCATCGTGCAACTTGAGTGCAGGTGGTCGGACCTCAGGCGCCGCCAGCTGGACCTATTGGCCTGCCTATGGGCCCTCAACTTATGCAGTAAGTATGCATAACCAAATGTATGCATTAAAGTGTGTCGTGTCATTTAAGCGGACAACTTGCTCGCAAGGAGTTCTTTGCATCTCTTAAGATTTGAGCCATTTGGAAAGAAAGACATCTACACATCTCTTAAGATTTGAGCCATTTGGAAAGAAAGACATTACATAGAACTTAAACATAGGATCAAGCATGGCTGCCAAAGAACTTGATTTACAAGTCCAACATAATTAGCAGCATCACTTAATTTCATCTCCTCTTTCAGCTTCTCTAGCTGTTTTTCCAGCATTTTAATTAAGGGTATGACCTGACTAAGGCTGGTAATGTCTAAACTTACTTCATTGGTTACAATTTCAAATGGTTACAATAGTTTGCATAAAACCAAGAGTATTAATGGAAGTTAAATAGAATTTGGTAGAGGGGACACATGACCTCAACTCTAAAAACTGTTGTGGAGCAGTATGGCAACTGTCATAATTGGTTCCAGCCCTAGCGCACAAAGATTTTTTTTTGGAATCCTGGATTGCATTAGAGGAGTCATGATATTCCAGATTTTGATAAGTAATTTGCATGAACTTGCTGCAAATGACATAACAGGGAGGAGGTGTCTAGATGGTTAATGTCTCTACCTCTACTTACTTTGTGTGATGTTCTGGTTTTGTTGTGGGCCTGGGGTTGTGATAGGAGCAGACACAGAAGCAGATTTAAAACAAAATGTGGAACTTTTAATAAGTGGTTTGGCAGACATGAACAATGGGAGAAAATAAGTCCAGGGATGGCACTAAAGTGCAAATGGGAACTGAGATGAATGCAATGAGTAAAAGTCCAGGTAGTTGCAGATAGGAGCCAGTATCCGGGTCTTGTGAGGGTGGTGAAAAAAGACTTGTCCAGCAGTGTGAGTTTCTGATTAATAGGGAAATGTCCAGTTAATGACAGGCAGGGGAAATCAGGTGTAGAGGTTGAAATGTCAGTGGAGGCAAAGTGCACGGTGAACAGCAGACTCAGGTTCTCAGGCAAGGGGAAGGTAATGGAGGATGCAGGGTAGGAGAAGAAAAGCAGGCTGGCAGGTAGCATTACACAGGAACAGATGGTGAGCACAGGGAACTCTCTCTCAGCTATGCTGAGAAACACGTTGCACTGGCAATGAAGCGAGGCTCTGAACCTCCCTAAATACCAAGTGCTGTGCCGTGACTGGCCAGAAAGAGCATGTGACAAACCAGGATTGGGCGATTAGGACCCGTGACCGGAGGCAAGATGGCGGCGCCCATGCCAGAGTGGAATGGAAGCACCACCAGTCCTCACCAGCCCAAAGTGACAACATGCCCGCACAGAACCACGCACAGCCAACGCCCCTTGCCAAACACCAGCACCACCGCCAGACGCCCCCCACTATAGTGACCTCACAGGTAATACCCGTTGACCACCATGCCGAGAAACTCTGTTCGTGACAGTTTGGCATCACAAATGCTACAGATGTATTGACTAATGTTGTCAGGATTTGGGTAAAAATTAACCCACATAGAAGAGGTGGCTTTTTTGGTCTTATGCCCCGACTTGGCACTGCGTTTCTTCTTATCACTGGCAAGAACTGCTGCCACTGGAGGCTGATTTACTTTAACATGAACAACATCCTCCTACTGAATTATATCAACTTCTTTTTGTCCAACTCATTCATCAACACCCTTCATCAGAGCCGGCCCTAGGCATAGGCAAACTAGGCAATTGCCTAGGGCATTTGGAATGGTTTTGGGCAGCCACTGAGGCACAGGGCACCTGCTGCTGGCTTGGGCAGTGGCTACTATGCTGTTTGCTTCTGCTGGGCCTGATCGGAGCTGTCAGCTGAGATCCAATCGGGCCCGGCAGCAGCAAACAGTGAGCGGGTAGGCAGGGGCGGTTACAAGGGTGGGGCACCTGGATAGCGGGGCTCTGGTAGTGGTTAGGCGGCCACAATTGGAGCTCTCAGCTTGGATCGGGCAGCACCTGAAGCTCACAGCCAGCAACAACCTCCAGGTAGACTGGAGCAGAGTAGCAAACTCTGCACTGTGGGAGTATTGAGCAGTGGGCATGACCAAAAATGGCCGATGGTCTCTGGAGGAGGGCTGCAGGCAGCAGTATAATAAGTCTGACTCATTTTATGCCGTTCACTTCTGCGCCGCTGGCCATAACAAAGGAGGATGCTTGGATAGTTATATATTCTGTGCATTTAGCACGTGTTTCTTTAACAATAAAAAATAAACCATAAACCAATGTGTTATATTTGGTGTCCGTGTATAAACACGCTAAGCTTAGTGTGGGCACCAACAAAAATCTTGCCTAGGGCATCAAATTGCTTAGGGCCGTCTCTACCCTTCCTCATTAGCAGCAAATACACAATTTTCCCCTTCATTCTATTGCACTTCCAAAGTAGCATCCTTTACAAAACACACACACTCGCAAAAAAATGTAAATTGAATTCTAATAAAAGCCTTGAAATGTTTTTTTTTAACACTGGCCAAAAAAAACAAAATGCCTTGTTTCCACTTGTTTATTTTTGGGATGCAGCTATCAGGACACATCTACTCTATACACACACACTAAGCACATTATTATGCACTGCCTTTAGGAAACACACAATTTAAAAATATATCATTTTAATTGAATTATAATAAAATACTTGAAAAGGTTTTTGTAACACGTGCAAAAAAAATACTTCTTTCCACTTATTTGTTATTTTGGGTGCAGTTGTCAGAGACATGTCTACGCTACACACACACTAAGCATAGTAATATACACTGCCTTTAGGAAACACATTTAAAAAAAAAAGTACAATTATTATTGAATTATAATAAAAGCCTTGAAATTATTTTTCTTTAACACTGGCAAAAAATACTTTGTTTTCACTTATTCATTTTTGGTGTGCAGCTGTCAGGGACATGTCTACTCTATACACACCCAGTAAGCACACTAATATACATTGTGTGTGTATATATATATTATACTGCAATGCCATTTTCCTTGTGATTTTTTGCTGCTCTGCAGCGCCGCAGAGCAGCACACCGGAGTTTACAGAAGAAGGTAAGTATAACTTATATGGGTGCACTGCACCCATTATAAATACGCCCCTGCACAGTAGCTTGTTTGCACTGCAGTGCGCTGGATTGCAATTGTTGCTAGTTAGTGTGTCTGATAAATACACATACACACTTGCAGTGAGCCCACCTACTCCCCATTTACCTACTACTAACTCTGTCCTCCTAACGGTGTTTTCTCATTTTTTTCGGAACAAGTCTACACCCTCTCCCTACATTCGGGATGTAGTCAGGAAGCCGACGGTCTAAATGCCGAACGCCGGCTTCCCGTCTGTGTAATCCTGGCAAGGTACTAATGACAATCGTTGAAATTCCGACGCCTGTCATTAGACCTATGCCGGGAGCCCGATGCCTGGCATACTGAACGAAGGTAAGCCGGTCACAGACAGCCGTGCGGGTAGGGGGGGGGGTGTAATGGTTAGGGGGACTTAACCATCCTAAGTCCCGGGGGGATTTAGGATTAGGCAACCCCCCCGGGAGGGTTAGGTTTAGGCTAGGGGAAAGGGGGGGTTAGGGTTAGGCACCCCCGGGGGAGGTTACAATTAGGCACCCCCCCGGGTGTCTTAGGTTTAGGCAGCGGGGTAGGGGGGGTTAGGTTTAGGCACTTAGAGGGGAGTTAGGGTTAGGCATCCCTAAAGGAGGGTTACGGTTAGGGTAGGGAATTAGGTTAGCGATACTTACCTAATTGGCAGCGTGGATCCTCACCTCTGATGGGCTTCTGCTGTCGGGATTTGCGGCCGGCGGTAATACCTACTACACCCCTACATTCTGCTGTGTGAAATGGCACCTGATCATGAGGGATGGGCTGTTCTATGCAATCCAAAGCACACAAGATCCGACATTTCCGGGAAAATTCTATTTGCCTTGTTCTGAGATTAGATCTTGGTAGAAACACCTGAGCTGGAACTCAGATCCATATGGAAACCCCATGTTCAGGTGTGTTCGGTTTTCTGAAAAACTGAACCGCTCATCTCTAATATGTACCACTGCTGACTGCTGCAATTTACCAAACTAATTGTGACGCGGTGTGCAAAGCTGACCGCAACATGAAAGCCCTCACCAATAGCGTAAAGCTTCATGGTGGAGGCAGTACATCACAATGAGACATTGCACAGGCAATGCTAGGTAACTAAGTATAATGCCATCCATTGACAGTTCAGGTATATTGTGTAGAGTATCATACTAAAGAGTTTTCTGTGTTTCATGTAATTTTCACATTGAATACTTAATATTCAAAAGCTTTTTCTGTACATAGGCATAGCAGCATACAATCCTCTTTTGCTGTATTGCTTAGCAGAAATATTAGATGTGATTACACTGTGAAACCATGGCTTGTACATCACATTACATAAGATGTGCACCCAGGGAATCTAGGAAGGGATACTTTGAACCGAGGGGCTTGTTTACCACCCTAATCTCCCCCCTCATAACCCCATCATTCCAATTTACTTATCTATGAGTAGCCACACATTTATACTACAGCAAGCAGACCTATGTGGTGTATTTTATATAGTAAATGTATAAATCACTGCACTGCCCTGTTCTCAGCTTCTATGGGGTTGGAGATAATTACGGCAAGACATGATACTGCACTACAATGTCATGTGGGTCCTTCAGTGACGGTGCTACCAGTAATTTTAAACACTAAATACAGGTACTGCGCTTGGCTACTTAATGTATATAAACCAAGAATTGACTGTTCTACCCTAGTTTAAATAAACTATTTTATTCTAAATGTGAGTGGTAAATAAATAGCATATCCTAATTATTAAGCTTATAATTGAAAAAATTGAAGAAAAGGAAAAAAATGGTATATGCACATGCCCGTTGTGTTATTGGTTATCCAGTCTTATGAATGTCATATAAAAAATTCTGTACAAATGTTGAGGTATTAGCAAGTTCCCAGTCTGTAATCTGTCTTCTCGAGGTAAGCTCACCGGTTGCTGCACTTGGTGAATAGGCTCCCCCACTCTTTACCTGTTCAGAGGGAGTGCTGGTAGGTGATGAAAAATGTGTCAGCTGTTCTTGATGTGCTTCATGGTCTATCTGCATTCCTAATTCCTCTGTGTATACTCACACATTGGCGTGGTAGCATGGCGACCACTTGGGACCTCCCAAGTTGTTCTCCTCTCACGACATCCCGCTGTCAGTGTATTCTCTTTCCACTTATTATGTTTTATGTTTGATCTAGCACAGATTGGATTTTAAGTTCCATTTGTCCGGATATATACATTTTCTGCGGGATCATTATTTTATAACTTTTTTAGGTATGAAATTAGGTGCTACATTTTAGGATTTCAGACTTCATCACAAACAATGTTTTTATATCTATTTCTAATTTTATTTTTTTATTCTATTTTATTCTTATTGTTCAGCATATTACACTGATTTCAAAGATAAGATATATATCTTCACGATACTTCTTATTTTGTCAAGTCTTGCATGGGATATACCTAGTTCGATTGATTAAGTGTGGCAGTTATACTTAATATAATTTCTTTGAATTTAAGAGGTTAGTGTCAGGTTTGGATTAGTTTTTTAACCCAGGGTGCAGGAGAATAAACTGGAACGGGTTTGCAGTATTGAAATGCAGTAGGTTTAATAGGAGTATTATAATTCATGAAATGGAGATAGATATATAAACTGGCAGAAAATAAACAAGTCCAAGTGATGTGTAGCTGAAAACAAATGTCTGGCAGGAAAACAAAGTCCAATTAGTGAGGCTGGGAACAGGTGTCAGACAGAGAAAACAAATTCCAATAGAGGTGTGACTGAGGAACAGAGGTCTAAAGTACTGGAGTGGGTTCTGAGTCCGGAGAGCTGGGGTGAGTAATGGAGTATAGCAGGGTAGAAGCATATATCCGGGAACGGCCTGTGATGGAGACAGACCAGGAAACAGAGCACTGCTGGGACTGCAAATGTCACACTGAGCTAAGAAGCACAGGTAACTCTCACACAACTTGCACTGTGTATACGTTGAACTGGCAACTAGAGGGCGTGCTGAACACCCTTAAGTACCATGTGAAAGTACATGATAGGCTGCTGAGAGTAACCACAAGATGCTCTAACCTAATTGGCCCATTCAGGTCACATGCCCAAAACCAAGATGGAGGCGCACAGCAATCCCCAGCATGGCAGCGCTGGACAGTCTTACCTGTAACTACATGGCTTGTACCCCTCAGACATCCACATGCACCTTGTGCCAAACTCCGGGCACCAGCACCCCCACCTATAGGACTGGGCCAAAGCACCCACACAGGCAGAGACTCACCATGTACAACAACTCTGGTCATGACAGTTAGTTTGTAAAACCTTAGTTACAGCCAGCTTATGGCATATGATTCACTAACTCACAGCTATCTTTTCTGTGGTTTTGGATTAATGATTGTCATTATGTGTCTGTGACAGTAGATCGAATTCCACAACAATCAATCTACTCAGCTGTGTGTTCACTTAAGTGGCATCAGAATTTAAACCTATTTGGTTGCTACTATCATCCATTATCGAGAAAATATTCGAATTGGTTAATATCACTCAAATAAGGCAAACTGTTTGGATACCATGTCAGGCTATCAGGTGATCAAGCCTTCAGTGGTGAAACGCACGTTCTGATGTTCATTACAGCTCCCGGGGGGAAGCTGCATTAGGCAGGTCCATTGAGCAGGATTTCTCCTTTAAGCTCTCCTTCCAGGACTTTTTCTTTGTGTGTGGGCTGCCCCTCCCCTGTGGTGTATTTGGTACCTGCAATGCTTTAAGCAACAGGGACTGTCTAACACCGCACACGAGGCTGCCACCCTCGCACTGTACTTTTATTTCCATTGGCACGGTCCCTAGACCACCTCTCAATTGTGGTCATTATAAGCTCTACGATAGTAAGTTTAACCTAAATTGAGTGGTTAATTATTGTATCTTTTGAGATCAGTATGTAATAATATACAATGTATCGGTGGTTGCGCCTTTGATGTCACTGGCGCAATAATAAAAGCACTATGACTGCACTTTAGTCTGAGCACTATGTATGCTTAGAGGCACGCTGAAGCCTGTTTATATGTAGTGTAGGCTGCTAGGCCGTTAGGCTGTTAGGGTGTCCAGTATCTGAAGTGTTCAGTTCTAAAGTGTATTGAGCATTTAAAATCAATATTACCGATAGACCGACGTTCTTGTTAGCTGTGAAGTGACACTGCCATCTTTCATCCTACAGGTAACTACTCCAACCAGATGCAACAATTCTATGTTTTATAGCATAGCAGCTATTACATTGCATAGGTAACTACTCCAACAGATACAACAATTCTATGTTTTATAGCATAGCAGCTATTACATTGCATAGGTAACTACTCCAAATGCAACAATTCTATGTTTTATAGCATACAGTAGCAGCTATTACATTGCATAGGTAAATTGATATTAGTTGCAGTAAGTTGTTTTAAACTTGTACTATGTTTTAATATTAAAGGGAATTAGAGTGGTATACAGACCTCACTATGCACAGATTTGATTAGCACCTTCTGCTGTGGGTGATGGACTATTTCTAAGGGGGTGTGGGTAATCAGGATGCACACATGTTTGTAGCCTTATATCTAGTTCAGTGTAGGCTGTTAGGGTGTTTAGTATGAAGTGTTCAATTCTAAAGTGTATTGAGCATTTAAAAGCAATATTAGCGTTAGACCGTTGTTAAACCGAAGGAAAATAGATGGAAAACACACTGCAAGCCAACACGAACACAGATGGACTACACTCAAGCTACACAGTGAGTCACCAAAATCATCAAAACAAACTCCTGCAGCCTGCATAACCTGCACACTCTACACTGATCTCCCTGGTTTGGACACTGCAAAACCTTTGTCCTCAGCTGTAGCTTCTTGCATTGAAATTTCAGTTTTTGAGAAACCTCTGAATGCACATCATCCATTCAGCCTTCCCTCTAATTAGATGCATCCTCTGTTGTGCTTTCCTGTCCACTTCCTACTTACTCTCTTGTCATTCTTCGCTCTCCCTCCACCCTGAGTCAGCCACCATGCCTCCTCGCCCCTGCCCCATACCAACCATATCCATCGGCTTACACCTTCCCCTTAGATCTAGCCCACATGCCCTCATCCACAACCCAGACAATCTCATCCACATATCCCCCGTCCCCTCCCTCCCATTCTCCTGTGCTCTCTGGAACACCAGATCCGTCTGCAATAAACTGCCTGCTATCCACGACCTCTTTATTTCCCACTCTCTAAATCTTCTCGCTATCACTGAAACCTGGCTCTCCTCCTATGACACTGCCTCCCCTGCTGCACTCTCCTATGGGGGCCTCACCTTCACCCACTCTGTCAGACCTGACAACCACCAAGGCGGCAGAGTGGGCATCCTCTTATCCCCCAACTGCACCTTTCGCATTATCCCACCTGAGCCCTCCCTTTATTTCTCACCTTTGAGGTACACTCTATCCGTCTCTTCTACCCCATTAATCTCTGTGTTGCAGTCATCTACTGGCTCCAGGCCCCCCCACCCAATTCCTTGACAACTTTGCTGCCTGGCTTCCCCAATTCCTCTCTGCTGACTTTCCCTCTATAATCCTTGGTGACTTTAACATCCCTATTAACATCACAAATCCTGCATCCACCAATCTTCTTGCCCTCTCCTCCTTTGGACTTTCTCAATGGACCTCCACCGCTACCCACTGTCTCGGCCACTCCCTTGACCTTGTCTTCACCCATCTGTGTGCTCTGTCTGATTTCTCCAACTCTCCATTTCCCCTCTCTGACCACCACCTACTCTCCTTCACTCTCTCAACTCCTCCACTCCTCCCCTCACCCAAAGCCACCACCATCAGGCGTAATCTTGAGACTCTTGACCCTGCAGTCCTGTCTTCATCACGTGATACTCTCCTCTCTCCTCTATCAACCATGGCCTGCCTTAATCAGGAGGCCTCCTTCTACAACATACCCTCACTTCTGCACTTGACTCCATTGCCCCCACCTCCTCTGTCCCCCTCCGTCAGTCCAAATCCCAACCCTGGCACTCCAAACTGACCTGGTTTCTCCAAAAGTGCTCACGCACAGCCGAGCTCCTCTGGAGGAAATCTTGCTCTCTGGCGGAATTCCTTCACTTCAAGTTTGTCCTCTCTTCCTACAGCTCAGCACTCTCACTTGCCAACCAATCCTTCCAGTCACTCATCTTCTCTCAGTCCTCCAATCCCCGCCACCTCTTTGGTACTTTCTACACTCTCCTTCGTCCCAACCCTCCCATCCTCCCTCACTGCACTTTGTCACGGCCAGGGTATTTCAGCAGGGCGCTAGACAGGTGTTACCTGTGAGGTCGTTGTGGCGCAGGCTGTCTGGTGGCGGAGCTGGTGTCTGGTGGGGGGCTTTGGCTGCGTGCGTTGTTGTGCGGGCCTGTTGTCACTCTGTGCTGGTAAGGCCTGGCAGCGTCTCCGTTCCGTTTGGCATGGGTGCCGCCATTTTGCCTTCTGGCCATGTGATGTGGCTGGCCAATCCTGGTGAGTCACATGTTCCCTCCAGCCAGTAACAGCATGGCATGGGGTATTTAGGAAGGTTCAGTGCCTTCCTTCTTTGCCAGTGCAACGTGTATCTCAGCCTAGCTGAGAGGGAGTTCTCTGTGCTTATCCTGTTCCTGTGAAATTCGCTGTCTGCCAGTCTGCCTGTCAGCTCCTAGCTTCCGCTGGACTACCCCGCTTCCTCCACCACCCTTGCCCATACTTGAGTGCTTGAGCCTGCTGACATCCTGCTCATTGCCTTAGTTCACTACCTGCATACCTGGCTTATTATTTTCCTGCATTACTACCCACATACCTGGTTGATTATTCCAGTCTCACTACCTGCACACCTGGACAGTTCTAATTGTTTCTACTTGGACATTAAACCATTACTCCCACCACAGAACTCTAGTGCACGTTTATACTGTATATACCTGGACTTTTATTTACTGCCATATTTTATGTCTACTCAAGCACGTATTACAAAACCTAGTTTTATATTCAAACCCGCTTCTGTGATCTCCCAGAACATAACACACTTGACTTTGCCTCCTTCTTTTTCAAAATTGAGGCAATTCGTGACAGTATTTCTTTCAATCTCTTTGCTGCAACACCTCCTCCCCCACCATCCATACCTCCCAGTCACCCCACCTTGTGCTCCTTCAGCCCCACCACGGGCGATGAGGTCCACTCCCTCATCTTGTCCTCTTCCCCCTCCACCTGCCTTTTGACCCCCTCCCTTCTTGCCTTCTATGTTCCCTCTCCTCCACCGCCTGCTCCCACCTTGCTCACCTTATCAACTTATCTCTCTCCACTGGCATCTTTCCCTCAGCAATCAAACATGCTCTTGTCACACCTATTCTTAAAAAACCCAGCCTCGACCCGTCCTTACCAATTACTTCCCCATTTCTCTTCTCCCTTTTGCCTCCAAACTTCTTGAACGGCTTGTCTACAGCTGCATCACCAGCTATCTCTCTGACAACTCCATCCTTGATCCTCATCTGGCTTTCGCCCACTGCACTCCACTGAAACTTCCCTGGACAAAGTCACCAATGACCTGCTTGCAGTCTAATCCAGGGGCCACTTCTCTCTGCTCATCCTCCTAGACTTCTCTTCAGCCTTCGACGCCATGGATCATCTCCTCCTCCGCACCCTTCAGACCTCTGGCATCTCTAACACTGTCCATGCCTGGTTCACCTCTTACCTCACCAACTGCTCCCTCTCTGTGTCTGCCTCTGGCTCCACCTCCCCCCTTCCACCCTTCCCGTTGGTGTCCCACAGGGTTCTGTCCTGGGCCTGCTGCTCATCCCCCTGTACACCTCTACACCAGGAGAACTCATCAGCTCCTTCGGCCTTCAATACCACCTCTATGCCGATGACATGCACCTATACCTCTCCTCTCATGAACTCTCCCCTTCTGTCCTCTCTCAGGTATCCAGCTGCCTCTCTGCCATCTCTTCCTGGATGTCCGAATGCTCTCTGAAGCTCAACATGGACAAAACGGAACTCTTCATCTTTTCCCCTAACTGAGTCTCCACTCCGACCAATCTCGCTATCACTGTTGACAACACCATCATCTCCCCTGTTCCCCAACTTCGCTGTTTGGGTGTCACCCTTGACTCCACCCTCTCCTTCACACCCCACAGTCAATCTCTGGCTCAATCCTGTTGGTTCCAGCTATGCAGCATTGCTCGCATTAGGCCTTTCCTCTCCCAGAATGCTACCAAACTGATCATTCATTCACTAATCATTTCTCGGCTTGACTACTGCAACCTCCTCCTTACTGGTCTCCCACATTTCCATCTTGCCCCCTCCAGTCTGTTCTCAATGCTGCAGCTACACTTTTCTTCCTCTCCCACCGTTCCACTTCTGCTGCTCCCCTCTGCCAAAACCTGCACTGGCTCCCATTCCCCTACAGAATCCTCTTCAAACTCCTCACCTTCACATACAAGGCCCTTTCTAACTTCACTGCTCCCTACATCTCCAACCTCATCTCCTTACATATTCCCTCCCGCCCACTCCAGTCTGCCAATGACTATTACCTCTCCTCCACCCTTATTATTTAATCTCATGCTCGTATCCAAGATTTTGCTCGCGCAGCCCCCTTACACTGGAATGAGCTCCCTCACTCGCTCAGGATCTCCCCGACCTTGCAGAGCTTTAAATGTGCACTGAAAACCCACCTGTTCATCAAAGCATACCCTTCCACCACATAACCATGTTACCAGGTCTCTGTCCCTCCCGCCTTAGCCATCTCTACCTTGCTTATTCTTGCACTCAGGTCCCCCTCTACACACTCATGCCTCATGTCATCTGTCCGTCTTCCCTCTCCCCTAGATTGTAAGCTCCTAGGAGCAGGGTCCTCCTCCCCACTGTCTCACAGCCTTCTTCTCTAGCAGTTCTATGACAGCTTTCACCTTCAGGGCTGTACTGTGTATGGAGAATTGTGTTGCTAATTGTTACTTGTATTCTGTTTATATTTTGGTTACTGTATTGTAATGTAATGTTCTGTGTACCCTTTATTGAATATACGGTGCTGCGGACCACTTGTGGCGCCCTATAAATAAAATGTAATAATAATAATAATAATAATAATAATAATAATATATGATTACAGGCATTTATGATCTGTACTCATTTCAAGTAATATGCCTGCCGATGACTGGTTATAAGTACAGATATTCTTGATGTTTTACTATATGTGTGGACTTTGCATAAGTATCTTTTGAGTTAAATGAAGTACACTATTTATGATCATTAGTGCATCAAAAGTCTATGGACCATATGCTGTTTCATAATCTGGATATTGATTTTGTTTGATTTATAGCTGCTTGTTCACTTATTGCAAGTTTTAAATACAAATAAGAAGATGCTCTACCATATGTGAGGATCCTACAAGAGTATCTTTCTTGAGTTGAACAAACTACGCTATATATGATTATTGGTGCGCTTAATGCTTATGACCATATGTTGTTTCAAAATCTGGATATTTACTATGTTTGATCTATGATTGTCTACTTACTGCAAGTCCTGAATAATAAACAAAAGGGTGTAGTAATTAAGGTGAATACATATTATGCTTACAAAAACTGATGATACAGTGTATATACTTACCTACCAGTTTGTTGACAACATATATCACTTAGTAGTGCAGATATAGGAGAGTTCATTACAATATATAATTATTAGGAAGGAAGGTCCCATTTATTATATTATACGCTGATCCTGCTACACAAACTCATTTAGAGTTCGATGTCATATCAAAATCATCACCACAGACTAATTATTGTCTATAAAAATGATTTTTTTTGCTTATTTTTTATGCTTCTATGTAGAAAAAAGCTCTCTGTTTATAGGGGATGACTTTTTCAGATTTAGCTATTAGAGTCTATATATCCCATATATTTTAAGGGAAGACAGATTAAAAATTATGTTTTAATTATCTACTTTATACATGAAAAGAGTGTCCCACGTAGAAATTGCATGCTAATTACAACTGAATTTGAGTACCTGGGTAATTACCCTGGTTCCAGTTTAACATCCTTGCACATCACTAGTCTGTGGTTCCTACACTTGCAATAGTGTCTAGCCTCCTGTGTGCTCATGAGCCAGAGCTGGATCAAACCATCTCATTTCACAAGCACGTCGGCCAGACCCAGGGGTCCTGAGCCAGATCTACAAAATAATCTGACCGTGACAGTTAGTTCAGGCCATGGATTAAACAGGGGAACATACCACACTGGAATACGCCATGTCTAATTTAACCAAACGTGTTAGACAATAGGAAACCATGCAACAACAAATCATGCAGTATCTACAGGAGCTATCTGCACAGATACAAAAAAATTCTGGTTCTCCAGCCGAAAATACCAGGAAAATTAATCCTCCAACATCCAATCTCAGGTTACCTACTCCCGATAAGTACGGTGGTAATCCAAAAAATTGCCAGGGGTTTCTCAACCATTGCAGTATCCACTTTGCAACCTTCAAATTGCCATACTGAGAAATCTAAAACTGCTTACATCAGTGGTCTCCAACATTAATTGAGATGCGAGCTACTTTAGAGAAATAAAACCTCCTGAAGAGCTACTAAAATTGTAGAAAAATAAAATCTGGCTAATAACTAAACACTTGAAGGTAATTTAATGAAAACAAGAAATGTTTCATAGAAAATAACAATGCAGTTAATTATTACAGTGATATTGTTGTAGTTGGTAAATAAAATTTAAGCACAGGCACAGTTTACTGTTGAGTACCGGTACGTGCAGTAGAGGAGCTAAAGATATAGGCAAGGCTGCTGTGTAATTTTCTGGCAGGGCTGGGCGGGAGTCACTCGTTCTGCTGTAGCATAGACACCGTGGGTGGAACCACGGGGAAGCACGCCAAGTGATTGCTGTAGAAGCTGCTGCAATCACCTGCCATGCTTTCCTGTGGCTCCACCCATGGCGTTGATGCCATGGGGGAGCACACATCCGAGGTCACTTCCTCCTAGTTTACTCGGCAGTATAGCAGCTAGGTGAGCTACCAAAATTAAGACCGCGAGCTACCGGTAGCTCGTGAGCTACAGGTTGGAGACCACTGGCTTACATCATTTCACTCCTAAAAGGACAGGCCTTGTCTTTGGCTTCGCCACTGTGGGAGAGGAGAGATCTTATATATATGGACATTTCTGGATTCCTCTCTAGGTTCTGTAGGATATTCGATGAACCTGGCAGATCCTCTTCAGCTGCATCTGACATCTTGCGTTTGAAACAAGGTCTCTAAACTGTGGAACAATATGTAATTCGTATCAGGACATTATCCTCTGAACTATCTTGGAATAATGAGGCTTTAGTAGCGTTTTTTTTGGTAAGGTTTATCTGATCAAGTAAAGGACGAACTTGCATCTCGAGAGTTACCCACTAAACTGGATGATCTTATTACCATTTGTAATCATGTGAATATCAGATTCAGAGAGAGACAGTTGGAGAAAACCCAGAAGGAGATTCCTAGGGTTCAGTTCACTTCTCAGCGGAAGTCGATGTCACCTCCTGTGGATGAGCCTATGCAGCATGGCAAGGCCCGTCTTTCTACAAAAGAACATAAACAGCGTATTAAGGAGAAATTGTGTCTTTATTGTGCAGCTGCTGATCATTCATTGAAGAATTGCTCCCGTAAGTCAGGAAACACTCCCTCCTAGATAATGATGAAGAAATGAATCTAGGAATAGAATTAAAAGAATTAAAGAATGTGCTATATCTGTTCAAGTGAAATACCCACAATGTTCTCGCTTCATCACAGCTTTGTTAGGTTCTGGAGCAGCAGAAAATGTTATGTCTGCAGAACTGGCTAAAGAACTTTCCAAACCTCTACAGGACGAAACCTCCATTACACCTGGAGGAGAAACACGTAAGGGCTATTGTGACAGGCTATGGATTATTTATCCTCTGGAGAATTGCTTTGAGAAACCTTCAATATACATGCAACAAGCACTTACTGCAGTTATTGGCTGCGGGTGATAGCCGACAGCTTAGAATGCTGCAGTGCATAATTGTCCTGTCTCTTCGCTGGATTAAAAGTTCCGGTGATTACTACATCCAGGATATCTAACATTGCCACCAACGCTGAAGGGTTTTCCTGTTTCGTGCAAGCAGTAAACAGTCTCTCTATACGAGTAAGTGTGCATACTTTTAAAAGACTGTATTCTCATCATTGCGCATTAACAGTGGACTATAATATTGGCTACATTTTAATTTGGATGATATCCTGAATACATTGGGACTTTTTTGTTGCCATACTACATATGATGCACGAGTTTTATTGACTTTCTTTAAACAAATAATTTTGTCTTTATTTTTTCTGCTATTCAAATCGGAGGTTATTAATACCAATATTTTCAAGCAGAGATTCAGGACCTGATTCAGAGCCGGACGCTCTGACCAGAGCGCTCGCTCTGAATCAGGGCCCTCCTACCTCAACTTGGAGCGGCCTCATGGACGCTCGCATAGCTGTGGGTTACCATCCACAGCTATAGCGAGCGTCCATGATGATGGTCGCGATGGTCAAGACCATCGCGACCATCGGGCTTGCGACGAGACCCTGTGGTAGGGTCTCGTGGCCGCAAGCCCTGGAGTGATTTTGGCTCTATCAGAGCCAAAATCACTCCCACTGACATCACTACTGATGTCAGTGGGGCCGGACCCAGACGGTAGGCGTTCCCATGGGAACGCCTCCGTCTGGCAGCCATGCCCCCGGCACGCCCACCAAAAGGGGCGTGCTGTCAGTCATCATCGACAGCACGCCCCCTTTGGTGCGAGACCCGGAGCGACAACTTGGCTGTCACTCCCCGGGTCTCGCGCATGTGCACGACGGAGCTCCCTCCATCGTGCGCATGCGCATTAGGGCACCATCGACCCACTTGCGAGCGTCCTACGCTTGCGAGCGGGTCTGAATTAGGCCCTCAGTTCTTAATTGCACTAATAATATGACCCTATGTATGGACACCTACTATAAAAGGACAAGAGTCTAATAATTAAGTGATACAGATACTTTTATATATATTTGCATATGTGGTCATCAGGCGCTGCATTGACGGATGTTATTATTTCCATAGCCTGTCCTGATCTATTGTAATATATTATTTTATTTATATAGTTTATTGTGGATTTTATCTATTATGTGTGATATTTTTATGTAATAAACTTTATTGTTATTTCCATTAAGCGCTCTTTTCATATCAGCTTATTATATTTGGTTTTTCTTATAAAACCATTCTATATTTATCCACTCATCTGATTTTGATTTTTTTTCTTATTGTATCTGAGGGGAATCAGAATAGACCCCTACTTTTTAGGAGCTGCTTTGTTTCAAGAGAGAGTTTATTTATTTATATGTGGTTTGCGCCCAAATTATTTTATCATCTCTACAGGAATTACCTGCACCTGTTTCTCTCATGGCTGTAGATGGTAGCCGGATTAATGGAGGTTATGTCAAATACCGTACTGTTCCTGTAACTGTTTTGGTTGGAGTTCTACATTCAGAGAAAATTTATTTCCTGGTGATTTTCTGAATTTACTAGTCCGATTGTTCTGGGTTATCTGTGGCTGCATTACCCACACATCGATTGGTCGTCTCCACACATTCTGTCCTGGGGTCCCAATTGTGTTAAAACCTGCCTCCAAATGGTGTTGCCTCATCGTTCCACATCCGAAGAGGTAAATTCTGGATTGCCGGCTCCTTACGAGACAGTTCAAGGATGTCAGGGTGACCGTAATAAAGCTGCAGATACCTTGCCAGTTCACAGGCCATGGGACTGTCCAATTGATCTCATTACTGGAAAGATTCTTCCTTGTGGTCATTATCTGTTCCTAAGACCCAAGCCATAGCCGATTGTCACACCTGGGGGTTGGTTTGGGTTAGAACAGGCATGGGAGGCTGAAGAGGAGATTTGAGAGGCATGAATAAACTTCCTCATGTATAGATGTAAGGATGTAGAGATATGTCAGTGGATGATGGACCCGAAGGTGAGAACAGGAATAGAATGTCTTTATTGAACAGGAGGTTGGAATGGGACTAAACATAAAATACTGAAGGAATGTGCAGAATCGGATAGGGACCGATGATGCTGGATTGAGAGCTGGATCAGTTTGAGGCGATGTTGATGTATTGAAGAACTAAATTGATATGTGTCCAATGTTGATGAATTGATTACCTTGATCAGTTGGGACCAATGTTGAAGAATTGAAGAACTTAATTGATATGAGTCCAATGTTGAAGGCATCGGTTGAGACCGAGGGTTGTATGTATCGGTTGTAAGAACAAGTCTCAAGGGTAAAACCAGACTGGTGTCCAAGATGGTACAGGAGACTTGTTTACCAGATATAGGAACTGGATATAAAGGACAGGGACTGTTCAGATACAGAGTACCTGGGAGCTCAGCACAGAGCTGTAACTTCAGCAAGAAGTGACGTTATACTGATAACAGGAGCCAGTAAGGAAATGGAATTTATAGGGGAAGATCCCCAGGGATTGGATGCTCTGATCAGTTTTTCTGAGCGGTACTCTGAGTGGAGGAAGAGCGTCAGGTCACAGAGTACAACACGGCTGCGCCCATACTGTGGTTTAGGAGCGAGCTCTGGCGTGCAGCTGGTGTGCCATCATGCTGGGAAGACACGCAGGTAAGAAGGCAGTTTTTAGGGTTTGGAGTGTGACACCGAATACATTAAAGAAAATTTGGAGTGTGGATTAATTCGTCCTTCATCCTCTCCAGCTGGGTTCTTTTTTGTAAAGAAAAAAGATGGAAGATTGCGTCCATGCATCGATTATGAAAGTCTCAAATAAATAACCGTGAAAAACAGATACCCATTGCCATATATAACGGAATTATTGCACAGAGTCAAGGGAGCCACGATCTTTACAAAATTGGACTTGAGGTGCATATAATTTGATATGTATCCGACAAGGTGATGAATGGAAAACTGCATCCAGTACCAGATACGGTCATTATCTTGTGATGCCATTCTGTCTAAGTAATGCATCTGCAGTTTTTCAGAACTTTGTGAGTGACATTTTTCGTGATTTGTTGTACAAGATTGTTGTAGTATATCTGGAAGATATAATATTTTTTTCTTCTGACATTCAAAGTCATTGGTGCCATGTGAAAGAAGTGCTTCAAAGACTTCATCAAAATCAATTATATTGCAAAATGGAGAAATGCACCTTTGAAACCACATCCATGCCATTCTTGGAACATATTAAATCTGTTACTAGTTTGGCCATGGATCCTGAGAAAGTACATGCCATTCTGAATTGGCCACAGCCATCTACTCTACGAGCAATACAAAGTTTCTTGGGTTTTGCTAATTACAACCAAAAATTTATTCGTGGATACTCCACGGTCGATGCTCCTATCACAGCATTAACAAAAAAAGGGGCTAAACCTGCTAAATGCCCTGAAGAGGCTCAATTTGCCTGTTTGAGGATAGGAGCTTTTATTTCAGCTCCTATCCTCAAACAGCCTAAGATTGACAATCCTTTTCTTTTGGAGGTAGATGCATCATCTGTAGGAGTAGGAGCACTTCTTTCACAGAAATCCTCTGATCACCTATAGCATCTTTGTGGATTTTTTTCTCTCAAATTCTTTCCTGCTGAAAGAAATTATGCCATCGGTTACCAAGAACTGCTTGCCTTAAAATTCGCTTTAGAAGAGTGGAAACATCTTTTAGAAGTAGCTCGGTACCCAGTGACTGTTCTTACTGACCACAAACATCTATTGTATTTGAAGTCAGTGCAATGTATGAATCCTCGGCAGGACATATGGGCACTGTTTTTTTCTTGTTTTGACTTACGAGTCACATTCCGTCTAGGAAATGAAAACTGTAAGGCTGATGCTCTATCACGGTCTATGTTGGAGGAAGAATCTTCCGAATCTACAGAGCCACAGCCCATTCTCAATCCTATGAGTATTGCAATCAGTAAACTAGAGGATACTCCTCCTTTAGGAAAAACTTTTGTGGCTGAGAATCTGAGGAAAAAGTTGTTACATTGTGCTCATTGCTCAAAGTTTGCTTGACATGTTAGGGTACGTAAAACCTACTCTTTTATTCTAGAAGTTATTGGTGACCCTCACTTCTTGAAGATGTTCAACAATCGTATCAGCTTGTGCCATATGCGCTGAACATAGAAGCCCTAGACTGGGTTCAGCTGGGGAACTTCTGCCTCTACCAGTGCCTTACAAACCTTGGACTCATGTCTCTAAGGATTTTATTACTGATCTACCTAGCTCTGATGGTTTCACTACTATTTGGGTGCTAGTGAATATATTTTCTAAAATAGCACATTTTATTCCACTTCATGGTCTTCTATCTGCTCCAGTTCTTGCACAGGTGTTTGACAAAGAGATTTTCTACATGGATGTCCTGAGTATATCGTGTCAGAAAGAGGTGTGCAATTTGTGGCCAAATTCTGGCGGTCAAAGTCTTCAAGTCAAAACAATTTCTCATCTGCAAACAGTTTAATGGGCAAATGGAGAGAATTAATCAGGATTTAGAGACTTTTCTGTGAATGTTTATTTCTTCTTCACAGGATGACTGGGTCCAATTGCTACCTTGGGCTGAATTTGACCATAATCAACACTATCAAGAATCTTAATTTTCTACTACGTTTTACACAGTTTTTGGTCTGCATCATAGAGTACCATTATTCACACCACTTCCAGCAGATACAGTTCCTGCCTCAGGACAATTTGTCTGAAATTTTGCGGATAATTGACATCGTGTGAGAGAGGCTTTACTCAAATCTTCCAAACGTTACAAGATTCAAACTGATAAGAAGTGCAGTATCATTCCCAGCATGAAAGTTGGGGATAAGGTCTGGTTATCTACATGTAATCTCCATCTAATAGTAACCACCATGAAGTTTGCACCTAGATTCATTGGTCCATTTCTCATCATTCAAGTCATCAATCCTGTTTCCTACAAACTACATTTACCTGCATACCTCAAAACACCAAATTCATTTCATGTCTCTCTACTCAAGCTTTTAACTGTAAATTGATTTTATTCTCCAAGATCAAATTTTACTGCAGTTCAGATGGAACAAGGTGAAGAGTATGAGGTAAAAGAGATTGTTGATTCCCGTTTCAGGAAAAATAATACTATAAAATGATACTATTTGGTGGATTGGAAAGGATATGGACCAGAGGAAAGGCCTTGGATTAAAGCTTCTGACGTTCTTGCACCAGATCTGATCAAAACGTTTCACTTCAAATATCCTGCTAAGCCCTTTCCTAAGTGTCTGGTGGCTCCTCGTGAAAGGGGGGGAACTGTCATGCATCGGAGTCTTAGCATCAGACATTCCTTTAGTTCAATAAATAACTTACAGATATAACCCAATATCTATAGATCAGGTGCAAAGTAACAATTAGTTATTTAATTGATTGGTTAATTTAGTGTGATCTACAAAGCAGCTCCCAAAATAAATGTTATTTTTTTAAATAAAATGTAATTATACATTTATGCAACATACACTACACAATTTAAAAACATTGAAACCAATTAATATGGTATAGCAACAAATGTCCACTCCAATTTGGTACTCCAGTCTAATGGACCACTTTAAATGCAGACACAGCAGGTAATCCAATCCATAAGGCACAAAAAAAAATGTTCAATATACCCGAATGTTGGTAACAGCTTAATCTCCCCACCGCACAAGCACCTTACCGTCTATGAAAGTTCAGTCCTCAGCTCCAGCCAGAGTTGTACGGTAAGAGGGCTTAGTCTCAGTGCGTTACACTCCCCAGTGATGTATATGCAGCTAGCCAGCATAGTGGAAGCGCAACGTCCGTGGGAGCAACACGTAATAGGCTGGTAGTATGCTGGAAGAAGCAGTTCAGATAAATATGTCCAGGTTTGCAATAATGTTATCAGAACCACTGCTGTCGCTGGAGTAGTTGATTTGGAGGGATACAAGCCTGCAGAGAAATTCTTTAGTTCCTGTGATATGATCGGGGTAGGGGGTCCCTCTCCTGGGGTAGATGGACACCTCTTTACACACAGCAGCCAGGAAACAGCACTCCAGTCGTGGGTTTTCATGCAAGCTGGTCGGCACCTGTTTTTATTGTGCAACACCAATAGTCAAATAAACCAAACATAAAATAAATCCTAGCCCGGCCGGGCACTGACTAGACAGGTAATTTCCTCTCTACAAGTGGCAAGGCCTACTGCCTCACCACAAACACAGCACTTTCAACAGGTCCCAGTGTCTCTGAACAAACCTCAGTGTCTGTTCTCCCCAGGGTATGTGAGACACTGCATCAAAACTCTTACACAGCTATATTGAGCCACTTCCAGGTGTAATTCCTAATTAGCCTGCTCTCAGGTTGAAAGGCCTAACACCTGAAACGGCCCTGTGGTTTAAGCCCTCCCTTCTCTCTCACATCCACACCCCCAGGACCCATTCTCCGGCTTTTACCAAAAGCCGACGCTCAGTTCTGTTTCTAAAACAGACTTTTCCTGGGGGTTAAAATACATATTACACTAATCTGGGACACATATACACGCCATCCCTAACTACTCCAGTGCTTCTATCACATATTACCCCCCTTTGTTTCAACTTGTGGGCGGAACAACTGCAGCCCCCAAACAATGGACACGTGAGAAAGCATCTGCATTGGCCAGCTGGCTTCCTGGCCTGTGTTCTACTGTGAACTTGAAATTTTGTAATGCCAAGAACCAGCTTGTTATTAATCTGTGGCTTTATTAAACCTCTGCCAATGGTGTAACCAAGATACTTTACTTCTTCCATCCCTACGCAACATTTCTTTGGGTTGGCTGTCAATCCTGCCCTATAGATGGAGTCCAACACTGCTTGTACTCTGGGAAAATGAGACTGCCAATCAGGACTATGAATGACTACATCACCTAGACAAGCAGCAGCATACCAACTATGGGGTCTTATAATTCTGTCTATCATCCTTTGGAAGGTAGCCGGTGCCCCACGTAACCCAAAGGGCAACATCTTGTATTGAAACAACCCTTCTGGTGTCGAAAAAGCTGTCTTTTCTTTGGCATTCTCAGTTAACGGCACTTGCCAATACTCTTTGGTTAAGTCTAGAGTGGTTAAATACCTGGCTGTTCCTAGCTTTTCAATTAGTTCATCCACCCTTGGCATTGGGTAGGCATTGAACACACTGTTCAATTTTCGGAAATCGTTGCTGAAACATACACTCCCATCAGGCTTTGGAATAAGCACAATGGGACTTGACCACTCACTTTGCAATTTTTCAATTACACCCAGTTCCAACATTTTTTAAATTTCTTTAGACACTGATTCTCTTTGGGCTTCTGGTAACCTATAGGGCTTTAGGTTAATCTTAACCCCTGGGTCAGTGATTATGTCATGTGCCCGGTACACCTGAGAACAAAACCCTATTTCTGATAAGAAATTCCTTAACTTCCTGCTGTTGAATGGTCAACAGGCTTTTAGCTATTCTTACTTCAGGAAAAAAGGCCCTAGGTTTACTGGAGGGGTCGGGACGGCTGACAGAGCTGCTCTATCCTTCCAAGGCTTGATATGATTTACATGGAATAACTGTTCTGGCTTTCTTTTCCTAGGCTCAATGACAGTTTTATAGGGACCGGACTGCCCCTCCCATGTCTCTTTGGCAATGTCAGGTAATCCCCTTGGATGTCTTCCGTACAAAAAATCTTGGTGTACTGCCATGTGAGGATATGACAACGGACTATCAGGGTCTATGGATTTACCATCAATCACTTTTACATTTCCCCTGGCTTTTACCAGAGTAGGGTAATTTAACTGCTCCACGGCAAAGATCTATATTCTGACCTCAAGATCAGACAGACGATCAACTGGCTTAACAACACTTCCCACCTCAGTATTCTCTGGTTCACCAATCACGCTAGAAAAAGGGAACTTCTCAGACTCGGAAGAAACTTCCCCTGCTACTGCATCACCAACCTTCTCAAATGGTCGGGGTTATTTACTTCGGTAACAAATCTGCTTTCTCACAACTTCCAGAAGTGAGCAAAGTCTCCCCCCAACATTATATCATACCTCAAGCCATGCACCAAACCCACAGAGATTATAGCGGAACCACACTGTGTTTCTATTTTCACTTCCGCATTAACATAATACCGAGTATCCCCATGTATGCAGGTCACACCAACAGCTCTTCCCTTGCGCTTTAAGGGGTTCACCAGTTCAGCTTTCATAAGTGTAACCAGGCTGCCAGAATCTGTAACAGAGCCGCTGCTTGATTGCCTTCTACAGTAACCTTACACATTTGCTTATCTGTCTCAGTCTGTCGATCAGCAGTACAGGCAGGCTGTGCAAAGAAAGACATTCTGCGAGGGACATAAGTAGTATCACATTGCATAGGTTCAGAGGTGAGTGGACAATTAGCAGCAATATGGCCCAATTCACTACATTGAAAACATTGTATCATATTATTATCAAGTCTCTAATGGTGTAAGAACCTCCCTGGCCTGGCTGGCCTATCTCCAGGTTCCAAACCCACAGCCTTAAGTTCATTCCACCACCCAGCACCCTTCTCCTCTGGAACAGTCTTACCAGTAGTCACGGGAGATCGCCGTTGCACAATCGGGGCCCAGTGGGACACACTCAACAGTTCCTCAGCTACCATATACCTCTCAACCAGTTCAACCAACTGATCTGCTGTTTTATGGTCTGCATGGCTCACCCACTTGCTCAGAGTGGTAGGTAACGATCGCAGATACCGGTCCATCATGACTCCACGATCTGTGGTCCCGTCAGCGTCTCGGGCTGTACCCATTTTGTGGTTAGATGGATGAGGTCATGCATCTGGGAGCGTGGAGGCTTTTCCATTTGGAACTCCCAGCGGTGGACTCATTGGGTATGAACAAATGTGGTAACTCCCAAGCGAGTTAGGATCTCTCATTTTAGCTTTACATAGTCCTTTGCATCAGCAGGGCACAAATCATAGTAGGCCTTTTGTCATTCTCCAGACAGGAAGGGTGCCACAAGACTTGCCCACTGTTCTTTAGGCCAACTTCCTTTTTCAGCGGTTCTTTCAAAGGCCGTAAGATACGCTTCCACATCATCACTCTCGGTCATCTTTTGCAGAAAATGACTGGCACGTATGGAGCGAGTGTAGCTTGGAAGACCAGTGGAAGCATCTCCAGACCGGACTACTAGCTGTTTTACCATGTCTTTTAAGGCCTGGCGGGTTTCCTCTATGAAGACTTGTTGTTGCCTCAAGGCGGCCTCCATGGCGACTTGTTGTTGCCTCAGGGTTTCCTCTATGGCGACTTGCTGTTGCCTTTGGGCTTTCTGCTGAATTTTGTTAGTTTCCTGCTGAGTTTTGTTAGTTTCCTGCTGAGCTGCCGTAGCCTGCAGCAAGGCCTTAACAACGTCCTCCATGTTGTCTTTAGGTGTAGGTTTGTAGCAAAACCTGGCTTCTCTAAGCATCTGTTGATGCCACCTTCATGGACTTCACAGACTACGAGTTGATATCCAACAGAACAAATTGGTGTCTGTCACTTTAAATTTTAAATGTAGAACTTTTCTTTTTGCTGCAATTTTCATTGTGCGTTGCCCGCATTCTCCACCAATTGTGATATGATCAGGGTAGGGGGTCCCTCCTCTCCTGTGGTAGATGGACACCTCCTTACACACAGCAGCCAGGAAAAAGCACTCCAGTCATGGGTTTTTGTACAAGCTGGTCGGCACCTGTTTTTATTGTGCAACACCAATAGTCAAATAAACCAAACATAAAATAAATCCTAGCCCGGCTGGGCACTGACCAGACAGGTATTTTCCTCTCTACAAGTGGCAAGGCCACCACAAACACAGCACTTTCAACAGGTCCCAGTGTCTCTGAACAAACCTCAGTATCTATTCTCCCCAGGGTGTGTGAGACACGGCATCAAAACTCTTACACAGCTATATTGAGCCACTTCCAGATGTAATCCCTAATTAGTGCAATAAATTTTGCAATCAATAGAGGTTATGGTGGGTAGGCCCATAACCTTGGCCATTATTATGCTAAAAACCTCTATTGATTGCAACATTTTATTGCATTTATATATTATCATTCATTTGGAGTTGTGCACCTGAGATTTGTCTGTTTCTGTGCCTGCAATTAGTCTCATCAGGTAGCACCTCCCATTATATATATTCAGGGTGTGCAGTCCAGGAACCTTTCCTATATACTCCATTTAACCACTTGCCTGGCACAGTCGTATCAGATACGACCATACCAGGCTGGGCTTTCCCTGACATGGTCGTATCTGATACGACCAGTCATAAAAGCTCACTAGGCGGCTGCTGGAAGATGATCTTCTAGCAGCCGCCAATCTCAGAGGGACCTCCCGGTCCCTCTGCACTCTTACGTGTGCCCGGCGCCCGCACCTCCTTCACCTGGCGGCTGCAGAGAAGAAAGAGCAGCCACCGGGAATATAACAATCAACAGCGCGCTGTTGGCGCTGTCATCTCCCCCCTCCCGCCTCTTCAAGCGGCAGTCCGGTGGGACACGCCCGGCGGCTGCAGATGTCAGAGCAGCCACTGGGAAACAGTATACCAGCAGAGCGCCTTTGGCGCTGTCATCGTCCTCTACCCCCCGCCATGCAAGCACCGACAGCGCTGTGCTGGTATGTATTTTCCCGGCAGCTGCTCTAACCTCTGCAGCTGCCAGGAAAATAAAGAACAGCACAGTGCTGTCAGCGCTGCCATCTGCTACTTCCCCTGCCCTGCTGGCGGGGGCCCGGCAGAACCCACAGATGCAGATGTCAGAGCAGCCGCCGGAAGAATACATACCGGAGGCGCTGAGTTGGTCCTCCTCCC
The DNA here is from genome assembly GCA_031769625.1 of Taudactylus pleione. Taxonomy (NCBI): domain Eukaryota; kingdom Metazoa; phylum Chordata; class Amphibia; order Anura; family Myobatrachidae; genus Taudactylus; species Taudactylus pleione. The sequence goes on from JAUIMM010001567.1 coordinate 238,216, forward strand.
CCAGCCCTCAAGCGCCGACAGCGCTGTGCTGGTATGTATTTTCCCGGCAGCTGCTCTGACCTCTGCAGTGGCCGGGAAAATAAAGAACAGCACAGTGCTGTCATCTGCTACCGCCCTCTGCCCTGCAAGCCCGGCGGCACCCACACCCCCTGCAAGCTCCACCCCCCACAGTATACCCTGCCTCAACATATATATGTGTATATATATATATAGATATGTATATATATATACACACACACACATATATATATATCTATACTATATATATATAGCTACATATATATACACATATATATATATATATATGTGTATATGTATATATATATATGTATATATATATGTATGTGTATATGTGTGTATCTATATATCAGAAGTGGCTCTAGGCACGGGCAAGCCGGGCCATAGAGCCCAGAGCGCCACTGTATCCAGCGGGCGCAAGAAACGGATTTTACCAAAAGTCGACACTCAGATCTGTTTGTAAAACAGACTTTTCCTGGGGTTAAAATGCATATTACAGGAATCTGGGACACATATACGTGCCATCCCTAACTTCTCCTGTGCTCCTATCACACCCTTAACATGTTTCTCTGTTATATTGTGTAACGGTTTCCTCAGAAGGAATTCAGCCTTAATATTCAGCCTCTGGACCTCCCCGTGGTTACAATAGAAACCCCCGCAGCTGGCGTGGCTGAATCGAGTCATCATGACCCCCGACCCCTGCTTCACAATGCTGGTAATCTCGGGGCCGATCCTGTGAAACATGGGACCTTAGTAAATTTTCTAATTTCTTGTAGAAAAAGACAGGATTCTCTGTAAATTTATCTCTTACTTTTATAACAAATTATAGGATTTGATTTATGGAATTTCTTATCAATTTCCAGTATTTAAGGTAGAGCCATATGCTTCATTCTTGCTTTATAAAAGTTCATGAAAGGGAAGAATATCTGTCGTAAAAATTAAAAGACAATTTAAATAGTACATATTTCATGGATTTCACACATCACATTTTTCTATAATTTCACAAGCAATTCTGAAGGCTTATGTAAAGTACCAGAATTATTTATTGTGTAGGACCAAGCATTATATCATGTTTCACAGGTGCCAAATAACACTGGGAGAAAATAAGCTGGTGATTGAACTGTATGAATTAGTTTCTGATTGGTAATATTTTAGCTGAGCTGCCATGGCTAACACACACTGAGGAAGGTTCCTAAGTAGCTGGTAGTGATTTGAGAATAAAAGGGGAATCATAATGGACACTGTATGGAGATTTCATTGGTGCAGAGGTGGAAACTCAGCCTCCTCCTTATATGAGTGCTGATACAGCAAGGTTACTGTATTAATACGCAATAGACTGTTCTGCATGCTGCAGAGCTGTGCCTTTCCTGCATATACAGTACACACCTGCTGCTACATCTGAGCTGCTATGGCTACAGTGCAACATGTCTTCAGGGGCACTTTTGTACATTCAACTCACAGATGTCCCCTGCAGGTGCTAGAGAACCACATCCTGGGTACAGACAGTGCAGGGAAAGTAAGTTTACCTGTTATTGTCCTTGTTTATTCACCTAGATATGATATTCTCTATATTGTATGTACTATATTTGGAATTGTACATTTATTAAAATATTGATATTTGATCTATATATGATATGGAATGTGTATGCATATACTTATATACGATAATGTATTTTTATTATATACAACAATAAAAAATAACTGAGTCAAATTTTACATTTACAATTAAGTATTATCATGACTGAATAAAGAGATTTAATGCCGTGAGTGGGAATATTTAATTAACGTAATGAGGTTACGCTTCTGTTCATTTTGTGTGTGGTAAGTGTCACATTTGATTTCTTAAAGGAATGTTAACATTAGTTAAATGAAATGTGCAGCATTTAGGCAGTAGTGTACAATCCTGTTATATTTCATTCTTTATTGAGATGTCATTTGACATTGTGCATTGCGGGTACAGTCATATACTGAGCAATGTAAGCATTGTAGCACAATCTCTATTTTATTGAGCTCTATTTGGATTGTAAAAAACTAAATCTGTTACACATATAAATATTATACATAATGTGTAAGTGATTCAATTCAAAACTGTACAGTAGTGTCTAATATTAATGCTGTCCCCTGAAGGGGAAATTAGAGTGAACATATGTTACTGGATTATGTATAATTATCTGTATAATCAACATTTTAGCTGTTATAATTAAATTATTTCAGAAAAATATTAAAATGTTCCTAATGTATCTGCTGTGTCATACCTCATGTCTATTATATATGGCAAATTGTTATACTGTGGCAGTAGTATCAGGAGATTTATAGGATAAATGACATCTATAGTTATTATTGCATCATTAAAATGCATACATACAGCCTAAGATTATTTTTCCCATCTATGCTTTGGAACCTGCATTAAAAAGATATACACATCAATGCTTAATTTTAAGGAATGTTTAATGTACTTCTAAAATGACATGCAATGCACATGCAGGGTGGAGTACCCAGAAACCTCCACGACTAGCGTTCAGACCTTCTGGTCGCCGAGGTGCGGTGCCCGCACTGAACGGCGTTCACTGAACATCATTCAGTGCAGGACCCCGACCTATTTTTGAACATGCCGAACCTGACGACTGTCGTCAGATTGATGGGCATGTTCAGTAGATATTCGGGGTTGGCAAGGACCCAGCATGCACGCGCATCGCTGGTCCTTGCCGGCTATTCATTACACGTCTTTCTGTACGATGCGACTAAAACCTCCTGGTTTTGGTCGGATCGTGCAAAAAAAAGTCGTGTAATGGATAGGCCCCTTTAGACAGAGATGCCTCTGACATTCTAATGATGTATTGGGGGCAGAGCAGGCAAGCTCAATTGATGGGCTGCTACTCTCATCCAGGTATTATGTGAACCTTCAGATACATTCTCTGAGGTCTATTTACTAAGCCTTGAATGGCGATATAGTGAATGGAGATAAAGTACCAACCAGCCGCCTCCTCTTGTCATTTTTCAGACACAGCCTGTGACGGCATATAGGAGCTGATTGGCTGGTACTTTATCTCTGTTTACTTTATCTCCCATCCAAGGCTTAATAAATAGACCCCTCTGTATTTAAAGCACACATTCTCAGCATGCCATACCTAAGTACCCAGAAACCCACCTTGGTGGGACAATATTATTTCTAATGGGGGGCATCCACTAGACGATAAAGTTGAACGATTTAACGATAATGATAAAATCTTTCGATAATCGTTCAAACATCATTTGAACATCGTTTGCAAATCGTGCAGTACAGGTTGAGTCTCCCATATCCAAAATGCTTGGGACCAGGGGTATTTTGGATAACGGAATATTCCGTATTTTGGAATATTTGCATATCATAATGAAATATCTTGGGAATGGGACCCAAATATTCACACAGAATGTATGTATGTGTTATATACACCTTATACACACAGCCTGCAGGTAATTTTATACAATATTTTCAATAATTTTGTGGCTCAAGCAAAGTTTGTGTACATACATGAAATTCATTTATGTTTCATATACACCTTACACACACACAGCCTGAAGGTAATTTTATACAATATTTTTAATAATTTGTGCCTTAGACAAAGTTTGTGTACATTGAACCATCAAAAATCAAAGGTTTCATTATCTCAGTCATGCCACAATTATTCCGTATTTCGGAATATTTGGATATGGGAGACTCAACCTGTAATTGTTTCTAACGATGTACGATGCGCGCTCCCGCTGGTCGTTTGAACGTCTCCTCCATCGACTGAACATGCAGGTCAATTTCACTTGATTGCTTACAAATCATTTACACATCGTTCACGCTGAACGATCAAACGATGAACCACTGTCTGCCCACTATAGCTGAAAGCTCTCAATCACAGATTAAAACAACATAGTTTATTGTTAGATCTTTTGCAAATCGTTTGCAGATCTTTTGCAAATCTTTTGCAAATTGTTCAGAGTGGAAGATCATATTTCAAGGGAAACTTCAAGGGAAAATCGTTAAGAGGTTGGACAGGGATAAAATCGTCTAGTGAATGCCCCCCATAAGACAGAGAGGTCTCTGATATTCTTCTGCTGTATTGGAGGGAGGGGCTGCGAAGCAGACAGGCTCAGTTGATTGGCTCCTGCACCTATCCAAGGTAGGCCGTCAGTTACATTCACTGTACTTAATACACAGAATTCTCAGCATGCCATACCCAGGACTAGAACTCACCTCTTATACTGCAGTCAGACACCTAACACATGGAGCTATTTGCTTCCGCATAGTAAGCCTTGTAATTCTAACTATATGAAGCTAAGTGTAATTGTCAGATGAAACCTTTGCAGCTGAGCAGATCTATGTAGTGTGTGACTGCATGTGGTGTCACCAAGCGGCAAACATTACACACTCCCCTGTGTCAGGAGAGGCTGGGGGCTGCCCAGCAGCTCCTGGAGCGCTGGATAAGCCCCCAGTGTAATGTGAACGGGGAAGTGACTAATGATCAGGGCCGGCTCCAGGGGTCGGAGCACCCTGTGCCGGCTCTCTACAGTGCGCCCCAACATCGCGTGCGGGGTGTGTGGCCTAATTACCATAGGCCACACTCCCTGAGGCGGGTCAGCATGGCACGCCTCCAACATCAGGCTGGGGGAAGCCTCACAAGCTGGGCTTCCCCCAGCCCTCTCCCGTCACTGAATGTATGCCGTGCGCATGCGCACAGCATCCATTCAGACTCCAGGGCTCAGCACCGCCACACAGCTGCAGCGGTGCGGGTCCCCAACCTCCCGATTTGACCACCCATGGGCCACTTCGGGGTGCGCCCTCTATGGGTGGTGCCCCTGTTCGACCGCACTGGTCGAACATTCCTAGAGCCGGCCCTGCTCACGGTCATGGCCCCCCAAACTACACAGAACAGGGAGCTATCGCACGCGCCTTTGCGCAAGGGGTTCAAAGTGCCCACCAGTGACGCCATTGACTGTATGTAACTATAATGGGGATGTAGTTAGTGTTATTACAACCAGAGAATGCCAACATGTTAATAATGTTATTTAAATCATTTTAACAGTGTTAGCTTTAATACTTTAACCATGATCATCATGTTTAAAGTTATAATGCCTACACGGTTAAAATGTTGTAACTAGCATTACAACTGTGTTGCCACTATGTCGTAAGCTTTCTTCTGACATATTGACTATTGACAAAATAATCAATAATAAATCAAGATGTATCAGGAGGATTCAAGCTTCTAGAGAAGTAATCTACACAGAAAACTGTTACAGTTTGTTCTGTTCACAAAAACAGTTTTTCTGGGAGCAAAGTGCAATAAAACTTGAAGCTATTTCTACCTATTTTGTTATTCCAGGCAAATCATCAGTCCAAATTCTTCACACATTAATTAATGATTTCTAGGTGAAAAACTGTTACAGGAAAAGATGTTCATGTTTGTACCGGTCGCTTGACTGAGTCATATATATATATACTGTAGCCCATATATATAAGACTCTGGTAATACTTGTTCATTTGCTATTTACCAAGAAAAGCAGTCAACTATTACGTCATCTTTCCTTCTTTCCCATAGTAATTGTGGATTGTCACATTTACTATAGGAATCAACCTACAAGATAATGTATGGGATAATGGCATATATGTTCTTGACAATAGAATCAATGTTAAAGTCTTGGTATAAATAATTGCAGGCATAGTGGATGGACTTCAGTGCAAGGGGTCTCTTAATTCAAACACATTTTATTTTGTCTTACATTTGCCTAAGCTCACAGAGTATTCTCTGGGCCTATATAAAATGCTACTCTTGAGCGTACTTGCCTACTTTCCCGGAATATCTGGGAGACTCACAATTCTTGGTGACCTATCATGTTCTCCGGGAACTGGGAAAGCCAACAGTGTAGTTGGCTTGATTTTCATAATGGCGGTCCTACCCCCAAGTGCCACAAATTGCTTCATTGTACAGCTGGGAGGGGGACAGCAATGATGTAATTATTAGTGCCATGCTCTCCACATCTCCCACCTGGACCTCCTATGCCAGGGGTCACAGAGGGAACCAATTAAAAGTCAGCATAAACCATGGAATGCATGCTGTGTGAACACTGTGATTAATTAATTAGTAGTGATATGTTGAAAAATGGCAATAATAAATGCTGTGTTCAGCAGACTCATTTGACCAGCATTGATCAATTTAGAATATGGTATAGCCCTTGATTTGTCAAGGATAATATATCAACAGCCTAGCTGAGAGGGAGTTCTCTGTGCTTTCCTGTTCCTGTGAATTCGCTGTCTGCCAGTCTGCCTGTCAGCTCCTAGCTCCCACTGGACTACCCCGCTTCCTCCATCACCCTTGCCCATACCTGAGTGCCTGAGCCTGCTGACATCCTGCGCTTCAGTTCACTACCTGCAAACCTGGCTTGTTTATTTTCAGTTCACTATCTGCAAACCTGGCTTGATTATTTTCAGTTTCACTACCTGCACACCTGGACAGCTCTAATTGTTTCTACTTGGACATTAACCCTTTTGCTCCCACCACAGAACTCTTGTGCACATTTATATATTCCTGGACTTTTATTTACTGCCACATTATATGTCTACTCAAGCACTTATTAAAGATCCTAGTTTTATTTTCAAATCTGCTTCTGTGATCGCTCCTGCTACCACCCCGGGTCCACAAACAACCCAGAACATAACAAATAAACTGCAGAGTTGCTATGGAGATGATGGAAACACATGAAATAATGTGGGGTACACACTGGTGCGACGGACAGACTGACCAATTTTGATAAGCATGTGCACTTTCCAACCAGCCACACCATATGTCTGGCCAGGCGAACCAGCTGTAATTTTCATCGGTTCCTGTGGCCAGCATATGGGTCGGTCGGTTGCGTGTACACACAATCTGATGTGAACAACATATCTTTCTGATATATCGCATCCACCATGCTGCAAGGATATGAAATAAAAGAAAAATGAATACAAAAAAAGGTAAAGAATATTCTAAATTGGAAAAGTAAGCACTCTTTTATGAGGGGTTTGGTTATTGGGACGTAACTGGGAATATCGTAGGAAATGTAACTGGAAGATCTCTAAGTGCCTTTTTGATCATGGACCTCTTTTCTGTTCCTCTAAGTCAGGCAACACCATTATGCACTGGTTATAACATAGAATCTATTCATGTTATAGTATTCTAAAATATTGTCTCTGTAATGTAGGATTCTTGCAATTAAAGTTCATCAGGAAGCTCCTGTCACCATTATAGCAGACTGAAATGAGAACAGCTCCATGCAATATCATTTTATCACACAATTTCCGAGAAATTCGTTTGTGTTATTCCCTTCAACATTCTTAGGCTCCCACTCAAATCTGAGGTTGTTTTATCTCAGCCAAACCTCCATACATATAGTTTTTGCTATTAGAAAAAGACTGGAGAGGTTTGGATGACTACTTGATCTTTGATTGAGTTGTATTTTCCAGATTTAAATATGATGTACTCATCCATATGCACCCTTAATTTTTTTAAATCCTCGAGAACATTTTTTTGGTTAGCCTTGTCTTTGAAGAAGAAATTGCTTGAAGAGGACAGTCAAGTACAATATTTCTAGCTGCTGCTGAGTTGTAACTGGATTTTCCCATTGCTAATTTTTTATTTTATTTGAACAAGAAAAATAATGCCTTTCGGCCACCACCCCCTTTTGGTGTTTCAGATGTTCTGTTCAACTTAGAACAGCATAAGAAGATTTCCCACTTATATATTAATATTGTTGAGGGTGTAGTGGGCAACTCTAAGAAAAATGACAATTTTCACACAACAGTGAGATGAATCACATAGTCTCTGTGTTAGGTGCGTTGCTGTATATCAGCACCTTCACTCATGGTAGACTATATTAATTCATGTATACTATCTTTCTGCATTCTTTTCACACAATTGAATATACATTATCTGCTTGATAAAATATACATTTTAAATTAAAGGAAAATTAATGTAAGACCCCGCAAAGCTACTAAATACATCTATCAGTGCTCAACATTAACAAACAACATTCTTGTATATCCACACAGTGTATTTTCTATTTTATTACACTTATTAACATGGATACATATGGGAATGAAAATATAATGCAACTATGTAGGTATATGTATGTTTATATATGTAGGTTTATTTACATACTATAGACAACATACAGCAACAATTGGAGAATTTATTGCTACATACAGTATATCAAGTCAATTGTAACAATATATCATAGTTACTATAAAACAGCTGCATAACTCAGCAGAAAAACTAGTCATTAAATTCTAACTATTAACTAGCCTGTAAGATCTATATTTATTATTTAATTATTTTGCAGATCACCAAGGTTATATTGGTTATATAAACAGTTGCTACACTTTATTCACACTCACATTACCGCTGTGTATCTATTTATACTATAGAGGCACACCTGTACCATATCAGAGATATCTAAAGACGCACCAATCAATATTTCAGCTCATATGTGCACGCACATTAAGATGCACTGATGTACACCAGGGAAGGGCTTTGTAGCTGCAAGGCCATAACTAGGGTAGTGCGACCAGTGCCATGGCACAGGGCACCGCAGGGCAGGGGGTGCTGTTTGGTTCTGTTAATTTACCTGTTTATTATCATTCTCACTTGTAGCTTCCTCTTCTTTTATCCCCAGTATCTCCTGGCCTCCCCTATCTCTTCCCTGGCTCTTCCCCATGAGGCAATGTCCCTATTTAAAAAATGGGGGGGTGCCAATGTTCTCTCTGGCACAGGGCACCAAAAAGTCTAGTTACAGCTCTGTGTAGCTGCATTTACATAAAGTGCAGACAGGTGACCACCAATAGATGCAGCCACCTCTAAATCAGGCCCTATATGCTTTCTAACACAAAATTCACTGTGTGTATAGTGCAGTGTAGGATACTCTATTTACTGTATTTCAATATACTGCCCATTATTGTGTTCTAGATGCAACTAGCTGATATCAATATAAGGATAACTTGTTTTTAATATGTGTTACATGTTGTTTTGCACCGTTATTATATAACTTTACGTTTTGTATACTTAGCCGTGTTAAACGGTGGAGCTGCAGCCGCACGGTAGGTCCCACGGCTAACTGAATCCCCCCTTTATGTGCTGTGTCATGACAAATTATTTTCAGTGAATTTGCATTATGTACTTATGTCCTTATACAAATCTCATTTTCTAGATTCTGTTCTTTGAAGATGCTCAGAAACAAAAAAAGTTGGTTGAGAAGTGGGGATTTGATGAACGAAAGATTGAAGAACTTGGCAAAAAGTAAACATCTGTTTGTTAACAAAACCCTTTACTTGGCTATATTTGTTACAAATAATGGGTCTGATTCAGCAGTGATCGCAATTGCAACTACGTACGCAGATCAATCGATTGTTAGCCATTGCTCATGCACTGTACTGCGCGATCGTCGATCACGCATGCAGATAGGAATCCATAAGGGTGGTGACGGGGGCAGGGTCGGCAACAGAAATCACGGGGGCCCGATACACACTTTTATTTAGCTCCCCCCCGAGAGAGAGAGAGAGATACACTCGGGTGCAGGATGAATGATGCATGGTTATGAAGATTTTGCAAGGTTCATGTAACATGCGTTACTGTACTGTCCCTCCTCCATTACTTAGGAAAAATAATCCTTAATGCCCGAATATGACTGCCTCACCTCCATATTAGTCCTTTCAGAGAAAAGTGCTATATAATAACCTTCTTATTAGAACAGAGAATATCCCTTATGTTCCTGATCTGCTACTGATATTTCTCTGGGGAATGGATAATGAATCTACTATCTTTTAAAATATGTTTAGGCAACTGCCCTAAAACCTCAATTGGTGAATAACCATTTGCCCTCCAAGACCAGTGTCACAAAGCAAATACAGTACAATGTACCCTATCACATTACAATAAAGGAGGTAGAGGGAGAGAGAGAGAGAGAGAGAGAGAGAAATGAAAGAAAGAAAAAAAAACACCTTTCAGCCAGTCCTTGTGCAGGAGACGCTGTCTACTGCCTAGCCACGCACAGCCAGAGCCCTCGTGGACACAGGCCACCTCTCAACTAGTGTTTGCGCTGGGGCCGGTTACTAGAGTGTGACGTTAGGCCCCCGGCAACTGCAGTCTAGGAGAGGAGAAGAAGGTAAGAGAAGGGGAGGGGAGGGGAAAACAGTGGAGGAGACGAGAGGGGAGGAGGAGGGGAGGGTCACCTCCTCCTCCTTTGCTACGGCCCGCGGCACTGCGGCAGTGTACTGTATGAGTCAATCTAACTCAATACAATTAGGATTGTCTGTGGGGCCCCTCAGAGGCCCCAAGAACCTTGGAGCCCGGTACGGCTGTGCCCCTAGTCCCCCCCCCTGTCGCCGGGCCTGGACGGTGGAGTGGTTGCAGAACTGCAGACGTGCCTGTTCATTTGAATGCTGTTGCATGGGCGTGCGTAAATTAGCCACTGCGATTGCCTGCGCAGTTTGAGAGGCTTCTGCATGCTACAACACTTGCAATGTCTACAATTGGTCAGAGCTGCTGTAACTGTGCGTGATGAGCCGATGTGCTTTGATGTTGCCGATGTATATGCAGTATTACTGATGTGAGAAAGCAGTAGTGGGTGTCAGTGGTGTAACTAGGGCAGGGCGAGCGGGGTTCGTGCCCTGGGCGCCGTTGGACCAGCTGCGCGGGGGGGTGCCGCCGGCCACGGTACCGGCCCGCCCTAGATAGCCAGTGTAGCGCCGACCGCAATGAGAGACTTGCAGACCATTACTAGATGGGCCTTTCATGATTGGCAGATCTGTGTTTGCTGAAAATGAACTGCAAATCACTCAAAAGATCTGTAGTGTATGGGCGCAGATTGCTAGATTGGGAAATCCTAAAATCGGGCAATAAATCTTCAAATTGTTCAATTGTGGTTTTTAGATTGCTGATGTATGGGGGCTTTATGTGTGTGCTGACATCAGCAGACATTGAATTTATAAGTGCACACTCAGATTTTACCCTGCACGGAGAAATAATGTATTTTCACCTTTTGTATTGCATAATGGTTTTTCAAAGATCAAAGTTGGTCTTTTGTGTTGAGTTGCACCAAACTCAGGCACATTTCTGTGTCTGAGCAACAGGTTAGTTTGCTTACATGGTTAACCATTAATGGCCTAGCTTGTCCCTGACCATTAGTGTTCTGATGGCTCATTAAAACAAGAACATCCCTTTTCTCTGAGCATGACCAGTTGTAATATATATGTAGGTACCATTTAGAGTTTCTCGGCATGTTCAGTTATACAGTATTAATGTATGGAAGAAATTCCTGTTGAAGTAGCTCGGCTGCTGAATAGTAATATCCAGTGTTCTATTCTCTACTCCTGATTTGTTACTATCTCATCTCCTACTCTGTTGTGAGGACTTCTGACAGTCACATTCACTTATCAGTTCTTTACTAATTATCTCTACCTTGGACGTCTTGAATAGTTCTATAATTTCTTTGTGGTGACTTCCCTTTGTGTTCTCACAGGGATATATAGGATAAACATCCAATTGTACAAAGAAATGAATAAAATAACATACATAGGCCCTGATTCAGAGCCGGACGCTCTGACAGAGCGCTCGCTCTGAATCAGGGCCGTCCCTGCTCCTTTTTGGAGCGGCCTCCTGGCCGCTCGCATAGCTGTGGGTGACCACCCACAGCTATAGCGAGCGGCCAAAATGATGGTCGCGATGGTCAAGACCATCACGACCATCTGGCTTGCGACGAGACCCTGTGGTAGGGTCTCGCTGCCGCAAGCCCAGGAGTGCTTTTGGCTCTATCAGAGCCAAAAGCACTCCCACTGACATCACTAGTGATGTCAGTGGGGCCGGACCCAGACGGTAGGCGTTCCCATGGGAATGCCTCCGTCTGGGCAGCCATGCCCCCGGCACGCCCACCAAAGGGGGCGTGCTGTCAATCACCATCGACAGCATGTCCCCTTTGGTGCGAGACCCATAATGATGGCTTGGTCATCGTTATTCGAGTCTTGCGCAAGCGCACGACGGAGCCGACTCCGTCGTGCGCATGCACGCTTGGGCACCATCGACCCGCTTGCGAGCGGGTCAGAATCAGGCCCATAGTGCATAAATTTATTGACCCTCTTTGCTAGGGAAAGTGATGTGTGATTACAGAAATCCTCCCACTAAGAAAAAGGAGCAAAGTATCTAAACACTATTAAGTATTTTGGCAGGGTAAGGGTGCTGTCTCCTGGGGTAAACGGTTGCACTTGTCATGCAGCTGCTAAGTACTATTGCACCAGTCCAGGCCCTTGGTACAAGTAAACGTGCCCACACACATACCGATGTGCACACGATCAGCCGATGTGTACGATTTCCCTTGAAACTCTCCCCGGCAGCTCTGCGCACGATTTTCACACGATATGCACACAATTTGGTGTCCAATCTTCATACGATCTCTCCTGCAATCAGACTTTTCACCGTGTATTGTATCCTAGATTGTCAGATCTGCCCTACTGCAAGGCAGATCTGAAGATACGATGTGCGACCAGCAGGGACGCGCTTCGCATCATGATCGTGAGTGGGGACTCACGATTTACTCACGATTTTGGCATATTTTACGCGGTCTGTCGTTCCAATGCGTCGGAATCGGCCAGATCGGGTAAAATATCGCTATGTGTGTGGGCAGCTTTACTCCAGACAAGAGCCAGATTAAGGTGGGAAGGGGGATACAAGGGGTGAATACTCCTGGGCCCAGGCCCGGCGACAGGGAGAGACTAAGGGTACACCTGACCTGGGCCCTGAGGCTCAGAGGGCCCCGAAGTTTGGAGGGGTAAAATGGGTCTGCGGGGTCTAATTGTAATTTATAAACTGATGGGCGAGGAGCGCAAGTGGCCAGCAGCTGCCTGTCCTCTCTTCCCGATCACCTGTTACATCACATGGTCCGGGTGCATATGAATGATGTAGCAGTCATTACATTGCCGCTGGGTCCTTTGCCGCTTCTTCCTCTCAGCAGCCGAGATCCACCACAGAAAAGCAGACAGGCTGATGGTAAGCGGGATTTTCACATAGAACCTCCGGCCAGCATCAACAAGTAAGAGAGTGTCTCTCTCTCTCTCTCTCTCTCTCTCTCATAGTAGATTATAGGAGTACAATTTTTCACCGTTGTCAGTATTTTGTTTATTACATTTGCAGCTGTTTGACAGTTTATTTGGATTCAACTTGTTTGTGGCAGCAGTTTTCATTTATGATGCAGTGACCAGGTTTAACCTACTACCCCTGCTATGTTGCCCACTGGTGTAAGTTTATAATATCTGTATTCCTAGTCAAAGTTCCATCTTGTGACATCTTTGTGACTTAAAAATGACATGCATAACAAGTCTGTACTTTCCAACGCTGTGTGCAAATAATCCTTGTAACCATTTACCTTCCCTTCCTGTTCTGAAAAGTGCATAAGAACCTTGTTTGTAAGATTAACACCTGTATATATTTACAAAATAAAATGATATATTTTCTGCTCTGCTTTTAGAATATATATATATATATATATATATATAGAATTATATATATATATATATACGCACATGCACATACTCTCTCTCTCTCTTCCACCCCCCAGATGGCTGATAGATTATATATGTATATATCTTAATTGTGTTTTGGGGTTAATTGTATTTGACAGAGGAAAAGTTGCTTGGTCGGGGGGGACTCAGAGGTATTGTCACAATCCAGTGCAAGTGTTCCACTGTGGAGGATGGTGAGCCGGGGGGTTCAGATGATTAAGGAAAGGGACAGTAACTAAGTCTCCTAGTTGCGGCCAAACCCAGATTTGGCTAGACCTGCCCAGAGGCGCGGAGTCTAACTCACTTGGTGGTTTTCTCCAGTGACCCCTCCAATTGGGATTTAATTTTTGCCGCACCAAGTGAGCAGGTCGCGGCCCTCTGGACAGGTACCTGGGAATGGTAGAAGACCGAGACTATTTTAAATGCTAGAACACTGGAGATGAATGAATGCTTGAACTCTGGAGATGGATCTGAATGCTTGAACACGGGGGAAGAATCTGAATGCTAGAACACAGGCAGAGACTGGGAATAGTTAAATATCCAGGTGCTGATTTGCACAGAAAAACACAGAGAGATGTACGGCTGGGATCTTACTAGTGATTAGCAGGAAATCTGACACCTTGGTAGCACTACTGCAATAGAACTAGCAGAACATATACTGTGAGAGAGTTAAAGTCTCAGACTGAGGATTAGCATGGAAGCTACTACAAGAAATACTGGAACACTGTGAATAAGCTTAAGCAACACTCTGAAGGGAAATAACTCAGAGCAACACTGGTGAGTATCACAGTCACTGGAAGAGCGAAGTTGAACAGCAGTTTCCTGTTCCTGGAGTCAGACTAAAATACCCCTGGGTAGCTGGTCATTGGATCAGAGGATCAGCTGAGTGACCACAGGACTACAATTGGGAGAGACTAGTCAGGTGATATGGACCAACATGGCTGCGCCCATGCCGGCACCCCGGAAACCAGGACGCACGCACAGAAGCCCTAGCACACTCTGGGGAGAACACTCAGTTACCACTCAACTCCACTACCAGTGACTGGACACCTAAGCCCAAGGACGCCAGCACAGAGGTAAGTAGCGGCCAATCCCAGGCTGCATCCTGACAGGTATAAGTGTACCGGGCCCCAAGATTTCTGTTGCCGGCCCTGTCTGGGCCCCACCCTCTCAGGCCAGCCAGAGCTGCTCTGACCCAGCTCTGGCACTGCTGTATGGGGACAAGTCTGCTCATCTCCTGCCTCCACCACCAGCAGCAGTGCAGCTACAGGAGGCTCCAAAGTCTGCCCCTGCTGCAGGAGTGCAGGTACCTGTGCTGCTGATGTCTGGTCCAGGGGAAGAGACACACACATCAGGCTCAGCCAGAGGGCCTGTGCTTAAAAGAAGGGGAGGGCCCCCTTGTCTTAAGTGCCCCAGGTAGTACAAAATAAATAAAACATAAAAGTAAATCATGGCCTGTCCAGCTCTAACTAAACAAAATGACTCCTTCTAACAGAGTGGAAGGATCTATGGGCCTGATTCCGACCCGGTCGCAAGCGCTATGCGCTCGCAACCGGGTCGATGGTGGGCCAGTGCACATGCGCACAATGGCGCCAGCTCTGTCGTGCGCATGCGTGAGACCCGGATAGCGAGGGGCAATCCGTCGCTCCGGGTCTCGTACCAAAGGGGGCGTGCTGTCGATGTTGAGTGACAGCACGCCCCCTTTGGTGGGCAGGCCAGGGGAGTGGCTGCCCAAATGGAGGTGTTCCCATGTGAACGCCTCCGTTTGGGGGCGGCCCCACTGACATCACGAGTGATGTCAGTGGGAGAGATTTCGGCTCTGTGAGAGCCGAAATCTCTCTGGGGCTTGCGGAAACGAGACCCTACCACAAGGGTCTCGTCACAAGCCCGATGGTCGTGATGGTCTTGACCATCGCGACCATCTTCCTGGCCGCTCGCTATAGCTGTGGGTGGTCACCCACAGCTATGCGAGTGGTCAGGAGGCCGTTCTAAAAAAAAAGAACGGCCCTGATTCAGAGCGAGCGCTCTGTCAGCACTTACTTTCAGTAATCACAGAGTTTCTCAACAGTCCTCTGAGAGACTGACTACAGAGATTGACACACATCCTTTATCAGCCTCTCACAGGTGGTTTGGCAATCAAGGCTGCTAATCAGCTTCTGTCTACCAGACAGAAACTAAAAACTTGTGGCATATATATCTCCTCTTGATAACTTTTCCAGTATATGAAATAGAATCCTCCAATAAATTATATTTTCAGACATATAAGGAGAATGATACAAGTCTAGTGCAATGCCACCAATAAGCATTATAGTTATGTATTTGTAGATAAATTAAATACATAATTTTTGGGGGCAGTGGCCTGAGTGCTTAAGATGGCGGATGTTCTTTGCTGGAGTTCCACTTCGCCATCTTAATAGTCTGGTGCTGCCCCTCTACCTATCCAGAGAGACCCACTGTAATTTCACCCAGTGCCCGAGTGTGGAAGCTGTCTGCAGAACTTACCATCTGAGTATTGCCACATTCCTCCTCCAGGACCGGTGTTCCACTTGGGCCCACTGACACCATTTTGGTAGTCCCCGGCTGCTTCCTGAAGGGACCACTGGGCCTTCTATCACTGCCTGGGAAGCCGTTGAGAGTGGGAATACCCTGTTGAGCTTCTCCACTTGAGGACAGAGTTTCACTTGGTGTTGCCATTCTCTGTCCTCCAAAAGCCAGCTCTTCTACTGGGGTCTATTTCTGGTGTTGATGGGAGTACTCCTTGCTGGTGCTTGATTCGGTGAGCCAACTCAATTATATTGATTTTCCTGTTGTTATTGTATTGCTGATGGCTGCTTACACCACAAAAAGCCACTGTACTAACTGTGGGTCTGATTCAGAGCCGGACGCTATTTGCGGATGGTCATTCAGGAAAAGGGGGTGGCTATTCAAATGAACCGTTCGCTCTTTGCGGTCTGTTGACTCCTCCATGTCTGAACGAGCGAACAAAACATGCGGTCGTTTTTTGGAAAAATACGCCCCCTGGCCGCTCGCACCATAAGTCATGTCCGCTATTTAATAGATTAATCGAGTACATCGAACAGCGTATGAACTGCTCGCTATTCTTGTGGCTGGTTTTTCCTACCGCAATCTTGCGAGCAGTTCTGGCTATAAAATAACTAAGTGACGTGGTCGATGACGCTGCTGTTTTAATTATGCATACCCTAAAAACGCCCGTTTTGACCTTTAAGCACGCCTGCGTTCTGATTTCCACTCCCCGTTTTCAAGCACCTTCCCCTGTTACCACCCACATACGCCTCCTCCTGTCACTCAAAATAGCAGGCATTCGCTATATTGTGAAAAAACAATTTCTGGCCGCACTGACTGGTTCGCGCATGCGTATTACAATCCGTACGCATGCGCAGATGTGCTAACATCGCTCCGAACGAGCGAACGGCCGCTTATGAGCGGCTCTGAATGAGACCCTGTGACAGCTCATATGCTGTGAGAGGGATCAGCCTGCCAGGTTCCTACACATTTTACTGTCCAGGGGGGACCCTGCATCGCTTTACATCCCTGATCCACTACTACACTAATAGACCCCCTCCATACCTGGTGTCCACCCTTTTATTATAGTGGGAATGTAAACCCGGCTGACATGTCCTTCTTCTAACATTCCCTCCCTCTAGGTCTTGTTTTAGGGGCTGGCAGTGTGTACCTTGCTGCCTGGTCTTTGTTAAGCCACCATTATTGTCTGGAGCATAATTGCCTATTCTACTGCCTTTTCTGTGACCTTTGCAAGCCGATTTATCTCCTTTGTCAGTTCTGTTGTTCATGATGACCCCCAAGAAGGACTTAACAGAAGTCCGACAGCTCCTCTCTAGTTCTAATATACACCAATTTCTCCACCATGGAGACTCCCTCCACTTCGGAAAGCTCTAAGCCTCCAACTCCGGCGATGTGAAGGCATCCGATTCACAACCACATAAAGAAAAATCCCCTCCCTGTCTGGCGGCAGCTGAGGCCAGCAACTCTGGAATTCTCCAATTCTTAAAGAAGCTTCCATTAAGTCAGATTTTCAAGATAAGGATTTTCGCTTGGAGGAAATTTTGGTTCTTGCTTAGACCTCCCTCAATTTGCTGTCACCCATGTTACTGGACATGTTATGACCCTGGAGGATGGCACAGAGGGGAGAGGGTCTCCGCCACCTGGTGGACTACCAATCTGCTGATCTTCGTTCTGTTCAAATCCGTCACAATTACTTACGAGTAAGGGGACTCCTAGAGGATCTTCTACAGTAAGGCATTGTTATCTTAATAAAAATCTTCAATGAGATACTTTCTAACAAACTCAAAAAACAGAATTATCACAGGCTAATAAAGAAAGTGATTCTTTTTGGGTGTACTCTTTTTGCATAATATGTATACATATGTTAGGTTTTAGGTATTTAAAACAAATATTCTCTTTCACTTTTATGAAAAATAGGGGTTATACAGACTCAAAAAAGTAGTTAGTCTGCCCAACACAAAGATACAGAATGCTAAAAGCAAAATGCACCAATAAATTCCACTAATGATCCAGATTGTGTTCAACAGCGCCCACTGTGCGCAAGGGCGGGTTATAGGAGGGGTGTATGGGGCTGTCACATTGGGGCCCCCACACATTGCTCCTACCCAGCCCACCCTGCATCCTCCATGGCCTGCCCGCTCCAGGCAGTATTGTAGCTCTCTAACTACAAAAGCCCTCCCACCTACTTACTTTCTAGTCCAGTGTTTTTCCCTCGGCTAGGCTGGTTGTGATCCACACTCTTTGCTTGCCTTGCTCCCTGCTCTCCCATCCCAGGCTGCTGCTGCTGCTCCGTGAACAGCCGGTGACAGTGCCTCCTGCAGAAGGAAGATGGAGGTTGAGTACATGATCCTCACCAATTGCGACTGCCAGGGTCCTGACAGGTAATGCCTGGTTCTTGGTCCTCTCCTGTGTGTGGGCACGCTCTGCCCTCCCCTTTCCCATTACAATGACAGTTGTTGTGATGCGGGGCTCCAGTCCACAACCTGGCAATGCAAAGTGGCATCTGGCAGCCCAGAGACCACCCTCCTGCTGGCCACACTGCCACCCAAAGTACCACCTGTAGTATATCAATATCTGTATTATTAGTACTCATGCAGGGGGAAGGTCTTTGTCAATTTTATTAGTGGGGGCCACCACTACCCTTAATCAGGCCCTGACTGTGCACTTTGCCCACATGGCTTGCCCTCAGGTGCCCCTCTGAAATCACCATTGGATTTTATGGACTTCTGTACTGCCCATAATATCCAGGCATTGTCTTTTCTGGGATGGTCGATCTTCTCTTCCCAGTTGGATGGTCCTACCTGTATTTGCTGCTTTGATATTTCCACAAATGTCATAGATTTTGCCTTCCTTTCGAGCCCTCATTGGGCTTCACTTTATTATGTTCCTTACTGTTACTTAGATATTTTTGCTGCATTTGCTCATTTTATATGTTCAGTTTCATGTTATAATGTTGTGATGGATACTTTTCAGTTTTTTGATAAGTTTGGGTTGGTTTGGATGCAGGTGGAGTGGTGGGATACACGAGCCAGCCCCCCCCCCCCCACCTCTGGTGACAGCTATTTAATTTCTACATGATTATTTAGTTTTGTTATCTGCATTATATTTAATCTATCTTTGCTATGTTGTCTTTATTTCATTTACATTATTTTTTCTTTCTCTTTCTCCTCTTCCCTTTATGCCTATGTATGTGTCTGTTTGGTGCACCTATGGACCTTTACCCCACACTACAGCTGTCCCCGTGAATTCCTCCCTCCTTAATCTATGCCCTCCCCACATGAGAGTCTGAAAATCCTTACTGTCAAATCAAAGGGACTGAACACTCCTGAGAAGCGTTTTCAATCTCTGCGCCTTTTTCACTCTGTATGAGCTGATATGTGTTTTGTCCAGCAGATGCAGTTTTTGCTCTGACCCTAAATACTCCAACTTATATTATTCCTCAGTTTTCTACAGCAACAACAGTGTAGCTAAATCTGAGTATAGCTATCCTTTTTGCAGGCTGGCTGCCTTTTTCAGAGGTGACCACTATGCAGCTCGGTAGTGGCGGGGGCTTATGGTCAATTGCAAAATATTTTATGTTTTTACTGTGATTTCTTTATATGTCCCTAATGATGGTGAACCTTCTTTGTTCTCTCAAGTATTAGACAATATTGCCTCCCTGCAGTCTGATTCTGGGTGGGGACCTCAACTAGCTGATGGTCCCTCTCCTAGATACTTCTAAAGGCCTTTCATGCACTTCCTTTCATATTCACCATTGGGTAAGTTGCTTATTTTTTTGATCATCAGCTAATTGATCCGTGGGGCCTTGCCCATCCATTAGATTGGGACTACACATTCTTCTCTATTACCCATCAACATTATAGTTTACTTGATTATTTTTTTTTATCCCACATAGATTCCTTTCTCTAGTTCAGGCTTCCTCTACTGGTCCAACAACATGGTTATACCATTCTCCAGTGTATGTCTACATTGTGGTCCTCCATCTCCTCCTTGCAGTTGGTCTGGTGACTCAATGAACCTATTTTTTAGGACTCCATTTGCAAGGATGAATTGGTGGCAGCTTTGGAAGGTTTACTTACTCTCCTTCCATGCTACAGAGAGCCCCACTTTGGCTTGCTGAAAAAACAATTAGACACTTGCCCTCTATCTCCTCTTCAATCTTCCTACTTCTCTAATTCACAATTCACAACTCCCAGTTTCCTCCCGCCATTTCGGGCAGTTCCTTTTCTTCATGGAATGGGGGGGACGGGCACTGTGGGTCACTAAGTTGATGGTTCAGGGCTCACTTGGCTTCTCAACCATTTTAAGTGATTGCTTGGACCTGCCTGCCTCAGCATTCAGCATTATATTAACGCTTTACCCCAGTCCTAACCCTTGCATGAAAAACTCCATTCGAAACATGGTGTTCCCATTAAAATTCATATGCGCCACTCAGTCTGCTGAACTTACCAATTGTTGGGCTACCCATTTTCACTACATTTTGGCATTGAGATTGCCAGTTCTTTCTGGAGGACATCCAATGGGAAAAACTATTTAAATTCACCCATATCAGTTTCCATAGTGCATCAGTTATAGAAACCCACTTTCCAGATAGTACAGCTGCTTCATGGTATTACATTCTATGACTCCCTATGTACCTGAAGTCATGTAATCACTGCTTTTTGGCAGCAAGTTGTCTCTATTCCCAGGAATCTTTGTGGCCCAGTTGTTCCGACAGATTTCAGGTTTGGGCTATTAAGTTGTACATACATTTCCAGCTCTAAATGCAAGAAATCTTTGCTGAGACATCTGAATAATGCTGCCAAGGCAGTAATTATAAAGCACTGGAAATCTCCCAGCACTCCATATATCAGGACTGGTTTCATTGTATCAACTTGTACCTGGACATGGAGGTTATCATCCTTGAAGCCCAAGATAGATATCCTGAATTTATCTCCACCTGGTTTTATTGGATGTACTTTAAAGAGTCTCTAGAATACGTAGGCATCTTTTCCCCTCCATTTCCTCTCCTTTTACATATTCCTCGTTGCTTTTCATTTTCATTCTTACTTGCTGCTCATCTTCTACTATGTACTTAAATGGTAAATTGTTCTATTTTCTCAGGCATTGCGGAACACCTGTATGGTGTCATGCCTTGTATTTTATATGTGTTGGTACTCAATAAAATCTGATTGCAAAATAAATTAAATACATCATTTTAATGCTTACTGGCAGTGTTGCACTGAGTTCGTAATCCCTATAAAAATTTCTAGATGTAATTATCGCATTTCACATTCATATGAATGCATCTACTGGAAGCTCTCAGAGGACTTCGTGTAGAACCATACATTGCTGTAGATAGCTAAAATAAATGATGGTTTCATTCAGGATTATTAGTGGTCATCAGTAAAATGGATTGATGAGCCTGAAGGTGATCTCTGTAGGTCAGAATAGAAACATAGAATTTGACGGTAGATAAAAACCACTTGGCCCATCTAGTCTGCCCCTTTTCATGTATCCTTTAGGCAACTTCAACCCTATTTACTCCTTGCGTTTCTCTTAAGGATTTCTTATGCCTATCCCAAGCGTGTTTAAATTGTTCCACCGTTTTAGCTCCAACCACATCTGATGGGAGGCTATTCCACTTATCTACTACCCTTGCTGTGAAGTAATTTTTCCTCAAATTTCCTCTGAGCCTACCTCCCTCCAGTTTCAGGGCATGTCCTCGTGTTCTTGTACATCTCATTCTTTGAAGAATGCTTCCCTCCTGTACCTTGTTAAAACCCTTCATGTATTTGAAAGTTTCTATAATGTCCACCCTTTCCCTTCTCTGTTCCAAACTATACATATTAAGATCTTTTATTCTTTCTAGGTAAGTTCTGTGCTGTAGGCCATACACCATTTTAGTTGCCCATCTTTGTACCATCTCTAATGTGGCTATATCCTTCTGGAGATATGGCCTCCAGAACTGAACACAGTATTCTAGATGAGGCTGTACCAATGACCTATACAGTGGCATTATCACTTCTTTTTTCCTGCTACTGATTCCTCTCCCTATGCAACCAAGCATCTGACTTGCCTTCCTCATTGCATTGCTTGCCTACCTTCAAGTCATCTGAAATGGTGACTCCTAAATCCCTCTCCTCCTCTGTAATATCCAATATAGAGTCCTTGATACTATATTTAGCCTTTAGGTTATTGGGACCCAAGTGCATGATTTTACATTTTTTGATATTATACTGTAGTTTCCATGTTCTTGCCCATTCCTCTAGTCTACCCAAATCCTCAGAATAGCCTCTATAATATCAGTCCTGATAGTAGCAGGTGTGAGTTAGGACATATTCATTAATTATCGTGTTTTCTTATTGTTGTTTATTGTTGCCATAAGAAATTAAGGTTCACTGGGATGTATTCAAAAAGACATAATTAATGTGATCAGTTTACTTTCTGGTTCGGGGGCCAGGTGTGATACTGCACATGTGCGGTCATCACACCCTACAGAGCTAATTCCTAGTAAATTGTGTGATGTGTAGCCTAAAGACCAGGCCAGAGCCAGGGTTAACCTGCAGGATGCAGGGTTAAGCTGCTTTTGGACTTTTATTTTCAGACTAGCTGCACCTTATATAGAGAGGGCTCAAGAAGTGAGCTAGTTGCCCTGTTTGGGCTAGGTGTTTTGTTATTTTGTTTCCTGTCTGTGTTGAAAGTAAAGCACCATTCCATTGTTTTACCTGAAAGCTGTGTGTGGACCCTCATTAAAGCACCTAAACACTGCACCAAACCACTCTCTACCAAGCCAATTAACCCCAAGACATCACAATATATATATATATATATATATATATATATATATGTACATACATGGCTGATGCACCAAAACAGCTGTCGGGGCTGGGAGCTATCATTATGCCTGAAACTTTAGCTACATGGCTTTGATAAGAATTATGTTGATACAATACAGCATGATGGCATCATGTGTCTTTGAATAAATGTTTTGATTTTTTTTTTTTGCTACTTGGAAGGTGTGCTGGTTTGCTTCTATTTGCTGAGAAGCAATTAGGAGTGTGCTGCTACATATATACTGTATATACAGTATATAAATACATATATATATATATATATATATATATATAGTGTAAAGGCAAATATACAGCACTTTGAGTCCTTTAGGAGAAAAGCACTATATAAATAACATTATTATTATTATTATTATTATTATTATTATTATTATTATTATTATTATTATTATTATTATTATTATAGGCAAATAGCATTATTATATTTGGTTGCCCCAGTAACCCATGTTTATATTTCTTGTACAGCTGTAGCATGTTAAATACAATTGTACATTGTATCTTATTGTTGCATTGGTATTATATTGCAAGATTATATTGCAAGATTTCTTCATTTCACAAGATGTTCAAGCTCATGTAAATTATTTTCATCCACAATGACACATTTGAAAACTACTGGGTAAAGCTTAGACGGGTTCTGGTCAATTTATACATTAAAAGGGAGAAGTTAGATATTTGCAGTACACTTGTATAGTTTGTACATTTATAGAGTAAAAAAAGATGACAGTACTCATGTCAGACACTTTTATGAAAGATGATGTGTACATTGAATAACAATGGGATGTTCATTTTACTTTATTAATAAAAATTTTGTTTATGTTTTCAGTGAATTTATTATGCCAGGAATGGTCGATACTCACATCCACGCACCCCAGTACTCATTTATAGGATCTGGAATGGAAAGACCTCTTTTGGAATGGTTGAAACATACTACATTTCCAATAGAAGATACATACTCAGATGAGGAAATTGCTAGGAACTTGTACAGTGCAGTTGTGGTATGTACAAGTGATTGTACCAACACAATATAGTATTAAGGGGTTTATTTACTAAGCTATGTTAGGAGACAGGGTGGAAAGTGATAAGGTGCCAGCCAATCAGCTCCCAACTGTCATTTTTCAAACACAGCCTGTGAGATGAAAGTTGGGAGCTGATTGGCTGGCACCTTATCACTTTCTTAGAACTTTTCACTCTGCCTCCTAACACTGCTTAGTAAATAGACCCCTTAGTATTGTTACTAAGTAGAATTACCACTGATTTTGAAACAACCAAACTTTTGTGCATTCTGCAACAAAATACATGAGTGTATTCCACACAGTTATCCATTTGTTTTTACCTTTATGCACTGAATATTCAAAAAAATAAAAAAATAAATTAATGTGTTGCTTTGGACAGACCATCTAATATAGGGCCTGATACAGGGTTGTACAGTATTTGCATCACTGCTGCGTCAATGGACACAGCAGAGATGCAAAAAGTGCTAATGCTACAGGAGGCATCTGAAACCTAAAGACGCCCACTGCTGGCATTGCAGATTCAAGTTCTGCAACTGAAGATGCAGCATTGGATCAACATTAAGCATCCATAAGCCATCTGAGTAAGTCTAAGGTCACTCAGAATGGCTGCTGGAGCTCCTCTGTTGGGGCCAGGAAGTATGGGTCAAAAGACACAGACCCTTGCCTTGACAAGCCTTCAAAATGGGGGCGACATGCTCCTGTTTTGTAAAATGGTCGCCATTGCCACCCATGTCCCGCATCCAAATGACCACAGCATGTCAATCATGCTGCAGCTTAGGGAGCTCTGAGAGCGATCTAGCAGACACTGATCGGCACATGCACAGTACGGGATGTAGTCGGGATAGCTACAATCGGGATGACAGCTCTCGAAATCCCGGCATCAGAATCCCCACTTCCAGCCAGAAGACCGGGGACAGAATCCCAACAGTTGTGGAGATGCCAACGCCGAAATCCTGACAACCAGCATCTCGATCGGAAGTATAGTGGGCCCATTAGGTGTTAGCCGCAGGGGGGGACTAGGTTTAGGCACCATGGGGAGAGTTAGGCTATGAGGGAGGTCAGGGTTAGGCTACGCACAGGTGGGGTTAAGTTTAGGCACCACTGGGGGGAATGTAGGGTTAGACACTAAAGGGGGAGGGTTAGGTTCAGGCACCAAGGGGGGAGAGTTAGCTTTATGCACTAACAGGGAGGGTTAGAGTTAGGTTGCAGGGTAGGGAGGGTTAGGGATAGAGGGCTAAAATGAGAGGGTTAGGATACTTACCTAACCCCTGTCAGGATACCGAGCATCAGGATGCCGCTGTCTGTATTTGAAAGCTGGAATCCGACTGATGGTATTTCATACCCAACCTGCGCAGTACAGATCCTGCACTTGCGCCAGTAGGCCACCATCAGAGTTGTATGCAAACCATTGAGTTTGCGTACAACTCTGAATCAGTCCTCTAGGATCAGACCTCCTGTCCTAAAGTATGGAGGAAGCTGGTTTGGATGAGTCCATGATGCTTATAGAGTGCAATGTTAAATGCATTTTCTTGTGTGCATAGGCTCACAGAATAACCCATTTTTATTCCATGGGTTGCTGAATACATAAGGGTTGTTGTTCTGCTACTTAAGCTTGAATGTGTCTACATGGGGGGAAACAAGTCGAGGGCATTCTAACTTGTGCTAATTACAGTAATATCTTTGTTCAATGTTATGTAAAGCTTGAAAAAGACACAAATACATGGGCAGCCATATAACTTGCAGGTGGTCTGGGGCAGGTGCCATTGCAGCTGCGATCTCTCACGGATCCCAATTGTGAAAATATGCTAATAACTCACTCTCCGTCCACTGACAGCTCTCACATCCGCCACTCACGCACAAAACTGGAAACATCTAACACAGATCAGGCTGCCATCAGCCTTCTTAGTAAATCTCAGCTGTAGCAGACATAGCGGGTCTCCAAACATCCACAGGGCTCCCCTACTGAGGAGAAGGAAGCAGTGGCTAATTTATGGACACCCAGTATTTAAATGTTACCTACGCACCTGTGTTTTTGTAGCCACCCCCTCCCCCAAATGTTGACTACCTGTCACCCAATTTGCGAGTGAATTATCTGTGTGAGCGTATTCCCATTTCAATCGCTGCATGTGCGCAGTGCAGCTTACTTGCAAACTGGCAAACTATCTCTAAATCTGCATAAATATAGGCATTGCAAAGGAAATGTATACATGTGATGTCAGCTTATCCTCCATGAAAATTAACTTTGTGAAATGAACAAATGTTCATTATTTATTTACTTATGTGTGTATTTATTTTTCAGAAAAGAACACTGAGAAATGGCACAACGACTGCTTGCTATTTTGCTACCATTCATACTGATGCTTCCATTGTGTTGGCTGAGATGGCAAGTAAGAACATTGTGACTTTTGCATAAATTATTTGTAAAGTGTAAGTACGCTCAGTAAACATGATCATCATCCTATATTATAATTCATTTATAAATTGCATATAGATAAAAAACATATATGTAAATGTTCCTCTATGCTTTATGTAATGCTGACAACCTACAGTAGAAGCAGTATAGTCTGTTTGAAATAGGCCACTATAGAAAATGTGAAACCCTGTATGGGCGACATTATGTTCTTGGATTTCCTTGACAATCTTGCTAGTGGTATGGGAACATCTGCAAGCAAAGTTCTCATATTTGACTTTCCTGACTATTGGATTGCAGCGTGGCGGCCAGCATTGTCCTGGTTAGGTCAGAGGCATGACAGCACTGGTTAAAGGGAAAAGGGTTTTCTTTTCAGGCTATATAACAGAAAGGATTGCTACAACAAAGGTAAGGCAGCCCTGGCCACCTATATATTTGTCACTTATACTGCTGATTTAATCCAATACCTTATATTTTGGTGATTTTCTTTGTATATATCTAATCTAAATATTAAACAGGAACTTTCCTAGTTCTGTGGTGGTAGTAATACAGCTGGTTACATAGCTCACCATATAGTACAGTTCCATTATTTTGCCTTTTCTTCCCGGAATCCCTTCAACTTCTCTCCTGTCAGTTGAGGTATGATAATCCTTTCACAATATATGGGGATGGGGCTAAAGACGAGATATTTATATGCCATCATTGGGTGCAGGGAATAATATTATTGGTAGTACAGCCATGTTTGAAATCTTAAATGAGAGGTAACCATAATCAACTCCTATTTTTGCACAGTCTGCACAGATGATAACATAAACCTATGATTTGCATGTATATTCCCTTGGGGTAAGTACAATTTTTGAGGTTAGTTACTATTATCCATGAATGTTTAATTACCACAGCTCTATTAGGGAGTGTTTGCCATAGAAATAACACCATTTTGTGTGACTGTAGCCTGTTTTTATGAATAGACAAAATACCAAATATATTTCCAGATAGTAGTAGTAGGGAGGTCAAAAAAAAAATTGCTTACCAGACTATTAGTCAGTTATTACTATAAACCATTTAAGCTTGAAGTCCAGATCTTTATATGTACCCTCTAGCACACAGGTTCTCAAACTCGGTCCTCGGGACCCCACACAGTGCATGTTTTCCAGGTCTCTTCACAGAATCAAAAGTGAAATAATTATAACCACATGTGGATCTTTTAAAATGTGTCAGTGAATAATGAATAAACCTGTGCACCTACTGGGTGACCTGGAAAACGTGACCTGTGTAGGGTCCTGAGGACCAAGTTTGAGAACCACTGTTCTAGGATTTCAATACACAGACATATATGCTCTAGTGCAACAGCTTTATTGAAGAGAGTTGTATTCATTAGTCGGATTACTTAGGGCAAAGGGAAGATGATGCTATAGTTCTAATGAGGCAATGGCTGTTGTCCCGCTTAAATTATTTGTTAAAAAGATCTCAAGATTCAAAAACAAACCTGTAAAATAAAATAACCATATAAGAAAGCAGAAACACATTTTTCCATGTATGTCAAATACCTGGGGGAAGCACATAGAGCTATTATCGCTTACTTACATATAATGACAATTTATGTCACGTATAATGAGTGATTTTTATCCAAGCACATTTCTCCATTCTGCACTGGAGCTTACAATCTAATTTCCATACCACGGACTCAAACACAAATCAAGGCAGTTTATCCTAAATTCACGTATCCACTAGACGATATGCTTCATGAGCGATATCGTCTAGTGTTTCCCCTGCAGTGATGGTCTCAATGATATCGTTCAGTGATGTCACCCTCCCTCAGTTTGCCCTGCAAGTACGGGCAATGAAAGATGTCGTCAAGGTCCAGCGGGAGTGCGCATCGTTTGTCGTAGATGGCATACCCACTGGACGATATTGCGGACAATGAACGATAACAATATCGTTATCGTTCAAATCATCCAATTTATCGTGTAGTGGATAAGCGGCTTAACAGTGTATCTGAACCATGTGAGGAAACTGGAGCATTCATAGGAACTCAGCAAAAGTTGCTTAACAGTCAGTGCCGGACCGCTCGTTACGCTGACTACGCAGCTGCGTAGAACGCCAGCCAGCAGAGGGCACTGAGGGTGGCAGTCTCCAACGCCACAGTCCTTCCCGCACCCCCACCCCCCGCCGTCGCCGTCACACTCCTACTTCACTTTCCCCCCTGGCTGCCGCAGGAAGGCTTCATTTGCCAGGCGCCCGCTGAGATTTAATTACTATCGGGCGCCTGGCTCTTTCCCGCAGCGTCAGCTGGAGCTCACTACTGAGCTCCTGCTTCCGGCTCCCCCCCCCACGGGCACTATGGGAGAAACACCATAGTTCCAAGGAGCGGCGGACGCCGGAGCTCACACCTGAGCTCCGGCATCCGGCTCTTCCCACGGGCACTATGGGAGAGACATCATGACGTCTCTCCCATAGTTCCGATGACCGGCGGAGGGGCACATTTTACAGGGGCATTACTACTGGGGGCATATTTTACAGGGAGCATTAATACTGGGGTCACTCTTACAGGGGGCATTATTACTGGGGGCACTTTTTCAGGGGGCATTACTACTGGGGGCAATTTTACAGGGGGCATTACTACTGGGGGCAATTTTACAGGGGCATTACTATTGGGGCATTATTACAGGGGCATTACTACTGCGGGCACTGATACAGGGGGCATTACTGTTTGGGGCTATACTACAGAGGGCATTACTACTGGGGGCACTAATACAGGGAACATTACTTTTGGGGGTACTACTACTGGGGGCACTACTGCAGGGGGCATTACTAATGGGGGCATTGCAGAAGGGGCACCACTATGGGGGGGCACTGAATAAGGGGTACCACTGCTGTGGACATTATGTGTAAGGGGCACTACTGCTGTAGGCATTGTGTAAGGAGCACTATTACTGTGGGCATTGTATTAAGGGCACTACTACTGTGGCCATTGTGTATAAGGGGCACTGATGTGGGCATTGTGTATAAGGGGCACTATTGTGTGTCAGAATGCTCGTGATTATGGCTTTCCTGCCATTTGTTGGGTGCATGCACCTTGGGCATCTGCAAAGTCCGCCAGGGGGTGCCAAAATGTATCTTCGCTTGCCAAAAATATTAGGCTCGGGCCGGCCCTGTTAAGAGTTAACCACTTTATGAAAACTGATTTTTATCTGTCCTCTGGATTATTTGAACACAGAGCTCAATGTGCAGGGGCACCATTAGGGAGGTCTCGTGTTGCCCCAAAACCCCCCTTCTCCAGGTGTTGAAAACAATAGTTTTCCTTTACAATCAGGCAGAAGCTACGAGATGCAGTCAGCAGAGAGGAGTGGTGAGACTAGTTCAGGAAGCCACAGAACAGACCAATCGTGTGCTGAGTGTCTCCTCTATGTTACCATGGGCAGAACTATGGGAGACAATGGAGGTGCCTGCCACCAGACTCCGGCATTGAAGGTGCAACTCCTCCATTGCCCACAATATATTCACCCCACTTAGGGCTGTAACTATGTACCCGGAGTGTACCGTCACGGCCACCCAATACATGGCAACTCTACCCAGCACCTGAGAAGCTACCATACACTAGTGGAGAGCTCAGTGTCAGACCATCAGCTGTCTATCTACAGCCTGTCCCTACTCATTGGTGTCAGTGTGACACGTTTGGCGCCCCCCTCACCCACAACTCCCTGTCTCACTCCTCCATGGCATGCCTATATTTTGGTGCAACTGCGGGTGTATCTGCTTGCAAAATGCTACATTACAGTGTCAGTGGCTGTGATGGGGTGGGCACCCAATTATAACTTGCCTCCGGGCGTCTGGGATGAACTTACGCCACTGTACCCAGCAAACATTTTAGAGAGGAGGAGAGTTTGTAGGTGCCTGATCCACAGGTGACATTTGTTGAGCACTGTAAGAGTGTCTGTTTGACCTGTCTGTGTGGCTGTCTGACCTGTGATCCAGTCTTCTAGCATTGTCAGTGTTACTGTCCCTCAGTACTGCCTTTGCTTCTGCTGGTGAACACACTAGGTAAACAAAAAAATGTAAAACAACAGTATTTTAGCTGCAGTCTAGTCATGGCATTGACCACTTGGTGGATGCAGCAAAAACTACTTTCTCTATGGTACATGTATCTTCAGGGCCGTAACTAGGCTAGTGCGGCCTGTGCCATGGCACAGGGCACCGCAGGGCAGGGGGCGCTGTTCAGCTCTGTCAATTTTCCTGTTTATTATCATTCTCACTTGTAGCTTCCTCTTCTTTTATCCCAAACATCTCCTGGCCTCCCCTATCTCTTCCCTGGCCCTTCCCCATGAGGCCATGGCCCTTTATAAGGTGCACTATCTTAAGTCCCCATTTAAAAAATTGGGGGGGGGGGAGGTGGCACCAATGTTCTCTCTGGCACAGGACACCAAAAACCCTAGTTACGGCTCTGTGTATCTTGCTGCATAGTCAGGGCTGGATTAAGGGGGTGGGGGTGACAGGGGCGGTCATCCCTGGGCCCCCACACATGGAGGGGCCCCCACTAGCAGCGGTGCAGCCGGTGGCTTGCACCCGCCACTAGTGTCGCGGTCCACACTACACAGTGACAAACACAGCCGCCAAGCACACAGACTCTCATTGGCTGTTGCATCAACGGAGGGAGCCGGCTGGAGCTCACTCATTAGCTCCGCCTTCCGGCTCCCCCCTGATGGGAGAGACGTCATGATGCTGACGTCTCTCCCATAGTGCAAGAGAAGAGCCGAGACTTGAAGCGGATAGTGGTGGTCATATCAGCTGGAATTCAGGTGAGTTATTATTATTATTTTTTTTTTGTGTGTGTGTGTGTAAGGGCACTGCATAGGGGGGCCGCTACAGGGATCACTGTATAGGGGGGCCGCTTCATGGGGGCACTGGGGGGTGCTACTAGTGTCAATGCATAGGAGGGACTACTACTGGAGGGCAATGCATAGGGGGGGCAACTACTGGGGGCACTGTATAGGGGGGACTACTACTGGGGGCAATGCATGGGGGGACTACTACTAGGGGCACTATATAAGGGGCACTGCATAGGGTGGACCACTACTGGATCTGGGGGCACTATATAAGGGGTACTACCTGGGGCACTGTATAGGGGGACCACTACTGGGGGCATTATTTAAGGGGCACTGCATAGGAGGACCACTACTGGGGCACTGCATAAGGGGCATTACTACAGGGGGCACTGCATAGTGGGGACTACTCAGTGGGCACTGCATAGGGGGGACCATTACTGGGGACATTGCATAAGGGGTACTACTACATTGGGCATTGCAAGAGGCCTTACTACTAGGGACAGAGGTGAATAAAAAGGAAAAAAAAAATCCTAGGGTGACAAGAAACGGTGGTATATAGGTGCCCCCACAAGTTTGTTGCCCAGGGCCCCCACAGACCTTAATCCGGTCCTGTGCATACTTACTGCAGTACTGAACTTCCCTGAAACATACACTGTGTGGTGGCTGCAGGTAACTTTTCTGCAGATAGAATGTTATTTCATAGTATGGAAAAAACCCTGAACATTTTACCCTTTTATATATATTACTAATCTCACTAGATAAGACTGCGTGAATAAGCCATACTTTGGACTCAACCATATGTGTGTGAAACAATGTAACAAAAACAAGCATCTGTATTAGGCTGATGGCAACGGTTTTTCTTTACTGTGTTGATGACTTTTGGCTTGGGTGTGAACAACAGGTGACCCAGGCTCTTGTAGCAGGATGTATCTTAAACAGAGAAATCATACTTGCCGGGAGGCTCCCGAAAATAGGCAAATCTCCCAGAGCCCACTTACTGTACAAACCCCACCCACCAATAGCCTCCGATTTACTGAGCGAAAGTGAACGTTCCGAAGGATCGATGACGTGATTCACCCTTAATCACGTCATCCTGCTTTACAATGCCTGTGATCTCGGCACTGTATAAAGGGGCTGGCCCATGATGACGCATTTTGCGCAGTCAGATAGTCTGTAAGTATGAAATAAATGCTATGCACAGCACACTGCTCCATATACATGGCCGTAGAAAGCTGCCCAGGGCCCGCGTTGAAGGAGGTGTGGCCTATTTGTGGGAAGCATGGCCACATCCCCTCACAAAGCTACGGGACACTGTGAACCCCCCAGCCTGGTGCAAATCCAGGGGGGGTTGCGATCAGTGTGATCGCTCCCCCCCTCACAGACAGAGAAGGCTGCTTTTACTGCTGCTCAACAGCAGTGAGCAATCTCCCACTGCAGCCCAGCACACAGCAGCATGCGCTGGGCTGCTGACAGGTAGAAGGGAGGGGGGAGCAGTGTCGGACCCGGGCCCCCGCCTGGTCCCTCCACCAAGCCCAAGCCCGGGTAATCAGTACCCGCCCCTCCTCCCTCTTGGCACCCCTGACTATAAATATTGCTATGCTGTGGCCAGCACGTCTATATACTAATTTAATAATTCTAATAAGCTACTTCTTTTGTTTTTGTCCCACAGGTCAGTATGGTCAGAGAGCATTTATTGGGAAAGTTTGCATGGATAGGAATGATACATATCCAAAGTATGTTGAAAGTACTGAAGAATCTATCAGGGAAACTAAAAGGTTGGTTAAAAGTATTGCTTATTTCATAGCAAAATCTGTATTTTCAGATGCATAAAGTGAATTACTACTCCTCTCTGTGTATCAGAATCAGGTCTCATGTACAGTACACTGAAGTGTATAGCTGCCTAATTTGAAGGCCAATGTGTTCAATCTAAGCACAGTTTTTTGCGTGTATTAGCTGAAAACTGGCAGCAATGCTTATCAGTCTTCTTACAATAATTCAGTTGTCGACTGGCAATGCCACGGAATCTAGTCGACTGATGTCTACCAGTCTAAATGTAATGCATAAGGTATAGAAATGATGACCAGCACCACATCACTGTGAATCTTCTTTAAAGGGATGTTCAACATTCAGATAACATTGTTTAGCTTTCTAGTCTCATAAATTCTTTCCTTCTGTACTTTTCGCCTATTTAATTATATTGAATGTTTTTTATATTAAGCTCTGATATGAAACAAGCATCTCTCTGGATGATCACGTTATCTAATGCAGAGAGCACAACAGAGCAGCATTTTATCCCAGGATAATCAAAATACTTAATTGTTATTTATTATATAATTACAGATTGAGTCTCCCATATCCAAAATGCTTGGGACCAGGGGTATTTTGGATATCGGAATATTCCGAATTTTGGAATATTTGCATATCATAACGAAATGTCTTGGGAAAGGGACCCGAATATACACACAGAATGCATTTATGTTCTATATACACCTTATACACACAGCCTGCAGGTAAATTTATACAATATTTTTAATAATTTTGTTCATCAAAAAAAGTTTGTGTACATACTTAATTAATTTATGTTTCATATACACCCTATACACAAAGCCTGAAGATTATTTTATACTGTATTTTAATAATTTTGTGCTTTAAACAAAGTTTGTGTACGTTGAACCATCTGAAAGCAAAGGTTTCACTATATCAGTCATGCTAAAATTATTCCGTATTTCGGAATATTTGGATATGGGAGACTCAACTTGCATATAGCTGTAATGCGCAGAAGTAAGTCAATAAACTTAGTGAAAGTTGCAGGAGAGCATCTAAAGCTGGGTACACACCTAAACAATTGTTGACCAGTTTTTTCAATTCCCTACCTGTTCATATGAAATCTTAAGAGTGCATACACGCACCTTCCATCATGTTTTCTCGGAAGACAACAGGTTGCACCGAAAGATTTGGTTTTATGTGTAATTTAATTTTCATCAGATTCGATGGTACAATATCGGACAAAAAGTGAAGTGTGGGTCTCATTCAGACCCGCTCGCGAGCGCTGTATGCTCGCAAGCGGGTCGATGGTGCCCAAGTGCGCATGAGCACAACGGAGGGAGCTCCGTCGTGCGCGAGACCTGGCGAGTGACGGGGTCTCGCACCAAAGGGGGCGTGCTGTCGATGGTGATTGCCAGCACGCCCCCTTTGGTGGGCGTGCCGGGGGCGTGGCTGCCCGGACGGAGGCGTTCCCATGGGAACACCTTCCGTCTGGGTCCGGCCCCACTGACATCACTAGTGATGTCAGTGGGAGTGATTTTGGCTCTGATAGAGCCAAAATCATTCCAGGGCTTGCGGCAACGAGACCCTACCGCAAGGGTCTCGTCGCAAGCCCGATGGTCACGATGGTCTTGACCATCGCGACCATCATCATGGACGCTCGCATAAGCTGTGGGTGGTAACCCACAGCTATGCGAGCGTTCAAGAGGCCGCCCCAATTTTAGGTAGGACGGCCCTGATTCAGAGCGAGCGCTCTGGTCAGAGCGTCCGCCTCTGAATCAGGCCCAGTGTATGCAGAATGTCGACCATTCTGTCTGCTGCTTCTGCCCATACTCCCCTAGCAGCAGCGCCGTCTTTGTGTCTTTTCAGCATATATTTTAGGCAGATGAGTTTCCTGGATCACAAGTTAGATTGTAAAGGTGTGTATGCATGAATCGCCACTTTGAACGGGACTTCCGAACGTAGCTGTAATCTGAAGTAAAATCGCATCGAAGGTATGATTGTACAAGTCTATACCCAGCTTAAGTGTAAATTACAGACATCTGAAGATGGACAACCTTCTAAGGACCTGATTCAGAGCCGGACGCTATTTGCGGACGCTCGTTCAGAAAAAGGGGCTGGCTATTTAAATTGAGCGCTCGCTCTTTGCGGTCTGTTGACGCCTCTATGTCTGAGTGAGCGTCCGAAACATGCGCTCGCTATTTTGTAAAGACGCCCCTTGGCCGCTCGCATCATACGTCATCTCCGCTATTTATTTGATTAATCGAGTACATCGAAAGGCGTATGAACTGCTCGCTATTCTTGTGGTAGCATTTTCCTACCGCAATCATGCGAACAGTTCAGGACAAGTGACGTGGTCGATGACGCTGCTTTGTTAATTATGCACTCCCATTAAACGCCCGTTTTGACCGTTTGGCACGCCTGCGTTCGGATCTCCACTCACTGTTTTCAAGCACCTTCCCCTGTTACCACCCACAAACACCTCATCCTGTCACTCAAATTAGCAGGCATTCGTTATTTTGCGAGCACACGATTTTCGACCGCACTGACTAGTTGGCACATGCGCATTACGACCCATACGCATGCGCAGATGTGCGAACATCGCTCGGAGCGAACGAGCGCCCGCTTACGAGCGGCTCTGAATCAGGCCCTAATTTCTTTCAAGTTGTTTTTACTTTCATTTTATTATTTTTTATTACGTATAATAAATGTAAGAGATGTGGCTTACTGTGCACAGTAACCATATCAAATATAAAAAAATTTTTTAGCAGCCTTATGTAAACAGCATAATGGAAGCCAATAACTGATTTCAGTTCAATATATGAATAGAATGTGATGTTCTTAATTCCGTTCATAAAAACTATATTCATTCAATAATAATAAAAAACACTGCACAAACCCACAACATGACCAGAATTAGGGGATGATTCTAAGTTGGGAGCAAAGCAAAACAATGTAGTAAATTTGCACTTTGGCAAAGCCATGTTGCACTATAGTAGCAGGGGAGCCTCAGCCAAGAGTGAGAGGCCTGTTAGAGGTACTTTGGGTAGGAAGAGAGAAGTCTAACTGCTACTGCAGCGGCATCTCATCCCAGCCCAGCACGGACACTGCTGTGTGCTGGGCTAGGGAAAGAGGCTTCTGCAGCAGCAGTCATACCTCTCTCTGCGTGGAGGAGCAATCGCACTTGCCCCTCCCCCCTCAATCTGCAACCGACACTTCCCCTGTGCAGGTGGGCTCTTTGCCATATGTGGGATAATTGTAAAAGCAGTCAGTATTTACCTAGCATTTATGTAAAAATAACCCCCCACACACACACACGCAGAGTGCAAAGTTTCTTTAGTTTTTTTGCTTTGCTCCCAAATCAGAAAGATTGGTCCCTAGGGTGAAGGTTTTGGACAGTACATACAATACCCATGCTAGGTGAGTCAGAGAGGTTCACTGAAAGATCAAAAAAAGAACTTCACTTGACAACATGCCAGGGTATACATATTAATTATTTACAGTTTAGAGTGTCAAAAATATATTTGTACTTTTCTCATTAACTAAAAAAACCCCAAAAACATATATATAAAACATGGCTGCATTGCAATCAGCTATGATATATGCTGTAAAGTTAATTAACTAACTGCAACAATTCAATATATATATTGAAATGCATACAAAAAAATGTTGCTAAGAAAATAAAAGATGCATCTGTATATCTTAACTCTGCATGAGGCCCAAAATGTGGAAGTAAAATGAAAATGATTATATTTAGTAACTACACTATGTATACAAAAGTGATGAGACACTAACTGCAAATAGATCAACAAGACTTTATTGACAGAACTTTTGTAGGTCCATCACATGCAGTGATCACTGCAGACACCCTTCTTAGCTAACTGTCCACAAGTTCCTGGACAACAGTAGGCGCAGGGGCGTCTTAAGAGAGAAGGGGACCTGTGTGCATTCCACATGCCGGGCCCCCTCCTCTCTCCCCAGCCGCCGACTGACGAGGCTGGCCAGCCACTACAGAGTCAGTAGACTATGGGCACTACAGTGTGCCCAGAGTCTACTGCGCATGCGCAGAATGCCGGAAAAATGGCCACACCGGCCATTTTCCGGTGTTCTGTGCAAGGCTGACACCCGACGCGGGACCACGGACAGGAGAGTTTTAGATAATATGGGTGCAGGGTGTTCGGTTCGAGGCCCCTCTGGACCCGAGGGCCTGTGTCCACCGCACACCCTGCACCCATTATAGATACGCCCCTGAGCAGGTGGTACTGTGACCAACTGTGACACTGAAGAAGGTCGAGTCGGCCTAGAACGCACCTGTCGCTCCAATTCGTCCCAGAGGTTCTTAGTGGGGTTAAGATTTGGACTCTGAGCTGGCCAGTCCATCCGGGTTACCGAATTTTCTGTATAGCAGTCCAGCATCGCCCTGGACACATGACAGGTGGCATTGTCATCCTGATAAAAATATTCATTGTTTCCATAGAACTGCAAGTGCATGGGCCTCCCTACAAAGTGTTCTTGTCAAAACCGCCACATTAGTGGCCATTACGAATTCATGTGCAATGGAACATATGGTATGCATTTCACTTGCGTGGGAGTGTGCAATCACTTTTGTCTACACAGTGTATATATATTAGGGATTTGCAGGCTTGGATAGGTTCGAGTATGCATGCTGAGTTCGGATTTTTCCCTCCAAAAAAAGGAATTCAGAAAGAGGCAAAACGTCATCTTGCATGGACGAACATCATCATTCCTGGACAAAAGTCCAGGAATGATGATGTTCGTCCATGCAAGATGACGTTTTGCCTCTTTCTGAGTTCCGTTTTTTTGGAGGGAAAAATCCGAACTCAGCGTGCAAACTCGAACCTATCGGAGCCTGCACATCTCTAATATATATCAGACAAATAAGAAGCAATTATGGGCCTGATGAGTTGTATGCTATGCCAATGTTTTCGCAAATGCAGCAATTTTTTTGCCACATGCGCCTGAGTGTGACTCTGCACATGCGTCAAGGTACATTA
The DNA here is from genome assembly GCA_031769625.1 of Taudactylus pleione. NCBI lineage: Eukaryota > Metazoa > Chordata > Amphibia > Anura > Myobatrachidae > Taudactylus > Taudactylus pleione. The sequence continues at coordinate 276,182 of JAUIMM010001567.1, forward strand.
CAGTAGTCGCACACTGCAAGTCTTTAATTGCAGTGTGTTGACAGTCAGGGAGCATTTGAGGGAGGCAACGGGGAGTGTCAGCTAAAAACGCAGACATGTCTCTACCGGTTCGGGAGCATGTCACATCCTGCGTCTGCGATTCCGTATGCAGGAAACATGGCTCTGACATCTGTGTTATGGCGCCCATTCTGAGTGACCATAGATTTAGTTGAGGAGTCAATGTTTGCATGATCTGCGTCCAGATGTGTGCGCAGTTGCGAAAAGCTGCAATGACTTAGGTGGGTGTGTCAGTAAATGTCTCGTGGCATTAGCAAATTTTCGCATACACACAGCTGTGAAAATCCCACCTGTGGCAGCAATAGTGTACATCTCTGAATCAGACCCTATGCTCTAATTTGCATATAACAAATATCTGGAACTTTTTTCTTTTTTTGTAGACAATTTTACATTGTTATTACTCATGTTAATAAACACTTAAATTGCACATCTATATAGTGTGTTATATTATTTTCTAGGTTCATTGAAGTCCTGAAAAATAGAAAAGTGAGTATACAAATTAAAAAATATTGAAATATTCCCAAAAAAACAACAACTGATTTGCTTCAAGATTTGAGTAATTTACAATGGCGCTGCACCACTATGCTACCTATTTAAAGTACCCCAGCACACAACGCCATTATGCTATACTGCGATCCCCCTGTCCTGTAGTTACTTTACTTTTGTCTCTGAACTATGCATCACTTGACTTCTTCCTTTTCCACTCCTGTCTCCACTGACCAGCAGTGTCTCATAACAAAATACATTACGGCCACAACATTGCAGGGAGCAGGCTAATTAATGGGTGGAGACTGGGATCTGACAGGCAGCATTGCCATGAATTACATAATATCCACTATACTACTGGGAGCCAGCCAATGAATATGTGTGGACTGGGGTCTGACCGGCAGTGCTGCTGCCGAGAGCTGGCCAGGGAACGGGTGCAGACTGCACATGCGATCAGAGAGGCACAATTGTTAATGTTTGCTGTACTGTTGGGGCTTGCTATGTGTGGAGGCCCCTGAGCAACCACCCTGTTAACCCTGCCTATAATCTGGCCCTGGATACACCCATTATGTGCACAGAGTAAAGCTCATAAAATGTGTACTGATCTTGTGTAGAGACAGTGACCTGCACACTAGGGTGATTATGTTAGAGAGGACAGGGCTTCGTGTGATGGGGCACAGTCATGATTTCAGAAGGGCACTGATGGAAAGCAGGAAGTCACAGACTCATAATTAGATAACAGAAGGCTCAGGATCCTCTAACAGAGTGGTGACAGGAGGCTCCTTGTGTAGGAAGATTTTGGTGTCAGATGCACCTATTTATGAAATGAAGATTGTACATTTAGCATGTTATGAATTCTGAAAATATTTAAATAAAATTTAAGTGATTGTTCTAGTTTTCTCATATCCTTTCTACCCAGCCTGTATATGATACAAAGAGGAATGAGTTATAAAAATGATATTCTCTTACGGGAGATGCCTTGCTGTGTTCTGCTTTCTCATATACATTTCCTCTGTATAGATTAATAGATTGTCATGACATATGTAACCATCTTAATAATGAAACATTTGTAACTTTCTTAGTATGACAGAATAAAACCCATTGTAACTCCTCGGTTTGGTATATCCTGTACTGAAAACTTATTGAAGGAACTTGGCAAATTTGCTGATGCCCACCAGCTACATATCCAGGTATGCTATAAATATGATGGACTTAGTAGCCCAGTAGCGTCACTAGGGGGGGTTTTGCGGGCCGCCCTGCATAAAACCATCCGAAGGGGTGACGCCAAAATAGCAGAGCTGCTCTGGTATTTTGGTGTCACGCCCTCAGATGGTGTCACTGAGCAGAGCTGAAGAGGTGATACTTATCTGTGCTGGAGGAGGCTGGGAGCTTCCCAGCAGCTCAGGAATGCTGAGCAAGCCCCCCAGTGTGACGAGGACAGGGTAATGACACATCAATGGGCGTGGGCGTGACCTCACTGTCACAAGATCACTCCTCTAGGTGTCATCACACCCAGTGACTCTTCTGGATGGACCCTATGATATGGTATACTTATTTAAATAAATGCTTTCTGGGCCTGATTCAGACCCGCTCGTGAGCGCTGAGTGCTCGCAAGCGGGTCGATGTTGCCCAAGTGCACATGCGCACGACGTGAGCATGCGTGAGACCCGAATAACGACGGCCAAGCCGTCATTAAGGGTCTCGCACCAAAGGGGGTGTGCTGTCGATGGTGATTGACAGCACGCCCCCTTTGGTGGGCATGCCGGGGGAATGGCTGCCCAGACATAGGCGTTCCCATGGGAAAACCTACCGTCTGGGGCCGGCCCCACTGACATCACTAGTGATGTCAGTGGGAGTGCTTTTGGCTCTGATAGAGCCAAAAGCACTCCAGGGCTTGCGGCAGCGAGACCCTACCGCAAGGGTCTCGTCGCAAGCCCGATGGTAGCGATGGTCTTGACTATCGCGACCATCATTTTGGCCGCTCACTATAGCTGTGGGTGGTCACCAACAGCTATGCGAGCGGCCAGGAGGCCGCTCCAAAAAGTAGGAGGGACGGCCCTGATTCAGAGCGAGCGCTCTGTCAGAGCGTCCGGCTCTGAATCAGGGCCTCTGTTCACACTTCATTATCAGTTAATTACATTTTTATGGTCATAATTTTAATATTTAAGGGATACATTGTGACAATTGCATAAGGAGCCAATAAACATCAACACTCTAAGGGGTTGATTCAATTAATAGTGCATTACTTGCTAGATGACGAATTTACGGTACCTCCAGACTCACAGATTTTAGTTTGAACCCCATACGGCTGTGTACAAAAATCCACAAGTCTGGGGTGAGATGGGGCTGAGGGAGCCAGGAGTGGATTTATGGGGGGGTGATCAGGGCGATCTCCCTGATTGATGTTCCACTGTGGGAACTAGGAGGTGGGAGCTGCTGTAATGTGACTACAACTAGGGTTGGACAGAGGAAGCCTGGCATTGAGTGTTTGCTGGACCTCGATGGTTATACTGTGCGCATGTGCAGAAGTAGCTGGTGCTTCACTCATGCACACATAAGCTGAGCTGCGGACATCACTTCCGGGTTTCCACAACTGAATTTATACAGTCAGCCATCGGATGGGTATCGGAAGCAGCAGCCGAAGGCTAGCAAACATTGCAAACCTGCTATTCGATGGAAAAAGTACTTTGATCGAACCGGGAACATTGATGGTTGCTAACCATCGGTTTCCGATGTCCATCTCTAACTACAATGCAGCCTGTAAGGTATTAGGAAGGGGACACTATGGGGCCTATGTACTAAGCAGTGATAAGTGACAGAGTGAAAAGTGAAACGTCTGTGATAAGTGTCAGCCAATCATCTCCCAACTGTCATTTTTTCAAACACAGCCTGTGAGATGACAGTTGGGAGCTGATTGGCTGGCACTTATCACAGACTTATCACTTTTCACTGCTTAGTACATAGACCCATAAATTTGTGTGCCCCAAACTGTGTGAGTGTGTATGTTTGGTGTGAGTGTGACTCTGCATGTGAGAGTCTGCTGTGAGTGTGTCTCTGCATATCTGAGAGTCTGAGACTAGAGTAGGAATGAGCGGTTCGGATTCTGTGGAATCCGAACCGCTCCGAACATCGGGGATCCGAGTCCACCCGAACGCTGTTTGGGTGTTCCCCGCCTGACTCGGATCCTCGCGAGGATCCGAACGTCATCCTCCTGACGTCAGATTCTCGTGAGAGGATCCAACGTCAGGGCTCCACAAGTGTAGGGCAGACCGCAGTGAGAGCGGTCTGCCTTACACACCAGCGGTGGCTGTGTGTTTGTTATAGCAGCCAATGAGAGTCAGACAGACTCTCATTGGCTGCTGCATCCACGGAGGAAGCCGGCTGAAGCTCACCCATGAGCTCTGCCTTCCGGCTCCCCCCGCTGCGGACGTCAGCGGTCGTGGCAAGAGCGGGGATTCAGGTACTTTTTTTTTCTTTGTGTGTGTATGTGTAAGGGGCTGCTACTGGGGGCACAGTATAGGGGGGCCGCTACGGGGGGCAATGCAGCATGGGAGGGACTACTAAGGGGGCAATGCAGCATAAAAGGGATTACTAAGGGGGAAATGCAGCATAAGGGGGACTACTAAGGGGGAAATGCAGCATAAGGGGGACTACTAAGGGGGCAATGCAGCATAAGGGGGACTACTAAGGGGGCAATGCAGCATAAAAGGGACTACTAAGGGGGAAATGCAGCATAAAGGGGACTGCTATGGGGGCAATGCAACATAGGGGGGACTACTACTGGGCCCCAATGCAGTATAAAGGGGACTACTACTGGGGGCAATGCAGCATAATGGGGACTACTACTGGGTGCAATGCAACATAGTGGAGACTACTACTGGGGACAATGGAGCATAATGGGGATTACTACTGGGGGCAATGCAGCATAGGGGGGACTACTACTGGGGACAATGCAGCATAAGGGGGACTACTGCTGGGAGCAATGCAGCATAATGGGGACTACTACTGGGGGCAATGCAACATAGGAGGGACTACTAGTGGGGGCAATGCAGCATAAAGGGGACTACTACTGGGGGCAATGCAGCATAGGGGGATTACTATCGGGGGCAATGCAGCATAAGGGGGACTACTACTGGGGGCAATGCAGCATAAGGGGGACTATTACTGGGGGCAATGCGGCATATGGGGGACTACTACTGGGGGCACTGCTTAGGGGGGACCACTACTGGGGGCACTATATGGGGCACTACTGTGAGGTGGTCTAAATTGACTGTAAATTACTAGAAATTTATGTTATTGAGGTTAATAATACTCTAGGAACAAAGAAAAGCCCAAATTATGTGATTTTAGCTTTTTTTGACAATTTTTGTAAAAAAATCCAAAGCCAGTCACGGCATGTTTGGCAAATCCAAATCCAAAGCCGGACAATGAATAAGAGCCAAATCCAAATCCAGCAAAAATGGCCCGGCACACATCCCTAGTTGAGAGTGTGATTCTGCATGTGCGAGAGTCTGTGGCGCAGTGTTAGCCCCAGGTCTGCTAGCTCCCTGTGCAAGAAATCTTGGAGGGCACCATAGCCAACTATGGGCCTGATTCAGAGCTGAACGCTCTGACCAGACCGCTCGCTCTGAATCAGTGCCCTCCTACCTGAAAATGGAGCGGCCTCCTGGCCGCTCGCATAGCTGTGGGTGACCACCCACAGCATATGCGAGTGGTCAAAAAGATGGTCGCGATGGTCTTTGACCATCGCGACCATCGGGCTTGCGACGAGACCCTGCGATAGGGTCTCACTGCCGCAAGCCCAGGAGTGATTTTGGCTCTATCAGAGCCAAAATCACTCCCACTGACATCACTAGTGATGTCAGTGGGGCCGGCTTCAGACGGTAGGCGTTCCCATGGGAACACCTCAGTCTGGCAGCCACGCCCCAGCACGCCCACCAAAGGGGGCGTGCTGTCAATCAACATCGACAGCACGCCCCCTTTGGTGCGAGACCCGGAACGACGGAGAGCCTGTCGCTATCCGAGTCTCGCGCATACGCAGTGGGGCAAAATCGACCCACTTGCAAGCGTCCTTTGCTCGCGAGCGGGTCTGAATGACCTCCTATATCCATAATTAATACTTTTATTATTTTTAAAAATAACACACTATGGCTCCCATAGGGAAAAAATAAAACACAATGGTCCCAAACAGGAAAAAAACACACATTAGTTGCTCCAGCCCCCTACAGAGCACTGACCTGTCAGTAGCACTGCAGTGGAGAATAGCTCCCAGTCCCCCTCGCCCTCAGTCACAGGTGGCACTGACACCAGAAGCAGCCTCAGTAACTAAGTCGCTGCATGCAGAGCACTGTGTGGGTGGAACGATGTGCGGTTGCATAGATCACTGCCCGGGCCACATCTGAACCACCTAGAAAAGCCTAGTGCTGCTCCGGACCTGAAGTTAGGACTGGTGGTGCTATTGGCAGCTGGCGATGCGGTTGCCACCAGTCTTGATCAGTCCGGGGCCCTGTCAGCGGCAGGGCTGCACCCCTTTCGGTGTGGTGCCCGCGTTTGGCCACTTATTAGGAATGGCCCTTGAGCTTACCCTGCTACTGTGAGTGTGACTCTCCATGTGTGAGAGCTGGCTATGAGTGCCTGATTCAGCTTTGGGAATAGAGGGCCTGATTCAGAGGCACTCGCAAAAAGCGAGTGCTCGCTCTGAATCAGGGCGGGCGCAGGTTTTTTTAATTGCGGCCCCTTGGCCCCTCGCATAGCTGTGGGTTACCACCCACAGCTATTGCGAGTGGCCATGATGATGGTCGCGATGGTCAAGACCATCGCGACCATCGGGCTTGCGACAAGACCCTTGTGTTAGGGTCTCGTGGCCGCAAGCCCCAGAGAGCTTCTGGCTCTAATAGAGCCGGAAGCTCTCTCACTGACATCACTGGTGATGTCAGTGGGGCCGCCCACAAACGGCAGGTGTTCACATGGGAACGCCTCCGTTTGTGAAGCCACCCCCCGCCACGCCTACAAAACGGGGCGAGCTGTTGATCAACATCGACAGCCGCCCCTTTTGTAGTGAGTCCCGGAGCGAGCACTTTTTGCGCTCGCTCCGTGGCTTGTGCACGCCGCGCGTGCACACTGGGCCACCATCGACCCGCTTGCGAGCGGGTCTGAATCAGGCCCAGAGTGAGAAAAAGCATGTAACTGTGAACCAGGACAAACCATGGTGCAATGCAAGGGGTGCAAATACATACATTTTATTTTCCATGTAGGGTAAATACTGGCTGCTTTTGCATGTAGCCCACAAATATTGCACAGCTTTATTTTTAACTGCCATTTATATGTCAGTTTGGACACACCTCTCCCAAATCTAAATCTCTCTGCACATTTTACATCTGCCCCACCTGCAATGCAGCATGGTTTCACCAAGATGATCACTCTATTCCCAAAGCTGAATCAGGCCCTGAGTGCTGTATCTAGAGACAGATTAAGGTGCGGAAGTAGGTTCAGCAGAAGAAGAAGGTTCCTCCACTGCGTGTTGCAATGAAATGGCTTTAAAGGCACCCTTTGGCATGATGTAGCCAGGCCCCTGTTTTTGCCCTTTGCTCCCCTTCACTTAAAAACCTGTCTGTACAATTGGGTATAACAGATTTGGTAACTAGAAACTCTACAGAAGATATTAGAGTATATGTGTATTTTAATTATACTCCCATAGTATAGTTTGCAAGATAATATTTATATGACTGATTTGGAATGAAAGCAGTAAAGAAGCACTTGGAGATGTTTTGTTCAAAAAAGTTGGCTATGTCCTCATGACAGGAGATTTGTTAATTATAAGCTTGTCTGACTTATAATTATTCAGCAGAATAAAGCAGAATTCGAAATTAAATGTTGCTATTACCACCCAATAATTGTGTAACCTTTCTTTTCAGTTTAGATTTCTATAAAATGTCAAAAGCAGAGATGACATGTAAAATACATGACCACACTTTCAGCAGCAATAATGATAGAAAGAATGAATGAATGGTGACTGATTTGTATTCCACTATATAACCTAAAATGGCTGATCCAATAGCAAATTAAAATACTTGTACGTGGGCCATTTTGACCTGTTTGTATAGGAACTGAGCCCAATACTGTAGTTATTCTTAGTTGCAGCTCTAAAGTTTATGTATGTGGTTTATTAATGAGATCAATTATATTATTCTGTTGTTCACAGATTCAGTAGTGGTGGTGGTTTGGGGGGATGCAGCATACACATATAAACTACAGTACAGCATATGTAACCAATTATGAAAAACACACATACAAATACTCTGGAGCATAAATACTGTAGGCGTTATAAAGTGAAGATAATAACATGTCTGCTATTACAGACTCAGAATGTTTTTTGCTAATGACTATATTTCTAAATTTAATTTTAGAGCCACATCAGTGAGTCTCCTGCAGAAATTGAAGAGGTGTTAAGATTATTTCCTGGATACAAAAACTATACTGAAGTGTACAATAAAAATAAGCTTCTGACAAGCAAAGTGAGTTTTGATATTTTTCATTTTTCAAGTATTTAATTATTGGTTATTAATGAGGGCCTGATTCAGAGATAGACGGAATTGCAGAGCTGCACATAAGTGGCTGCGCAATTCTGTCCATCTCAAATACAAATGCAGCAGAAGGTGTCTTTAGGAAACAGACACCTCCATGGTGCATCTGCATGATCCCAGCACTGCGAACGAGATTGCAGCCTTGGATCACCATTGGAACAATCGTGACAATCAGTCACGATTGTTGTCTTTTCGGGCAGGCCGGAGTCTGACCGGGTCCTGTCGGCTTGCAAGGCCAGGAAGTCTGCGTCCATGGATGCAGACCCCGGCCTCAGCACCCCCAGAAAATAGGGATGACATGCCCCCATTACTGGGAATGCAGGCCGTCCCTGACCCCGCACCCCCCCCAAACGCTTTTATCTGTCAATCAGGCAGAGGCATGCGCAGAGTAAAAATACGTTGGAGATGTGCTCTAACCATCGGGCTAGCGAATATCTCTGAATCAGGCCCTGAGCTATCTTATCTAACTTTCAATATCCAGACGTCAACCTCCCCCTGACTCTTAACATAGTTCTGGGTTTGTTGATTACCGGTGAGCCTGTCAAGATAATTTTATTTTATTCCTTAGCTTGATGTGAGATGCACAATAACACAGCACTATTTTATGAGCATCACCAAATAGTCCATGGTAAGATGGTCTCCTCAACACTAGTATTACAAGGGTTTTCCAGATAAAAACTAAATATATTTTCCATCCAACCCTCCCTCATTTATGAAACCCAAACCTTATTTATTATTTGCTTATTTACAGCTACTTATCTTATGCAGATAGAGTGATGTGCGGAGAGTGCCCACCTCTAATCTTGCACTCAGCCTACATAGTCACAGATGTGACAGATCTATAGGCCAGAGATATCACACAGTACTCCTAGGGCCAACACTACCACTAGGCAAACTTGACACCAGGCTAGAAGGTGCACCGAAAACACTGAATGAGAGTCAGAAGAACACTTATTTAGGGGTAAATATATTAAGATGGGAGTTCTATTAAGAAGTGATGTTCCCCATAGCAACCAATCAGATTCTACTTCTCATTTATCTAGCACCTTCTAGAAGATAATACTTGGAATCTGATTGGTTGCTAATGGCAACATCACTTCTTAATAGAACTCCCATCTTAGTAAATGTACCCCTTAGGGGTCTATTTACTAAGCAGTGTTAGGAGACAGAGTGAAAAGTGATAAGGTGCCAGCCAATCAGCTCCCAACTGTCATTTTTCAAATAGAGCCTGTGAGATGGCAGTTGGGAGCTGACCTATTAGGCCTCCATTTAGTAATGAGTTTTATCACCAAAACAAGTGATAAATTTCACTGTGTATGATAACAGTTGACAGTTGGGAGCTGATTGGCTCAAGTAACATTATCATACACAGTGACATTTATCTCTTGTTTTGGTGGTAAAACTCGTTAGTAAATGAGGACCAGTGTCTTATCTTAGTGGTGCCCAGATGCTGAGCACTGGGCATTAAAATGGAGGATCAGCAGGTGCCAGCTTCTTACCTGTGAAGCTTGCTATTGCTGCTCCTCTATGTTTGTAGCAAGGATGGTCATTAATGGATGATGTTTCACAACCATGAATGCTTTCAATTCAATGGCATAACGGTAATGGTTACCAATACTGCTTGCTTAATGCCAAAGGCTGTATATAGTAACTATGTTTGGTGATGTTATACATCACAAGTAGAAACTCTAAGTCCACAGAATAACTCCTTTGCACAAGCACAAACTATTTCTCCTGGTTGTGCATGCGCATAACTGTACCATTAATGGCTCAGACCATTAAATGATTTTCCAATGATGGTTACATGTACCAATGATGGCAGAAAAATGTAAACAATTCGATATTGGTCTTCCGATATCTATCCCTAGTTTGTATTTGGCTGAGATTGTGGTGCTGCTCTATGATGTCACAGCCCAGTGCCACACTCCCAAAAGTAAAAAATACATCTCTGCTCCTATTTCACAGTATTTAGATGGTGGGATAACGCAGAGGTTGGGTGCACCAGCCTTGAGAACTCCGGTCTGTCTCACATACTGTGCTACTGTATATTTGATGTTACATTAAGCTGAAACTTAGCTCCATCATACATATACAGTACTAGTGATTACAGGATTATGGACAGATTCAATTAGCTGCCAGCAGCCTGTGAATTTTTCCATGAGCAGAATCTGCCTTCCGCGACCCTTTCCACAGCTAATTGAATAGTGTTAAACAAGCAGTATAATCTGGCATCTGCCATGTGGTGCAATGATCACACCTCTTATCTCATGCATGCTGCACTCACCTAAAGGTTTATGCAAGTGGTAGAGCTAATGTAGCACAATGTGTCATTTTTATTTCAGTTTGTCGAGCACCAAATGCGTTTCTTGCCTTATAGAAAGTCGTTTAATCTGTATGTGTCGTTTAATCTGTATGTGTATCACCGCCTCACAGTTTCTTCTGCCCTGCATCCATAATTCTGGGAATGTTGATAATGAATCCTTATATTACGCAATAGATATCAGACTTGTAATGATAAGTTTCCTGATTGGCAACATGAGGATAATAAGGGGTCTATTTACTAAGCAGTGTTAGGAGAGTGATCAGCTCCCAACTGTCATTTTTCAAACACAGCCTGTGAGATGGCAGTTGGGAGCTGATTGGCTGGCACCTTATCACTATCTTATCACTTTTCACTCTGTCTCCTAACACTGCTTAGTAAATAGACCCCATAGTTTGAAAACCACACTGGGTAATACTCACATGCATGTACTGGTTCAATCATTGTTGGTAAATCTGCATTTTAGACAGTAATGGCGCATGGCTGCTACCTCACAGACGAAGAGCTACACGTGTTTAAAGAAAAAGGAGCTGCAATATCTCATTGTCCTAATTCAAATATTTCGTAAGTTAATATTATAATGAGAATAAATGCTTCAAATGCACGTGAATAATATATAGTAAATATGTTTTATTTTTCATTATTTACTTAGTTTTGATCATGTAATGGTTAACCTGATATTATTATAAGTGTATAATTATTTTATATTTTTGTATGTTACATTTATCTATACTAATATAGCAAAAATGTTGTGTCTGTATGTTTGTTCCAAGTTGACGCAAAAACTACTGAACCGATTTTCATGAAAACTGCATCATTTTGTAGTGGAAACTCCTAGAAATAACCAGCACTTTGTTTCATCTCACTCTGGGCTCTATTTATTAATATTATTTTTACTAAAATAAAGTGAAAAAGGGTGTTTTCACACCCTTTTCACATTATTTTAGTATCACCTATAGTTATTACAGGGCAATTGAAGTAGAATTCATAAAATTCTACTCCAACCCCTAAATATCACTTATTTTTAGTAATCAGATCGCATTTCACATAATTGTAACTGAGAAATGTGATCCGACCAAAGTTACTAAAAATAAATTGTAAAAAACTATCAGGGAAAGCCCTGTGATAATAACGCCACCTGGAGGTGGCATTATCCAGGGTCTCCCCTGGTTACCGGCCTCCTGCCCTGCTCTAACAGGGAGAGCAGAGCCGAGGAGTCGTTCCCAGTAATCAGCTATATGGTCTAAACAGACCGCAAGCTGATTACTGTAAAAAAAAAATAATTATTTACCTGACTCCAGGGACATCTGGCATCCGGTGATTACTCCCCTCCGGTCAGCTGGTCTCCCATAGTGCACTGCTGCCCGGTCATCAGGTGATCGGGTCCCAGTGCAGTATAGGAGATCACCTGACTGGAGGCATGGAGAACATCACCAGAGGCCCGGAGCATGCAGGTAAGTGTAATCAAGGGAGGGTGGTCACGGGGGTCCGCGATCATGAGGGGCGGAGCTTAGCGCCGGGGGGTAGCAGCGGCGGCCAGTCGGCGCATGCGCGGACACTTAGTCACTGTATTTTTTGCAAAAATACCGTGATAAGGCTCCGAAGGGGATTCTCAGGGACAGAGCTTTATCGCAAGCTCTGTCCCTGCAAGTGATTTGTAGTAAATCCCTGTGATATTGCCTGAATTCGCAATACGAATTCAGTCGATAATATCACACTACAATCTGCATTCAATATGCAGATTGTAGTAAATAGAGCCCTCTGTCCCATTAAAGCTCAGCAATAACAAAAAGAAAATGAGCTGACATCATCAATGCAAGAGACGGGTGTGGCACCATGCGCGTGGTCGGCAAGGGGTGGGGGGAGAGGTGCTTTGGTCCACGTTCACTTGAATATTATAGGCTACATAGAAAGCTGTGCACAGGGCACACAGTGACTTGGTGTGAGTGGTGGGTGAAGGCACTGCTGCCAGCAGTCTATATAGTGCTGCTAATCACATGGACCACTCCCACGACAGGGCCTTTATGCAAAGCAATACAACTAGAACACCTCAAATGAAAAAAAAATTGGCATAAAGGTGTCTATCCACTAGACGATTAAAATGAGCGATTGAACGATAACGATATCGTTCGATAATCATTTGATAATCGTTTGAAAATTGTTTTAAAAATTGGTCTTTTAGACATCTATCATCGTGATAATGTCAGGTTCCGCATGTTTGCAGATGATTGATTGTGCCTACACAGAACGACTGCTCGTTCAGTGTAGGCACATCAAAGACTGACAAACGACTGCACAATTACAATGTCGTTATCGTGCAGCCTTTTGCCTGTCTGTCAGGGGTCAGGGAACTTTTTTACCTTTTACCCCAAAATATATTTAGATATGCTGACGTTACCCCCTTGATTTGAAAGGAAGGAAATCCTATAGTAGTGCCCCTATAGAATGCCACTGCAGTAGTGCCCCCATATTTATGCCCCTGTAGCAGTGCCCCCATATAATGCCCTGGTAGTAGTGCCCCCATAGCTATGCCCCTGTAGCAGTGCCCCCATAGTTATGCCCCTGTAGTAGTGCCCTCATAGTTATGCCCCTGTAGCAGTGCCCCCATAGTTATGCCCCTGTAGTAGTGCCCTCATAGTTATGCCCCTGTAGCAGTGCCCCCAGTTATGCCCCTGTAGCAGTGCCCTCATAGTTATACCCCTGTAGCAGTGCCCCCATAGTTATGCCCCTGTAGCAGTGCCCTCATAGTTATGCCCCTGTAGCAGTGCCACCATAGTTATGCCCCTGTAGCAGTGCCCTCATAGTTATGCCCATGTAGTAGTGCCCTCATAGTTATGCCTCTGTAGCAGTGCCCCCATAGTTATGCCCCTGTAGCATTGCCCCCATAGCTATGCTCCTGTAGCAGTGCCCCCATAGTTATGCCCCTGTAGCAGTGCCCCCATAGTTATGCCCCTGTAGCAGTGCCCCCATAGTTATGCCCCTGTATCAGTGCCCCCATTTATGCCCCTGTAGCAGTGCCCTCATAGTTATGCCCCTGTAGCAGTGCCCCCATAGTTATGCCCCTGTAGTAGTGCCCTCATAGTTATGCCCCTGTAGCACTGCCCCCATAGTTATACCCCTGTAGCAGTGCCCCCATAGTTATGCCCTTGTAGCAGTGCCCCCATTTATGCCCCTGTAGCAGTGCCCTCAATTATGCCCCTGTAGCAGTGCCCCCATAGTTATGCCCCTGTAGCAGTGCCCCCATTTATGCCCCTGTAGCAGTGCCCTCATAGTTATGCCCCTGTAGCAGTGCCCCCATAGTTATGCCCCTGTAGCAGAGCCTTCATAGTTATGCCCCTGTATCAGTGCCCCCATAGTTATGCTCCTGTAGTGCCGCTTGTACAAAAAAAAACACTTACCTTAATCCTCGCTCCTGCATTGGCCGCCGTCCTGTCCGCCCGGCTGCTCCTCGGAACTATGGGAGAGACGTCATGACGTCTCTCCCATAGTGCACATGGGGAGAACCAGAAGGTGAAGTTCAGAAGAGAACTCCAGCCTCTGGCTAACGCAGCGCTGCAGGGAAGGAGCCGGGTGCTCACTGGTAATAACATCTCAGCAGGCGTCCGGCTTAGAGCCTCCCTGCGGCGCCAGGCTGGAGGTCACTGGCGCCGGATGCAGCGGCGCAACCAGTTTACGTGCACCTCCATCCCTGCATCCATTACCCCCAGGAATGTCAGTTTTACCCCATATGGGGTAATTTACCACTGTTCCCCGACCACTGTTCTAGTGGATAGGCACCTTAAGGGATTTCATTGTTGGCGAAGCCACGGGCAACAGCTAGTTTATTATGTATTTTTATCTTTTGACATAACCTAAAGCTCAACATGCTGCATTGATCCTGTTACTTAATGAAGGGCAACACGGGTGAGTTAAATTATGGGAAAATAAACATTGTGTGTTAAAGATTTTGAACTATAAAAAAGGATAGTCCTGGGAAAATCAAGACACATGACAGCTCTAGGCTAAAACAAACAGCTGCTAGACAAAGCAGAAGCACAGATTATTTCAGCACAGTTACTTACTGCATGTCTAAGCCAACAAATAACCCATGCAATTTTCTATTAGTTAACAATAGCACAGTACAGTGGTAGGAAATTGTGAGAAAAAGACTTCTATAAATAACTAGGTTCATATATCCATTCTGTTAAATACTTGCAGACTGTGCAGTGGTCACCTTGATGTCCAAAATGTATTAAAGCTCAACATTAAGCTGGGACTCGGGACTGGTAAGTTATGTATATTATGTGATGTAGTGGAGGGGAGAGGGGTGGGAAATACTGCAGAGTTAAAACTGCATAAAACTAATAGGTAGATTCTGAAAATGGTGTTGCCGAAAGCAACGGAGTAGATTGTAGCTATCATTTCTCTAATGCATCCTAGGAAATTATGGAAGCTTTAGTAAATCTACCCCTAACTGTAAAGTGTTATGGTATATATGAAGAACAGTACTTGTAGCTAAGCATTCGTGAAATGTGTAAAAAAAGATGAAATTTGGTGAAGGAAACCTTGATGAAATTTTTAAATATTGCTGTTTGTAACAGTATTTCCCTAATTTTTTTAGACATATATGTTTAACTTTGTATCTGTTGATCTATAACTGTATGTTACTTCTTCTGGATATCTGTACAATACTAGTTTTGTTGAATGGATTCATAGATGTTGCTGGAGGATATTCCATATCCTTACTTGACGCTATCCGGAAAGCTATAGAAACTTCAAAAATTCTCTCCATGGAAAAAAAAAAAAGCCAGAGCAACAAAGTAGACACCAAAGAGGCTGGGAAAACGGCACAAAATAAAGAAAGCACTCATACTAAAAATGCCACAGTGGAAATGGATCCCAACGCTAAAGTATTAGGTTATAAGGATGCATTTCGGCTTGCAACTCTTGGAGGAAGTGAAGGTCAGTACACCTGAGCAGACCTAGTTGCCAAAACATGAAATTTTAATAACTTTAAGATAACTGAAATTTTATGAATCTCCAACATGGTTTGCACAATTATCATCTAGTAGTGGTAATTTTCCTTTATAATTCTCCTTAGCCAGCTCTTAGTGGTGACCAGTAACCTGAAAAACAAACTGTGGATTTTACTACAAAACAACGGCTATCACAAAAAAAAATCAGTTTTTCTAAGCTCCCAAACATTTTGTACATGTATTTCAGAATGTTACCATTCTGGATTATTGGACCCGTTCTACGAGCCCCTTCCATGCCTCTTCCAGATTGACAGGCAGAAGCATTTAAGGGGCGATGATGGTGCGGTGACGGCCGGCGTTACCAAAAATGGGGGCATGTCCACCCCATTTTCCGGGAGTGGCAAGGCCAGGTGCTGCGTCAACGGACGAGTCATCTGAGGCATGCAACTTTGCAATTCCATCCTAAACTGAATCACCCACATAATGCTTTATGGTTTATCAATTTGGCTTTACATAGTGTCCTGCATTTTTGTAGTGCTTTCCTGACCTTCTAAAAAGCATGCAATCCATTTAACTGTCCATTTAGGTTGATCATCATAACTTACTTATTTAAAAAATGGACTTGGTCTACAGAACTGGTTTTATGCATACTTGTCAACTTTTGGATTAGCACTGCGGTGGGGGTGTCCTAGGCATGACAGAATGAATGCATCTTCGTAGCCCTGCCCTCACTACAATGGCGCGATTACTAACACTGTGAAGCAGGGGATGGGGCCACGATGACACGATTCAACACAAATTGTGTCATCTGTAGTGTTTCCTTTTGACTATGGCCTTCTATACCTGCGGCTTTGTGTCTGTGACCGTAGCCTCGTTCAGTGACACACACTCCCATAATACGCCCATTAAACAGACCATGTTTGTGGGCACTACCAGCCATCTCCCATCACTTTTCCACAACATTTATCATACTGTGCATCTCTATCGCAACAGCAGCCTTTGTATGTACACTCTGTGAAATAACAACATAACCTATGGTTCTGAGGGAAACACACATGTAAGCTATAAAGTAACAAAAACATTCTAGTCCAGATTTCACTCAAATCAATGGTCTTTAAAAATTGTCTAGACAGTCAGTCCAGGATCTCTCGTGTAAACGTAGCATCTCATACCGATCCCCAAGTCCTGTGTTCTTTCAGTGATATTCATATTTATTTCCATCAGTTTTAAATATTTTGGATTATTATCATAATGGCAACCAAGCTGTCCTGCAATACAATACTACATCTCAGTTGGTACACTTTTGTGAATGTACTCAGCTTATCCACACTATAAGTGTAGTATGAAAATGGAAAAATGGAATACATCCATCTACAAATAAGGCCCAGTATTAGTCAGGTGTCACTTTAATGATGGACTAGTATATACAGGGGGGGGGGGGGGGGCAGGTGCTAATTAGTCAGGCCTGGGCTTGCAGGAGGGGCCTGGCGGGGGGCCATGTCCTGCACCGCTCCCCCCCCCTCTTACACCACAGCAGCCAAGCACGCTGCTGTGTGCTGGACTACACTGGGAGACTGCTCACGGCTGCTAAGATGCAGCCACAGCAGTTTCCTATGCCTGTGGGGGGAGCGATCAAGCTGATTGCGTCCCCACTGGTTATGCGCTGGGCTGTGGGGGCTCACTGTGCCCCCATCGCCAGCATGAAGTGGTGCTGCAAAACTTTTCTTTTTGTACCTAAGGGGGCGTGGCCACGCCTCCCGCGATTAGGCCATGCCCCCTTTTACCCAGGTCCAGTGCGGCTCTTGGCGGGCCTGAGTTTATATTCTCATTTTGTGTTGGGTGAAAGTAATCAAATACTCTTTGTACTGAGTCTGAGAGCATATTATTTATTGTGGTTTGATTAATTTTGTATAGTACTGCAATACTGCATTGTGGCTTACAGGCATATCTATGTGATACTTGTATATAATGGATTGAACTACATTGTGCAAAACAGCAATAAAGTAGTTATCTCTTTGTTTTGAAATTGTGAGAGATAAAATGCTATTTATCTTCATATTTCTTCATAGCTTTGAGTATTGATCACATAACTGGAAACTTTGAAGTTAACAAGGAATTTGATGCATTGCTAATCAACCCTGAAGCCAAAGACAGTCCGTTTGAAGTATTTTCTCATATCTCTAAAGAGGTACCATTGAAATATTAGCTATTATTCTTTCATTTGTGAATTGGGCTTCAATTGTATTTTTAAACACAACCAAAATACTCTTGTTTTGAACTTTACTTAAGCCATACCATCTATCATTTGTTGATCTAATAGAGCAGGAAGTCCACTACTGATGTCATCACTAGCGATGTCAGTAGGGCCGCCTACAAATGCCAGGCGTTCCTTAGGGAACACCTGCGTTTGTGCAGCCACCCCCCCTCCCCTCCTACAAAACGGGGCTAACTGTCACTCGCCATCGACAGCCACCCCGTCTTGTAGCGAGACCCGTAGCGACTGAGCTGCCGTCGATGGATGGGTCTCGCGCACACCGGAGGCGGCGCGTGCACAGTGGGGGACTATTTACCTGCTTGCGAGCGCTGTGCGCTTGCAAGCGGGTCTGAATCAGGCCCATAGACCATCGAATCAACTTTTGCCATAGATATCAATAAGCTCTGGAAATTTACTAGGGATTCATATTTGTTTTAACGGCCGAAATATAGTGCAAATCGGCCCAAAAGACACAAAAAAGAACCCAAATAGAAATCTCAAATAGTACACCTTTTTCCAGTCGAGTTTCACATCTTAACTGACACAGATGCATCCACAGATCAGGGAGATTCGTGATACATGCATCTGTGTGTAAAAAAATAAGCACAGAAGCACGGACGGATCAGTGAGGATCACAGTGTTGCTGTGTTTAAAAAAATTAAAACCTGTGTAAAAATATAAAAAAAAAAACATGGCCTCCTCCCCAAAAGAACAACCTGCACCAGGCTTTGGACACCCAGTACTGGTTATGCTAAATACAGGGGTCACTTAACTTGATCCGGTCCTGGTTCTGGAAATACATAGGGTTCCCCTGTAAATTCCAGAACCAGCACCAAACTTTTTCTAGGGGGGGGGGGGGGGGTAATGCCACAGCCAGGGGAACAATTTCACCCCAGTCAAAGCACTACCCCTGACTGCTAGTTGGCCCAGCCTGGGGATCCATGGGGAGCTGGAGACCCCCCAATAAAGGGGTCCCCCTCTCCAGGGCACCCCTGGCCTAGGATGATAGCCTGGGGCTATCCCCGCCACCCCTGGCCGATGGGTGCCAGGTTGATTATGTTGTGTGGTGCAATTGATAGTAGTAAATATATTGTCTTTTGCTGTGGAACTACAAGTCCCAGCAAGCCTCCTCCATATGCTGGTATTTGGAGAACCACAAATACCAGCATGCAAGGCATTAGGGGCCCGCTGGTACCTGTAGTTCCACAGTAAAAGAAATATAACTGTGACTGTAAAAGTTTAATAATACATACATGTACACTCACACTCACTATCTCACTTACTCACCTATGTATCCCTGAAGTCCATCAGGTCCACTTGTCCAGTAGAAATCCATAGGGTACCTGTAACAAAAAAATCATACTCACCTCCTCCTATGCATGGATCACATCCTCGCCTGTTAATAGTCCTTCATCAACGGATCACAGTAATCGAGTGGGACAGTTAGTAATCAGAAGCTGCTTCAGGTACCTTGGGCCATGGTCATGTAGAGCTTTGAAAGTTAGTAAGCCAAACTTGAAATTAATTCACCATCTGACAGGCAGCCAGAGAAGGGAGTAGCGAATGGGTGTTATGTGGCTGGAACAGGGCTGGTTGGTTAACAGCCTGGCAGCTGCGTTTTATACCATCTGCAAGCGGTGCAATTCTTTTGCTGGGAGACTAAGGTAGAGGACGTTGCAGTAGTCTAGGTGTGATAATATAAATACATGTATGACTTTAGGCAGATCTTCTGAGGGAATAAAGTGCTTGATTCTGGCTATGTTCCTCAGATGAAAGAATGAGGATTTGATTGTGGCTGATACCTGATGTCAAGCCACTATCCAGGACAACACCAAAATTCTGCACATGTTCAGTGTTTTGTAATGCTGATCCACCAAGAGTAAGTCCTGTTGGTTGGCTATGCTATAGCCCTGTCCTGTGACCTATCATAAGCACCTCTGTTTTATCAGGGTTCAGTCGCAGCCAACTGGCACTCATCCACTCCTGAAGCTCAGCTAGGCAGCCATTTAGGGTTGTTATGGGGTCCTTTGTACCTGGAGCAAAGGAGAGGTACAGTTGTGTATCATATACATAGCAGTGGTAGACCAGGCCATAATGTCTGATTATTTATCCCAATGGTAGCATGTATACTGCAAAAAGCATGGGAGATAGTATAGAACCCTGTGGGATACCAAATGGAAGTGGCACAGGTGATGAAGAGTTTACTCCAGAAGTAAATCTCTGTGACCTGCCGGTTAGAAATTATTTAAACCAGCTAAGGACTGCGCCATCCAGTCCACATAAATTTTCCAGGCGCTCAATTAGAATCCCGTGGTCAAATGCTCCTAAGAGATAAAGAAGGATTAAGATTGAACAATCACCTCTGTCTCTTGCCATCAGAAGATCATTAAGCACACATACCAGGGCTGTTTCAGTGCTATGTCTTCTCCTGAATCCTGACTGGAATGGATCATAAATATCATGGGTAGACAGGTGGGTTTATGTATTATTAAACTTTTACAGTCACAGTTATATTTCTTTTACTGTGGAACTACAGGTACCAGCGGGCCCCTGATGCCTCAAATGCTGGTACTTGTGGTTCTCCATGTACCAGCATGCGGGGGAGGCTTGCTGGGACCTGTAGTTCCACAACAAAAGACAATATTTTTACTACTATCAATTGCACCACACTACATAATCAACCCGCCACCCATCGGCCAGGGGTGCTGGGGATAGCCCCAGGCTATCATCCTAGGGCAGGGGTGCCCTGGAGAGGGGGAACCCTTTTTGGGGGGTTGCCCAGCTCCCCATGGATCCCCGGCCTGGGCTGACTAGCAGTCAGGGGTAATGGATTGGCTGGGGGACCCGGTGAAAGGGTTCCCCTGGCTGTGGTAAACTCCCCGCCCTGCTACAAAAAGTACAGTGCTGGTTCTTAATTTACAAGGGAACCCCACGCATTTTTTACCCCTGTATTTCCAGAATCAGTACCGGATCAGAGCCCAGTTCTGGTTAGGCTAAATACAGGAGACCCCTACGTCTTTTGTCCCGTTTTTTGGCAACCATGGCTGGTTCTGAATAGCCTAGTGCTGGTTGTGCTTAATACAGGTGATCCCTATGTCATTTGACCCTTGTAATTAGCACAACCAGTACTGGGTCTCCAAAGCCCGCTGCTGGTTGTTATTTTGTGGTGAGGGCCACACCGTTTCTTTTTAAATTTTACACAGGTTTTAATTTTTTTAAACACAGAAGCACAGATGGATCTCACTGATCAGTCCATGCTTCTGTTATTTTTTTGCACACAGATGCATGTATTCCGGATCTCCCTGATCTGTGCATGCATCTGTTCGTTCCAGTTAGCCAAAACCGAATGCTAAATAGAAATTAATAATACGAATGATATAGAACGATTTTACCATTGAACAACACGAATGACAGCAACTCAGCAGCTTAGTAAATTCAGTAACCTGGTCGAAAAATTAAACACATGAATATGGACGATGTCATCCGAGATTGATCTCAGATGACATAGACTGGAAATTGGCAGCTTAGTAAATTTACCCCTAAGTGTAAGTTTCCAGTTGTCCAGAAACCCCCACTATAGTAGAATCACCACCTTCACCTCAAGTATGCAGATGCCATAAATTTACATCAACCGGTTCTCCTGTTGTCCAGCTTTCCCAGTCTTGTCATAGGCCTGCAAGAAGAAGGCATGAGCTATACAGCCTATTACTGTTGTACACAGTCTCTTACATCTACTCTGGTGGCCCCACCATCCAAAGGTTACACCCTTCCTTCACACCACACATTGCTTATTATAATAAAGAAAGCAGTGCATGAATATTTAGTTTAAAGAGCATGAATCACACCACAGGTATTTGACTTACATGTTTTCCCCAGCCCAAATATATATTGTCCCTAAATCTCTATCTCTTCTTTGTGTTTGTTTCTCCAATATTGTTCGTGTACTTCTCTCCCTATTATATTTGTGTTAAATATTTATTTTTAAGTTTAAGAAATAGATTACATTTAAAAATATATATATATAAAAAGTTATTGTACACACCCATGTAGAAATCTTTCATTGATCCCTGCTTTGTAAATACATGTTCAAAATGGGGAGAGTCATATACAAGTACATTCGTATCTTTGCTTTTTCTGAGCAAGATAATTGAATGTACTTATAGTATTGAATTGATGTATACATCATTTATTCAGCATTGTTTTTGTTTTATTATTAGGAAATGATACAGAGGTTCCTTTATCTAGGTATGTATTACATCACTTTTGTATTAGCAATATAATAATGCATGTATCAGTTTACGTACAAGTTAGAAGCAATGTACACAATAGGTATGGGTTTAGTTCAGTTTTTCTAAGACACAGAAATAGGAATAGAGTAATAAGTAAGGAAAGACAAGCAGTAATAACAGTAAAAAAATGTATTTTGTAATCTGCTATAAGGAATGTGGTAAATGTTATACAGAGCTGGACCTGGAGACACACAACCTTTGCTGCCCTTTACCATTCATCACACACTGGCCATGCCTCTTGTACATGGACCATACCATAGTCTAGCTGGTCCTATCACAGAGCTGAACATGTTTCTAATTGCCTACAGCTATTTATCTTTTCCAAAATGTTTGACATATATGCTATGCAAGGATAAAGCCAGTAGGCACTCATATCCAACAGTAATATAATATTACATTGATAAATATGATAATGAGGATATTATTCAACTTCTTACATTTCCTTATTAATCCTGATGATGGTGATGAACATATCCTACCGGCACCATACTTGTTATATAAGTGAGTGAGGCAAGCAGTAGGGATAATATTACTGCCACTTTTTACCACCTACTGGCCTCGATTTACATTTTGTTTTACTTCAAAAGACCACACTGTTTTATCTTCTCGCATACTACACTCTACTACATGTCCATAGGGCTCATTAAGTTACTCTGACCACAAAGTTAAAAGAGCTGGGTTTCTGTTTCCGAAAGTGAGTACACTGTACTAGAACTAAAGAGCCGCTTTGGCATACAGACCAAGTGCAGCCACATACTATAGAGCATGTGAACGAATGACTGTATTCTACCAGTAACTTAAAGTATACATAATAAAAAAAAAAAATATGAATCCCAACTCCTGGCACTAATGCTGAAAATATGTAACATGGGTTCAGGCCTATGTGGCAGCACCCTGAGTCCGTGCCTGTAAATTATAGGGTAAAACTAAGATAGCATGACACTCTATAGTAATTCACACACTACTAGCCATCAGGGCACACAAGAATTTCCCAATCAGATAGGAATAATGACACATTGGTATTCAACATACAGAGCAGTTTTTTATCTACCATAATGTTGTCTATTTCAATACAAAAAAATGCTGAATGTGGTATTAGCTATCTAGAAGCAATTGCTGATTTGGTTACTGACAGGCAGGGCCGTAACTATGGCAGTGCGACCTGTGCCACCGCACAGGGCACCGCAGGGCAGGGGGTGCTGTTTGGGCCCGTCAATTTTCTGTTTATTATCATTCTCACTTATAGCTTCCTCTTCTTTTATCCCCAGCATCTCCTGGCCTCCCCTATCTCTTCCCTGGACCTTCCCCATGAGGCTATGGCCCTTTTTCAGATGTGCGTCTTATGTCCCTATTTGGAAAATAGGGGAGGGGGGCGCCAATGCTCTTTCTGACACAGGGCACCAAAAAGTCTAGTTGTGGCTCTGCTGACAGGGCTAGTAATATCTGCTTTATTTGGTTTATTGGTTCATCGAGCTGGTTCTATACAGAGGGCTGATCCTTGGGAGATGGCAATAAAGAGGTCCTGATTTAAAAATGCTTTCAATGTTGGGTCACCCCCTCACATTAAAATTTGTCTACTACAGAAAGTTACTTTCACCAAACATTTTTAAATAACTGGGTTTTGCTGGCTTAGAAAGTGACAACTGGGACCAAAAAACAGCTTTGGCATACAAATTACACCAGTCAATATTGACGCTTACTCTATATATCATATTTGTGGTATGTACACATACATAGCCGGCACTTTTTCTGTTTGCTTCCTTCTGTATTGTGGATTGGAATGAGTAATCAGGAACGGCTCAGTAATTATGAGACTTTCTGGCTATGTTCATTTTCTTAATTAATAAATAATTATGCTAACAGATCATGCCAAAACTGGGGCATGTTGAATGTTGTATAACCTAATTTCCCAACTGAGTATATTGATTGTGTCCAACCATTCTCCATGATCTCATGGTAATTGCAGAAACTGGATGTCCAGATATAAAATTATATTATTATTGAATGTGACCAGTAATAAACCTTAATACTATACAGTATACACAATAGAGGTTGTAGGGACATATATATTAGAATAACCATGTGCAGATATAATTATATTAAATGTACATATAAACACCGGTAACTACCTGTATCAATGGA
The DNA here is from genome assembly GCA_031769625.1 of Taudactylus pleione. Lineage (NCBI taxonomy): Eukaryota > Metazoa > Chordata > Amphibia > Anura > Myobatrachidae > Taudactylus > Taudactylus pleione. The sequence goes on from JAUIMM010001567.1 coordinate 300,268, forward strand.
ACTTTACAAGGCCATATTTGTAGTCTGTTAACATTTGAACTAACCTCAGATTTTTGTGACCACATTATTTTACCTAGTTTTTTTTTTAATTGATAATAAGATTTGCAATTATTATTTGTTTTCTACTAACTCATGTGTTTATTATAAAGAAAACTTTTGAAGTGTGAGCTTGTTTTCAGCATTATGATTGAATTATTTTTCCAAAAGTTTCAACATTCTTGTAAGGTAAAGAGCTGACAGTAGTGGTTTCCTATAACGTCCTGCTATAAAAAAGTGGAAGGGAAGATCGTTTGAAAGCTCCGATTACAGGCCTTATAAACCCGTTCAATATGATTCTTGCTGAAATCTCCAGCTCACAAATTAAATTGTCAGAAATAATTTTTATATTGACTTAATTTTCCACAAGACAACATAAAAGTTAATAGTAAATTGTTTGCAAATCATTGATGTATTAATTGGGGAACATTAATTACAATTTTATTTTAAACTATAATGTCCTTATGATATGAAGTGGGAATTATTTTATCAATTATATTTATTATTTTTATAGTTAACTATCCACATAAATTTTTGTTTGTTGCAGGTGATGACAGGAACATCAAAGCTGTTTATGTGGCAGGAAGATGTGTGGTTCCCTTCCCTAATAATGCTTAGAATCTCATTGATTACTATTTCACTTCAATGTATTATGTGAGATATATTTGAGGATGTTTGTGTTTATAAGAAAATAAGTAGTTCCACATCAAAGTATATTCAGATACGCAATTAAGGGTACATGTTGAAAAGGGAGTAGTTTGAAATCTAGACTTTTATTATATATTTTAACTGAAATTTACACTTTGTGCTTAAAATAATTAATTACAGTTCAAGTAAATTAATTGCAATGAGATAATAAAGACAAATCATTTATTTAAATTTTTCAAATATGAGAAAGAAGTATACACTAGATATTTTTATATGTCTATATAGTTCTCCAAAGTTGCAGCATATTGAGTATTTTGCGCAAGTTTGCTTATATATACACAGTAGATAAAAATGTAACCTCGAGCCATATATATTGTGAAAAGAATGGGTCTCTTTATTTTGGGTGGGAACGAAATCATGTCTCTGAGTCAGTTTATGAACTAAAATTCAGTTGATTCTTAAATAATGCACTACTTTTAAATCCATTCCTATTTTTGAAAGTATGTTATTGATCGTACATATGTACAATAATATGATATGTTTGTTTTGTACATAATAATAATAAAATTTGGTAGATTCTTTGTTTAGTTGTTTGTATTAATCAATCAGATTACAAAAAAGTAGCAATTTAACTACCCACTCTAAATTACATGATTATTTATGGTTTGGCTATTGACCAAAAGGTTAAAGACCTCAGGGTTAATTAAACACTTGCTCCAACTAGAAGTCTATTTAACTTACTACTGTATAAGGATGGTCTGTATAGCCAAACATAGGAATAAAAAACATTTGGATTATTTTTACAGTGTATCTTTTTCAATTCACATGTATTTTATATACTTTAATAGCGTTCGAAAAGATCCAAATTAAACAGGAATTTTACAATGCATTTCTATATATTTTAAAATGTTTCACATTATAAAATTTATTTAAGTGATCAAACCCAGAAAATAAAGTTAAATAAAATAAATTAATGATTTGATTGAAGATTATTTTGCATTGCTACTTAATAATACTGATACTCTGTGTGCCATGAGGCCATGCCCTCTACCTCATGAGGCTGCGTGCCTGTGGCGCACAAGTATATCCGACTTTGGGGTTGAATGTTGGGGGCTGCTTGTGTTTTAGCCTGTAAAAAAAACGGGTTAAAAGTTTTTAAAAAAAAATTACATAGGGCCCCCCCTAAAGCTTAACCAGCCCCGGACTTTCCAGCCGTCCTGGTTCTTAAAATTACAGGGAACAAAATGTGTAGGGTTCCAGAGTAATTTAAGAACCAGCACCAGGCAGCAGGGCCAGACCTGGTTTTAAATATAGGGAGAAAAAAAATTGCGTGAGGTTCCCCTTATATTTAAAACCAGCTCTGGACCCTTCATAGCGGGGGACTGATGTCACAGCCAGGGGTGCCCTTTCACTGAGACCCCAGCCGCAACATCAGCCCCGACCGCTAGTCAGCCCAGGCCAGGGAGTTGGAGATCACCCCCAATAAAGGGGTCCCCCTCTCCAGGGCACCCCTGTCCTAGGCTGATAGCCCAGGGCTATCCCCGCCACCCCTGGGTGGTGGGTTGATAGTGTAGGTGTAGTGTTAAAAATAGATTTAACAACATTGTCGTTAAGAACTGCAGGTCCCAGCAAGCCTCCCCAGCATGCTGGTACTTGGAGAACCACAAGTACCAGCATGCGGGGCATTAAGGGGCCGCTGTTACGTGTAGTTCACCTTTAAAGAAATGTGTAAAAAACACAAGACACACACTCCGTGAAAATAAAGATTTATTACATCCATACATACACACATACTCACCTGCTCCCAGATGTTCACGTTCCGATCTCAACATAAAGTATCTTATAGAATTACCTGAAAAAAAGATCCAATACTCACCTTTTGTCCCACGATGTTCTCCGCAGTAATCCAATAAGGGCCCTGGACACACTCTAACAACACGCTACAGCATATTGTTACAGTACGATAATGACAGTTCAGGGTGAATGAGCTATCATTAGTACCGGGCCGCGAGCCAATCAGCGGCGGCTTAACATTAGTGGCCGCTCATTGGCTGTGACCCACGTGGAGGAGCCGCTCATTGGCTAAGTCCACGTGGGTCCCAGCCAATGAGCCCTGCTGCCTGGTGCTGGTTCTTAAATTACTGTGGAACCCTACACATTTTGTTCCCTGTAAATTTAAGAACCAGGCTGGCTGGCTGGCAAGTCCAGGGCTGGTTAGTCTTTTGGGGAGGGGCCCTATGTCATTTTTTTTTTTTACTTTTAAACTTTTTTTCTATTTACAGCCAGAAACATACATGGATCACAGTGATCTGTGTATGTTTCTGCCAAACTCGCAGATCACAGGCAGGTGATTTTTTTTCACGAGTTTTTACAGGAGAGTTTTCCCATCTCATGAGAGTTTAGAAACTCTCTGCTTGGTAAATTCCCGAATCCTATCTTCACTAGTGAAAAGGTTCTCAAGTTTTGCCGATGGTGAATTGAAGAGAGTTTGCTAACTCTCCAGTATTTTCCCACAGCAAACTCTCCCAAACTCGACTCTTAGTAATTTACCCTTAAGAGTGAAGTGGATATCCTGGTATGCTGAATAGTGGCTGAGAGGGATATCCAGTAATGCTGTGATGATGGCTGAAAGGAGAATCTGGTAATGCTGTGATGATGGCTGAAAGGGGAATCCGGTAATGCTGTGATGACGGCTGAAAGGAGAATCCGGTAATGCTGAGATGAGGGCTGCGCAGGAATGGGTTAACTCAGGAGACAGGTTCAGGCAGGAGTGGGTCTGGTGGAAGGTGCAGCCTGATCCCAGCGGAGTGCAAGGCAAGGCAGGGCGGTGCAGGCTTTGCAGGAAGCCGGAGGCTGAAAAGGAGCTAGGGCAAACACCGGAGCACAAGTTTAAGGTTCAGGAGTGCAGAGAACTCTCTCACAGCCGACACTGTGAAAACGTTGCACTGGTAACTACAGGGCGCTCCAAATACCCTTAAGTACCCAGTAACAGAGCGTGATAGGCCAAAGAGAGCAGGTGACCCACAGATGATTGGCCTACTATGTCACATGGCCAAAGACAACATGGTGGGGCCCAGACAGCCGTGACACGGAGATACCACTAGACTTACCCTTGCCAGGATGGCTCAATGCTGGCAGACCTCTGCGTACACGCAATCCCAGTCTCCACACGCCAACTCCCCCGCCAGAAGGACCGCACACAGAGCCCTCACCGGTAAGTACCGCAAACCTCCATGCCGCGAAACCTGGGTCGTGACAACTAGTTTCATCACTGATTGTATTACGTATTAATAGTGTAGCAATTTACAATATATTTGGCAAAGGATAAAAGATACGTACTGTGGATGAAGGCAAGTTGCATTAGTCAATCATTTAAGAAATTATTTGGTCCTGAAAAACTCACAGATCTTTGCTCTACAATAGTAAAACTATGACACTATCACAAATCACTATAATTTTATATTTCTTGTACACTTATCCTAAATAAACTTGACCATTCAGACAATTTAGCATCACCCGTCCCTATCATTTTAATAAATGGAGATGTTAAGATTCAGACTTGTGCCACTTAGTGCTTCTCCACGCGAGCATTGAAAAATAACATTAGTGAAAGAATTCACATAATCTTATACTTTGTCCTAACTTTTAACAGAGCTTTAAGTGTGTGTTCATTAATACATCTCAAACCTTTTTAGCATTGGATACTACTATGTAGTTAATGAGCACCAGTATTATGTTAATATATAAAAATATAATAACGTACATGAAACATTAAATGTCATGGTTGGGGTTGGGCACGGGTACCCGGCAGTCGGAATACTGCCAGTCACAATACAGACAGGAGCTTCCCGACAGAGTCCTAATACCTACAGGTAAGTACCCCTACCCTAAACCATCCCTCTAATCCTAACTCACCTTTCCCGCAGCCAAACCCTCCCTCTCGACAGCCTAACCCTAAACCTCCCCCGCAGCCTCACTAACCCTCTCCATAGTGCCTAACCCTAACCCCAAGACTTATACTTACCTTTGGGATACTGGCGGCCGGGATTGTGGAGCTGGTGCTACTTCAGTGGAATAGTTTGTGATAATCAGACAGTAATAGTTAGCAAACCTAAGATATATTTGCATTGCCTTGAGACTAGTTGGCTGAGGCCAATAAAAATTGCTTTCAATTTCTCTAGGTCCATCTGTAGACCTGATCTTAATACAATATAAGCTAGAAAATCTAGCTGTGTTTCTTCAAACAGATTTTTAAAAAAAATAAAAATAAATTAATTCCCTGTAAATGGGAGAGTACCCCAGCAACATGTTTCCTATAGAAAGATACACAAATCTTTTTAGAAAGTGATGATGTCATCCAAGTGACTGTCGCACATCAGGGCATGGTTCTCCGTTACTGGGTCCAGCAGTGTCACTTTACTGACGTGTGTTCCCGCTGGCCATCTGAAATCCCCGAGACCAGGGATCACTCATCCATAAATGTGAAGTACCTGCTGTTCTGCATCATGGGCGCTGCCATCTTGGACAGTATCACATGATCCAATATGACAAACCAGTCTCCAGCATTCACAGATCTGTATGTATATGTGTGTGTATATGTATATACAGTCAGGTGCATAAATATTGGGACATTGACAGAATTTTCATATTTTGGCCTCTATTCACCACCACAATGGCTTTGAAATTAAACAAACAAGATTTGCTTTAACTGCAGACTTTCAGATTTAATTTGAGGGTAATTACATCCAAATCAGGTGAACGGTGTAGGAATTACAACGGTTTCTATATGTGCCTCCCACTTTTTAAGGGGCCAAAAGTAATGGGACAAACTAAACAATCCTAAATCAAACTTTCACTTTTTAATACTTTGTTGCAAATCCTTTGCAGGCAATTACAGCCTGAAGTCTGGAACGCATAGACATCACCAGACGCTGGGTTTCATCCCTGGTGATGCTCTGCCAGGCCTCTACTGCAAATGTCTTCAGTTCCTGCTTGTTCTTGGGGCATTTTCCCTTCAGTTTTGTCTTCATCAAGTGAAATGCATGCTCAATCAGATTCAGGTCAGGGGATTGACTTGCCCATTGCATAACATTCCACTTTTTAGCCTTAAAAAACTCTTTTGGTTGCTTTTGCAGTATGCTTTGGGTCATTGTCCATCTGCACTGTGAAGCACCATCCAATGAGTTCTGAAGCATTTGACTGAATATGAGCATATAATATTGCCTGAAACACTTCAGAATTCATTCTGCTGCTTTTGTCAGCAGTCACATCATCAATAAATACAAGGGAACCAGTTTCATTGGCAGCCATACATGCCCACACCATGACACTACCACCACCATGCTTCTCTGATGAGGTGGTATGTTTTGGATCATGAGCAGTTCCTTTCCTTCTCCATACTCTTCTCTTCCCATCACTCTGGTACAGGTTGATCTTTGTCTCATCTGTCCATAGGATGTTGTTCCAGAACTGTAATGGCATTTTTAGATGTTGTTTGGCAAACTCTAATCTGGTCTTCCTGTTTTTGAGGCTCACCAATGGTTTACATCTTGTGGTGAACCCTCTATATTCACTCTTGTGAAGTCTTCTCTTGATTGTTGACTTTGACACCTATAAACCTACCTCCTGGAGAGTGTTCTTGATTTGGCCAACTGTTGTGAAGGGGTTTTTATTCACCAGGGAAATAATTCTTCTGTCATCCACCACAGTTGTTTTCCGTGGTTTTCCGGGTCTTTTGGTGTTGCTGAGCTCTCCGGTGCGTTCTTTCTTTTTAAGAATGTTTCAAACAGTTGATTTGGCCACACCTAATGTTTTTGCTATCTCTCTAATGGGTTTGTTTTGATTTTTCAGCCTAATGATGGCTTGCTTCACTGATAGTGACAGCTCTTTGGATCTCATATTGAGAGTCGACAGCAACTGATTCCAAATGCAAATGTCACACCTAGAATCAACTCCAGACCTTTTACCTGCTTAATTGATAATGAAATAACGAGGGAATAGTCCACACCTGTCCATGAAATAGCTTTTGAGTTGATAGTCCCATTACTTTTGGCCCCTTAAAAAGTGGGAGGCACATATAGAAACCGTTGTAATTCCTTTCCTACACCGTTCACCTGATTTGGATGTAATTACCCTCAAATTAAATCTGAAAGTCTGCAGTTAAAGCACATCTTGTTTGTTTCATTTCACAGCCATTGTGGTGGTAAATAGGGGCCAAAATATGAAAATTCTGTCAATGACCCAATATTTATGCACCAGATTGTATGTGTGTATATATATATATATGTGTGTGTGTATACTGTATATATATATACATATATATACACAGTATATATATATATATATATATATATATACACACATATAGATAATGTGTGTGTATATATATATATATATATATATATACATATTATCTATCTATCTAGATATATGCATTGAGCTATTGCTTAAATACTGACAAACTTGATAAGCTGGGCACATGTACAGAAATCACACTGGTATGAGATTTGTCTAAAGTCAAATGCAATAAAAATGCAAATATTACAGGAAAAAATTGCAAAGGCTATGGTTTATCGCATTTTCATTTATACCAACTCAACATTGATACATATTGAGAAAAAAAATTGAATTCAGAGATTAGATAAAAGGCTTTAAAAGTCTGAAATTTACAGGTCCCTTTTGCGAATAATGATACATATGCCCCGAGTAACATATTTCCAATAATAAATCAGTAGGTCCTGCACACACACTCACATTTGTATAGTGTAAGTATTTGTAACTGTAGCAGAGAATTTTATGTGACTTTTGCTCTCTGGACTCTAGAAGTAAAGAAATAAAAGGTGACTATTAGGTCAATGCCATTGATTTACCTGGGAGGTTAAACTTTAAAGACACAGGGCATAAAGGTGTGTATTTAGAAGATGAGTTTATGACTAAAATTTCCATGGGGCAATGTAAAAAGTGCTTCATTATCCTAATGTACAAAAAGAAAAAAAGTGATTAAACAGTATTATTACAATGGAATGTATAAGTACACATTATTATTAACAATGGGATGTATAAGTACACATTATTTTACAATGGGATGTATAAGTATACAAATTATTATTAACAATGGGATGTATAAGTGCACATTATTATAAACAATGGGATGTATAAGTAAGTACACATTATTATTACAATGGGATGTATAAGTACACATTATTATTACAATGGGATGTATAAGTAAGTACACATTATTATTACAATGGGATGTATAAGTATACATTATTATTACAATGGGATGTAGTTTAAATCCCGGCGGTTGGGATGCCGGCGCTCGCAACGTTGGCGCCGGAATCCCAACACCAGTCAGAATCCCAGTGCCAGCATCCCGATGGCAAGTAGTGGGGTTAGGGGGAGGGTTAGGGTTAGGGGTTAGATTTAGGCACAAAGAGGGAGGATTTGGTTTAGGCTGCAAGGAGGGTTAGGTTTAGTGGTAGGGTTAGGATATTTACCAATAGGTGTCAGTATCCTAACCCTGTCAGGATGCCAGTGTTGGAATCCTGAGCGCCGACATCCCATACCCAACCCTCAACAATAACTAATGACATTATAAGTGATTGTTATTTCACACAAATCACACTGTACAACACATTGACTGCACAAATAACATTTCCCATTGTTTTTTTTGTTGTTGTTGTTTAACTTCACATATACATTTAGATAGAGGGCTCTATAAAAATGTCCATCCTGACACCTTGTTTTATGTTCACTTACTTGTAGCTTAATGTTGCTCTGATTCACTAAACAGCTGCAGATGTCCCTGGTGAAGACTATAACATGGCTACTTCTTTCATGCTAATAACAAGAAATCCCTCACATTTCATTTCATCCTGATACTTTCTTTGGCAGGCAATACTGAATTAGCACCCTGATCAGCACCACGGACTAAGATCTAAAACTACATAAAAAGCTGTCTGTTGTCCATGAAAAGATTTGTAGTTTCCCGCCAAAATTAGATGAAGGGGAGACTTTCTCAACAAGCCCAAAACCAGAAACTTGGTTGAGTCCCAAAACAGGTGATGCATCTATTGCCATTCCTAAATATTCTTCATATATGAAAGACAGGTCAAAGGGAGGTGGATACATTTTATTTTATTTTATTTCCAGTGTTTCTTATATTTTGTTGCTTTAAATAATCCATCTAGAATGCAGCCATTTAGTGCACTATAGTGGTTAAAAAATACCCATAAAATCATTGTCACGTTTAGCATCCTGGAGCCCCCTACTTAGGGGCTGGAAGTTGTGGTCCCTGGTCAATGAAGGAGTCAGGAGCGAGGGTCCTGGATGTTTAGTCTCCTCGTCCACAAGCATCGGATGTTGGCGAGACCTGACCTAGGGTGCGGAGTCTAACCTGCCGGGAGGTGTTCACCAGTGACCCCTCCAAGCGGGATATGGGTTTCAGCTGCACCTGGCAAGCAGGTCGCGGTCCCCAGGTCAGGGATCCGATGCGAGTGGGAATAGAGAAAGAGACACCATTGTGGCCCATTGGAAATATAATCTCTGTACCACTAGTACGGAGAAGCACAATAGAGATGTTTCCTGAAGAGGTGCTGTGGCAGACCAGAGAAAGGAATATCCACTGAACAGTATGTTCTGCAGCTAACACTGGAGAATGAGGATATGCTGCCGACTGGAGGAGAAGGAGGATCTGTACTTGTACACCACTGTGCGTACTGAGTACACAGGCAAAAGGTATTCTGGTGCACTGCTGCACCAAAAGGTGGCACTTAGAGTTGTACACACACAAAGACAAGGATATGGCCCTTTGTAAAAAGCAAACAGGCAAAGATGTTCTATCACACTGCTTCCCAAGGATAAATCACTTTGTAAATAGCAAACAGGCAAAGATGTTCTATCACACTGCTGCACAAGGATATGGCACTTTGTAAATAATCACCAGGCTCAGTACATAGGAGATGTACAGAGCATATACTGGAAATACCACTGGGAAGAGTCTCTGGAAGATTCCATGTGAAGCCTGGACAAAGCAAACAGCAAACAGCATCGAAGTTGATCAGGAAATTTCCTGTTCACCTGGAGTCCTGTTTATACCCCCAGGCAGCTGTCCATTGGATGAGCAAGTCAGCTGAGAACTAACACAGCTCCACTGGATTATCGCACTTCTGCACATGCATCAAAAAATGCATGCGCGAACCAATCACTGCGTCCCGGAATCGTGCACTCATAGTACACAGACTGGATGCTACTTTGAGTGACAGAATGTTCCGTTTGTGGGTGATAACAGGGGAAGGTTCTTGTGAACGGGGAGTGGTGCTACGAACTCAGGCATGTCTGAGTGTCAAAACTGAGTTTTATGGGTGTGCATAATTAGCAAAGAAGCGTCATTGTACACGTCATTTGGTTGTATTTCAGCCTGCAGTGATCGCAGTGCTTGCGGCGGGGTAGGGTCTACCTCAAGCGCTGCATGCAGCTCCGATGGCTCTCGATGGTTCTGATTAATCATACACTTCCTGGAGATGACGTGTGTTAAGAGAGAAAAGTGGGTGTCTTTATACCAGCGTGGGTTCGCTCTGCCGTCACTCTCTAAGACATAGAGGACGTCCTTAAACCAGACAGTGCGATCGCGGAATTTGCGTACCCCGCCCCTTTTGGCTGCGAGAGAGTGCAGCTTAGTGACCGGTTCTGAATCGGGCCTTCAATTTGAGGAGAAACCTTAATGGAATCTACTGAAAATGGTATCTCATCATGATCAGGGTCATAATTAGAATCTGTATTATAATTTAACATCCAAATCGAACTCTTGTTTTTTGAATGAAGAATTTCCTGAGGTTCACTATTAGAAGTGGAAGCAGAGGATCCAGTGCATATCGTAGGCACCAAAGGACCAGAGGGGTGAAAAGAACTAAGATGAACATAATCCACCATTATGGGCATAATCTCATTCTTGATGTTTTGATCAGCCCGAGGTTGAATTTGCTTAGAACTGATGTGAGATGGAGACAAGGAAGTGACCTTCTCCTTAGATGCTTGTACATCCTTACTATGCAGATTCTTTGACGCTTTTTTATTCTAGGGCCGAGACGAAATGGAGGACTGAGAAATAGCTGAAATCTTGGTGGAATCAGTAGGATGTCAGGGAAGAATTTCCCTTCACTGTGGAGCATGTCCAAAGGTAGACTCATAGGAGCAAACCTTTTAACTACAGCTATACTGAAAGCCTCCAAACTCAGAAGTATAGCATCTCTGGATTCCATGAATGTTGTAGCCCCTATTAAAGCCTCTCCTCTGAAGCTTGTAAGAAGAAATTTGACAATGTTAGTAGGAGTGATACCACATGATGGCTCACCTTTAATAATGGTATCAAAATGCTTCAGTAATACAAAATATTGCATCAGATCTCCATCAAAGAGACCGAACACAGGAACATTGGATTTGTTCTGGGTCATGGCAACTTGTAATGCATGTTCAAGAGTGGGTAAACGGAAGTCTCTCACTGGGATAGATAGGTCACTTAGAACTTTCTCTTGAGGTGCCACACAGAACACCCCCTCCTGGGGCATGAAACTTGAAACTCCACTCTGAGGTGCCACTTCAGATAACTCCTCTTGGAATTAAAAAATTGAGATCCCCTCCTGGGGTATGAAACTAGAATCGAAGACCCATTCTTGGGGTGTGTAACTCAAAACTTACTTTTGGTGAGAGAGCCTTGAGAACCCCTTCTGGGGTATGAAACTTGAAATCCTCTTCTGGGATATAACAACAGAAAATATGAGATATGGTAAGAACTTACCTTTGTTATTTCAATTTCTACGAAGTCCATAGGGTTCCACAGGATACCTTGGGGTATAGGTGATGATGTCAGGCATCGGGCACCATAGAGTTACGTTTTCAGCCTCCCAGGATGCACTAGGGTCCCCATCCTATACCCCGCCCCCGAGCCAAGGCATCTCAGTTACGTACCAAGCCATAGGCCGGAGGAGGAGAAGGAAGAGAGAGAAAAAAGATCTGGAAACACACAAGAATCACATTCTCACAAGAGGGAGATGGAAAAACCGGTGACCAGAGCAAAGCCCATCTGCAGCACAGGTGTGACAGGGCGGGAGTCCTGTGGAACCCTATGGACTTCATAGAAATAGAGATAACAAAGGTAAGTTCTTACCATATCTCATATTTTCTACTTCAGGGTCCATAGGGTATCCACAGGATACCTTGGGGATGTCCCAAAGCAGTATCCTTCAAGGGTGGGGACGCTCCTATGCTGAAAGGAGAATCCGCCACCTGAAGGAAGCATCCTGAGAGGCAAAGGTGTCAGACGCATAATACCTCACAAAGGTATTCACAGAGGACCACGTGGCAGCCTTGCAGATCTGGACTGCAGAGGCACCACGTCTAGCTGCCCACAAAGGACCCACAGACCTAGTGGAATGAGCCCTCACAGAGGATGAAACCGGAAGGCCTTCAAGAAGATAAGCTTCTGAAATTGCCATATGGATCCAACCTGCCAAAGTTTGCTTTGAAGCAGGCCAACCCTTTTTTCGGAAGCCATAGAGGACAAACAAGGCGTCCGACTTCCTAAACGAAGAAGTGCGGTCAACATAAATCCTTAAGGCCCACACAACGTCCAAAGTGGCCTCACCCACTGAAAGGTCAGGTGAGTTAAAAGCCGGCACAACGATTTCCTCGTTGATATGAAAACGGGAAACAACTTTGGGAAGAAAATCAGGACGAGTGCCCAGCACCGCCCTGTTCCCATGAAAAATCAAGAAAGGGGGTCTACAAGAGAGAGCCCCTAAATCAGAAACACGTCTGGCCGAAGCGATGGCCAGAAGGAAAATTGTTTTAGCTGTCAGCCATTTAAGATCCACTGAGCTCAGTGGTTCAAACGGCGGTCCCTGGAGAGCCCTCAGGACCACAGCCAAATCCCAAGGCGCCACCGGTGGAACAAATGGCAGCTGAATTCGAAGAACACCTTGCATAAAGGTGTGCACATCAGGGATTGTAGAAATCCTATGATGGAACCAGACAGACAGGGCTGAAACCTGCACCTTCAAAGAAGCAAGGCGAAGCCCATGGTCTAGTCCCGCCTGTAGGAAGGCCAGCACTCTAGACAGACGGAACTCCCGAGGTGCATAACCTCTCGGTCGACACCACTGGAAGAATGTATGCAACACACGATGGTATATTCTTGCAGAAGACGGTTTCCGAGCTCTTAGCATAGTTCGTACTACAGAGCTGGAAAACCCCCTGGACCTTAACATGGCTGTCTCAACAGCCACGCCGTCAAAGACAGCCGAGTTAGGTCCGGGTGAAGACAAGGACCCTGTGACAGTAGGTCCGGTCGTAGCGGCAACCGCAGAGGAATGTCCACGGACAGACCCTGAAGGTCTGAGAACCAGTGCCGTCTGGGCCATGCGGGAGCTATCAACAGGAGCGTCCCTCCTTCCTGTTTGAATTTCCGGATTACCCATGGAAGAAGGGAAAACAGAGGAAAGAGATAAGCAAACCGGAACGTCCACTGGACGGACAGAGCATCCACCAGAGACGCCTTTTCGTCTCTTGTGCGAGACCCGTACACTGGCAACTTGTTGTTGTGCCGTGACACCATGAGGTAGATCTCTGGAAGACCCCACCTGTTCACCAGAAGTTGAAAGACGTCCTGGTGCAGAGACCATTCCCCCGGATGAACATCCTGGTGACTAAGAAAGTTGGCCTCCCAGTTGAGGACTCCCGGGATGAATACCGCTGATATGGCTGGAGATTGCGCTCCGCCCAGATCAGGATGCGGGACACCTCTACGAGTGCCGCCCAACTTCGGGTTCCTCCTTGCCGATTTATGTAGGCCACGGTGGTGGCGTTATCCGACTGGACCTGCACGGGATGACCCTGGAGAACCCGATGGGCCTGCTGGAGAGCATTGAAAACGGCGCGGAGTTCCAAGATGTTTATCGGAAGCTCCTTTTCTGCCTAAGTCCATCTGCCCTGGAACAAGCGTGGACCCCTGACCGCTCCCCAGCCCCAAAGACTGGCGTCCGTCGTCAATAGGACCCAGTTCGCCACCCAAAACGGACTACCCTTGTTGAGATGGGTCGTCTGCAACCACCAGGCTAGGGAGAGGCGAACCTCTGGAGTGAGCACCATCGTCTGGGACTTTAGACTCTGAAGCAGTCCATTCCATTTGGACAGGATCAATTGCTGCAGAGGTCTGGAGTGAAACTGGGTATATTCCACCATGTCGAATACGGACACCATGGAGCCCAGTAACCTCATTGCCGAGTAAAGAGACACACGGCGACTCTGCAGACAACTGCACACCCTCAACTGCAAGGCAGAGATCTTTTCCCCGTCACAAAGATCCTCTGCTGACTGGAGTCCAACCAGGCTCCGAGGTGCAGAATCCTCTGAGACGGGATCAGGGTGGACTTTTGCCAGTTTATTAACCAGCCGTGTCGTTGCAGCACTGCAATCGTCAGATCCAAATGGTGTAGAAGGAGCTCCGGAGATCCTGCTACCAAAAGAAGGTCGTCTAAGTACGTCAACATGCGGACTCACTGCAGCCACAGGGAAGCCGCCATGACCGCCATCACCTTGGTGAACACACGTGGTGCTGTCGCCAGGCCAAAAGGTAACGCCCGGAACTGGAAGTGATCGTTGCGGACTGCAAACCTGAGGAACTGTTGATGGCATGAAAGAATAGGGACATGCAGGTAAGCGTTCTGTATGTCCAACGACACCATGTAATCCCCAGGTTCCAGCACTAGAATGATGGACCGTAGGGTCTCCATCCGAAACCTTGGCACCCGCAAGGACTTGTTGAGTGCTTTGAGGTTGAGGATCAGACGGTACGACCCATTGGGTTTCTGCACCAAAAACAGATTGGAACAGAAACCCAGGCCCCTCTGGGAGAAAGGAACAGGCACTATAACGCCAGCCTGGAGCATAGTGTGCAAACCTTCCACAGTTCCATGGCTTTGTTCCGGTCTCATGGAAGACCCGTGGTGAAGAATCAGGATGGGGGTCTGTGCCGAAAAGAGAGGGCATACCCGTGAGAAACCACCTTGTGAACCCAACTGTCTGTCGTGGTTACCGACCAACACTGGGCTAACCGGAGCAGGCGGCCTCCCACTTTAGGATCCCCCAAAGGGAGGCCCAGACCGTCAGGCCGCAGGTATGTCATCGGACTTAGGGGCCGGACGTCTGGCACTCCAGGCCTGCTTCCGGGGCTTGGTCGATTTCTTGGGGCCAGCCTGTCGGGGCAAAGGACTGCGCTTTAGGCCTACCCTGGGCCCTGTAAGGCCGAAAGGACGACGTACCTGAACTGGAAGGAACTGCAGCAGACGGGAGACATGCCGATTTGGCTGCCGCCAGCGTGGCTACAATTTTGGACTAGATCCGGACTAAATAGGATTTCTCCATTAAATGGCAAAGCTTCCAAACCCTTTTTGGAATCAGCGTCCGCCTTCCAAGATTGCAACCATAAGGTGCGACGAGCTGCCACAGCTGCTGAAGAAACCCGAGAAGTCAGGGTACTGATATCTAAAGCCGCTTCGTTAATGTAAGTGGCCGAATCCTGGAGATTGCCTATCAACTCGGTCTGTTCAGCCGAACAGTCGGAATCGAAGGATGCCTCCAAACTATCAGCCCAGCGCTCCATAGCTCTGGCTACCCAACAAATGGCCATAGGCGGCCTGGCTGCCCCCCCCCCGCGAGGGAATAAACGGACTTCAGACAGATTTCCACCTTACGGTCCATGGCATCCTTTAAGGAGGACATGGAGGGCATGGGCAACTTGGCACTTCGGACTAGGCGTGTCACATGAGAATCCACCTGTGGTGGGGATTCCCACTTAGCAAAATAATTGTCCGCAAATGGATAAGCCACTGCTAAACGTTTTTGAGGCTGATACCGTCTGCCAGGATGTTTCCACACTTCCTCTAAGTGGTCCACCAATTGACCCGAAAGAGGAAACACTGTGGCATCACCCTTAACATCTTTGAAAAAGGCATATTTGGATTTTGATACCGGAGGTTCATCATCCTCAATAACTAAAGCTGTGCTGACTGCATGGATAAGGCCAGGTATATAAACCTTAGACTTAGCGTCCGACTCTTTAGTACGGAGAGGTTCTTGGTCCGACAGATCCAGAATCTCCCCATCATCGGTCGTCCCCTCGTCATCCTCATAAGGAGTGGACAGAGACGCCACCGGCCGCTTGTGAGGCCGCAACACAGACTCCCCTTGTAACAAGTCTGACAAATGCTGCACAGAACTTGTCAGAGAATTAACCCACGCAGGCTCCTGAGAAACCTGAGGAGGGGAAATAGGGAGACTGTGGGGTACCATCAATTGTCTCGGGAACCCCTGCATGGGTGACGACACCACTGACTGCTGGGACTATCCCATTTGCAGGAATGCAGGTTGCGGAGCTAACTGGCCCACTAGGGTTGTAAGCGCTTTAGCGAAACAAGCCCAGGGCGGTTCCTGTACCGGAGCCGTGACAGTAATTGGCCGTGTCAATAAAAAACACTGCCGACATAGCCCCTCCGCGCTACTCTCCCCCTCCGCTATAGGTACCTTACATGTAGTACACAGAAGCTGGAGAGGAAAATCACTTTCAGACATGATGGCAAGTATGTGACCCCTCTCACTGATATGCGTTAGTATAGTGAGAGAACCGCCCTGCATTCACTGCACCGCAAGGGCTTTAGAAGAAGAAGAGCAGGGACAGTGAAAAGGCTGACAGTAGAATGTGAAAGTACAGGCAGCAGACGCTAGCAGCAGTCACATACAATGCAAAGAAATCAATCCCTGCACTATCAGCGCTAATACTCAACTACGCAGACACAGGGCCTGGTAGGACTCAGCGCTGCATACACAGACCTGTTCCAATGGAGGAGAGGTATGTCGGGGGACCCAGACCACGATGCCACCGATCAGCAGCTTCCAGAAGCGTTCACCATGCTTCCATAAAGATGGCCACCGAGGAGCAGAGAGGAGGCCGGCCTGGGGGAGGAGCGCTGCCACAGGGCCAATCGGCAGGTGCACAGAGGGCTGTGTGCAACGGGGGATTTGCCGGCTGTGTACAGGGAAGGCGCGCTCCCCTGGCATGCAATTAACCCCTGGGATGCCGCAGCACTACCGCTCAGCTGCGGTTCGCTGTCCCAGGGGGTAGTGGAAGCGCAGGTCCAAAACCTGGCTCCATGCTGCCGCCAGTCCCCAGGGAACCCCCTGCCTAGGGACTCCGGACCCACTGTGGGACCCCGCTGCTTACCTGCTGTCCCCCTTAAATCCGGCCATGGTCCCAAACATCTGGGGTCACCGCTAGCTGTGACCCCAGAAGCCTACAAGCATACCCGGATCAGTACCGGCGTTCTGGTACCGGCGGGGGTGTGGGGAAGACAGCATGGACGTCAAGAATGACTGTCCATGCTGTACCTCCAGATGTGCAGCCACAGCTGCCTTGTAGAAACTTCAGGGGCTATCCTTAGCCCCCCTCTAAACAGGTGCATCCGACTCCAAGCTGGGCACCAATGAAACTGAGATGCCTTGGCTCGGGGGCGGGGTATAGGAGGGGGACCCTAGTGCATCCTGGGAGGCTGAAAACTTAACTCTATGGTGCCCGATGCCTGACATCATCACCTATACCCCAAGGTATCCTGTGGATACCCAATGGACCCTGAAGTAGAAAGCATTTTTTTGGATGAAAAACTTGACACCTCTTCCTGAGGTATGAAATTTGAAACACCCTCTTGGAAAGAGAGACTTGAGACCCCCTCCTGGGGTATCGGACTTGGAACCCCTTCCTGGGGTATAACACTTGAAAACCCCTCCTGAGGTATGAAACTTGAAATGGAGACCTCATTCTGGGGCATTAAACTTGAAATGAAGGCCCCCTCCTGGGGCGTGACACTCGAAATTAAGGACCCCTCCTGGCACATGAAACTCAAAATGAAGGCCCCCTTCTGGGGCCTGAAACTCAAAATGAAAACCCCATCCTGGGATGCGAGACTTGAAACCCCATCTTGGGGTGTGAGACTTGAAACAAAAACCCCCTCCTGGGGCGAAGAACTTGAGACCCCCTTCTGGGGTATGAGACTTGAAGCTGCCTGTAGAGGTAAACAACTTATGACCCCTCCTGTGGTGTGAAACTTGTTACCTACTCTTGAAATGATAAACTAGAGTTCCCCTCCTGGGGTATGAGACTTGAAACCCCTTCTTATGGTAGGGAATTTGAGATACCCTCCAGGGGTACAAAACTTGAAACTCCCTCTTGGGTCAAAAAACTTGAAAGCCTCTCTTGGAGTGTGAAACTTGAAACTCTCTCTTGAGGAGAGGGACTTGAACCTTCCTGTTTGGGGATGAAAACTTATGACCTCCTCCTGGGATACAGACTTAAAACCCCCTCTTGGGGCAAGAAACTTGAGGGCCCCTCCTGGGGTGTGGCACTAGGAACCTTCTCATAGAGCTTGATACTCAAATCGGTAGATATAAGATCTGAATGTTCTTCATGAACCTGAGCTGCTCTAAGAACCAACATATTGGTACCCCTCAGAGGTATCTGACAAGAGTCCAGGACTGTCTCCATAGCACTTAGTTCCCAATAGGTATAGAACACTCGGACAAATTTCCAGAAATTGGTAATACAGATGCCCCTGCTGAAGTTGGTTAAACATATTTTTTAGAAAGTGATGGTACCAACATCTCTCTGGCTATGGATGGTTTGGACATTTCCCTTTGGATCCCAGATCTGGGGTAAGAGCGTCCGGTCACGGGACCCCAGTCGAAATGTTGAACCTTCCTTAGCATGGTAGATCTTAACCCTTTGCTTGGAAATTGGAACTGCAGACGGTAAATGAGAGGAACTAGAGGTAGGAACACTGGGCCTGATTCAGAGCCGGACGCAAGTGGCCGTTCGCTCGTCCGCCGTACCAGCGAAAAAATTTAAATTGAAGCGCTCGCTCGTATGTTCACTTGTAGCTAACCTTCCGCCCCATATTCTCCCAACCCCTCCTCTAGCTAGCGAGCGTTCAAAATAGCGAACGTCCGTCTCCTCTTTGGTTGCATTGAGCGCTCGCACAAGTCAATTCCGGAAGTGGCCCTGTCAGTTTTCGATTGCCTGCTATTTCATTCTGCAAACATTCTTGAATCGATTACTGGCAATCACTATATTAATTACCTTAATTGTTATTCACATGTTTACAATCGTGGTTTTTTTTTCACTGTCAATAAACTTTATTCTTGTTAGTGTGTGTCATTTCTTCCACAGAATACGTACGGTTTGACCAAGGAGATGGTTTTTCGAAATTAATAGTTTGTTAGAATGCTGGTTTTGTTTTGCGGTTTTTTTTTATAGGCATATTTAAATACTTTAATTTTGATATTTAAATTAGCTTACGCATGCCACTGCATCAAGCCTATCATAACTCACATTATATTTGTGAGGGTGTAGGTCACATGACTCATACAATAACCAATAAAATTGTTCCTGTTAATTTACAAAGTACATTAGCCAATCAAATTTTTTCTAGGACCTTTATTAAAAGTGTTGTGTGTTAAAAAAATCATTGCCATCATGAGAGCCACCGCTTTTTGTCATCGTGAACTCCTGGTCCTCACTGAAGTGATGGACCAGAGAATCACAAATTTCCCGCGCCCCATCACTAACCTCCGCAAGTGGCTGGCCTACGCGGAGGTGCGGCGCCGCCTGCATTCGATCGGCTACTGCAGAAATATCGGCCAACTTGAAAGAAGGTGGTACGATCGGAGGCGCAGATCCCCACGCCTGCTGGCCCGTTTGCATCTTCAAATACTTCATAGTAAGTGTTTCTGTGTATGGTTATTTTTTTATTTGTGTTTTTGTATTCTCATACCTGCGTGTGCATGTTTACAGTATAGCCCTGTTTGTTTTGGGAATCTCAGACTTGCGTGTGCATGTTTACAGTATAGCCGTGTTTGTTTTTGGATTCTCATACTTGCGTGTGCATGATTACAGTATAGCCGTGTTTGTTTTTGGATTCTCATACAAGCGTTTGCATGTTTACAGTATAGCCCTGTTTGTTTTTGGATTCTCATACTTGCGTGTGCATGTTTACAGTATAGCCCTGTTTTTTTTATTTGGACATACTTGTGTGTGCTTGTTTACAGTATAGCCCTGTTTGTGTACAAATTTTTGGGTTAAAATCAAAAGACTAAAAGGCAAATTGTAATTACTCATGTTTGTCGCCATCATTTAGGGGCAGAGCGGAGACTCACACGGCGCAGACGGGTGTCTCGACCCCTATCCCCCACTCCCACCCAAACATCCTCTGCCCACTCTGCCCCAAATTCCCCCTCCACCCCAGACCTTGCCGCCCGTCAGTCCCCTCCCTCTCCTCACATTAACATCCCTCCAACTTCCCCCTCCACTCCAACCCCCCCTCTATTTTCCTCACCCTCCACTTTATCCCACATTACCCCTCCTCCTTCCCTCAGCCACTGGCCCACCTCTGATGAGGCGGAATTCGGGGCTCCAGGCCCAGTCATCAATGTTCCCGTTATGTTTACCTTTTAAACTATGGTTTTTGGTGATGTTTCTGTTATTTTGGTTGATGTTGTCCTTTTGCCTGTGCAGTTCAAAATAGTAAAGTAGTTCCAAAGTTTTTTAAATATATCTTTGTGAAACAATGTCAAGGATGTTTTTCCCCACACATATGACACATGTCCAAACACTGACACTTGTGTATTTCTTGTTTACGCTACAAACAAATGTCTTAGTTTTTTTTTTTTTTTTAATTTGTTTAATGATTTTCTTTAGTCTTTTTGGGACCTTATTTGTTTTAAAGCTTTTCTTTTTGCATTCCTTTTGTTTTGGACATGTTTTGGTAACTGTTTTATTTTTTTGGTATAGTCTGAAATTTTTTGGTTGGTTGTTATAATCTAAATGAAATAGTAATCCGCACATTTTTTAAACCCACAGAGGAACAGAGGCGTAACGAGGCCATTGCTGCAGGATTAATGGAGATACGGGGGCATGTCATTGCCATGCTGGTGGCAATGGACCATCTTTTGGCCATCCTGTGCCAATAATTTTTTTCACTTTACCCAAAAAAAACCCCTAAAGATAAAGTTTATTTTGATTTATTTAAGTCTCATTCCTTGTCTGTAAATCTTAGATTGTTGAACCTTACATAAGTCTACTATTTGTCCCTGAGTTTTTAAGTAATGTACATTTGTTTGAAGAAAGCTCAAATAAGTATGTAAACTTGCACATTAAGCACATAACAATACCAATAGGTTTGTAGAATTAACCTTCAAAAGAGATAATTTTTTTTGGGGGGTAATGTAAAAAGTAAAGCTACCTACTTAGGCCTAGAATGTACAACATACTGATTCAGCATAATACATTTGTTTTGTTTTTTGAGCAACAAAGCAGGGTACTATAGATTACAAATTAAGAAATTACAGTATTAGGCATTAAGCAACTTTGCATTTTTTGAAACAGGTTACACTTGGTTGTAATTGATGATGGAAATGGTTGGGTAACGTAAAAAATAATTTTAATGCACACAAATAATAAACACCAAGTGAATTGACACAATAAATTTCAACATTGCAAACACACACACAAAAGTCCATAAATCACCCAAACCCACAAAAAAAAAAAATCAGGCCAACATGAATCCACAAATGAGGAGAAGAAATCCTTGTTCCCGAAGTTATATCCAATGTGTCCACATCAAGTCATTTTTGTGGATCAGGTAGTATGCATGGATTTGTATGGTCATTTTAGGGAATAAAAAACAAAAACAAAACAAGTTAAAAGTGTACATTAAAATATTACATGTCTACATTGTGTCAATTAAATAAATTTGTTGAAATAATTACCTAAAAAATCTTGCAACAACTTGATCGCGTATGGCCCCCCACATACTGACCTCAAACCAACCTCGGGGGGGCCGTCCTCAGGCAAGGCATCCTCTGGCTGCATTGGGACACCACTCCTTATGGCGATGTTGTGAAAAATCCCACACAGGACCACAATTTTGGAAACCATAGCCGGCAAATACATGAGGTCACCACCAGAGCGGTGGAGGCATCTGAATCGGCCTTTTAAAAGGCCGATCCACCACCTGCCTGGTGGCTGTAAGTGCGGAATTATACTGACTTTGTGGCCCTGGTGTGGGAACCAAATAAGGAGTGAGCAGCCAGGGCATGCAAGGGTAACCACTGTCTCCTGTGAAAAAATATAAAAAAAATCAGGACCATTGTGTACCAAGCTTTGCATTGGTTTCAACAGAAGGTGTCAACTTACCCAGAAGCCACGCATCACCAGCTTGTAGGTTGTTTAATTTGTGCCAAATCCCTGATTGCCGGATGACGAAGGAATCATGTGCACTGTTAAGGTTGTAATGAAATACCTCTGTATTGCATCAAAATATTCATTTGGTAAAGTGATTTTATGTGAATGCATTAAACTGTTTTCAGCTAATTATCCTCAGTGACCACAAAAGCTTTGGAATGGGTTAACCAAATAATAAGAAGTGATTTCAGCCCTATATTGGACTATGAGTTATAAGGACACGTTGGAAGTATGAGATATGGAGATGGTAATAGAAACTTATCCTGAAACTTTATTGATTATGGAACCTGATGAAAAGGACTAAATGATCATGCCACCCAGAATCAAGATGGACAATGGACCTGTTGACTAGAGACTGTGATGAACTATAATGAACCACTTTATACCCCTTAAAGTGAAGACTTGACATTTTCCCTGTCACGTATACCAGTAACCTCCCCCTGGACTTGCCCTATCTGCCCACTCCCATGAACGCCCCTTGCTATCCCATCACCTCCCTGTTAGTCCCCCTGATAACGGATTAACAAATCATGTTTATGTAATATGATGTATTGCAATGTAATTATGTACGCCTTTCTCATTAATCATTGTTAGTGGAGTGCATAAAATGTATTGTTACCTAATGAAATATAGGATATCTCACTGATAACTCAATGTGCATGGTCCACGTCCGTACGCACAATCTTGTAACTGGTCCAGCTGAATAAATCTACCTTTGTTTCACTACAAGCTGTCTTGATGAATAATTGATATTATCAGCACTGCCTGGGAATTTGGCATTCAGGGACAGGATCTGGAGGGAGGCATCACATACGACCATTACATTCATCGAGTGAAAGTGCTTTCGGTTGCTAAATATAGCCTCTAGCCTTGCTGGAGGCTGAAGTGGTATGTGAGTGCCATCCACAACCCCTATGATGTGTGGGAAGCCAGCAATTTGGTAAAAATTAGCCTTCACCACATTAAGGGAACCCATATCCAATGGCATTTTAATAAAATGATGGAGGTGTTTAAAAAGTGCCTCCATCACTGCCCTCAGGATCCTTGAAAAGGAGGATTGGGATATTCCTGCCACTATTCCGACGGTGGTTTGAAAGGATCCTGAGGCACAGAAATGTAACACCGACATTAATTGCGTAAGTGGTGGTATTGCTGTAGGACTGTCAATTTGCCGTTCAAGATCACTCTCTATTAATGAGAGAGTGTCTATGATGATTTGTGGCGGAAGACGGTATTACCTTAACACCTCATCATCTGGCATTCCAAAAAGGGTGACACGTGTTCTATATATCTGGGGCCTTGCACACCTACGAGACGAAGTTGCACGCCTGGGACGAAGTTGAGGTTGGTCGGGTTCTGGAACCATGGGCAATATAATACGACCAACATCAACCTGAAATGTTAAGCTAGGTAGTTATTGTTTTAGACAAATGCGTTCAGAAAAATATACTTATCTTTTCAAAGCAAACCAAAGATTCTTACAGGCCTGGGTCATGTCATGTGAAAAGAAACCTACATTACAAAAGACGAAAATATTTTTTAGATTAATTTTAAAAACTAGGAATTAAGCCAAATCTAGTTGTGGAAAATTTAGAGAAGGGAACACACATTAGTTCACAAAATAGTACGCT
Source organism: Taudactylus pleione (assembly GCA_031769625.1). Classification (NCBI taxonomy): domain Eukaryota; kingdom Metazoa; phylum Chordata; class Amphibia; order Anura; family Myobatrachidae; genus Taudactylus; species Taudactylus pleione. Next base: position 323,923 of record JAUIMM010001567.1, read on the forward strand.
ACATATAGAGTTAAGACATGATTTTACACTGAAAAGAACACAGATTAGTTCGCAAAATAGTACGCTACATATAGAGTTAAGACATGATTTTACACTGAAAAGAACACACATTACTTAACGAAACATATGCTAAGACCAACACATCGAATTTGTTAATTCTTAAAACCAAAAACAATTACAAAAACAGACAAATATCCCAAAGTTAGAAAAGGTTACTTGGTCACTGCCAAAATAACTGAAAAAAAAAAAAACATTTAAAAAATAAAATGTAAACTATTTATTATTCAATTTTTAGGGGAATTGTGGAAATACTTACTCAAAAATATAACTAAAAAGAGTAAAAAAAAAATGCAAAAATGCTAACGTAAAGAAACAAAGTAAGAAAAAACCAAACGTCAAAAAAATACAAACTACTCCTTCCAGAAACCAGCAAAGAACTAACAAACCACTACACCGAAAAACCTCCAACAATCCAAAAATGCCACCTCGAATGGAGTCACAGCAAGCCATAAATAGGCTTTATTTTCCCGCTCAAATTAAGGACGGACAATAGGAGCGCACAAGGAATGATGCGGCCGAATAATGCTGACGTATGTCTAAAAACGTCACTGACGACCTAAATCAGTCTGCTACATTGCGAAAACACAATGAGTACAGAGCAGCAAAGTACTAGCCAAGAGGCGCCATGTAAGTATTTACAAAATTATGTGAAAATGCCTATGTTTAACATTACATTTGGAAAAATTAAACTTTTTAATATTTTCTGCCATTTTAAAAAAAGGTGTGGAGGATGCCATGGAAGAGGCTGCTGGGCCTAGTAGGCAAACTAGGGCCAAAAAGAAAAGACAGCCACAATTCACAAGGAAGGAGATGGAGGTTTTGGTGCAAATGTGCAATGACAACCTGGCACAGGCACCAAGGAATATGGGTGCAACCCAGAGATGGAAACTGTGGGACGACATAGCCAGTGCTGTCAATGGTGTGGGTGAGTTTGAACGTTCAACCCGGGAGGTGAAACGCCGTAACGTCAAAACTACATTTGATTGAAAAATGGTTACAGGTCCAAATACTGCAGTAATAATGCCTGCTTTTTAACCAACAGATGGAGCGACTTCAAATATCGGCTTAAACAAAAAATGGCTGATAGGGCTAGGCATGCAGGGGGAACAGGTGGGGGTCCCACCCCTGTGTCACTTGAGCTCACAGATTTGGAGGAGCTGGCCCAGGGGTGTGTGCAGGATGAGGAGGTGTTTGGCGTGTCGAACATGGATACCGACATGCCAGACTTTGCGGCTCCTCATGTTGCCCCAGGTAAATGTTGTAATGTTAACAACTCAGAAATGTGTTTAGTAAAATATCTAGATTATAATTTGACTCTTCTCTTTTTTTCACAGAGACACAGGCGGATGAGTCTGCTCCAGAGGTGAGCTTTGGCCGCAGAATTTCTTCTGGCTCTGCAGGGGAGGAAGCAGTAGATCCAGCTGGGGACCCTGTGGAAGACAGTCCAGGGCATTCCCCCTCGCAGGCAGTGGCCCTCCTCACTGATCTCAATTTTAAATTGGATCAGCACACCGAGATTCTGCTGAGGATGGACGCCAATCTGCTACGGGTGGCGGACGCCTTGGAGCAAAGTGCTGCGGCCAACATGACCATTGCTAAGGCCCTGGCAGAAAATACTGGGGCCAACGTGCGAATAGCAAATGCCCTGGAGCAGCTCGTTCGCCAGCACATGTTGGAGCCGGCATCCCTTCCTGCCGGAACATCAGGACCCTCTACCTCTGGCACAACAACAGCCAGCCCTCCAAATGTGCCTAGCCCTAGTCCAGAGGCCACAACATCTGCCTCTGGCCAGGCCAGCCAAAGAACTTCCCGGACCCGTTCCAGCTCCCTCCAACCCCCGGCCAAACGGCCTAAAAGGCAATTACAGCACTGGCTAATTTCCCCACAAGCCATCTCTGTGTTTGCCCCATATTCCTGCATGCCAAAAACCTCCCTCTCCTTTCTTGTGAATTGTTTTTAGTTGTTTTATTTGTGTTCAAATGCCACTTATTTTGTTGGTGTGTGGCCAAAATGATTTTAAAATTTTGGTCCCTGAAAAAAAATATGTTTTTACTTTAAAAAAAACTTTAAAAAAATATAAAAAAAAAATTAGTAAACTTTGGAACCAAATTTGCTAAATTCTATTGTTGATTTATTGACAAACTGGTTAAGGTAATCCCTCTAACAAACTTACAAACAATACAACGGAAATAGAAACATTTAAGATTTTGAAAAAAAAACAAGGGTTAAAAACAAATTGGTTTCTTGATCAAAAAATAAAAATGATAAAAACCAAACATGCGTACAATATTGTTGGCCTAAAAAATAAACACTTACAAATATGTAAAAAGCACACAAAAAACACAAACATTTGTTAGCTAATTGATTGTATGCCCCAGAAATTAGCAGTAGTTCACCTGCGTTCGGTTTTTAGCTACTAAAAAAGGTCTATTTGCTAAACACCTTACAAGCTGTTTAGCAATTAAAAGTTAATTGTTTTTGTTGCCTCACTTGATTAATCGCAACACCATCGATGTGTCCAGGGAAGTACGAAGAGACCATCATCACTGCGGTAGACTATACCAGACCACAAGCTGAGCGAGCAGTCTTAATGGAAATTGGATCACACAGTGACGTGTACAAAATAGCGTCCACATTGGACGTTCGCACAAGATAATACATGTACGCCCAAAAAACTCCTTGCCACGCCTGCGTTTTCTCATCTCCACCCCCGTTACCACCAATAAACGGAACATTCTTTCAATCAAATGACATAGGTCACTTCCTGTTCGCTGTGTATATGAGCGAACGAAAAATGACCGCAATGATCCGGCCGCACATGCGCAATGAGATCCGGACGCATGCGTGGTTTAAAACAATCGAATGCGTACGAGCGAGCGGCTGATAGTGTCCGGCTCTGAATGAGGTCCGCTGGTGCGCAGACCTTTGGTATCCGTATTAGGCTGGCGAATGGTACAGTCTTTTAAAAAATGGTTAGCGTTCCCACAATACAAACACAGAAAAAACACCCTACGCTGCTGGTGTTCAGCCTCGGTAAATTTAGGACATGGGAAACTCTGATGTTTTATTTTATTCTGCGCAGAGGAGGATTTAGAAGAATTAGAGGTAACACCAAGAAATACAGGAATAAATTGAAAAAATGTTGTGAGGGAATCTTGTACTTGTTCCAGTAATCGCTGGAAGGAAGTCAGATGTCCGGAGTTAAAGATACTAGACAACTGGAGGGGTTTAATGCTAGTAAATTGGTTTGATAGTGACTGAATACTTTGTGCCAGTTGTAACTGTGCTGCTTCCTGAATTTTTATACGGGAGGCAAGATCTTGAATAGCCTCAACACCCAGAGAACCCCCGACTTCCATATTTGGCCTGATGAAACTGTCACGTTTGGCGTCATGGATTCCCCTACTTAGGGGCTGGAAGTTGTGGTCCCGGGTAAATAAAGGAGTCAGGAGCGAGGGGTCTGGATGTTCAGTCTCCTCGTCCACAAGCATCGGATGTTGGCGAGACCTGACCTAGGGTGTGGAGTCTAACCTGCCGGGAGGTGTTCACCAGTGACCCCTCCAAGCAGGATATGGGTTTCAGCTGCACCTGGCAAGCAGGTCGCGGTCCCTTGGTCAGGGATCCAATGCGAGTGGGAATAGAGAAAGACACACCGTTTTGGCCCATTGGAAATGTAATCTCTGTACCACTAGTACAGAGAAGCACAATAGAGATGTTTCCTGAAGAGGTGCTGTGGCAGACCAGAGAAAGGAAATCCACTGAATAGTACATTCTGCAGCTAACACTGGAGAATGAGGATATGCTGCTGACTCGAGGAGAAGGAGGATCTGTACTTGTACACCACTGTGCGTACCGAGTACACAGGCAAAAAGTATTCTGGTGCACTGCTGCACCAAAAGGTGGCACTTGGAGTTGTACACACACAAAGACAAGGACATGGCATTTTTAAATGGCAACAGGCAAAGATGTTCTATCACACTGCTGCACAAGGATATGGCACTTTGTAAATAGCAAACAGGCAAAGATGTTCTATCACACTGCTGCACAAGGATATGGCACTTTGTAAATAGCAAACAGGCAAATATGTTCTATCACACTGCTGCAAAAGGATATGGCACTTTCTAAATAATCATGGAATAATTATGGATAACACAGCAGCAGCCCTTTATGAAGCCCCAGCCACTGTATGGACAACACAGCAGCAGCCTGCAGCCCCAGCCCCCGACAGGACAACACAGTGACACAGCAACACATGCACAGACAGAGCAGCACGTCTGTTCTGTACAATTTCCACAGCCGGAGTGAAACTGGCGCCAATCACCGGGACCTTTATACAATCCAAAACCCGCGAGAATCCGACAGCGAGAGGATGACGCATTTTGCCTCGGTTTCGGATCCGAGTTAGGCAGGAAAACCCAAGCCAGACTCGGATCTCAGCTCGGATACATGAAGTTCGGGGGGGTCTGGTTCCTGGAGAACCGGACCAGCTCATCTCTAATTTATACCATATATTTAAATATTTATCAAAATGAAAATTTTATAGATATTATTGTATTGAAGTAACCAAGCACCAAATATCTGGGCCTTTTAAAGGAGTAGCATCGCTGCTTTCTGTCTCCCAGTACGCTAAAATATCTATTTACAGCTCTGGCTACACTACCAGTGTAAGATATACTGTGTAGCTTACACTATAAGGGGTAAATTTACTAAAGTGAGAGTTTTTTTAGAACTGAGGGCCTGATTCAGAGCCGAACGCTCTGGCCAGAGCGCTCGCTCTGAATCAGTGCCCTCCTACCTGAAAATGGAGCGGACTCCTGGCCGCTTGCATAGCTGTGGGTGACCACCCACAGCATATGTGAGCGGCCAAAAAGATGCTCGCGATGGTCAAGACCATCATGACCATCGGGCTTGCAACGAGACCCTGTGGTAGGGTCTCGCTACCGCAAGCCCAGGAGTGATTTTGGCTTCATCAGAGCCAAAATCACTCCCACTGACATCATTACTGATGTCAGTGGGGCCGGCTTCAGACGGTAGGCGTTCCCATGGGAACGCCTCCATCTGGCAGCCACGCCCCCGGCATGCCCACCAAAGGGGGCATGCTGTCAGTCACCATAGACAGCACGCCCCCTTTGGTGCGAAACCCCGAGCGACGTATTCCTCGTCGCTCGCCGGGTCTCGCGCATGCGCACGACGGAGCTCCCTCCATCGTGTACATGCGCAGTGGGGCAACATCGACCCGCTTGCGAGCGTCCTTTGCTCGCGAGCGGGTCTGAATGACCCCCAGAGTTTTAAAAGTGATGTTGCCCATAGCAACCAATCATATTATACTTAACATTTAACTAGCACCTTCTAGAATCTGATTGTTTGCTATGGGCAACATCACTTTTAAAACTCACTTCTAAAACCTCTCACTTTAGTAAATTTACCCCTAAGAGTATCTTACAATTTATATAAATCATGTCATACACACTTTGCGCCGAAGGCAATGCCTGCGACTCTGCATACTTAGCAAATTGCATATTTTGTTAACACAATTCTCATTTACATGCTCTGTGTACTGCATATGTCACTGGCATGTTATGTGTACTGTGTGGTGGTCACTGGGATATTTTGTGTATTACATATTTGTCGCTTAGATGCTCTATGTACTGCATTGTCTTCACTTGGATGCTTTGTGCTGGGTGGGGATAGAAGGAGCTCTGTTTCACAAGAGTACAGACTCTTCTCGAAATCTCAGTAGCTTGGAGCTATTCCACGGGTGAGCCGCTGACAGGTGCCAATGGGTTGCCTGTCATAGAAGATGGGCAATGCACTACTGGGGGCAGGGCCACATGCAACAGATGACCTCACAGTCCCATTGGGAATATTCCTTCATAGTTAAACGGCCAATCTGCCCCTGCTTTGATGAACAGGGGAGAGATTAACTAATAGCAAATGCATATTTTGTTAACGCAATTGTCACCTATATTTTTGGTGTCATTTGCATTCAGCTTTAAAGTTAAGCAGGGACTTAGAAAGCTACCACAGGCATGGGTACTGAGGGTGGTGTGGAGGGAGGGCTGGGCTGTATTTGCCAGGAGTGCCAGATGGGCCTGTGCAACATCAAACCCTGGCCGAGAAGATCTGCTCTGCCGGGGATACTGAAAGACAAGGGCATGTCGTGAGGTGAGGACCCATTTTGCAGATGGGCATGGACCTTTGGCACGCACACAAGGGGACTGCCAGGGCTGCTTAGCAACCCCAGTCCATCTCTGTGTGGGGGCATGGACAAATCTGGGGGACACAAGGCCATATCCCCTCAAAACAAAAGTAATGGGCGTTGGCAGTTGCTCAGGGGGACATTTGTCCCCTTCAGCAGCTGACCGGGCCGGTCACTCCCTTCTCTCGGTGCCGTTCCTGAAGTTGGGCAGCTTACGGCTAGTTACTCTGCTGCATGACTGCTAGCAAAGTGGGGAATCTATAATGTATGATAAAAAGTAAACTAAGGGTTAGCATATAGCTTATTCACTTGCTTGGCATGGTCGCATCTGATGCGACAATGCCAGGCTGTGCTTTCCCTGACATGGTCGCATCAGAGGGAATCAGTCAGAAATACCCACTTGGCGGCTTCTAGAAGATAATCTAGCAGCCGCCAGTCTCAGAGAGACCTCCTGGCACCTCTGCATCTTTGGATCCTTCCCCTGTGTGTGTCTGCCTGATCACTGCGATCGGGCAGATGGAACCCCTGCCCGGTGGGGACATTTAAACACACAGCAAGCTGTCCCCAGTGTATTCCCAGTGGCTGGAGTAATCAAAGCAGCGGGCTGGCCCCAATGTATGCTCCTCACTGCAGCTGCTGGGGAAAGGTGAACACAGTAGATACTCGTCCCCCCCCCCAAATATGTCCTTATCACCTTATCATAGACAAATATGTTTTTGAAAATATAGCAGAGAAAAAACGATTTTTCATATTATCTTTTTTTTAAAAAGATTTTTATTATTTTATTCTGTATTTTCATTTAAATTTTGGTATTATTGAAAGCTAATTTCATCGATAATTTTGATTATGGCAATTGTGTATTGAGCAAGACTATTGATACGAGACCTCCAATTAGGGATGGTATACTATACAGTATACCAAGGATTTTCATCGACCATCGATGGTTTGCAAACATCGATGATTTCACGAACACACAGGAATGCTGCCACTCCATCTTCATTTACACTCCCCTGAGACTGGGATCGGCTGCTGTCTCATGCTGCAGCCAAATCGAACTCCACAAACTGCTGGATGCGACAAACCCACACACTTGAGTGAAGGAGACGCTGTGACTTTTTGTAGATCACTCTCATTTTTTAATTTCTGATTAAGTTTAACATGGTTTTAACTTAAAATGCGGTCACCATTTATTCTTTTTTCTTTTTTCTCTACCTGGACGTTATACTTCTGCTACTTGCAAACCCTGCCAGCTGTAACCTACACAGTGCGCCCCAGATGGCTGCCTGGGATGGTTCACTCTTGGGCAGGATGAACAAACACGTGGATCTATTAATTCAGTGCATTTCATATTTCAAATATTTCAGTCACCTGTAAATCTCATGCCCGAACTGCAGCACTGTTTGCTGTATTTACTATTCCCTGATTTGTAAAATGTACTTCCACCCCACTGTATGATATACTAGTGTGCTATACCTCCACTGTATGATATACTAGTGTGCTATACATCCACTGTATGCTATACTGGTGTGCTATACCTCCACTGTATGATATACTGGTGTGCTATACATCCACTGTATGATATACTGGTGTGCTATACATCCACTGTATGATATACTGGTGTGCTATACATCCACTGAAGTGCATCCTCCATGGGCAGGATGTACTTTACGTGGATCTATTCACAAAGGGTATATCATACTGCCACACATGTCACTTTTCCCATATATGCCTTGGGTCCTTGCATGGTTCATCACCCACAGTGCAACCTTCGTAGTGCGCCCACCATGGCTGCCTCACCTGGTACACTCCTGGATGGGATGAAATATGCATGGACCTGACTATTATGGTGGGACCCTAGTCCTAGCATAAGGATGCTGCAACCACCCATCATGTCTTCTAGGCGTAACCTATTCCACCCAGGGTAATCCTACATAGTGCGCCCAAGACGGCTGCCTTATTTGTTACATTTGTGGGTGGAATATATAACCCATGGAAGTTATTTCCCAAAATGTCTGCACCAAACCTGCAATATGCTTATTGTGCTCTCTAGGTTTCAGTTGATTTTAATTATCTTAGTGTGGTTTTCTATTTTTTTGTAACACCAAATCCTTGTACAATGTACCATGTTTTCTGATGTCTGTAAAGCGACTTTGAGTCCTATGGGAGAAAAGCGCTATTCAAATAAAATTATTATTATTATTATTATTATTATTATTATTATTATTATTATTATTATCTATGGCCAATGGCAAGTGGTTTTACCATTGCTGTCGGGCACCGATGCTACACGATCGATGACAGCCCTCAATGTTAAGGAAACATTGGCGGCTGCAGTCTGTGCAAAACTCAACCATCGATAGCTAAACTATCAATGCTTTGCTAATAATGGTCTAAGGGCCTGATTCAGAGCAGGACGCTATTTGCGCCTGCTCGTTCAGAAAAAGGGGCAGACTATTTAAATTGGGCGCTCACTCTTTGCGGTCTGTTGACGTCTCTATGTCTGAGCGAGCGAATGAAACATGCGCTCGCTATTTTGCAAAGACGCCCCCTGGCCGCTCGCATCCTACATCATCTCCGCTATTTATTTGATTATCGAGTACATCGAAAGGCATCTGAACTGCTCACAGTGCTTGTGGTAGGATTTTCCTACCGCAATCATGCGAACAATTCAGGCTAAGAACAACCAAGTGACGTGGTCGATGACGCTGCTTTGTTAATTATGCACACTCTTAAAATGCCCGTTTTGGCCGTTTGGCACGCCTGCGTTCGGATCACCACTCACCGTTTTCAAGCACCTTCCCCTGTTACCACCCACAAACGCCTCATCCTGTCACTCAAATTAGCAGGCACTCGCTATTTTGCGAGCGCTCGATTTCCGACCGCAATGACTGGTTGGCGCATGCGCATTACAACCCATACGCATGCGCAGATGTGCGAACATCGCTCGGAGCGAACGAGCGCCCGCTTACGAGCAGCTCTGAATCAGGCCCTAAAACCATAGGCCATCAATGGTAAAGCTGTTCATGGCCATCACTACAGTATACCATAAAAATGAATATTTTTATGGTATACTGTGTTTAAAAAAAAATCTATATTTTTTTTATAAAATCGTGTTGGATTAGTATTAAATAGATGTTCTTGGATGAATTCAGTCATAAAAAACAACACATTTCTGCGTGTTTTTTGGAAAACATATTAGCCAGTTTAGTGGTTAATGCCTCCTGAATAAGCTGAGCCTTAGCATGTGCATAGAGGCCCTGATTCAGAGCCGGACGCACTGACAGAGCGCTCGCTCTGAATCAGGGCCGTCCCTCGGAATTTAAGAGCGGCCTCCTGGCCGCTCGCATAGCTGTGGGTGACAACCCACAGCTATAGCGAGCAGCCAAAATGATGGTCGCGATGGTCAAGACCATCGTGACCATCGGGCTTGCGATGAGACCCTTGTGGTAGGGTCTCATCTGCCGCAAGCCCTGGAGTGCTTTTGGCTCTATCAGAGCCAAAAGCACTCCCACTGACATCACTAGTGATGTCAGTGGGGCCAGCCCCAGACGGTAGGCGTTCCCATGGGAACGCCTCCGTCTGGGCTGCCACGCCCCTGGCACGCCCACCAAAGGGGGCGTGCTGTCAATCACCATCGACAGCACGCCCCCTTTGGTGTGAGACCCATAATGACGGCTTGGCAGGGTCTGAATCAGGCCCAGAGCCCACACTGCTCTCTCCCAGATATCTGGATCATAAAAAAGAATAGCAAAATCCCGCACCTGCAAAGCTTTTCCTGCAGGTGCTATTCTATTAGGTGCGTGTTTTTTTAAAAACACGCAACAGGAGATCTTTTTACACGCACCTCCTGAGTAAGCGTGATTTTTCCTAAAATCATTGATTTTAGGTAAAATCACCGGTTCTTACTCTGACACCCCCGCGGCACCCCCCCGAGGACTAATTAAGCAATTGGAAGTATCCAATTAGCTTAATTAGTCCTTAATTGCTTACCTCCTGCAGCGCTGCCTTCTTCATCCTGCATCGGGAGCCAGCTCTTTTGCAGCAGTGGTAAGTATGTCAGGGTGTGTGGTGTATGTAAGTGTGTATGTAAGGGTGTGTGGTGTATGTAAGAACTACATCTCCCAGCAGCCCTTGCCCCTCCCACCAGCCCCTGGAGCCTCCCAGGAGCCCCTGGGACTCCCAGCAGCCCCCTCTCCAGTAAGAAGAGAGAGGGGAGGCCACTGGGAGCCGCGGAGGCCACTGGAGAGCCCCGGACAGGTAAGTGAAGATTTTATTTTTATTTTTTTAAATTACGCGGTGCGGGGTTTCTAGAACTGAAAACCCTGCAACCGGTATTTTTGGAATTGAATACCGCGGGTATCAGAGCGCGCATACCCGTGGTATCTCTAAATTGGGTGCAAGGTTTTTACCTCTCTAAACCTCGCGCCCAATTGTATATGTCCCTTGGTGTCACAGTTCCGCCTTAAATACACTTTGCCACATTCCTTTCTGATACTGTCAGACTGATAGAAAAGACTATTATTACTTCATATGTCTTATGTACAGTTTGTTTCTAATGACATCATGTGGCCGCTATAAGTATTGCATCTACTTTCTTTTCATTATAGGTTAATGTAGTCATTACTTACATGAATGTGGTCTTGGTAAGATGTATTAAAAGTAGGTTCAGTTGTTTCATGCATAAAATTTATTTTAAAAGGTCATAGAAGGAATAGAAATGTCAGATTATATCTGGAACGACACGCTGTATCCCTTAGCATAGCATTGACTGCTGCAATTAATAATAATAATAATAATAATAATAATAATAATAATAAATCTAACCTGGTGTAATGTAGTTCTATGGTAAGGTCTTCCTGACCCTACCATTTATATGCATGGAATGAAAATGGGAAGAGGCATTTTGGATGTTCTCAAAGAGGCCTGGGAGTAACAGGGACCTAAAGAACCCAATGTAATCCAATTTGTATCCCAGTTGTATGACAGACTTGGCAAGATCACAAAAAAATCAGTCAGCCATAATTAAGACAAAGTTATTGTCCTGGTACCCACACAAGAGAGTAAAGTCGTCACTCATTGGCAACGGTCATATGAGGTGGTTGAGACTGTGGGGCTTAGTAATCATAAAGTTAAGCTGGAAGGGAGGAGGAAACCAATCTAGACATATCACGTCAACTTGTTGTTGGACCTTGATTTTACTGAGGAATCCAACTGCAACTGCAATAGCCCCATTATGTTACAAATTAGGCAGTATGGGAGTATTCGTTTCTGCAATGATTTTAGAAAACTAAGCAGGTTTTTTTTCACACTGGGGTGAAGAGCACCCCTAAAAGAGGCAGCAGCCCCTTGACAGACAGCAGCACATCACCCCTGCGCACCTATGTTGATGTTTTTTTTTTTCCACACTGGGGGTGAAGAGCACCCCTTATGGACAGAGCACCCCCTGGACAACACAGCATTACAGCCAGCCCCTATGGACAACAGCCAGCCTCTATGGACTACAGCCATCCAGCCCCTATGGACAGGGCAACAGCCAGCCCGCCCCTATATATGGACAACAGACAGCTAGCCCCTATGGATGGACAGGACAACCTCAGTCACAACAACAGCCAGCCCCTATATGGACAACAGCCAGCCCCATGGACATTAAGCAACACAACTGTAGCCAGCCCCTATGCACAGCACAGCTCCCAGCTCCCTCCCTCTTCACTCTCCACAGCCGGAATGAAAAATGGTGGCGATTGCGTGACCTTTATAGAATCCAAAACCCGCGAGAGTCCGACAGCGGGATGATGACGTTTTGCCTCGATTTCAGATCCGAGTCAGACAGAAAAACCCGAGCCGACTCGTATCTGACTCGGATCCCCTAAGTTCGGGTGGGTTCGGTTCTCAAAGAACCGAACCCACTCATCCCTAGTTATTTCAGTATAAAGTTCTGCCTTTAAGGCAACACAAGGCTCCTACCACCTTTCAGAGGGCCATGAATCGTCTCTTGAAACAGCACCAGGAGTATGTTAGTGACTCTTAAGAAGAATATTTCCATTTGCAAAATAAATCCATTCACACTTGCTGTATATGAAATCATTTATATGTTTTCCATTTATGTGCAAATAAAATGGATATTCCATGCTCAGTGTGTTTACCTAAATCCCACTTTCCCTCAACTATGCTACTCTTTATTCCTCTTATTTATACCATATATTTAAATAGTTATCAAAATGATAATGTTATAGATATTATTGTATTGAAGTAACCAAACACCAAATATCTGGGCCTTTTAAAGGAGTAGCATTGCTACTTTCTGTCTCCCAGTACGCTAACATATCTATTTACAGCTCTGGCTACACTAGCAGTGTAAGATATACGGTGTATCTTACACTATAAGAGTATCTTACAATTTACATAAATCATGTCATACACATTTTGTGCCCAAAGCAATGCCTGTGACTCTGCATACTTAGCAAATTGCACATTTTGTTAACGCAATTTTCACCTATATTTTTGGTGTAATTTGCATTCAGTTTTAAAGGTAGGCAGCCTTAGAGATCTGCAACAGGCTTGGGTACTGTGGGAGGTGTGGAGCCATCTGGCACTTCTGGCAAATGCCAGAGGGGCCGATGATCAGATGGGCCTGTCCGACGTCAAACCCTGGGCGAGTAGCTTCGCCTCCCTGCTCTGCTCTGCTGGGGATACTGAAAGACAGGGGCATGCCATGAGGTGAGGCCATGCCCATTTTGTGGGCGGGCACGCACTTTCGACGCACGCACAAGGGGACTGCCAGGGCTGCTTAGCAACCCCAGTCCGTCTCTGTGTGGGGGCGTGGACAAATCTGGGGGACACAAGGCCACACCCTCTCAAAACAAAAGGAATGGGTGTTGGCAGTTGCTCAGGGGGATATTTGTCCACTTCAGCAGCTGACCGGGCCAGGGTAAATACTACACGCTGACTCCTCCCTGAAGTTGGGCAGCAAACTGCTAGTTACTCTGCTGTATGACTGCTAGCAAAAAGGGGAACCTATAATGTATGATAAAAAGTAAGCTAAGGGTTAGCATATAGCTTAACCACTTGCTTGGCATGGTCGCATCTGATGCGACAATGCCAGGCTGTACTTTCCCTGACATGGTCGCATCAGAGAGGATCAGTCAGAAATGCCCACTTGGCAGCTTCCAGAAGATAATCTTCTAGCAGCCGCCAGTCTCAGAGAGACCTCCTGGCACCTCTGCACTTTGGATCCTTCCCCTGTGTGTGTCTGCCTGATCACTGCAATCGGGCAGTTCAATAGTACCCCCCACCCAGCAGGGACAATTAAACACACAGCGTGCTGTCCCCAGTGTATTCACGGTGGCTGGAGAACGAGCCAGCCGCCGGGTATATATAACCAAAGCAACGCGCTGGCCCCAATGTATGCTCCTCTCTGCAGCTGTTGGGGAAATGTGAACACAGCAGACCGTTCGCCCCCCTCTCCCCAAATGTGTCCATATCACCGTATCATAGACGAATATGTTTTTGAAAATCTAGCGGAGAAAAACGATTTTCCATTATTGTCTTTTTTCATAACTAGTTTTTTATTATTTTATTCTTTATTTTAATTTTGGTATTATTGAAAGCTAATTTCATGGATAATTTTGATAACGGCATTTGCGTATCGAGCAAGACTCATGTTGCGAGGCCTCAAATTAGGGTTGGTATACTATATACTATACAGTATACCAAGGATGTTCATCGACCATCGATGGTTTGCAAACATCTATGACCAATGGCAAGTGGTTTTGCCATTGCTGGTGGGCATCGATGTCACACAATCGATGACAGCCCTCAATAATAAGGAAACATTGGCAGCTGCGGTCTGTGCAAAACTTAACCATCGATAGCTAAACTATCAATGGTTTGCTAATGATGGTTTAAACCATAGGCCATCAATGGTAAAGCTGTTGATGGCCATCACTACAGTATACCATAAAAATGTATATTTTTATGGTATACTGTGTTTAAAAAAATATATATATTTTTTTTTATAAAATGTTGGATAAGTATTAAATAGATGTTCTTGGATGAATTCAGTCATAAAAAAACAACAAATTTCTGAGTATTTTTTGGAAAACATATTAGCCAGTTTAGTGGTTAATACCTCCTGAATAAGCTGAGCCTTAGCATGTGCATAGAGCCCACACTCTGGGCCTGATTCAGAGCTGAACACTGTGACCAGAGCGCTCGCTCTGAATCAGGGCCCTCCTCCCTCAACTTGGAGCGGCCTCATGGACGCTCGCATAGCTGTGGGTTACCACCCACAGCTATAGCGAGCGTCCATGATGATGGTCGCGATGGTCAAGACCATCGCGACCATCGGGCTTGCAACGAGACCCTGCGGTAGGGTCTCGGTAACCGCAAGCCCTGGAGTGATTTTGGCTCTATCAGAGCCAAAATCACTCCCACTGACATCACTACTGATGTCAGTGGGGCCGGACCCAGACGGTAGGCGCTCCCATGGGAACGCCTCCGTCTGGCAGCCACACCCCCGGCACGCCCACCAAAGGGGGCGTGCTGTCACTCACCATCGACAGCCCGCCCCCTTTGGTGTGACACCCATAACGACGGCTTGGCCATCGTTATTCGGGTCTCGCGCATGCGCACGACGGAGCTTCCTCCGTTGTGCGCATGCGCAATTCGGCACCATCTACCCGCTTGCGAGCGACCTGTGCTCGCGAGCGGGTTTGAATCAGCCCCTCTGCTCTCTCCCAGATATCTGGTTCATAAAAAAGCTTAGTGTTTTTAAACTTACATAGTGAAAAAGGAAAAAAAGGAGAAAACAAACTTAGGACCTCATTCAGACCGGCTCGCTAGTGCTGTGCACTCGCAAGCGGCCCGATGGTTTGCGAACGTGCATGTGCACGCTGCGTTCTGCGCGTGCGCGAACTACTCTGTGCGATCACAGCCCGCTCGCTTGCCCAGCAAAGACAGCCCAGTGAAATGAGTAACAGGAGAGGCCGTTTGTGGGTGGTAACAGGGGCAGGACACTAATAACGGGGGTGTGGAGGTACAAACGCAGGCGTGCCTCAGTGTTTTAACGCTGTTTTTAAGGCGTGCATAATTAACAGGCAGCGTCATAGTACACGTCACATTCCTGCTTTTTACACTGAAGTCATTGCAGTGCTTGCGGCAGGGTAAGGCAACCACAAGCGCTGCGATCGCTACCAATGGTGCTCGATGTACCAGTGTTTTAATACACTTCCTGGAGATGATGTGCGCTAGTGGGTGTCTCTACATGTGCTAATGGGTGTCTGCATACACAGAGCGATCGCTCGCACAGCCAAATTAGGTGTGCTTATGCCTTGGCGAGCAATCGCTTCCCATGTCATCACTTTGACAAATTTGCATACGCTGGATGCGAGCGGGTCTGAATCAGGGCCTTAGTGTCACCGTTCCGCCTTAAATACACTGATACTGTCACACTGATAGAAAGGACTATTATTACTTCATATATCTTATGTACAGTTTGTTTCTAATGACATCATGTGGCCGCTATAAGTATTGCATCTACTTTCTTTTCATTATAGGTTCATGTAGTTATTATTTACTTGAATGGTGCTCTTGGTAAGATGTATTAAAAGTAGGTTAAGTTGTTTCATGGATAAAATGACTTTAAAAAGGTCATAGAAGGAATAGAAATGTCAGATTATATCTGGAACATGTCACGCTGTATCCCTTAGCATAGCATTGACTGCTGCAATTAATAATAATAATAATAATACTAATAATAATAATAATAATAATAAATCTAACCTGGTGTAATGTAGTTCTATGGTAAGGTCTTCCTGACCCTACCATATATATGCATGGAATGAAAATGGCAAGAGGCATTTTGGATGTTCTCAAAGAGGGCTGGGAGCAACAGGGACCTAAAGAACCCAAAGCAATCCAATTTGTGTCCCAGTTGTATGACAGACTTGGCAAGATCACAAAAAAATCAGTCAGCCATAATTAAGACAAAGTTATTGTCCTGGTACCCACACAAGAGAGTAAACTCTTCACTCATTGGCAAGGGTCGTATGAGGTGGTTGAGGCTGTGGGGCTTATTAATCATAAAGTTAAGGAGGATGAAGGAGGAAACCAATCTAGACATATCATGTCAACTTGTTAAAACCATGGCGTTAATGAAGGCAGTGGTGCAGGAAACCAAAGTTCCTATAAGGGACGATCTGGAGCAGACACAGACTGAAGAAATGGTTCAGAGGGATTTTTATGTGTTTTCTGAGGTACCTGGATGTACCACCCTCATAGAACACTATATAATTACACCTTCAGGGGAAGTAGTGAGTGTAAGATTATACCGCATTCATGAAGCTAGGCGTGTAGCTGTTAGACAGGAAATTAAAATAATGTTGGACCTTGATATTACTGAGCAATCCAACTACAACTGGAATACCCCCATTATGTTAGAAATGAAGCAGTATGGGAGTATTCGTTTCTGCAATAATTTTAAAAAACTAAGCAAAGATTCCCTTTTTGACACATATCCGATGCACAGAATTGTTGGAAACCTTGGCCAACAGTCAATACCTTACCTCATTAGATCTGACCAAAGGTTACTGGCAGATTACCCTAATGCAATATGCCAAGGCAAAGCCTTTTCAACCCTGGATGAGTTAGTTCAGTATAAGGTTCTACCTTTAGGGCTACAGATGGCTCCTACCACCTTTCAGAGGGCCATGAATCGGCTCTTGAAAGAGCACCAGGAGTATGCAGCTGCATACCTAGACAATATAGTCATCCACTCCCAGGACTGGGAGTCACATCTACCCAAAGTTGAGGCAGTGTTAGCATCACTCAGGGTGGCGGTTTGACGTGGTAGGGCTAGGTGAAGTAAAACCCCAAGTGGACATATTGAAGGCTGCCAGAAACTTGCCTAAACTGGTGTGGAGACCCAGCTAAGAACTTTCTTGAGTCTAGTAGGGTACTATCGCTGGTTCATGGCGAATTTTGCCATTGAAGCTGCTCCTCTTTCCGAGCTCCTTAAAAAGGCTTGTCCATACAACTCGTAAAGGCTATATAACATATATAGCCACAAAAGAGTGCTAATGATCAAAGTAAAAAATACATTTTTTAATAAACATCAAAAATATCTTAAAATATCCACCATGTGTTGCTAACAATATCTCCCCTTTTTTTTTTTACCCTTACAGTACGGGGGTCGGGGGGACGGTGGGGAGCAGTTCAAGTGTGGCATTCCAACTCCACTATCTTTTCTATCCACACATACCACATTTGTATGAGCTACATAGATGTTTGTATCTCACAGATCTAATTAAGTTGCCTATCAGAAGGTAATCACTATTATTTAGAAGTGATAAAAAAAATAAAAAAAGATAAACGGTTTATTTATTGGCTACTGCATGTTTTGTTTGCTATTACAACATCTTTACTACCCCATGCTACTTTGAGAATCATTTCCATTTCTTGCTGAGAAGCTCTGTGCATCACCGAGGTTGAAGGCGCTAAGGGGAGGGTTATATAAAAAATAAACTTATTTGACACAGTTCTCCTACAGGGGGATAGATAATACAATAAGAGTCTGCAGGAGCAGGCTGCAGACAGGGTTACATTTCCTCTGGGTTTCTCTTGCAGCACACAAACACACAGGTGCACCACATGAGTGTAATTGATTTGTTGTTTTCTGTGGTTGGTTTGTAGCACTTGGGTGGAGGATAAAACACCATCTGTTCTTGGTAGCAGGGCAAACGATGTCAGCTAGTTGGCCGGTGGCTAGACAGCTGAATTGTGTCTAGCTAGCGCAAGGGTCATCTGGTGTAATTCTGACAAAGATCTGCTGTGCTATTTGCATAGTGAATAATAAAAAGTTTTCATATTTAAATTTTGGTCCCTCCTTTTCCCACTCTGTGGGTTTTCTTTATGGTAATTTATTTCGGCAATATAGTTTTTTAACACTATATTAGGAATGTCCTTTTATGTACGGTATTAAAAAATTAAAATATATTATTTAATATATGCATACTTATACTTTTTCTTTATTCCCCTTTTCTAATATGGCCATTTTTTTATATCAATGTGACGAGTGACACTGAAAGATGGCCACCGCATGTCCCAGCCGCTACTTCCACATTCCAATTACCGGAGATACATCACCGGAAGTCAGGATGCTGGTCATGTGCACTCCAGCAACTATGGGAAGTGCTGGACTACTATACTAGGACAGGAAGCACATCACAGGAAGTGACCTTCTGCGTTCCAAACTGGTACTGGAGAGTACTACATGCGCATTA
Source organism: Taudactylus pleione (assembly GCA_031769625.1). Taxonomy (NCBI): domain Eukaryota; kingdom Metazoa; phylum Chordata; class Amphibia; order Anura; family Myobatrachidae; genus Taudactylus; species Taudactylus pleione. The sequence goes on from JAUIMM010001567.1 coordinate 342,460, forward strand.
CCACTCCTAGGACACCAGAAATGGGGCGGAAATGATACGGCCACCATTGGGACAGGAGATCCATTATCTCTGCTATTTTTTATTATTTAATAACTGTCTTATGTAAAATATTTATGGCTGTTGTACATTTTTGAGTTAGCGACAATTGTTATGGATGCATAATACTATATACTGACTACGTGGAGAGGTACCAATGTTTGTAACTCAAGAAGTGAGGTCATGCTCATTAATTTTATTAGTAAACTGCTCATGGTATAAATAAAATGCCTGTCCCCAGCACCAATACCTCTTGATGAAGTCTGCATAGACAAAGTCTGGGCCATTTCCTAACTGATCTCTAATCTCCTGATATAAGATAAGGCTTGTGTGTGTTTTGTGCTAAATATTATCTGTTCTATCTGTATATGTCATTGGTTATCTTTTAACAAATTGTTACCCCCTGTTTTTAACATCTTTTACGGCCCACTTTTTTAAGTGTGTTTCCTTGATATTATATGGTGTGAGACCAGTTGGCGCTGATACCCTTATCCCTCCCTTCTTTTTACAATATACTGTGTATATATTTTATATATATATATATATATATATATATATATTTATATTAGTCCATGGTAGGTGGTTCTAACGATTCGGGTTTATTAGATCCATCATCAGAGAATATCAGTAAATATTATTGATTATCTTTACACATCTATACTTTACACTTCACTATCACTTTTTTTCCCTTTTTTGTGTGATGCCCTGGGGATGGTCCTTGGCTGGATTCGTTTGGGGTGCCCTGCTCCTCGCACATGAACCCCTTAATGTTAGGGACTCCGGTATAGAGGAGCCTTGACGCTGGCCCGACGCTTAATCATATATTTGCAAATGTATGCAACTAATACCTCTGAATTTCTATTATCATGTAGGGTTCAAGTATTGTTTGCTGATATTGTTGGAGTGTGCTGGAGGGAATACCTTTTTCTTCTGTGGTTCAGAGTAAACCCCGCCCTTTACAAGCACCTGTGCAATATCATTAAGCTGATGTGAGCGACCACTATATTTTCTAAATTTGCTACATAGTATAAGGAAAACATCCAAAGCACTATCAATTAGAGTGTTTTAGAGGAAAATATACTAAATGTGAATGAATGTTAAACTGTCAATTGAGTATGACAGAGATAATCAATACTGAAAATTAACTCAGAAAAAAAAAATTATTACCCAAATGAAGATATGCAAAAACATTTTTTAAAGAATCAAAGGAAACACTGAAAGTTCATCTGTACATTGAGGGCCTGATTCAGAGCCGCTCGTAAGCGGCCGCTCATTCGCTCCGAGCAATGTTCGCACAACTGCACATGCGTATGGGTCATAATGCGCATGTGCCAACCAGTCAGTGCGATTGGAAATCGAGCGCTCGCCAAATAGCGAGTGCCTGCTAATTTGAGTGACAGGATGAGGCGTTTGTGGGTGGTAACAGGGGAAGGTGCTTGAAAACGGGGAGTGGAGATCCGAACACAGGCATGCCAAATGGTCAAAACGGGCGTTTTAAGGGTGTGCATAATTAACAAAGCAGCGTCATCGACCACGTCACTTGGTTGTCTCTTAGCCTGAACTGTTCGCATGATTGCGGTACGATAAACCTACCACAAGCACTGCGAGCAGTTCAGATGCCTTTCGATGTACTCGATTAATCAAATAAATAGCGGAGATGACGTATGATGCGAGCGGCCAGGGGGCGTCTTTACAAAATAGCGAGCGCATGTTTCGTTCGCTCGCTCAGACATAGAGGTGTCAACAGACCGCAAAGAGTGAGCGCTCAATTTAAATAGCCGGCCCCTTTTTCTGACCGAGCGAGCGCAAATAGCGTCCGGCTCTGAATCAGGCCCTGAGTCCCTTAGTGGACATGGCATCAAGTTTATAAATCCAGTTGGTTTCAAACTGCAACAGTTTCTTTGCACAATCCCCTCCTCGTATGTTAGGAGGAATGTGATCTATTATTCTGTATCGTAAAGATGCAAGATTGTGTTTAGCTTCCAAGAAATGCTTGGCTACCGTCTGATCACTGTGCCCTTTTTCCAATGCACTTCTGATGGCACTTCAATGGAGTGCCATGCACTCCTTAAACATCCTTTCCATTTTGCCCATGTAGCTTTCGCTACATGGGCATGCAATCATATACACTACGAATTTTGTAGTGCATGTCACATAATGTGAGATGTTATATTTTCTTCCAGTTTGGGGATGGTTGATAGAGTTGCCGCTGATCATATAATTGCAAGTGGTGCAGTTGGGACATCTGAAACAGCCTGTCTTCTTTGTCCTCATGAAATGTCCTCCTGTATTGGTTACCAATGTGGTGACATATGATTTCACTAATAAACCTTTCAAATTACATCCTCTAGTATAGCAATGCATCACTGATTTGTTATATATCAAAGTTAATTCAGGGTAATTTTGGTAAAGCCAAAGCAACCAATAAATATTGGCCTATTATCAGTCGTTACCCTGTTTTAACTTCATTACATCACAAATCGGTGATGCATTGATATACAGTATTTAAGGTAAGACAGTACAATGCTATGTTTTTGTATCCTGATGAAAGAACATATAAAAGAGTTCTGAAATGTTGATTATCATATCCAACAAGCTCTAAGTTTGAGTTATTAAGTCGCTGAGAGTGCTGCCTACTCAGCAAATATATATATATCGCGGCAACATATATACCCAACCTCATAAATGACAATCTCACTCACCTGCGGAAAGGCGCGCACCTGCAGCCTTCTCCAAACAACCCGGAAGCGCGGCTCAATACACGTGCAACATGCCGTGTGTAAACATCCGGAACAGCCGGACGTCACATCAGGAAGTGACGTCACGGGTGTCATGACAACCAAATACAATAACAACCAGCATTGTTGAACAAACAGATGCATCAAATAATGCGCTGCAACAAAGAGGCACAGCTACATAAAAATAGAATGTAAACAATGCTCATCAGTGAGTTAGCCAATGAGTAGGGTATAGATGATGCCACAATAAACACATTATAGTATAGTACCAACAGACAAACAAACAAACACAATAGACAACATAGAACATGGATGTGGCATAACAAATGTACACATATACAAATAATGAATAATCTAAGAACAATCTAGAACCATATATCACCGCATAGGTTATTTTAAAGGAAGCAATTCAAGTATTGTCCCTCATTAAGCCCATTGGGTACAACAGTGTTTAAGCGGTCAATCCAATAGCATTCCTTCTGTAACAATGCCCTATTCCTATCACCCCCATGTCGCAAAGGGGGGATACGGTCAATTGGCATGCATTTAAATTCTCTCAGAGTGTGTCCAAGTGTTGCAAAATGTCTCGCTACCGGTGGTGTATTGAGATCCACAGAGACAAGGGCTTTTTTAATAGAGGACCGATGTATCGCGATCCTCTCCTTAAGTGCGCGAATGGTCTTTCCCACATAGAGAGAGTTACAGGGACATCTGATTAAATATTCCACAAATCAGCTATTGCAGTCAAGATGATGTCGGATTTCATGTTTGGTACCAGAATTGGGGTCAAAAAAATGATCACCCAAAATTAAAAATTGGCAATTGACACACCCATGGCATTTAAAGGCTCCATTTTTAGCAAGTAACCCATTTTTATTCCTTATTAGTCCTATATCCGACTTGGCAAGCACGTCTTTAAAGTTCTCACTTCTCTTATAGGAAAAAAACCTCTGTCGATGAATCTCTGTCCCATCTCCCACAATGCAGTGGATAAATCCTCAATATAAGAGGTAATGCGCACTACTAGCAACAACTGCGAGAATATATCTTCAATAGTAATAGTGGCTCAGATTAAAATATAATAAATCTTTATTAGTATCCATTAAAATGTAATGGTCAGGATAAAAAAATTCATAATATATTAAAAAAAGATATAGAGTAGATGTGTGAAAAGAATATGAAATGTGTTTTAAAATATTCCTTATACCACTGGTCTTATACCTATAGAAATTTCATTCTCACTATACATGGACATTTGGTTCTAGGCTTATTGTTGCAAAAATTTCCTCTCCATATGTAGTCTACAGAAATGACCTGTGACAGTCTGATTGAATGGTTGAATTTGGGTTAGATTTGTTAAAATACAATAATCTTTCTAAATAGTATTAAGTAATTAATTAATTACACTTATAGAGAATCAGTTTATACTTTTTTCTGCCAAACATATAGCACTGGCTGGTGTGACATAGGAAAAGTTCTATGTTGATATTTCTTTCCCCTTTGCAACTATGATAAATAAATGTTGCCAAAATCAGAGCTGCTTCTAGTATATTTGTAATTGCACTCCAGTCTGCTACAATGTAATTATCATAGAATTCTATAGGTATAGAAACTTGACTACTTGGTCAGATTAGTAAGGTTATGTCCGGTATATGAGGGAATGTAATAATCTTTAAATAAGAGGATATCTTATAATCACTGCCAGTTATGTTATAATGGCAAGTATGTCCTCTTATTATACTGGTCAACATGTTTTTTTCACAAGAAAACTGAATAGTGACTCTAGTGCAGTTTTAAATTCTGAAATCAAATATGTGATTAGAATTTTTCCATCAGGCATAGTGTGTTTGTGACAGTTACTTTTCTTTTTTCAGATTTTAATGTTCTTTATGGGCTGTCATAGACACACAGACAATGGCCTATTCTTATTCCTGGGCAGAAAAATGTGTTAAATGCCCCTTTAGTGGATCCTGAAAATGTGTAGTTACCTCCACTGCATATTAGACTAGGACTGAAGAAACAATTTATAAAAGCAATTAATAAAAACTCTGCTGCATTTATGCATTTGAAATCTAAATTTACAAAAGTAAATAATACAAAACTGAAAGAAGGAATTTTTATAGGGCCACAAAAAAAGATCAGTAATGGATTATGAACATTTTCCGGAACTGTTAAATCCACTGGAAAATGCAGCCTGCTTGTCATTCAAAAATATTTGTACTTGATTTCTTAGAAATCATAAAGCAGGAAACTATCGTGATATAGGGACATGTTCAATTGTGCGCAAGGTTTAGCGAGGTACAAAACCTTGCGCCCAATTTGGAATACCGTGGATATGCGCACTCCCGATACCTGCGGTATCCAATTTTAAAAAAGTGGTCACTGGCTTTTCAGCTCTGAAATCCCCGGTGGCCTCCCCTCTGTCTTCTCACTGGAGAGGGGGCTGCTGGGAGTCCCGGGGGCTGCTGGGAGATCTCCCAGCACCCATTCCGGGGGGCCACACAGACACTGGGGGGGCCACACAAACTAGGGGTCACACACACACTCATACATACATACATACACACACACACTCATACACACTTACAAACACTCACACACACTGACATACTCACCCTGCTGCAGAAGACCCGGCTTCCGACGCTGGATGAAGAAGACATCGCTTCGGAAGGTAAGTAATTAAGGACTAATTAAGCTAATTGGTAACTTCCAATTGCTTAGTTAGTCCTCGGGATACTGCTGGGGTGCCAGAGCAAGTCCTGTTGATTTTTCTTAAAATTAACGATTTTAGGAAAAATCACACTTGCTCTGGAGGTGCGTGAAAAAAAGAAAAAATACACAGCTATTTGAACAGTAAAAACTCACATCTGCTGGGAAAACCTCGCAGGTGTGGGTTTTTACTATTCTCTTACCCAATTGAATATGCCCCATAGTGAATGATCTAGTGAATTAATACAAAGCTATGGGATGCAACATGTCTTTAGAACTTCACTTCTTGGCCTCCCACCTAGACTACTTCCCAGAAAATCTGGGGGCTGTCAGTGATGAGCATGGTGACTGTTTCCATCAGCAGATTTCTACAATGGAAAAGAGGTACCAAGGCAAATGGAGTTCCAGTATGCTGGCTGCCTGGATCATGAAGAGAGACATCCCAAAAGCAAAATATGCCCCGAAAATCATCATCTACAACTTTTTAGGTCAGCCAGAATGAAGTGTATATTTATCATTTAGACTTCCGAAAGTACAAATTTAATAAAACTTTAAATGTATGTCACAAAAAACCCAGCTTTGATGGAAAGAATCTGAATGCATATCCGAAATTCAGCACAAAAATATAAATAGACTAAGTTTATTTAGTTCTTGTGAAAGCAAAAAAATATATATTTTTGTAGACCACTATTATTACTAACCACCAGGCTCCACCTCTATTGTACTATTGTTTTTTAGATTATTTAGTGCAGATAATAAGGTTTGAAGAGGCTGTTATTTCATTAACATCTTGTGTAATTCTGTATTTTTACAGTAATAAGAAATAATGTTAGTTCACACCACATCAATCATGTCAGCACAGTGGCAGGTGGCTGCTGTAGTGGAATCACAATAGTTCTTATTCTGTTAACTTGATATATTGTAATGTCTCCAATGCTTAGGCATTCATATGTAGAACTCTTATTGCAGGATTCACATTAGCGCTACAGTGTGATTATTCGATTAACCCAGCCGCTCCTACTGCTGCTATTGTCGGCTGTTCAAATGACAGAATCACCAATAGTAAAAGCTATAGTGTAGCTCATAAACAAGACAGTCACATCAGCATGCAATGTATGGCTGTCAAATTTCATTCAGCCGCTCCTGCTATTATATGTGTCTGCGGAGCATATTATAGTGCCTCCGGTCAAACACTAGTAATTCACGTCGAGAGCATGAACATAATAATGTGTAGTGATCAGTGCTGTTGATGAAAATGCCTGAAATTTGACAGTAAAACAGTAAAACATATGGAATGAAGAGGACCGGAATCAAGGGGTAGGTGAGTATGTTTTTTTTTACAGGTGTCATGGATGGTATTTGTGGTTCTCCAATAACCAGCATGTGGGGGGGGGGGCTTGCTGGTACCTCAAGCTCTACAGTAAAATACAATATTATCACATCTATGTTTTACACAATCAACCCAGAACTCAATGCCCTGTGGTGTCTGGGATAGCCTCGGGCTATCAGCCCAAGCCTGGGGTGCCCTGGAAAGGGGGAAACCCTTTATTTGGGGGGTTACCACCTCCCCAGGGATCCCCTGCTTGGGACGACTAGCGGTCAGGTGATGATGCTTTGGCCAGGGGACCCTCGGCTGTGATATTGCACCCCCACTAGAAAGAGTCTGGTGCTGGTTGTGGAAAATATGGGGGACCCCTACCCATTTTGGTACCCATATTTCCACAACTAGGCCCTGCTCACTGAGCCTGGTCCTGGTTGATGAAAATACAGGGGACCCTATGTCTTTTCCCTCCGTATTTTCTCAACCAGGACCGGCTGAGAAAAGCCTGTTGTTGGTTGTGCTTTTAGGGGGTCCCCACGTAATTTTTTGGGGGCTTTTTAACATTTTACTATTTTTTTTAACACAGAAGCCTTCACGGATCTCACTGATCTGTGAAGGTTTCTGTGGAACTCGGACCTTGTAATGAAAGTTGCATTACAAGGTCCGAGTTTTCATATGAAAAATACTCACATGGACTTACACAATGTAATAGCCTTGAACTCACATGTTCTCAGGCTATTACATTTGCCGAGTTGTGGGACAAACTCGTACCTTTAAATGTGCGAGAAGGAACGAGTTTGTCCTGCAGAAAAAACTCAGACCCTATTACATTTACCCGTAAGCCCCCCTCCTCATGTTTCCAGCTTTCTATGTCCAGCGCAGATATTCACCCATAAAGAGGGCTTCTTTGTGATTCCAGAGGAGGTTGACTTTTGCGCAGATTCGTCACCAGATTATGTATATTCACTGGATGGTTGATTTTCCTGGAAGTTTCTTATAGCATGATTTTTGAATCTAGGTCTCCGATTATCCTGATTTGATGATCCTGTTAGCCACAGGTATACATGCTGTTCTATAGAATCTTTTTTTACTTTTTCCAATTTTTCTTTCCTGATGGTGATCAAATCCTTCTTGTACACAGAATCCTGATGGCTTAATTTTTCCAGCCAATTATTTCCAGTATCTTGTGTAAATACATTTTAATGTACATTCTCAAATTCCTTTATTTTCTGTCTCAACACTACAAATTCATGTGGAACACAAGGGGATGGCAGACATGAGGATGACAGAGGCACCCTTAGAGGTGGCAAATAGAAATGCATGCATCTTGTACTGTGCATGGATCTTCTACTTCTCTTTGTGGACACTGCATTTAAGAGCAACTGTGCCACTGTCCTGTGTGGGAACTTCAAGTATCTGCTACTGTGCCACAACTGTGTGGGCACTGCATGTGCTACTGTGCCACTTTAGTTTTTAGGCACTGGCTACTGTGCCACTGCTCTGCTTGGGAGCTGTACATCTGATATGGTGTCACTGCCTTGCATGGGCACCGCACATTTGTGCTGCTGAGCCACTGCTCTCATGGGCAATGGGTGGACTACTGTGCCACTGCTCTGCATTGGCACTACTTAAGTGCTACTGCTCTGTACAGGAATTGCATGTGTGTTATTGTGACACTTCTGTGTATGGGCACTTGCATGTGTAATATGTGCCACTTTACTGTTGTACACTGCATGTGTGCCACTGCTCTGTGTGGTTACTGCATATGTGCCAATGTTTTGTGTTGGCAGTTTAAATTAGGTGTTGTTACAGTATGTACAGTGGAAAACAATGTGGTGTCTGGCCTGATTATTGGAGTACTTTAGGACTGTGTTACATTTCCTCTGGGTGATGAGGTCTACAGGCTATACATTTTATTTTCATGGGAACTGCCATTGCCAGACATCGGGACACTTCCAAACTACAAGCCACACACAGCAGACACGGACACTCACATGACAGGGCAGCCCGCACAGAGACATGGTCAATCACAGCACAGGGCGGCCTGCACGCAGACATGGCCACTCACAGGCAGGGGGGAAGCACAGGGCATGGCCTGTGCCAGCCAATGGTGGCCCAATCTGCCCTACATGCCCTACAAGAAGCAGTTGCAGTTTCAGCAGGACAACATTCACGGCCTGAATGTTGTCTGCTTTAAAATTGGTGCTCACCCCCTTCCCCTCTATCTACCAAGCACCCTACACCTAACCCTGCCCCTAACCCCCAATACTTACCTTCGGGATGCCGATGGTCAGTATTTAGACTGTCGGTATCCCATCAGCCAGGATGCTGACTACATCCCCAATGGTGTTTTCCTGTCAGTATACAGGAACAAAATAAACGACCTAGCCCCCATGCAGGGCACTATCTGACTTCTTGAACCCTGACTAACAGAGCAGCTAGTCTGCAAATGTAAAACAGTCTCAGTCTTTATGGTCTGGTCTCTCACAGATAAAGGCAACCGGCTCCTGGCCTCATGAAGGTATGGACTCTGGTCTCATGGTCTGCAGCTTGGCTGCTACAGCTTCTACTGCTACAGCTTCACACAAACAGTCTCAGAGATTTGTGGTCCTACCTACCCCATGCAGGTGAAAATATGGAACTGATAAAGGAACAGATGTGTAATAAATGGCAGGTGTATAATGGGAAGCGGTGGTAATGGAGGAATATAAACATATCACACAGCACTAGAGATTCTTTTTACGCTTCTCCTATAAGGAATGTAGAACATGAGTGACGTCATACTGTGATGTCATAATGGTACCTGTTTGCGGTTAATGCCTCTCTCACACACCTAGGACACTGACATAGCATTATCATTGCTATCATTAACATATTCACTATACATCTCTTGCACCCTGATATTTTCCTCATATACACACAGCCCACTGAGGGAAAGATGCCCGCGTGAGGTAAGTACAGTATTTGTCAAAGACCAAGATGCATCACTTGGATGTCCCTGCAGACTTGGAGCTTGACTACTCTAAAATATGACCTTCAGCTTGTTTACTTCTACCATTGGAGGTTCTAGATAAATATCACCATTTCTCAGCCATTTGGTTAAAATTGTAGCTTCTCAAAAGTGGATGCCCATCCTCTTCAGCAAATTGTGCAGCTTTGCGAGGAATTTGAATTGGGAAGTGTTAGGAGATGTGGACAGGAGCTATATTAATGACATTAGCCAATGTTAGCTATTATTATGGTGTGTTATATATTTCAATCTCACATGTTCATATTTGATTAAATTTGATGTTGCTCTGCATAGCCTCAGAGTGCCCAGAAGGACGAGCAATCCTTCATGCAAAGGGTCCTCAGAGGTTTCCTCCACATGGGAGTCTTTCCTCTCTTTGTGAGGCTCCGACAATCATGGTCCTCTAATAGGGCAAGCTTGTAAGAACCACCAGCCAATCAATAATTTCCTAATTTTATAATGCGGAGCAAAAAAACTCTTAATAAATGTATTTTAAATAGATTTTGCTCAACGTGTTTTTTGTTTCATGAATGAAAGCCCTCAGAAGGTGAAGAGGCTGTGCGGCCTAGCAAGGTCAGTGAGACCAGAGTGGGTAATGGAAAATAGTATAGTAGTTGGGAGGCTGAAAAGATGAAAGTTATGCCATATGCAGTACAGAACATGGGCACAGGCGTACAATTTGATGAGGACATATATGGAAAAATTATGAAAATGGATGGAAGCATTTGTATGTCCATTAAGAGATCCTTGAAAGGCAATAATAATTATATCATATACAGGTGATAAACTCTTAAGTATATTTGCTGCTACTGACTAGAACATGGTCTTACTTCATACTCACTGTTACATACTTTTCTACTCCTTTACAGTAATGCTAAAATGAGTTGAATGGAAAATACCAAGACAGGATCCAGTGACATTTTGCATCTGTTTACAAAGAAACAAAATCAAATATAATAAAAATAAAAGAAAATATAAAACAAAATTGTTATGTTAAATAAATTACACTCACAAAGCATTAAAGGCATTGTATTCATAGTTACATAAAATATTAGTATGAAGCTCACATGGATTACTGTCACCTCCGGAGTGATGTCATGACTTTGGTCTGTGGTAAGCATCCCAATGACAACACTTTGTGTTCAACTAGGGTCTAGATTTTAAAGGGACTCCTTCCATGTATTTGTTTTCTCATCTAAATGTTAAGGAATTAATGTTTTCAAATAATACTAATATATACCTTAATATAATTTCTAAGATGGTACTACTAAGGCTGCTTGCTTCTATTCTAAACTTCTATTTTTCTCCTTTCTTTCACCCAGAATCTCTTTACCCCCTCCGGGAGGGATCCTGCAAATATAATTAATACTTAGAGGTAAATTTACTAAGGTGAGAGTATTTAGAAGTGAAGATGTTGCCCATAGCAACCTACCAGATTCTAGCTATTATCTTCTAGAAGGTTAAGTAGAAGCTGATTGGTTGCTATGGGCCACATCTCCACTTCTAAATACTCTCACCTCAGTAAATTTACCCCTGATAATCTTCTTACTATATAGTAGCTTAGGGGCAAGGGTGGATTGGCTATATAACTCGGCAGGAAGATTCCTGATGGGCCGATGGGACTGTAGGGCCATCTGTTGCATATGGACCCGCCCCCAATAGTGCATCACCCTTCTTTTATGACTGGCAGCCAACAGGTGCCTGTCAGCAGCCCACCTATGGAGGAGCTCCGAGCTACTGAGATCGCAAGGAGAGGATGTCACCTTCAGTCACATCCTCCTTTATTTAACACACACATTTCAAAATACTGTCATACCCGGGACTCGAACCAATCACCTCTGAGTAATTATTGTGTATCACCACTGAATCCATTGGATTTACACAGCATTTGGCAATGACACCTGGATAACAGTGGTAAAAAGGGATCGCTACCCCTTCATCATTGAATGAGACTGATTAGATAAATTTTGCCCCTCCCCAGGAGGCCACGCCAATTGTTTTTTAGGGCTCTGGGGGGGACTTAGTAAGGTTAGCAATACTTACCTTAATTAACGATCGGGATCTTCACTCCTGCCGTGCTGCCGCTGACGGGATTAGAAACGCCGGTCATGCGGCCGGCGGTATTACATACTGATTCCCTCTGAGGCATGCACTATAGACCATTATGTAAGCTAATTTCCCTTTGTGCACTATGAGTAAGGTTCAGTCTAACAATTAGGACAGAATGATAATTATGTGTAGGGTAGGTGCAGGTAGCCAGGCTTTGTGAGACCATGGATAATATATGACGAGGTGGTATGTGGTGCTATGAGGTGGACATTAAAGGGGGGTGCTGTGAGAGTTGTACATTAAAAGGGTGCTGTGAGGGGTGGAAATTGAAGTGGGTGTAGGAGATGCTGTGAGATGATCATTGTATAATGCATCCTATATTTTATATCAGTCACTAGAATGGTCTCTGTTTGTCAGATAGGGCCGGTTGGTGATGTATTTGATTATAGTTCTTAGACATTGATTTTTCATCTATTTCATTACACATTTAAAACGCATCCCATTAGCTAAACCACGCCAGCAGATTTTTCTTTGTTTTTCCCATGTCCATTTTGCTGGTAGAAAATCTGTGGCCACTTGATTGCATTTGCCTCCCAGGCTAAAAGTTCCCAGCCAACCCCTATTAATAGAACTTACTACTCTCCACCCATGATTCTAATTAGGGCTGGAGTAAAGCTGGTAGGGGCCCCAGCACAACTAAGTTTTGACACTAAGGGGTATATTTACAAAGAATCGTGTCCGTCTGAGTTTGAAACACACTGTGCATTGCAGGGACATGTATGAGTTATTCCCATTCAAACACACAAATTTACAAAGAATAGAGAGTGGGTTCTCAGGATCAAAATTTGTCAGGGGGTTATAACTCTTATGGACTGTCCTGTATAAGAGTATTACAGTGAGTCCACAGATTGTGTCTCTGCTGAAGTGGAGAAAGGCAATAGTAAAGAATATAGAATCAATAAAAATATATACCAAAGTGAGAAAAACTCCATTTAATCTAAGTGTGTTCTAACAGTCAAAAAGTATTTGTCACGGCACTAGGGGTTTATTAATTTGGGTCAGGCCCTTGGGTTAGCTGTATGTGCTGGAGTGTGAGTTTAGCTGGATGGCATAATAATGCTATTTCTCATGCAAGCCACTAGTGGTGACAGAAGAATGATGCTTCAGAATGTATAGGACAGACAGGGGGCGACAAGAGGGGGGGAGAGGGGTACCAATTACCCTGGCTTGCTGGAGGGGCCCAGCGGTGGCCTGGCTCCGATGCTGTCCCCATTACCACCTACGTGTCAGCAGCCCAGCACAAGCTGCAGAGGGAGACTGCTCATTGCTGCAGAGCAGCAGCAGTCTTCCCTGCCTGTGGGGAAAGCGATCACACTGATTGCTTCCCCCCTGGATTTGCACTGGGCTGAGTGGTATTTTTGGTCTTAGGGGCATGGCCACGTCTCCTTTGCTCGGCCCCGGGCCGGCTCTTAGCGGCCCTGAGGACAGATATAGAGAACTGTTGCAGTCTAGCAGGATAGACTGTGGCTGTAGCAGTATGTGCAGTCGGATATATTAGAGCAGACAGCAATTACACTGGAACTGGGAGCACAACTGAAGCAGGCAGTAGGGAAAACTGTAACTGGAGGGTTGTGTAGAAGATTCTGGCGCTGATAATGCCAGCGGTCAGAATCCTAGCAGCGTAATCCCAATGGTGGATATCCAGATGCATAAAGATAAGTATTCTAACCCTACCCCATATTCAGCCTAACCCTCCCATAGCCTAACCCTAACGATCCTCTCCCACAGCCTAACACTAACCCTACCTTCTAAACATAATATTCACTGTCGGGATCACAGCATTTCGGATTCTGAAGCTGGGATTCTGACTGCAGTCGAGATTCCGGGATCAGGATTCTGCCTGCCGGCATTGTTTGCATCGGGATGGTGACTAAACATCACTACCAAATGGCTGAGCAGCTTCTCGTCTCAGCGCTTTGCTTGGAGAGATGGGTGTTAGGTGCAACGTGTTGTCATGAAATCATATTGTGCATATTGTGGGAGGCAGGGAGCCGGACACCGTCCCCGAGGTGGGCCAGTGTGCTTTAAATGTCAGGTATGATTTTAAGTCCCAATCTGACCCTGTTATGAGGTGCAGGATAGATATACAAGAGTAAAATATCAATAAAAAATTAATTTGTTGTTTAAAAACTTGTGTTGGACAAACCTCATGTTTGTTTGATGATTAATCTCTCAAATAATGGCGAGCTCAGTGGATAATTATGATGTTCTTTGTGCATATAGATAACCTACTTCTTTTCATGTCTACCACGAACTTGTTGTCATATTAGCATAACCTTTTCCTCATGACTATTCATGTGTTAGAGAAAGGCTACGCACATGGAGAATTGTCACATTCCAACAACCAGGGAACAGAGCACATTTATAATGATATATACATTCCTTGGTGGTAGCCACTAATAAGCTCAGAAAATTCTTGTGGCTAGTGTCCCTTCTCATCTATATACCAGATGCTTCTAAAATTAATCATAGGTTGAATAATACCACTTCAATACATAGTCAACCTTCTGATTTATCAGTTTCTGACAGTTTGTGATTTCTCATCAGGCTGGGCAAATATTTGTTTTAAAAGTGAAATGGAGGAAAAAGTCATATGGTCACAGATATAAATAAATACATCTTTGACACATTCCTAAGCATAGCACAATTAAAATAACCTATGAAAATATTGTCTTTGTACCAGTCACGGCCTCTCATATAAATTTAGAAAAAAAACAGACCCACCTCATCATCATGCGGCTGTTTCCTATAAATACCTTCTCCCACTGTCAGTACCATTTTACACTTGCAGCAATAACCCTGGTTATTCCATGTGAACGCGCAGCAACCCTGTGCAGTGTGAAAGGGCCAGGTTGAAATAAGCCAGGTCGAGTAACCCAGCATTTCAACCCTGGTCACAAGAAGGGTTGAACGCTCAAGGTGCAGTGTGAACAGGTAACCCGGGTCGATGTGACCCGGCTCTATTCACTGCATAGGAAGAGCCGGTGCTTGCAGATGAGATTATCTCCGAGCACTGGCTCATCACATGTTGCCAATGACGTTATTGAACAGGCATTAGTGCCAGGTTGGGCCACCAGTCTGTAAGGGGTCTCAGCCGGGTCGCACCCGGAATGTGCTCGTGAACAAAATCCTGGGTGCGACCCAGCACACATGTAAAAGAGTTCTAAGTCTCAGAGCAGTTTCATTTAATGTACTGACTGCAGGAAGCTTGCACTCTCGGTATTACCTGAGTAGATATGCTTATGTTCTCAGGTAATAACAAAAGGTTCTCTAGCTGACTTTGGGCCTGATTCAGAGACGTACGCAGGTGCCCCCCGCAGCTGCAAAAATGTATGCGCCAGCTATGCGAAAATATGGAAATCTTACAGCCGCTGGGATTTGTATTGAGACACCCACCGGTGGCTTCGCAAATTGAAGAGACTGCGTACAAAGATGCAGCTCAGCTACAGATCAGTTGATCAAACTTCTGAGTAACCCTATGTTCGCAATGAATGGCTGCAGGAACTGAGACACTGAAGTAATTTTTACTGCGTACAGGATAGCAGTCGCAGAAAGAGACACCTCGAAAAAGGTCACGACATGCCTGCGTGCCGAGTCGTCATCTCCCCGTTGCCACCCACAAACAGTCCCTGCCTGTCAATCACTTTACAAATAAATCCTCACTGTGTCTGACATTGGTAATGAAACTTGATGAATGCGCAGACCACCGCTAATCACTCAACCGCATCCATCCATCTCTGAGAGCCAGAAAAAAGGTATAAAAAAGGAAACAAAGCATTACATAAGATTAATTAACAAAAAAAACAACCACCTAGATCTGGCTATGAATCAGGGATCGTAGGAGGTGCGTTGCCTACAGACACTGGTCATGAGCCAGGGTACACAAAGAAAAGCATATCCACACAACCATGTTACACCAGAATGTATGCTAAACCTTGTAATACATAACACAATGTGGCTGACATGCAGACAAATGTGTAAAGCAGAGCAAACAATCATACTCTGGCTTATATTGCAGCTTCCATTTTGTCTTCACGTGTATTTGAATAAGGCAGAATGTAATGTAAGGAAGGGCCAAATACAATGTGGAGTGGAAGGAGCAGTATGAGCTTGGTGCTTGTTCTGTAAGTAGGGAAATGAATACTAACCCTTAAAAAGTCTCTATTGCCTCCACTTGGCTGATCACTGACAGTTCTAAAATATCTATTTTATCTACAATTCACCACTTGTGAGAACATACCAAATTTTCAATTCTTGATTAAAGATACTGTACAAACTCAAAATGTGCCCTAAAATGTTCATAAACCTGATGAAGTGGGGGATTTATCAAATATTGGAGAGAAATAAAGCACCAACCAATCAGATTCTAGCTGTCATGGCTAAAAAATGACAGAAGCTGATTGGTTGGTACTTGCTCTTTCTCTAATATTTGATTAATCTCCCCCTGTCTTTACAGTACAGTTACAATTAGTTTTGTTCACAGACTTGTTGATATGGTCATTAACAAATATTCACACTTCCATGATAAGAAAAGGTGTTAGAAAAGGAAGTTCTGCATGCCTTGGTGTAATTGTATGCAGTAACATACTACAGTTGTCTAATTATGGTTATAACATGTAGATAATTAGATATTATAAACATATATAAACTAAGTATACTTTAATTATACTGTTACTTATGTGAGGTTACAATGCTGTCATCGGCAGTGTAGGAAGATTACACTGTTTCAGAGCAGTCACTGTTCCTTTGGGTGAACCCTCACTGTAACTAGGCCAAGCCAGATCTCTGACCTGTTCACCTATGGCAGCTTTTCACATTCCAGCCTTTATTAGAACTCTCCCTCCATGTAGTGCACATAAATACCAACAAGCTGGCTCACAAATTTGAATTTGCAATAAAGCCACATAGGCCCAAAAGTTTACAATTACACATATTACTTAAAGTCTTCAAAAATGACATTAAAAGATTATACTAAATGGGTCACAGGTAATAAGTATTAAAGTACAATTGGCATATTTGCTTTATCCTCCCCCCAGGCTCTCCATGTATACTGGGACCCAGGGCCGGCCCAAGTCTGAATTTTTTATAGATTTTGGCGCCACTTGGTGAAATATACCCTCATATATCAGTATGTGAAATATCAGGAGTACATTTAATGATGTAACAACTACAAAAATTAATCTGTAGAGCAAAAGACCTACTTATGGCTATAATTCAATACTATACTCAGTGGCGTCACTAGGGTTGGTGTAACCCATACATGCCTACTTTCCCGGTTTGGCCGTGAGAGCCTCACGGAAATCAGGTGCGGCTTCCGACCTCCCGGAAAAGTAGGCACTTGTCCCTGTAATCCTCCCTCCATCCCGCTCGCCGGATATACTAGAAAATAAATATACCAGCAGCTGGGATGGGGGCTGATGATGTGATTCGTGCTAAAATGCGTCATCGTGGCCCCAGCAACACAATGCCGAGATTACAGGCATTATGTTGCCTGGGGCGGGGTCACAATGACGCAATCATGAGGTCACGCCCCCGGCCCACCCTCAAAACTGTGACACGCCCTGTAGTTAACCAAGCTGACTGCGTCTGCCGGGAGAGGCAGCCAGATAGTCGGCAAGCCTGGTGTAACCGAGTGCAGTAACTCATGTTGTCACCCCACATGGACTTTTTCCTGCATCAGACCATACAGAATCCTTAGTAATAATAACAATGGCCCAAAAGGGGAAAAAAGAGACACTGCGGGGGGCCCCACATGATAAAGAAAAAAAAACACACACATAGAGGGGTATTCAATATGGGAGCGAAAAGTCCGTGCTGGACTTTTCGCTCCACATCGGAGATTTTCCAGGGATAAAGTATCCCATTATTCAATATAAAAGCTACGAAAACGGGAACCTGCGAAGTGGGATCTGCGAAAAAATACGAAATTTTCCTGGAATAAATTGTAGGACCCCCCTGAAACTGTAAAAACATGGGGAATCACTATGGGTACCCCTGTTTTAGCCTGCAAATAAAAGTCGGGGATTTAAATAGCGGCTGCAGGTGTTTTTTTCCCGACATTGAAGAAGTGTTGCAGAAGAGCACTTAGGTTTTTCTTTTTCATTTTTTTTGTGGTCCCATCAAATTTGGGGTACATGAAAATGGGTACTAGCATATTTTTAAGTCCCTAAAGTCTTTATTTAAAAATTCTGCAAATATGCACCTGCCGCTAATAGCCTATTCTAGAAACACCTACCGCATACTTGCAGAATAGCCCTGAACCTATTTCCCTATTTTATAAACATATTTTTCCCATTTTTTTTTTTTCACCCCAAATTTAAAATAATTTTTTTGGGGTGTCCCTATTTTTTTTAAAAACTTTTTTTGACATTAAAATGACATTCCAAGGGGTGCAGGCTATTTTTTTTTAACTCTGCACCGCTAAACCCCAATTCTACACTTTTTTTCGCCACCTATTCAGTGGTGAAAAGTTATTCCCGTTTTTTTTTCAAAAACTTTTCACAGGTTCGAATTGAATACGGTGTAAAACCAAAACCAGCGAAAATGACGTCATCGGTGCGAAATTATCGCAAAAACTGACTTTTCGCTCCAAATCGAATTGACCTGTTACATGTACAGTAGGCCACAAAATGTAAAAAAAATCAAACATATAGGCACCCACAACAATAAAACACATAAGGTAAAAAATTTACTAAGCGGCGGGTTTTAAACCCTGGCAGTTTGGTGGTGGTTTGGCAGCGGTTTTGGTATCCACAGATTTACTAAGGCCAAAACCGCTGCAAAACTGCCGTCAAAACAATTTTAGAATAGAACATGGTTGTCATTTAGAACCCGCCGTCAAACCGCCGGAGTTTAGAACCCGACATTTAGTAAAATTTTGCCCATAGCCTCTGCATGAAAAAAAAAACGCATTAGCCTCCATGTGAAAAAAAAAAAAACACATAGCGCTTTGCAGAACAAAAAACACACACATAGGCCCCCACATGAAAATTATACACACACATAGGCCCCCACATGAAAATTATACACACACATTTGCCCCCACATGAAAATTATACACACACATAGGCCCCCACATGAAAATTATACACACACATAGGCCTCCACATGACAGCACTGGGTGATGACAGGGAGAGGGTGCCAGGGCGAGGGTGACAGCAGTGGGTGACAGGGAGAGGGTGACAGCACTGGGTGATGACAGGGAGAGGGTGCCAGGGTGAAGGTGACAGCAGTGGGTGACAGGGAGAGGGTGACAGCAGTGGGTGACAGGGAGAGGGTGACAGAGCGATGGGTGATGACAGGGAGAGGGTGACAGCACTGGGTGACAGGGAGAGGGTGACAGCAGTGGGTGATGGAAAGGGTGACAGGGAAAGGGTAATGAGAGGGAGAGGGTGACCTGACTGTATATACATAGACATATATATATATATATATATATATACACACACACACACATATATATATATACACACATATATATATATATATTATATACATACACATATATATATATATACACACACACACACATATATATATATATATATATATATATATATATATATATACAGTCAGGTGCAGAAATATTGGGACATTGACATAATTCTCATATTTTGGCCTCTATTCACCACCACAATGGCTTTGAAATGAAACAAACAAGATGTGCTTTAGCTGCAGACTTTCAGATTTAATTTGAGGGTAATTACATCCAAATCAGGTGAACGGTGTAGGAATTACAACGGTTTCTATATGTGCCTCCCACTTTTTAAGGGGCCAAAAGTAATGGGACAAACTAAACAATCCTAAATCTAACTTCCACTTTTTAATACTTTGTTGCTAATCCTTTGCAGGCAATTACAGCCTGAGGTCTGGAATGCATAGACATCACCAGACGCTGGGTTTCATCCCTGGTGATGCTCTGCCAGGCCTCTACTGTAAATGTCTTCAGTTCCTGCTTGTTCTTGGGGCATTTTCCCATCAGTTTTGTCTTCATCAAGTGAAATGCATGCTCAATCGGATTCAGGTCAGGGGATTGACTTGGCCATTGCATAACATTCCACTTTTTAGCCTTAAAAAACTCTTTGTTTGCTTTTGCAGTATGCTTCGGGTCATTGTCCATCTGCACTCTAAAGCGCCGTCCAATGAGTTCTGAAGCATTTGACTGAATATGATCATATAATATTGCCCGAAACACTTCAGAATTCATTCTGCTGCATTTGTCAGCAGTCACATCATCAATAAATACAAGGGAACCAGTTCCATTGGCAGCCATACATGCCCACGCCATGACACTACCACCACCATGCTTCACTGATAAGGTGGTATGTTTTGAATCATGAGCAGTTCCTTTCCTTCTCCATACTCTTCTCTTCCCATCACTCTGGTACAAGTTGATCTTTGTCTCATCTGTCCATAGGATGTTGTTCCAGAACTGTAATGGCTTTTTTAGATGTTGTTTGGCAAACTCTAATCTGGTCTTCCTGTTTTTGTGGCTCACCAATGGTTTACATCTTGTGGTGAACCCTCTATATTCACTCTTGTGAAGTCTTCTCTTGATTGTTGACTTTGACACATATACACCTACCTCCTGGAGAGTGTTCTTGATTTGGCCAACTGTTGTGAAGGGGTTTTGCTTCACCAGATAAATAATTCTTCTGTCATCCAGCACAGTTGTTTTCCGTGGTCTTCCAGGTCTTTTGGTGTTGCTGATCTCTCCGGTGCGTTCTTTCTTTTTAAAAATGTTCCAAACAGTTGATTTGGCCACACCTAATGTTTTTGCTATCTCTCTGATGGGTTGGTTTTGATTTTTCAGCCTAATGATGACTTGCTTCACTGATAGTGACAGCTCTTTGGATCTCATATTGAGAGTCGACAGCAACTGATTCCAAATGCAAATGTCACACCTAGAATCAACTCCAGACCTTTTACCTGCTTAATTGATAATGAAACAATGAGGGAATAGCCCACACCTGTCCATGAAATAGCTTTTGAGTTGATAGTCCCATTACTTTTGGCCCCTTAAAAAGTGGGAGGCACATATAGAAACCATTGTAATTCCTACACCGTTCACCTGATTTGGATGTAATTACCCTCAAATTAAATCTGAAAGTCTGCAGTTAAAGCACATCTTGTTTGTTTCATTTCAAAGCCATTGTGGTGGTGAATAGAGGCCAAAATATGAAAATTCTGTCAATGTCCCAATATTTATGCACCTGACTGTATATACACATACACAAAATCTTGCCTAGGGCACCAAATTGGCTAGGGCTGGCTCTGGGGGTCCAATGATACTTAGCATTGCCTCTAGGAATCCCTAGGTGCAGCCCCGCCTTTCACTTTCCAAACACATTTTTGCTAAAGGTCAATTTTACTTGATTACACATTGTTCTAATTCGATTAATATTGAAATATTTCAGGGGCTAAATCGCACATTTACAAAAAAGTCAATATAAAAAAAAATTCATAATCGTCTGTTAGTGTGATTTAGTCCCTGAAACACAACATTTAAAATCAATTAAAATCATCCTTTAGTAAATCTATCCCCCAAAATAACAGAGGTTTCCCCCTAAATAGTTTGCAGTTTGGCTTAAACTGCATGTTATTTAGAGGTTTGAAATCCAGACCCGTAGGAAGGGTGGTGCAGCCGCTGCCTCCGCACAGAGCGGAAGCCTCCAGGATCACCGGCCACACACTTCCCGGCTCACGAGGTCTGCAGGAAGAGACCTCCGCCAGTGGTGCGCGGTGCACCAAAAACAACGGCGGAAGATCCCGCCCTCTACTCCCCTGGAGAGAAAGGTATGTGCTCAGGGGGGAGGAGAGGGGCGGGGGTGGGAGCGAGAGGGGCGGCAGTGCACAGATCAATTTGAGATGCCCCCAGAAAAGATGGACTTTGATTAATTTATCCCATTACCAAACTTGTTTAGGATCATCCCTGGAGTCAGAAATCTATTTCTCTGTTGTATGATTTTGCTTTTCCAAGTAATTGTATTTAATTTACTGTCTCAGGGGCCTATTCATCATACCTAAAGTTTCTCAGGAGGTAATTAGGTTTAGAACTCACATGGAGTTCTACCTATTTACCGGAGGAATTCATCATTCCTCCTCCCTATAACTATGTATTTCGAAAGGCTGTCATCTTTGCGATATCCCCATACTAATGTATGGGGAGTGTGGAAATTAACGCAGGGGGACTTAGCAAGGAGAGATCAGTGATATCTCCTGTGCTAAATGTGTTTATGTATACTAAAATAATGTTAATTAAGGAAAATGTCCTTAAAAACGTATTTTAGTGTTGATGAACAGGCCCCTCAGTCTTGAAACATTGTGTTTAAATACTTCTTTCATAAATATACAGTATATGAAAATATCAGATGCTTCAACAACCCCTGTTTGAGAAGGAAGTCTGGCAGCTGGGGTGGAATGGCATTGAACAGACAAGTTCTGATAATATTAGAATCTAAAGACATTCATATCTACTAAAAGGAAAAATAATACCATATAGCTAGCAAATCATGATGCCCGAATTTGACAAAATGTCCTCAATGCTATCTGTATGCCCTTTTCCAGGAGGAGGTGACTAAAGGCTGGTCATGTATGGTACATTGATAAAGGATTGTGGCACCTTTTCTGAGCCATAAGAGGCTTTCAGAAGCAGAGAAAGCCCAGACAGGTTTTTGTATAACCTTACAAGACAGATAGGCAGTAGGCATATTGTGGGGAGATTGACCAGAATGAAAGATTATGAAGGCAAGTTGAACCTGCTTGGAAACAAACTTCTCAGCTTAGAGTATAAAATAAATATAACACCAGTTGAGTGACACCTCACACCTCACTGACTTACAGATTACCACCATAATATGAAGGTGAAGAAATGTGCAGGTTAGACATATATTGTGCATAATAATTTTTTACATTTTACTACCAGAAACACAATGTTTTTTCCAGATTCCAATCTGCACCCAGTAACTGGATTTGATCCTAACTTTGAATCAGCCCCATTAGGTGCAGACAATGAAGAAACAATTGAAATTGGGACACCAGGAGGAAAAGCCAATGTGGCCTGGATCACAGTCATAAGATGAGTGGCTTTGCAAGAAATGCATGAGTTGGTATTTTTGATTTCCTGCTTCTCAAGTCGCTTATATAGATTTTGGGCCGCATTCAATTAGGATCAAAAAATTCCGCTGCCGGACTTTTCGCTTTCATCTGAGGTTTTGCCAGCGAAAAACTTATTGCGCATGTCCTCGTGTATCCCTGTATTCAATTGCAAATGTGCGAAAATGGGACCCGCCGAAATCTAATTCGGCGAAAAGTACTGTCATATTTGGGGAAATCAGCCTGACATGTGGGTTCTCCTAAAGATGCTCTGACATGGGGGTTCACTATGGATACCCCCAAATAGCTCTGCAAAAGGTATTTGGGTTTTTTAAATTGTCTCGATAGGCACTATTTAGCGTCTTTGAGCAAGTGGTGAAGAATAGCATTTTGCTACTTTTTTTTTGGTGAAAAAAGTAGTCCCATCAAATTTGGGAAAATGAGTGCAAGCATATTTAAAAAATGCTAAAGGCAAGCATTAAAAAGCGCCAGCACCTTCAGCAAGCACCTGCAATCAAAAATACACCTCCCCCATACTTGCAGACCCCCCCAAAGGCTATTTCACTAGTTTTTGATTTTGTACCCCCACTTTGATTTTTATAAGTGTTTTTTTGGGGTGTCCTTTGTGTTTTTTTAGAGTTTTTTTTACGCAGTTAACGTCAAGGGGGATGTCCAAAGGGTGCAGGGTGGTTGCCGCAAATTTGCACCCCAATTCTGCACTTTTTTCCCGCCGGGATTTTCATAGGTGAATCTTTTCCGCTGGTTACAAGGCGCAAAGTTTTCACACCGGCGAAAAGTCGGACAAATTGATTACGCGGATAAGAGGAATCGGCAAAAATGACATCATCGGTGAAAAAGTTTAGCCGAGAACGGCTTTTCGCCTCTAATTGAATACTGCCCTATGTAATATTATAGTTAGTAGCAGAACATCAGCATTGTTAATTGTTTGACCAAATTGCCATGGATGTGAAACCACTGTACTTTTTGCAATTGGCACTGCATAGCTCTGAAGCAGAGTCTAATAAAAAAAGAAATAAAAAAAAGGAGAGTTACTTTGTTAACTCTTTCTTCGACGTCCATAGGGTCCACAGGGGAGACAATGGGGTGTAGAAGGTGGTTAGGACTGGGCAACAACAGCTAAAGCTTTACATGTCCCAGGAGGCAATTCAGTTTTGTCAACAAGCCCAAGGCAGAAGCAAGTTAGGAGAGAGCGAAGACTGGTACACTTCTCACACTCACACACAGCAGGGAAGGAAACCAGTGACCAAGAGAAGAAACCCATAAAAGTCAGGTGCGTCAGGGCGGGCGCCCTGTGGACCCTATGGACTTCAAAGAAAGAAAGTTAACAAAGCTAAGTCTACCATAACTCTCCTTTTCTTCTTCAGGTTTCCACATGAGAGACAATGGGGATGTCCCAAAGCAGTTGTTCAAGGGCGGGGACGCTCCTGAGCAGAGAGGAGAATCCGGCGTCCAAAGGAAACATCCTATGAGGCAAATGTATCAAAGGCATAGAACCTAAGAAAGGTGTGGACAGAAGACCATGTGGCCACCTTGCATAGTTGTTCGGCAGATGCGCCATGGCGAGCTGCCGACGAGGGTCCCACAGAGCGAGTAGAATAAACAGATACGGTATGCGGTACAGGAAGGCCAGCTTGCGTGTAAGCCTGTGATGTAGTCATGAGAAGCCATCTGGCCAGAGTCTGTTTGTTAGTTGGCCAGCCCTTCTTGTGGAATCCATATAGGACAAAGAGGGAATCAGTTATCCTGATGGAATTAGTATGGTCCACATCTAAGGAGGTCTCACCTGTCGAGAGGTCTGGTGATTGGAAGGCTGGAACTACAATTTCCTCATTAAGGTGCCAGGGCCGCCTTCAGGAACATTGGGGCCCGGTACTAGTGGATTATGCAGACCTCCCCCTCCCATAGCCAAGAAGGTGCAAAAGTGTAGAGTGCTGAGTGATTTAATAAATTAAAATTGTACTTACCTGCAATCCTTAGATCCAATTAAGTGGTGTTGAACTTGGTTGTACTTCTCTTCATCCATGCCTCTGCTGATCGCCAGCCAACAGCCATGGTTCTGTGAAGTAGATTCAGAAGATGAGGATGGAAAGACAAAGATTGGAGAAGTGGAAGATGATGGGGTAGAAAGGAGTGGCATAAGAGGAAAGTGAATGGTGAGGGCAGATAGGAGGTGGGAGAACAGATGGGATGGGGAGAAAGATGGGATAATACAGGCCTGGACAGCCTGTGACTTTCCAGCAGTTGTGAAACTACAAATCCTGGCATACTTTAACAGCTGATCAGTGGGAGGGTATGCTGGGACCTGTAGTTCCACAACAGTTGGAGAGCCACAAATTGGCCATGCCTGGAATGTGACACAGAGGAAGAAAGCAGGTGACAGGGGTCAGAGTTATACAAGAGGAGTGCACGCATAGGGAGGGAAGCAGGTCCACAGGCACACATGGGGAGTGTAGTGTCAGGCAGAGACACACATGAGGATAGAAGGGGGCAGAGGCACACATGTGAAAAAAGGGGCAATGGCACACATGGGATGTGGAGTGGGAGGCAGAGGCACTCATGGGGAGTGGAGGGGGTAGAGGCACTCATGGGGAGTGGAGGGGGTAGAGACACTCATGGAGATGTGAGGCAGAGTCACCCATGGGGTGGGGAGGGAAGGAGAGAGGAGAGGCAAAGGCACACATACTAAGCTACATACGGTAGAGAAAAATATAAAGTACAGGCAGGGGAGAGAGACAGGGACAGACATAAAGGTGGCAGGGAGAGAATAGCACTGCAGACACAAGAAGTGAGATCCCTGTACTTACTGTGCTGTGTCTGGAGCATTCTTCCTGGGCTGTGTGCAGTGTGCCACTGCCTGAACAGCTGACCTCCAGACACCAGCATGGCTCACAGATCTGCAGGGGAATCCAGCATCTTACAGTGCTAGCTCCTGTGCTGTTAGCGCTGGCTTGAGAGTTAATTAATAATTAATTATGGTTGTGAATTACCTCTAGAGAGAGTGCGAACATCAAGAGGTTGTCTAAGCATGGTAGTAGTCTGAACCCCTTAAAACGAAGGTGGCCCGCCATAGCTGCCATAATCTTGGTATAGACCTGCAGAGCTGTAGAAAGCCCAAAAGGCAGTGCTTGATATTGGAAATGTTGCTGTAGGACAGCAAACTAGTGATATCACTGATGAGAGGGCGCTATAGGTACATGCAGGCAAACGTCCTGAATGTCCAGAGACACCATAAAGTTCCCATGTTCCATAGCTAGGACAATAGAGTGGAGGATTTCCATACGAAACCGGAGTACCCTGATAAACTTGTTCAGAGATTGAGGATAGGCCAATGAGACCCATTGGGCTTATGAACCAAGAAAAGGGTAGAGTAGAGTAATAACCCTTCCCTCACTGGGACTGGAATTATTACCCCCGAGTGCAGCAAGGACTGAATGGCCATCTAGAGGAGCAGGCTTTCCTCGGGTTTGATGGAGGTCTTGTGTAAAAAAACGTCTGGGGAGGCCATCTCAGGAATGAGAGGGCATACCTGTGAGAGACCATGTACCCAGGCGTCTGTGGTGGTCTGATGCCAGAACTGGGTGAACTGAAGAAGTTGCCCTCCCAGGGGAGGCCCGCTCCATCAGGCTGAAGGCTTGTCCTCGGATCTGGCAGCTGGACATCTAGTAGCCTAGGCCTGCTTTGTGGCCTTTGTCGAAGCTGACTGCCATGGAAAGGACTGACCTTTAGCTTTTCCCTGGGGATGAAAGGACCTAAAGGATGACATCCGAGGCCTTGGTGTAGATGCTGAGGGCAGGATTGTCGTCTTGGAAGCTGCCAAGGTAGTTGCAATCTTGTCCAACTCTGGGCCAAACATGATCTCCCCAGTGTAAGGCAGTGATTCCAAGGCCTTCTTAGAGTCCGTGTCAGAATCGAAGCCAAATCATATGGCGGGCTACCATCTAAGTAGCAGATGCCTTGGAAGCTAGGAGACCAGTATCCAAAGCCGCTTTCCTAAATAGGATGCTGCATCTCTGATGTGCGAGATGAAGGACAGCTGTTCCAGAGAAGCAGAGGGAAATGTGTTCTCTAGAACATCTGCCCAGCTTTCAATGGCTTTGGCCACCCAGGCAGTAGCCATGGCTGGATGAGTAATAGCTCCTGTAAGTGAATACACAGATTTGAGGCAAGCTTCAATCCTTCTACACATTATCTCCTTTAGGGAGGATGCCGTAGGGATAGGTAAAGTAGAGCATTTAACTAGACGTGTAACATGGGAACTTACCGCTGGGGGAACTTCCCATTTAGCGCAATCAGCTGCTGGAATATGATAAAAACAAAACAGACATTTTGGCAGCTGAAACTTTTTACCTGGCGTATTCTATGCTTCACTCCTGACTTTAGAAAGCTGATCAGAGTGAGGAAATTCAACCAAAACCACCTTGTCACTTAAAGAGTGGTTCTTTTGCCTTCGGAATGGGCTCTGCATCTTCTATTTGACGAATTGAATTGACAGCCCTCACTATTGCAGGTACATTAAATTTAGACTGAAGCTCCTCCTCCCCCGAGGGGGACTCAGTGAGAAATCTGCATATTCTGCCTCCCCAGATGATACCTCAAAATCTGAATACTGTGTGGACTGTGAGAATAGCACAGCACACATAGGACCTCTGTCAGACCTGCTCGCAAGCGGGTCAATGGTGAGGCTCTGCACACGCACAGCGTCCGCAGTGCGCGCGCGCAAGCCCGGAGCGAGTGACAAATTCACTCGCTCCGGGGCTAGCTACAAAAGGGGCGGCTGTCAATGTTGATTGACAGCTCGCCCCATTTTGTAGGCGGGGAGGGGGGTGGCCGGACAAACGGAGGCGTTCCTGAAGGAACGCCTGCAGTTTGTAGGCGGCCCTACTGACATCAGCAGTGATGTCAGTAGGTAGCTTCCTGCTCTGTTAGAGCAGGAAGCTACCTGGGGCTTGTGGGAGACGAGACCTGACCCCAAGGGTCTCGTCGCAAGCCCCAATGGTTGCGACTGTCTCGAACATCACGACAATCACCTGGTCACTCGCTAAAGCTGTGGGTGGTCACCCACAACTTAGTGAGCGGCCAGGAGGCCGGCTTTTAAAGAAGCAGCAGCCGCCCTCACTCAGAGCGAGCGCTCGCATTTGCGAGCGGCTCTGAATGAGGTCCTTTTTACTGGGTAAGGCTCTCCCACTTTGCAACAGTTGTTGAAAGGCTGTAGAAGTAGCCGCTAGACTCTGCACTGAGGTAGAGAGCATGTCTATCCATGGATGAGGCATAGGAGTTACTGGTATCGCCAGGTATAGCTGTTGTAGCAATCCCATAGGGGGAGCTACCGCAGGGACTGCTAGACGGTCTGCAATCTTTGCCAACACCTGTGAAAGGAAGCCCAGGGGGGTTCCTGAGCTGGGGCTGGAGGGGCCGACTGGCCTGGTGTAGTATAACAAGATGCACATAGACCATCTTGAATCAAATCCTCCTGGGTTAATCCTGCTGAACAGAACCTGCAAGAGACCAGTATAGGAGTAGCAGCCTGTTTGTTACCCTTGCCTTTGCTAGACATAGCTGCAAGGACAGTATAACACACAATATGGCACTGTAGCAGCTTGCAACAAACACAGTATGTGACAGCCTTCACAAAAACAGGTAGATTTGAAGTACAGTGAACCCCCATACACCAGTATCTCAGGGTTATTGTGAAAGAAAGGGAAAGGTATAAGCTGACAGTAGAGAGAAAACGAACAGCAGAGCTAGCACAAGTCACATACAATGCAGAGTATAAAATATAACTGCAATGGGCACTAGATTCAACTACACAGACCGCAGTGGCTGGTAGGAAATAGCGCTATATAACCTGGCTCCTAGGAGAGGTATATATGAAGACACAGCCTTGAGGAAGGGATTGAAGTTCCTGAAACGCGTTGGAGAAAGGTTGACAGGATCATCTGACAAGTGAGAATTACCCAAAGGAGACCCCCTGATAAGGACTGTGGTGAGAGGTTATCCGGAAACCTGCCACCTTTAAAATCTACAGGCCCTTATTTAAGGGTAATTGTCTACTTAACCCAATAGAGGATATCTGTGTATATCAGCTAATTTTATATGTTCTGCAATTGTGAATATTAGTAATTGCATTGGATGTAAGGTGTGTCCTGGTGGATACACTGATCTCCATCTTTTAATAATTTTTTGGATCTAATTTTCATCAAAAGTTTTGAATAAATTTGTTATTAGACTGTATTACACTATATTTGGCTATTTTTATTTTCCATATTCACGAAAATACCATCCATTGAGATTTGACAACTGTTTACAATATCTACACATCAATGTGTTTGGGAAGTATTATAATTTCATAAGTTGAGCACTGTGCGCACATTAGTTGTCATATCTGTATATATATATATATATATATATATATATATATATATATATATATATAATGTATGGAGACTGGACCCAGTGTTCCTGGAGACCTGTGGCTGCTGAAGAAAATGGTTGCCGTTGGTCTCTGAGGGGGCGGAAGGTGAAGGAGGAGCAACTCAGAAGTGGCAAGACCGCAGTGAAGTGGCGCCTTGAGCTGTGGGAGGGGCCGCAGGGAGAGAGCTGACCTCCCCTATGCTGACATCAACCGCCGGTTCTCTGGCCTCTTATAACCTGCGCAAGTAAAGTTAGCCCTGGTGGTCTAGTGGAGTCCCGGACGGACCGGTGTCCACATCAGCACCACTGGTCTATCTCCGGAGACTGGAGGTAGGATTGCGTTAAAGACACAGATTTCCGCAAGCCGGAACCCGCCTTACCTGTTCCCCGGCTGCAGTCTGGGGTCCTCCCGTGGAGCCACGCTAGCTAGGCTCCCGATGCCCCGCTGAAAGTACAGAGCCGATGGCTGGAGTAGCGACGCCGCGGAGGGGTGATGGAGCAGCAGCACTAGCGTCCAGAGGGCTGTCTAGTACTGCTTGCTCTGTCAGTAAAAAAGTAAATAAAAGAAAGCCTAAAAGAAAGCTTGGGCTGCTTAAAATTGTTTGAATCAGCTCCTGTCGACACCAATGAAAAACTGAATTGCCTCAGGCTGTGGATGGGGTATTGGGGGGAGGGTCCTGAGCATCCTGGCACATGTAGAGCTTTAGTTGCTGTTGGTGCCCAGTCCTAACCACCTCCTACACCCCATTGTCTCCACTGTGGAGCCCTATGGACCCTGAAAAAGAAACACCTGATTTTCACCAGGAATCTCCTCCAAGTGAGTAATGTGCTTCACAGCAAGAAACCCAAAAGTTTTGGACCACATAACTAGCCTCAATAGCAACAGCTTCCTATACATGAAAACATAGGAATCTTGGCCAAACAGGCCATGTTTGAAGCAAGCAGAAATCACAAACAAATGTGTCATAAACAAGATGGGTTTTTACTCCTTAAAGGTCAGAAAGGGTACCAGAGAACAGTCTGATAAGAGCACCTATAGGCACATTCTTATACGTGTGTGTTCACTGACTGCAACTAAATGTGTAGAAGTATACATAACCTATTTGGGCACTGTTGTATAAAATGTGCATACTCTGGTGGAGAACAGGTTCCTCATATATTAACAAAAAACTAATGGCATTAACCCTGCATTGTAGGAAAATATTAGACCAGTTGCAATAACCAGAAACATATGGAATCTACATATGTATATATTGGCCCTTAACAGACATTGGGACCCTCAAAGGCACATCTTTGCAAATGACGGACGCTCTTCTGATGCTCAGCATGGTCAGAAAATGGATTTTCCTGTAAACACTGCAGCAAATGGGATTTGGCATAAACAGATATTCCAACAAAAAATATCTTAACATAGAACTTAAATGAGGCTACTCAATTATATTGTGCAACATCTAGCTGTCCCACTTTTGGACTTACAGTTTCTGGCATTTTTCCCTAAAGGATTGTTATGCCTTTGTTTGATATCATTATGCAAAAAAGCATTCACTATATGGAGTACGTTATTTTTTTTTATAATTCACAGACTTCACAGGGAAATATTTTACATGAATGTGGAGCTGTGATTTCATTTGTAATTTTAAGTGTCCATTGGACATATGAAATGTTGGTAGCTATACATTATTTACTAATAATTGAAATCAGTATACTATCAAGATGAGCACTTCTTGAGCAGATTACTATAGTTTTCAAGGGAAATATAATTTTAATGTATATGTTAGATTAGAGAAAAAAAAAAGCATAAAAACATATAGGAGCTTATTTAATTGGCCTCAAGATTTTTGCAGCAGAACTTTGCCCATTTTTTTTATTATAGCACGATGCACACACTATTCTATAAAAAAAAATTAAAAAAAAATTATTACACAAATTTTTTTAATAAACATTTTATTGTAAGACTGCAATAAACGTTACAATAGAACATCACGGTCAGAAAAATGACAACTAAAAAAGCAAAAATAAACTAAAAATAAAAGCCATGAAGAACGTAGTGTTACCAAATCAGAAACGAGGCATGGTAATATCTGCAAGTCAGAAGAAGCGCCTGTGAGGATTCTTAATTTGGGGGTGAAATAAGCACAATGCAATATTTTATAATGCATTTCGGCGTAGGATGCAGATATTAATTGTTTATTAAGTCTGACAGAAGATCTAAAAATAGTAGGCAAAGATATGGTAGGAAACATGGAGCGCCATTTGGCGACCCCAGCCGTTTCTAAGTCGAAATTTATTACATATCGAATGTGTGTAAAGCATGGAGGTGGAAAACGTCATAGTAGGGTAACGAGACAGCACATCTTTCAAACCGCTTCTCTCAGATACAGTGGAGAATCGAAGAATTAAAGCTGCGACATAGCTACGTACTTGGAAGTAGACAAATATTGGGATTTGAAGGCAAGGAAATCTT
The DNA here is from genome assembly GCA_031769625.1 of Taudactylus pleione. Taxonomy (NCBI): domain Eukaryota; kingdom Metazoa; phylum Chordata; class Amphibia; order Anura; family Myobatrachidae; genus Taudactylus; species Taudactylus pleione. The sequence continues at coordinate 374,373 of JAUIMM010001567.1, forward strand.
TCCAGTAATTAGTCGTAAGGATAAATAGTCATGGTGAATGAGTCCAATAATATATATATATGTGTATAGTGAAAAACTAACAAGCCTGTTACCAGGCTGCGAGAACCAAAACCTGGAGTGGCCGTGGGTGGAGCCCTCCCTCTCCTCTCACCCACAACCCCCAGGTCCCAAACCGGCTTTTCAAAAAGCCAAAACTCAAGCCTGCTACACTGCAGACTTTCTCCTGGGGGTTTAAAACACAAAAGACAGGAATCTGGGACAAATGTACCTGCCACAAACCACTTTACCAGTGATCCTATCACATATCCCCCCCCTTTGTTTCGACCTGTGGGGCAGAACAACTGAAGCCCCCAAACAATGAACGCGTGACAACGCGTCAGCATTGGCCAGCTGGCTTCCTGGCCTGTGTTCCACTGAAAATGTAAAAGTTTGTAACGCCAAGAACCATCTTGTAATTCTCGCATTACTGTCCTTATTTTCAGACATCCACTTCAGAGGGGCATGGTCAGTGATCAATTTGAACTTTCTTCCGACCAAGTAGTACCTGAGAGCCTCTAACGCCCACTTTATGGCCAACGCCTCCTTCTCCACTGTGGCATAGTTTCTCTCATGTACATTCAACTTTCTGCTAAGATAGAAAATAGGGTGTTCCTCACCCTCCTTGTTCTGGGACAGGACCGCTCCTATACCTACTTCTGATGCATCGGTTTGTACTATGAATTCCCTTTCAAAATTAGGAGTCATCAGGACTGGTTGGGAACACAACGCTACTTTCAACTCCTGAAAAGCTTTCTCTGCCTCAGGACTCCATTCTACCATGACTTTTTGTTTGCCTTTGGTCAGGTCAGTCAGTGGGACTGCCATGGTGGCAAAGTTGGGTATAAACCTCCTGTAGTACCCCATATTTCCCAAGAAGGCTCTCACCTGCTTCTTATTCAGAGGCCGTGGCCAGTTTTGTATGGCATCAACTTTATTGAGCTGAGGCTTTATCAGGCCACTGCCAATGGTGTATCCCAGATATTTTACTTCCTCCATGCCTAGACAACACTTTTTTGGGTTGGCTGTCAAACCTGCCTTATAGATGGAGTCCAACACTGCTTGTACCCTGGGTAAGTGAGACTGCCAATCAGGACTATGAACGACCACGTCATCCAGATAAGCAGCCGCATACCGTCTATGGGGCCTTAGAATCCTGTCCATCATTCTTTGGAAGGTAGCAGGTGCCCCATGTAGCCCGAAGGGCAACATCTTGTACTGAAACAAGCCCTCTGGTGCTGAAAAAGCTGTCTTTTGTTTGGCGCTCTCGGTTAACGGTACTTGCCAATACCCTTTGGTTAGGTCAAGAGTGGTTAAATACCTTGCCGTCCCTAGTCTCTCAATCAGTTCATCCACTCTTGGCATCGGGTAGGCATCGAACTTTGAAACACTGTTCAACTTTCTGAAGTCATTGCAGAAACGCACACTCCCGTCGGGCTTTGGAATCAACACAATGGGACTTGACCATTCACTATGTGATTCTTCAATAACCCCTAACTCTAGCATATTTTTAATTTCTTTCGACACCGATTCTCTTTGTGCTTCTGGTAACCTATAGGGCTTTAGATTAACTTTAACCCCTGGGTCAGTGATGATGTCATGTTTAATGACCGAGGTTTTCCCAGGTACGTCAGAGAACAGCACCCTATTTCTAATCAGAAACTCCTTGACCTCTTGTTGTTGAATTGCCGACAGGGTTTTTGCCACTGTCACTTCGGGAACTAAGGGCCCTGGACTTACTGGAGGGTCTCGGACGGCCGACAGTACCGTTCTATCTTTCCAGGGCTTTAACAGATTTATATGGTATATCTGTTCTGGTTTTTTTTTGCCCGGCTGGTAAACTTTGTAATTGACCTGCCCCACTCTTTCTAAGATTTCAAAGGGCCCTTGCCATTTAGCCAAAAGTTTATTTTCCACAGTGGCAACCAATACTAACACTCTGTCCCCAGGAGCAAAGCTGCGTAACCGAGCATTGCGGTTGTATACCCTCTGCTGTGCCTGTTGAGCCTGTTCCAGGTGCTCTCTCACTATCGGCACTACCGCAGCAATTCTCTCCTGCATTTGAGAAACATACTCAATCACCGTTTTGTAAGGACTAGACTGCCCCTCCCATGTCTCTTTGGCAATGTCTAGTAACCCCCTTGGGTGTCTCCCATACAACAAGTCGAAGGGTGAAAACCCGGTGGAGGACTGGGGAACTTCTCTTATGGCCAACAATAAATACGGCAATAAGTAATCCCAATCCCTACCATCCTTGTCGACCACTTTCCTAAGCATGTGTTTTAACGTCTTGTTAAACCTCTCGACCAGCCCATCGGTTTGGGGGTGATAAACCGAAGTTCTTAACTGTTCGATTTTGAACAGGCGGCATAACTCTTTCATGACTTTGGACATAAACGGTGTACCCTGGTCAGTTAGTATCTCCTTAGGTATACCCAGCCTGCTAAAGACATGAACTAGCTCTCTGGCAATGGTCTTGGTTGACGTATTGCGCAACGGGATCGCTTCCGGGTACCTGGTAGCGTAATCCATTATGACCAGAATATACTGGTGTCCCCTGGCAGACTTCATTAAGGGTCCAACCAAATCCATCGCTATTCTTTCAAACGGCACCTCTATAATAGGCAATGGAACTAGTGGACCCTTAAAATGTGGCCTGGGAGCATGATACTGACACTCAGGGCAGGATGCGCAAAAGTCAGATACCTCTTTATGAAGCCCGGGCCAGAAAAACCTCTGTATTATTCGCTCAGTGGTTTTCTCTACCCCTAGATGGCCTGCCGTTATATGACCATTGGCCAGATCCAACACTGTTCTTCTGTAGGCTTTGGGAACTATTAGTTGTTCCACAACATCTTCCCCCTTCTTAGTCACCTGATATAACAAATCCTGCCACATTGCCATGTGGGGATAGGACAAAGGACTATCAGGGTCTACGGGTTTACCATCAACTACTTTTACATTCTCCCTAGCTTTTACCAAAGCAGGGTCATTCAACTGCTCCACAGCAAAGACCTCTCTTCTGACCTCTAAATCAGGCAGACGATCACCTGGCCCAACAACACTTCCCACCTCAATGGGAGGCACATCAGTTGGCGGGCCACCGTCACGCTCCGCATTCTCTAGTTCGCCAATCATAGTAGAAAAAGGGAATAACTCTGACTCAGAAGAAACTCCCTCCTCCACTACATCGACAACCTTCTCAAATGGATCGGGGTTGTTCACCTCTGGAACAAAACGGCTTTCCCACAACTTCCAGAAGTGAGCAAAGTCTCTCCCCAATATTGCATTGTACATCAGACCATGTACTAAACCTACAGAAACTATAGCAGAACCACATGGTGTCTCGATGTTCACCTCGGCAGTAACATAATATCGAGTATCCCCATGTATGCAGGTCACACCAACAGTTTTCCCCTCACGCCCCAAGGGGTTCACCAGCTCAGCTTTTATAAGTGTCACCAAGCTACCAGAGTCTAACAGTGCCTCTACTCGGTTGCCATCTACAGTGAGTACACACATGTGCTTATCAGTCACAGCCTGCCGGTCAGCCGTACAGGCTATCTGTGCAAAGAAAGACCCCCTGCGGTAGACATGAGCAGTATCACATTGCATAGGTTCAGTTGTAAGTGCACAATTAGCGGCAATATGGCCGAAGCCACCACATCGGAAACACTGAGTCATATTAATGTCTAGTCGTTTACGAGGCAAGAACCTTCCCGGCCTGGCAGGCCTGTCTCCAGGTTCTACACCCTCAGTCTTAGGTACATTCCACCGCCCAGCACCCTTCTCCCCTGGAACAGTCTTACCAGTGTCTGTGGGAGTTCGCCGGTGCACCATCGGGGCTCGGTGGGGCATACTCATCAGCTCCTCAGCCGCCACGTACCTCTCCACCAGCTCGACCAACTGGTCCGCGGACTTAGGGTCTGCATGGCTCACCCACTTGCGCATAGTCACAGGTAATGATCGCAGGTACCGGTCCATCACGACCCTTTCCACGATCTGTGGTCCCGTCAGTGTCTCGGGCTGTAGCCATTTTGAGGACAGATGGACGAGGTCATGCATCTGTGAACGTGGAGGCTTGTCCTTATGGAACTCCCAGCGGTGGACCCATTGGGCACGAACAAAGGTGGTGACTCCCAAGCGAGTTAGGATCTCCTGTTTTAGTTTTTTATAGTCCTTGGCATCAGCCAGGCATAAGTCTAAATATGCTTTTTGTGGCTCCCCAGACAATAAAGGTGCCACCAGACTTGCCCACTGCTCCTTGGGCCAATTCTCCCTTTCGGCCGTTCTTTCAAATGCGGCGAGATAGGCCTCCACATCATCGCCCGAAGTCATCTTTTGGAGGAAGTGACTGGCTCGTACGGAGTGAGTGGTGGTGGGAGGACCAGTAGTAACATCTCTGGGCCGGGCGACCAGGTGCTGTACCACCTCTCTTATGGCCTGGCTGTTTTCCGCTAAGGCCTGGCGGGTTTCCTCAATGGCGACCTGTTGTTGCCTCTGGGCTGTCTCCAAGGCCAACAGTTGCACCCTGGTGGATTCCTGCTGAGCCCTGGTAGATTCCTGCTGAGCTGCTGTAGCTTCCTGCTGAGCCCTGGTAGATTCCTGCTGAAGTTTGTTTGTCTCCTGCTGAGCTGCTGTAGCTTGGAGCAAGGCTTTAATAATGTCCTCCATTTTGTCCCAGGGTGTAGGTTGGAAGCTGAACCTTGCCTCTCTGAGCATTGGCTGACGCCTCCTCTATGGGACTCCAAGGACACAGTGTTATTTCCACACTCACAAATTGGGTGTCTGTCCCTTTAATTTTTAAATGGAAAGTTTTCCTCTTGCTGCAACTTCAGTGTGTGTGGGTGCCCGCCTTCTCCAGTCAGATTAGGGGTTCCTCTCCTGGGTAGAGGACTCCTTCCTTACACACACAGCAGCTGGGAAACAGTACGCCAGACTGGATTCAAGTACAAGCTGGTCGGCGCCAGTCTTTATTGTGCAAAACAGAAATAACATAAAGAAATCATAAACGTAAATCCTAGCCCTGGCTGGGCTTCTAACTTCACAGGAAGTTCCCTCACTACAAGAACCTGGCAGGGCCTAATGCCCTCACCAGCAACAAGGCACAGCACAGTACTCACAAATAGGTTTTCCAAGTGTCTCTGAGCAAACTCCCTGCCTGCTCTCCCAGGTGAGACAATCAGCCCTAAACACACTAGGCTTATATTGGCCACTCTCAGGTGAAAAACTAACAAGCCTGTTACCAGGCTGCGAGAACCAAAACCTGGAGTGGCCGTGGGTGGAGCCCTCCCTCTCCTCTCACCCACAACCCCCAGGTCCCAAACCGGCTTTTCAAAAAGCCGAAACTCAAGCCTGCTACACTGCAGACTTTCTCCTGGGGGTTTAAAACACAAAAGACAGGAATCTGGGACAAATGTACCTGCCACAAACCACTTTACCAGTGATCCTATCACAATATATATATATATATATATATACATATACAGATAGGGGAATTGACCATGAGCGACAAATACGCTAATCAGTGCAAAAAATGCAATAAGTGCAATGTAGTATATAAACTGCTGATATTAAAGTGCAATAGTGCTAAATATTGTGACATATAAGGTAGTACAATAAATATACCAATAAAATAAAGTTAAAAAAGGGGTGTACAATTTATTTCAGAGAATTAAAACAAGGGGAAAAATGGATAACATAAAAAGTGGGGATAATCAATTGAGAGATTAAAACATAGCCATTACAATTTAAATAGAATAAAATTTCAAATTGCATAAATGATAATAGCTTATCTGAGTCATGAATCAACGGAAAAAACTTTTCCTAGGACAAGAGATGTGGTTCCCAACGAGTTTCATCTTATGGACTTCTTCATGGGGATAGGGGTTTAGGTTGTGCAATTCATCTATATATACCCCCTTTCTATCATTAGGGACTAATCACTTCCGGGTCAGAGTTGAACCCTGCATATGTTAATTAAGCTTGCAAAATGGCAAATTCCCATACATATTATGTGGAAGTGCTGATAAAAAAGACATGTGACTAGTAAGGTGCAAATCTATTCTAAACAAATAGTTCTTCTAATAACATTCCTCTGTCTGGGGTGGTAAGTGGTTCGTCACTTCCGGGTATCGTGTGAGCGCTTCCACCTTCTCCATATGCATCGCGTGTGCTTCCATCATGTATGTCCCGGCAACCAAGTCTGGCTGCTTTGTTCCGCAATGATACGCTCAGCCAGCATCTAATCAGGTAGCACAAGCTCCAGTGACTTCCGTCCTTACATCGAGGCTCCATGCGGTTGGCATCCGCCCTTGTTAACTCCCTCACGGCCAGCGTATAGAGACAGCATTTCAATGTTTTGTTCATAGTATCTATAATTAAGCAAAATGCATAATGAATGTACGGGGCATTAGTAATAAAACAAGATAGGGCGCCCTATATATCAGCATTCACGACATATAAAATGCGCACTGAGTTTCCATGGCAATGCGTGTGTATTAAAATAAAATACAATAAAGAAGGCAATAAAAAATAAAAAATATATATGTATATATGAGATGATGACGGGAAAAATCATAATAAAGTAGTTTGTATGAATAATTCAGAAAAGTTTTTTTGTAAATAAATAATTCTCATCAACTGATGTTGTAAGAAATATGGTTAATATTGTTATAATGTAGTCCTCCAAAGTCCGTTCAAAGAATTCCTTAGGTTTGAGGATGAGGTAGGTGATTGGGTTACAGTGCCGGCTTCCAGAAGTGATTTCAAAGTTTATTCTGATTCACAAAAAGATGTTGAACTTCTAGCATAGTCTGGTTTCTTCTTCAATGGCTTACATAGAAGCTTCCGATGATCTATATTAGGGGTAATGTACTCGCCCTTAGCGGACTCAAGTAACTACAATACCAGGTCTTCCCAGGAGATCTCCCATCCAAGTACTGACCGGGCCCAGTCATGTATAGCTTCCAAGATCAGATGAAGTTGGGCACACGCATACTGGTGGGAATGTAGGTACTCTCAGGTCCACTGTTCACCATAACTATATTACTACACCTGGTATTCTCTAGGGGTCTCCCTCCCAGATACTTGTCAGGGCCAAAACATGAATCAACCCACCAGGGTGCCCACAATCGGGTTTGTCATATTGGTATAGTAGTAATATCCCTTCTGTCAATTATCTTGTTAAATCTTCACAGGAATGGCGCAATTTCATAATTGTCGTTGAAACCTTTTGGAGCCATGGTGATTCATGTTTTGGGCCTGACAAGTATCTGGGAGGGAGACCCCCAGAGAATACCAGGTGTAGTAATATAGTTATGGTGAACAGTGGACCTGAGAGTACCTACATTCATACCAGTATGCGTGTGCCCAACCTCGTCTGATCTTGGAAGCTATACATGACTGGGCCCAGTCAGTACTTGGATGGGAGACCTCCTGGGAAGACCTGGTATTGTAGTTACTTGAGTCCACTAAGGGCGAGTACATTACCCCTAATATAGATCATCGGAAGCTTCTATGTAAGCCATCGCAGAAGAAACCAGACTATGCTAGAAGTTCAACATCTTTTTATGAATCAGAATAAACTTTGAAATCACTTCTGGAAGCCGACACTGTAACCCAATCACCTACCTCATCCTCAAACCTAAGGAATTCTTTGAACGGACTTTGGAGGACTACATTATAACAATATTAACCATAATTCTTACAACATCAGTTGATGAGAATTATTTATTTACAAAAAAACTTTTCTGAATTATTCATACAAACTACTTTATTATGATTTTTCCTGTCATCATCTCATATATACATATATATTTTTTATTTTTTATTGCCTTCTTTATTGTATTTTATTTTAATACACATGCATTGTCATGGAAACTCAGTGCGCATTTAATATGGCCTCAAATGCTGATATATAGGGCGCCCTATCTTGTTTTATTACTAATGCCCAGCACATTCATTATGCATTTTGCTTAATTATAGATACTATGAACAAAACATTGAAATGCTGTCTCTATACGCTGGCCGTGAGGGAGTTAACAAGGGCGGATGCCAACCGCATGGAGCCTCGATGTAAGGACGGAAGTCACTGGAGCTTGTGCTACCTGATTAGATGCTGGCTGAGTGCATCATTGCAGAACAAAGCAGCCAGACTTGGTTGCCGGGACATACATGATGGAAGCACACGCGATGCATATGGAGAAGGTGGAGGCGCTCGCGCGATACCCAGAAGTGATGAACTGCTTACCACCCCAGACGGAGTAATGTTATTAGAAGAACTATTTGTTTAAAATAGATTTGCACCTTACTAGTCACATGTCTTTTTTATCAGCACTTCCACATAATATGTATGGGAATTTGCCATTTTGCAAGCTTAATTAACATATGCAGGGTTCAACTCTGACCCGGAAGTGATTAGTCCCTAATGATAGAAAGGGGGTATAAATAGATGAATTGCACAACCTAAACCCCTATCCCCATGAAGAAGGCCATAAGACGAAACGCGTTGGGAACCACATCTCTTGTCCAAGGAAAAGTTTTTTCCGTTGATTCATGACTCAGATAAGCTATTACCTTTTATGCAATTTGAAATTTTATTCTATTTAAATTGTAAAGGCTATGTTTTAATCTCTCAATTGATTATCCCCACTTTTTATGTTATCCATTTTTCCCCTTGCTTTAATTCTCTGAAATAAATTCTATATCACTTTTTTAACTTTATTTTATTGGTATATTTATTGGACTACCTTATATGTCACAATATTTAGCACTATTGCACTTTAATATCAGCACTTTATATACTACATTGCACTTATTGCATTTTTTGCACTGATTAGCGGATTTGTCGCTCATGGTCAATTCCCCTATCTGTGTTTATGTACTGGGTAGTATACCACCAATACTACTTTATTTTGACAGGGAGCTGACGCCCATCTACTAACCTATGGGCATATCCGCATGTTATACCAAAGTTGGTATTGATCACTTGGTTTGATTATTCTGTACTGGCGCCTAGATTCACAAAATATTCTATATTATAAAAATATATAAATATATACAAAACGAACTTCCTGTGAACTCCAGGTATTAAAAACCTGTGATTAAAAAGCCAGTAGTAAACCCAGGGTTGTGACCAATGGGAAGAAATAAGGAGACACTAGGAGAGACCTTCATTTGAACTCTGGCGTGTCGCCAAGCAATGCATGTGGCATGGAGTAATACATTTTGTGTCATATGAGGTGGAAAAGAGGAAGGGTGTGTATTTAATAAACTAACTAATAGAACATCAGTGCTAAAAAATTGCTCCAAGAGTGTGTCAACAAATCCACCTGTTTCTTTGATCCAGTCAATTGCATAGCGAAAATTTGCTGCTGTGGCGTAAGATTGTAAGCATGGAAGGTTGACTCCTACCAAGGAGGGCGGCTGACTAAGCTTAAATAATGAGATCCTTGGTTTTCTATCCTTCATAGTAACATCTCCGATATTCACTCCTTGCCATTCTGGACATAAGAAAAAGGTACGAATAAGAGGGTCTACAGCCGAATTAAATAATAAAGGGAACAGGGGACAGCCCTGACGAGTACCTCTGTGCAGTCTAAGGGAGGGAGTATTCAGGCCATTAACTGTCAGGAATGCCATAGGAGTATGATATAATGACTTGAATAGCATCACAAATTCAGGACCAAAATGCTGCAAATTAAAGACATGCAAGAGATGAGACCACGACACTATCAAAGGTCTTGTCAGCATCGCAGCTGACAAGGAGCGTACGACTATCTTTTATCTGGTGGGTTTTGGTTAACACTGCAATTAAATGATGCACATGGTGCACAGAATGTCGCCCCCTCATAAATCCAGTTTGTGGAGGATGTACGAGATGGGGACGCACCAATTGTAGGCGTTAAGCAATGATGCCAGTAAAAAGTTTAAAATCCTGGTTGAGTAAGGATGTTGGGCTATATGATTGAGTCGAGGTAGGGTCCTTGTCAGGTTTCAGTACAAGGATAATTCAGGCCTGATTAAAGTCTGGTAGTGCCATAACACCCTTCAACATCAAGTTAAATAAGAGACTAAATGGGGGGGGGGATCACGAGGGGGGGGTCAGCAATTTGTAATACTCGGCACTGAGGCCATCTGGACCAGGAGATTTTCCATTGGCTAGAGATTTAATAGCCAAAGAAACTTCCAATTCTGAGTCAGAGAATCACGGGCCTCCTCAGAAAGGGTTGGTAGCTTTGCTTCTGTTAGAAAGTGCGTCCCCAGAGGAGGGTCGTCATCTTGTGCGGAATATAAATCAGTGTAATATTGTAAAAAGGAGTCAGCAATATCTTCAGTTTTGCAGAGGGATCCTGAAGAACCCTTAAGTGATAATGTGAGAAGATGATCTGACTTCATACCACATTAGCCAGAAGCTTGCCCGGATTATTTTATTTCCCCAATGGAAATAGCGATGTTTCTGATAATCAAGATTAAGGCCCTGATTCAGACCCACTCGCGAGCGGCTGTCCGCTCGCAAGTGGGTCGATGTTCTGCACTGAGCATGCGCACGACGGAGGGAGCTCCGTCGTGCGCATGCGCCAGACGCGACGAGCGAAGGAAAGTCCTTCGCTCGTTGTGTCTGATCAAAGGGGGCGTGCTGTCGATGTTGATTAACAGCACGCCCCCTTTGGTGGGCCTGATGGGGGCGTGCCTCCCTGACGGGGGCGTTCCCACGGGAACGCCTCCCGTCAGAAGCCGGCCCACTGACATCACTAGTGATGTCAGTGGGAGTGATTTTGGCTCTGATAGAGCCAAAATCACTCTGGAGCTTGCGGTTGACCATCGCGGCCATCAAACTGCACGCTCGTATAGGCTGTGGGTGGTGACCCACAGCTATACGAGCGTGCAGGAGGACGCTCCATTTTTATGGAGGGCGGCCCTCATTCAGAGCGTGCGCTCTGCTCAGAGCGTACGGCTCTGAATGAGGGCCTAAGTTGGGCCCTCTCGGTGCACAGTGAGTCATACAACCTCTTATTATCCAATTAGAGCTGTTGTGCCTCCTCTGTATCAGTTTGCAGCATAGTGGCATATGACTGTGACAAAGCTTTACTCAGGACTAAAAGGCGCGAATTAAGCTGGCGGCGAAGTGAATAAATATGAGGGGAATCTCCAATTAAAGGAATACACTTTGGGGGTAGCTAATTGTAATGAAAACCATGAAGGAGCATGGTCAGATATGACTATGTTTTCATATTGTGAAGTTTGGAACCTGGTGAGTAAAGAACTAGAGACCAACCAAAAATCTAATCGAACTGATGAATGATGAGGATGAGAGTAAAATGTGTAGTTGTGTGTGAGGAGATGTAGGTGTCTCCATGTGTCAACTAAAGTGAGGGAGTCAATTAGTAACTAATGTTGGAGATGTGCTGCCTCACCAATCATCAGATGTTCCTGCTCTGTCCAAACTGGGCGAAAGCGTGGTATTAAAGTCGTCTCCCAGGATAAGGACACCTTCCACCCAATCCTAAAGTCTAGTGTAAAGGTCAGAAAAAAAAAAAATGCACTGTTGGAGCCTGTGGGAGCATATCAAGTGACAAGAGTAAATAGTTCATCCTCTATAGTCAGTTTAAGAATTAAAAATCTACCATCCGTATCCAATATGCAGTCTATAATTGTATATCTTAAGGATCTACGGAAGATCACCACCACCCCTCATTTCTTCGATGTCAAGGATGCTGCTGTATAGTATCCTATCCAGGAGTCTCGAAGATTATTAGGATCACCATATTTCCAATGGGTTTCCTGTAGTACCACTATGTCAGGTTTAAACTTTTTAAGTTGTTGTAAGAGTTTTGCGACATTTAATAGGAGTGTTTAAGCCCTCTACGTTCCATGTTAAAAAAATAAGAGATATGGTAAGAACTTACCCTTGTTATCTCTATTTCTACGAAGTCCATAGGGTTCCACAGGATACCTTGGGGTATAGGCATAGCGGTAGCAGCATCAGGCACCATAGAGTTAAAACTTTAGCCTCCCAGGATGCACTGGGGTCCCTCATCTATACCCCACCCCCCAGCCAAGGCCATCAGTTTTGTAACAAGCCAGAGGAGGAGAACAAAGAGAGAGAGAAGAAAGTCTGGAACACAGAAGAATCACATTCTCACTAATAGGAGACGGAAAAACCAGTGACCAGATTAAAGCCCATCTGCAGTACAGGTACGACAGGGCGGGAGTCCTGTGGAACCCTATGGACTTCATAGAAATAGAGATAACAAGGGTAAGTTCTTACCATATCTCTTATTTTCTAGTGCAGGGTCCATAGGGTATCCACAGGATACCTTGGGGATGTCCCAAAGCAGTATACTTTTAAGGGAGGGGACGCTCCTGTGCTGGAAGGAGAATCTGCCGCCCGAAGGAAGCATCCTGAGAGGCGAAGGCATGAAATGCATAATACCTGACTAAGGTATGGACAGAAGACCACGTGGCTGCCTTGCAAAGCAGAACAGCTGAGGCACCCCAGCGAACTGCCCACGAAGGACCCACAGACCGAATAGAGTGAGGATTAAGAGAGGTTGAATCAATCCTGCCAAAAGTTTAGTGGCAGGTCAACCTTTCTTATGGAAACTATAGAGGACAAAAAAAAAAAAGGAGTCCGATTTCCTAAAGGAACTGGTACGATCAACATAATTCCTTAGAGCACGTACCACATCCAAAGAGGCCTCACCAGCAGAGAGGACTGGGGAATTAAAGGCCGGTACTAGGATTTCCTAATTAAATGTGGAAACTAGATGCCAACTTAGGTAGTAAACCAGGGCGCGTGCGAAGCCCTACCCTGTCTTTATGAAAAATCAGAAAAGGAGGACTTGAGAGAACCCCCAAATCTGACACCCTTCTGGCCGAAGTAATGGACAGAAGAAACACAGTCTTAGCTGTAAGCCATGTGAAAGCCACAGAGCCCAGAGGTTTCAATGGCGGTCCTTGGAGACCCCTCAGGACCACAGCCAAATCCCAAGGAACCACTGGCGGGACGAAGGGAGACTGAATACGAAGTACACCCTGCATAAAGGTGTGGACATTAGGAAGTGTAGCGATCCTACGCTGAAAACTAGACTGACAGGGCAGAAAGTTGCACCTTCAGTGAAGCATGGCGAAGACCGTGATCTAAGCCAGTTTGTAAGAAAGCCAAAACCCTGGATATCCTAAGGACCGGAGGATCAGAACCTCTAGGACAACACCATTCAAAGAAAGTATGCCTCACCCGGTGGTAAATCCCTGCAGAAGAAGGTTTCCGAGCTATGAGCATGATGTTAACAGAGCTGGAAAAACCCCTGGACCTTAAGAGGGTTGACTTAACAGCCATGTGGTCAAAGCCAGACAACCTAGGTCCGGGTGCTGGAAAGGACCCTGAGACAACAGGTCCGGATGCAGAGGCAACAATATCAGGGTGTCGACTGAGAGACCCCGAAGATCTGAGAACCAGTGCCGTCTGGCCCACGCTGGAGCTATGAGCAGAAGCGCGTTGCCTTCTTGCTTGAATTTGCGAATAATTCGAGGAAGAAGGGAAAACGGAGGGAACAGATACGCAAACCTGAAGGTCCACCTGACCAACAGAGCGTCCACCAGAAGAGCCCCTCCGTCTTTTGTGATTGAACCGTACACAGGCAGCTGGTTGTTGTGTCGGGAGAACATGAGGTCTATTTCTGAAAAAGCCCCATTAGTTCACCAGTTGGTGAAATACTTCCCGGAGAAGAGACCATTCCCCTGGATGCACATCTTGACGGCTGAGAAAGTCTGCATCCCAGTTGAGGCCTCCTGGCATGAACATTGCCGAATTATGGCAGGGAGGTTGGCCTCTGCCCAAGCCAGAATGCGGGACACTTCTGTCAGTACTGCCCGACTTCGGTTTCCTCCTGGGCGGTCAATGTAAGCCACCGTGATGGCGTTGTCTGACTGTACCTGCACGGACCGTCCGTGGAGGACATGTGTTACCTGCTTGAGAATTTTGAATACTGGCCGAAATTCCAAGAAATTTATTAGAAATGCAGATTCAGTTGGCGTCCACCGTCCCTGAACGAAGTGTGGACCCGTCACTGCTTCCCAGCCCTGGAGACTGGCGCCCGTCATTAGAAGGACCCAGTCCGCAATTGACAAGGGGGGCACCCTGTTTGGGTGAGCAGTTAGTAGCCATCAGGCTAGAGACAGACGGACCTCTGGGGAAAGCACAATTGTCTGTGTTTTTAACCGATTGGGCAACCCATTCTATTGGTTGAGGATTAGCTGCTGCAGAGGTCTGGAGTGGAACTGGGCATATTCCACCATGTCGAACATCAACACCATGGAGCCCAGTAACCGCATTGCTGAGTGCACAGACACTTGTCGGCTGCGAAGGCAACTTCTGTAATGCAGAGATACTGTCCTTAGTCTTTCAACACCAGGGGATCTTTGTGACAAACAGGGCTCCGAAATGGAGGGACCCAGGGAGGACTTCTCTCAGTTTATCAGCTAGCCATAATTGTGCAGCACAGATATTGGTAGGTGCAGATGGCGCTGAAGGATTTCTGGAGACACTGCTAACAACAGGAGGTAGTCCAGATAGGACAACAGGCGGACCCCCTGCATTTGAAGGTGGGCTGCCATAACCGCCATGAGCTTGGTAAATACTCGAGGCGCAGTGGCCAGAGTAAAGGGCAGTGCCTGAAACAGGAAATGGCGGCTTAGCATCGCAAACCTGAGGAATTGCTGTTGCGCCAAGATAATAGGTATATGAAGGTAGGCTTCATAATTGTCCAGAGACACCATGAAATCCCTAGGTCCCATTGCCAATATAATGGAACTGAGAGTCTGTATCCTGAACCGAAGAACCTCAATGACTTGTTTAGGCACCTGAGGTTTTGGCCAGTAAAACCCATGGGGCTTGTGTACCAGAAAGAGAATCGAGTAATATCCCGTTCCGTGTTATCGTCCGACCTGGTAGGACGTCTTGTGCTCTAAGCCTGCTTGTTTGGCTTGGCAGATTTTCTGGTTGTTGACTGCCGAGGAAAGGACTGCACTTTGGACTTACCCTGGGCCCCAGAGGCCCAAAAGGACGAAGCACCAGACCCTGATGGGATCGGAGCCGATGGCAGACACGCGGACTTAGCTGCTGCCAGAGTTGCCACAATGTTGTCGAAATCAGAGCCAAAAAGGACCTGTGCATTAAAGGGCAAGCATTCCAAACACTCTTCAGAATCTGCATCCGCTTTCCAAGAACGCAACCCTAGGGTGCGGCGAACTGCCACGGCTGCCTCATTAATATACGTGGCTGAGTCTCTGGGATTGCCTACCAACTTCGCCAGTTCAGGCGACGAGTCAGAGTCCAGAGACAATTACAAATTATCAGCCCAGTGCTCCATGGCTGATTTTAGGCATATTTCAACCTAATGATCCGTGGCATGGAGGGCCTGGTAACGTAGTACTCCACACTAGGCGTGTGACATGAGAATCCACCTGCGGAGGAGTCTCCCACTTGGGAAAAATAATTAATGGCCAAGGGGTTTCGTTTTGGCCACGGGGGGTTCGCCATCTTCAATAACCAAGACCGCACGGACTGCCCGTATAAGGCTTGGCATATATGTTTTTGACTTAGACTTCTGGTCTGAAAGGTCAAAAAAATTTCACAGTCATCAAATGTCATATCATCATCATGCAGAACATTCTGAGACACTACAGACTGCAAAGATGACTCCCCCTTTAACACGACCGATAGGTGCTGTACCGAAATGGCCGTGAACCCACACACACAGGCACAGACAACACCTAGGTGGGCGAGAGCAGGAGACACTGGGGGCCATTCAGCTTCCTGGGGAACCCCTATATGGGTGAGGACCCAACCGACTGCCGTGATAACCCCTATGGGGCAACGCAGGGGATGTGGCCAGCCGACCCAAGCCCAACAAGACCAGGGTGTTCCTGTACAGGAGCAGACACAGTAACTGGGCGTGATATTAGAAAACACGCCCTGCATAAACTCCCAGTGTTACATTACCCTCCGCTATTAGTACATTACAAGTGGTACACTTTAGTAGTAGGGGAAAATCACGTTCACTCTCAGACATGATGAGTGTAACGGAGTGTATGTGACTTTCCTCACAAATAAATACATTTATAGTGAGGCAGTGACGACCCTGCAGCACCATACTGGAAGGGCTTTAGCAGAAGAAAAACAGGGATAGAAAATATGGCTGACAGTCAGAAGTGAAAGTACAGGCAGACAGCGCTAGCATTAAGTCACATACAATGCAGAAATAACTTCCTGCACTACCAGCGCTGAAATCAACTACACAGACACAGAGCCTGGTAGGAAACAGCGCAGCATACACTGACCTTAACGCTGCTTGAAGGAGAGGTATGCAGGGGGACCCGGACCACACAGCCACCAGCAGCAGCGTCCAGCAGCGCTTGCACATTATTCATAAAATGGCCACCGAGGAGCAGAGAGGAGGCGGGCACCGGGGGAGGAACGCTGAACACAGCCCGCCAGACCGCTGTGGAGAGACACTGTGCAGCGGGGGAGGCGCCAGCTGTAAACAGGGAAGGCGCGCTTCCCTGGCATGCATTTAACCCCAGGGACGCCGGACGTTTTCCGCTCAGTCGCGGCCCGCTGTCCCTGGGGCTTGTGGAAGTGCAGGTTAATACCTGGCTCCACTCGCAAGCCAGTCCCCAGGGAGCCCCCTGCCTGGGGGCTGAGGACTGTGTCTTCCGGCGGGTACTCTCCGCGGGACCCGCCGCTTACCAGGTCCCCTTAGATCCGGCCACAGTCCGGGTGGTCCAGGGTCACCGCTAGCCGTGACCCCAGGCCCCCACCAGCATCCCCGGATCGGTACCGGCGTGGTGAAGGATCGACAGCATGGACGTCTGTACAGACTGTCCATGCTGTACTGCTCTAGATGTGCAGCAACGGCTGCTTTTGGAAGTCTTCAGGGGCTGTAACAGCCCCACTCTGCTACATGTGCTCCGACTCCTGGCCGGGCACCGAAAAAACTGATGGCCTTGGCTGGGGGGCGGGATATAGAGGAGGGACCCCAGTGCATCCTGGGAGGCTAAAGTTTTATCTCTGTGGTGCCCGATGCTGCTGCCGCATCGCCTATACCCCAAGGTATCCTGTGGATACCCTATGGACCCTGCAGTAGAAATTTAGATTCTGCTGAACACTAGTGGAATCAGTAAATTAATGTGACATATCATCCTATACCTGTCTTGGTAAGTGAAAGAGTGGCAGAACTAGGAGAAATGTGACGCCCTCAGCCCCAGCGAGCAGAGCGGATCTACAATAAATCACCAGAATTACTACTGTAGAAAAACAAAACAAAAACATGACCGGCAATAATCATTGAAAAAATAACAATGCAGCCCTACAAATTTTAAATATTTTAAGAACCAATAGAATAAGGCCCAATGGGCCCATTTAAACACTTTGAGATGTGGAAATATTGATCAGAGAAGAGAAAAAATAAGGGAAGGGGAAAATTTAAGAAGGGGGGGAGGAGGGGGTGAAAAAGAAAATAGAAAAGTAATAAACCAGTGGGTAACCCGAGATTCCCACCATACATACCTAGTAAATGGTGAGAAAAGTAGCAAACAAACTAGATATGAAATACACACATTTGAGAGTAAACTCTCCATACTTATAATACAAAAGTATATGCAGTAAACTGGATACCTCTCAGTCAGCAGCATCAGTAGTGGATAAGGCTGATTACTGATTGCAGTGATTAACAAATAGTGGGGCGAATTTACAACTAGACCCCTATACCAACTACTGCAATATACACAAACATTTTTTTACCTGAGTATTGAAATAACATTTCAATTGTGTCACAGGTAATAACAACGACATATGTCTAGTGAGCAGTGTGGTAATATCATGTCACACAACTGATGAGGATACTCTCAACATAAGTCATCTACATTGATGACAATAAGTTGATCACGGATTGGGGTGATCAACTATAAGTTTTATATATTTATGATCAGGCACGTCAGACTCCTCACCGGATTACCGGACTAATTATTATTTTAGGAGTGTTGAATATAACATGTATGCTTGATGAGTCCAATCCATATGCTCTGAGAATGAACCAATAAATGCACTTTGTTTTATTGAGACACACTTATTAGATTTATTTATTAACCAGTTGACGATACATTAACCATCTTTGCATGATAGATATACAGTCTCACAGGAATGTGATACATTATGGAACACTTGGATTAAGTAACCATGATATATGGAACCAATGTGTTTTAAGAGTGTTTGAATTACACATATAAAAGGAATGATTGGATAGCATTTATTTAGACTGAGAGTGGACACAACATTCTATTTTCATGTTAGTTTTGTCTTTACACCAAAAACACAATTTTGCACAAAAATATTTCGCTAATATTTTAATAGGATTAATTAAAGTTAATTTTTAAGTTTTCCTTTTTTCTTGGGTTACCAAGTAATGATACTTCCATAGCAGGATGCTTCTATATTAAATAGTCCATGAGTACCCCTATTTGGAACACTTTTTCTTTCTAAAGTATATGTGTGATTGTTCCTGTGTGCACCCCCCTTTAAGTAATAATAATAATTCTGTATCAACACTAATATTATATAGGGGAAGGACATTGTAATATATAGGTCTGTGTGGACAACATTTAGTTTATTGGCTCAGTAGTAGGACTAGCAGGACCAAATAGAGAGTCCAGGAAGACCTTTGCAGGCATTGGAGAAACAAAGTAGTGCTGTTTACCATTCTGCAGGATCCTCAATTGTGCAGGATACATTAATGCAAATTTTAAACCTGCATCAAATACCACCATGCATATAGGGGAGAACTCTTTTTCTCATCGCTACTTGGTATAAGTAGTCTTGGAACAGCAATAATTTGTGTCCTTGATACACAAGTCCCTCATACCTACGATAAGCATAGAGAATGAGAGTCATGTCCAGGTAGTTCAGCACCTTCATTATTACGGGACGAGGTCGATGCTGGTCATGGTCAGAGGAACGATCTTGGCCTATGCGGTGAACTCGCTCGATGAGTGTTAGAGGAGGTGGAGCACTTGAGCTCAGAGGGTAGCCAACGAGACACCAAGTCCATGAGATCTTTTTGTTTTACAGATTCCGGTAAGCCTATAAGGCGCCGGTTGTTGCGGCGATTTCGGTTTTTCAAGTCCTCTAGTTTATCTTGTATAGCAGAAATCGCAGATTCTTGTGTGCGGATTATGTTTTGTGCTTCTGCCAACTCATCTTCCACATTGTAGATACATTGTTCTGCCTCTGAAGCGTTGCCCATGTTCCTTAAGTTGCAAGATTGCGGAATCTATGGCTTCTTTGAGACCAGTTTTTTATCTAGCAGGGGAGAAAGAAGCTTGGATATTTTTTTGAGCCTTAGCCACCGAAGCAGTGCTAAACTGAGCCGGGTTGGGAACTCCATCTAGGATGTTATCGTGGGGGGTGAAGCAGGAAGGTTAGGAGGATGAGGAGGTTGTAAGCTTATCGTTTCCTTTAGCAGCCTGACCCTTAGGCGCACGCTGTGCTCTTGCCACATACTTCTTCATAGTACAGCAGAATGGAGTGCAATTAATGCAGGAGTCACTAGGGGGAGTGCAAGGAAAGTCCAGCTATAGGTTGTGTGGAGAAATGGATCAGAACCTACATACAGTGAGCACAAGCTTTAGACTGCGGGAAGGCAACTCTGGATGTGGTAGACCTGCCAGACAGACCTACAGTGCAGACAGACAGGAAAAAGCTGTAGGGGGAAGGCAGACACTATGAGTCAATCTGGCCGACTTTCAAGATGGCGGCAGCAGGGGCTGTACAGGGAGGAATTAGCCCAGAGAAGTCAGCTGAGAGCCCCACTGACCACCCAGGACAGGTAGGCACACAGGCAGCCACTGGTAGAGGGAGGGAGATTAACATGCCCGGCCGTAATCCAATATGGCAGCCGCGGGCACCACCGTTGTAATGTGTGGCTGGAGTATACACCACCCAGAGACCCTCTGATATCTTGTGGGGTCCAGCATTCTTCTCCAGACTGCAGTGCAGAGCGGTGGGAACCCTTTAAAAGTGCAGCCACTCAGCTGGGTCCGCCCACCGGAAGTCTCATAATTATTTCTGAAGAAACCTGTGGGAGAATTTATTAAAAATTGGGAAATTAGCCTGTACTCAAAAAAAAAAAAAAAAAAAAAAAAAAACACAACTTCAAACATTGGCTAACATTATACCGTAGATGTCTATTACAGTCCAAAGTAAAATATTTTGTTATTTTACAATGTTTCAAATGGCTGATTTTTTTGCAGTGAAAAAAAACAGAAAGCTATTTTTCTCCATTAAAATAAAAGCTCTAGATACATTTCGGGTGCATAAAAGTGGAAGCAGGTTGATTTTTGCGTCATTGAAGCCACTTTTAATAAAATCTTTAAACATCTGATTCACTCCACTACCGTAGTCCTTATTACATGGTTGGACCACACCCCCATTTCCCTGACCCTTGAGACATCATGCCCCTATTTTAAGCAGTGTGTGTGGCATCTTAAACAAATTCTGGCTGATCCACGCTGTAAGTCTCAATTGGTTGAGGCGATCAATTACTATTTTTCCTTTAATGAGACTCCCAAGGTCTCCAGGGTCACAGTATGGGAGGCTCATAAATGCGTATTACGTGGGAACTTATTAAACTAAGCTCAATGCTTAAAAGCATGAAAAAGCAAGTAGGAAACTTGCCCTGCTCCAACAGCTGAGTGTTGGAAATGACACTAGTCTTCTCCTTCCCCTCAGATCCGATTGAGAGACTAGGGCCCTCATTCAGAGCCGCTCGTTAGCGGCAGTACGCTCGTTCCGAGCGATGTTTGCACATCTGCGCATGCGTACGGTTTTTAGTACGCATGCGCGAACCAGTCAGTGCGGCCGAAAATCGTTGGTACGCAATATAGCGAGTGCCTGCTATTTTGAGTGACAGAATGAGGCGTATGTGGGTGGTAACAGGGGAAGGTGTTTGAAAATGGGGAGTGGAGATCCGAACGCAGGCGTGCTTAAAGGTCAAAACGGGCGTTTTATGGGTGTGCATATTTAAAACAGCAGCGTCAGTGACCACGTCACTGGGTTATTTTTTAGCCAGAACTGCTCGCAAATTTGTGGTAGCAAACACCAACCACAAGAATAGCGAGCAGTTCATACGCTGGTCGATGTACTCGATTAATCTAATAAATAGCGGACATGACGTAGGATGCGAGCGGCCAGGGGGCGTTTTTAACAAATAAACGAGCGTATGTTTTGCTCGCTCGTTCAGACTTAGAGGTGTGAACAGACTACAATGTGCGTACGGATCATTTGAATAGCCACCCCTTGTTTTTAAACGAGCGACCACAAATAGCGAACGGCTCTGAATGAGGGCCTAGGTCTGCTCTTAATGCCTTGTTCTTTGACGAAAAAAAAAAAAAAAAAAAAATAACTGACTCTGTTTAATCTGCTGTTTTACAATGGACTAATAAGCCGGGTATTTTACTTGCTAGAGCTTTGCGGGCACAGAGCCACTTTGTACATTCAATTAGTCAGATAATGAAGGGGCACAACACCATCTTACCAGTGATATTGTCGACACATTCCACATCTATTATACTAAATGATTATAACCTAGGTAGCCCATTGTCTCCGGAGTTACTAGCTTCTTCTCAGGAACTTGTGGCCCAAACCTTCACAAATCTGGCCATCCAAGGTTGTCGAAGGAGGAAAGCACCTGGTTAGACTCTCTCCCCCTTTTGGAGCTCAGGGCAGCCCTCAAAGGCACACCTTCAGGAAAAAGCGCAGGTCCGGATGGCTTCCCCATAGCTTATTACAAACTTTTTAAGGACTCCCTCTGGCCCAAAATGCTCGGAGCTTTTAATGCAATTACGTATGAGTGGGTTTTCTCCCTAATCTTGAAGGCCCTCATTACTGCAATTCCTAAGTCAGTTAAAGATCCGGCCCAGTGTGCCAGTTATTGCCCGATATCCCTCCTTAATACCAATGTTATACTGTTTGCAAAACGTATTGCTGATAGAAATAAGTTGTTGCTTTATAACTTAATATACTCGGGTGAGGTGGATTTCGTACCAGGCATTGAGGCACGGGATGCTACTACTAAACCTATAGCTCTCATTCATCTGGCGGCTCAATTCCAGTGGTGATGCTTTCAACGGACACAGAGAAGGCATTTAATAGGATCAGCTGGATATTTATGGAAGGGGTTTTAACACACTTGGGTCTTGTCCTGTAGGCCTCCAATGTATATGGCACTTTATCGCTTCCCTACTGGCCGGATTCGGATCAATTGGGCCTTTTCGGACCCGGTCCAGATAAAAAAATGGCATTAGACAGGGGTGCCTCATTTCCCCATCATTTTTATATGATGTATGGAAGCTCTTGTGTGTACCATCAGACTCAATCCAAAGATCACTGGTTTAAAAGTGGGTGACACACTATAAGCTAGTACTATTTGCAGACGACCTACTGGCGGTCTTGCCTAAACCAGTTGTTTCAATCCCCTGACTCCACTCTATTGATTTGCTCAAACATTCCTTCCCCTTTACCCAGCATGCCACTAGCCTCAAGTACCTCGGACTTAAACCACATACTGATTCTTCCCGTCTGTTTGACGGCAATTTTAAAACTGTTACTCTTTACACTCCGCTCTGAACTTAGAGATTGGGGTGACAAACGAGTCTCGTGGGTCGGTAGTGTCAGTGTAATTAAAATGAATGTCCTCCCTAAGTTTTTATTCTTCCACCAAACCTTGCCTATTCATATCCCCAAGTTTGGGTTTCGGGATTTACATAATATCGTCAGAGACTTTCTATGGGGAAACAGAAGTCCTTGGTTTCAGCACGGAATCCTCTTTAGACGCCGACACATGGGGGGGGGGGGGACTCCAATTACCACACTTCTCAGCTTATTACGATGCGGTTTTGTTGGGTAGGATAATGGAGTGTTCACCGACAAGTGATACCAAGCAGTGGGTCCACCTTGAGAATCATTCCCTTCCCATACATACTGCGCAGGACCTCTGGGAGGTCCAACATTCCAGTGGTCTCCCATTCCACATTGGCATAGACTCCAGAAACTAATATGCGTGTCCTCCATATTCTCCCTTCTGACCCCTCTTTTTAGTAATCCTGACTTACCAGCGGGTGTCACCACCTCTGCGTTTGCCATTTGTAGGTGCCAGGAAGCTGCAGCAAGTTGGCCAGCTGGTGGTTTGGGGGGGGGGGGAAAGAAGAGGGTCAATTGAAGCATTTTCTACAAAGGAGTACTGTTCATGCAGCTAGTTCCAGAGCTTTGACTACCTTTGAGGATTTGTGCCTGACCCCTTTGCACCCAGGGCATTTTCTCTCGAGACACGATGGATCCTGATTGAACACACATACTCTACCCTCCCCATGTGTGCTAAAGACTGGGAGCAAGACCTACAATTGACTTAGAGGATTGCGATTGGAACAGAATTTTTCAAAAAAACGTTTGTTACTCTGATTGTCTCTCAATTTAATGTTTTGTCGCGCTGGTACAGATTGCCCTCTTACACTAGCAAAGATGTTTCCTGGGCTACCAGATAAATGTTGGTGGTGTGATATGGAGACCAGCTCCCCACTGTATATTTGGTGGGACTGCAGTCTTACGACCCTTTTGGAACCAGGTGATTTCTATTGCTCTGTACCACTCAATGCCTCTTCTTCAAATTCTATTTGTAATCACGATTTACCATTTACTATACTGCCCACTTCACTAGGAAGTGGGCAGAATGCAGGAGAAATGCCTACTGTACTCTCCATCCAGGAGAATAGGCATGTATGCATAAACGAAAACCAAACTTTTACTTAACACAGCTTATGAACACCTTAATGCCAATGGCACTTCAAGCTTTACTAAACACAAACTGCATTGCACAGACGACTATTTGGTACCATGCCGGGAAAAACTTCCTACTGAGACTGATGGAATGTTCATATTAAGAGAATTAATGCCCGAATTGCTGAACCGCACCCAGAAAGCGTGGGAAGACTTTATGGAAGAGAGCCAAGCGCCCACAAGCGTTGCCTGGTCACTACCACAGAAATTAAACTATACAAAGGCATTTTGTCACTAGACGCTGAATTAACACGTGATGCAATAATGCCTGCACAGATCACACTGCACTTTTTAATTCCTTAAAAAAAAAAAAACAACACACAACACACCATTAAAATTTCCTTTCAGAAAAAAGTGCCATGCATTGTTTAATTACTTTTTTATAAAACAAACAGTGGTCATTTGTATATGCTACACCTCTAAATAAAATGTGCCAGCAAACACTACGCTTGTGTGGAACATATTTTCCCCACACAAAAATTGGTGATAATCACCCCAAGCAGAACAGCAGGCTTTTTCTCTAATAACAGCATTAATAGTAAATGTCTTGCTGAAATAATGAGCCAAATATGTCGGAAAAAAAAGAACATCTACTAAATTCATTACTACAATAAAAATATACAAGTAGGTTATGTTACCTACAACAGACTTTTTAATTTTCACATTGCAGCATTAACTTTTTTTTCTTTAAAAACTTTATTTCACCGGGTAAATAGTTAACAAATAAAATCTGGATATATAATAAATATTCCTGTACAAAAAGAGAATTCTATAAAATCTGTTTATTAATTACATTTTATTCTGGCCAACACCACTATCAGTACATTTAAAGTACTAACAGTTAGCAAAAGTGTCAAATTAAATTGTTCAGTAAACAAAATAAGTGCTTACTCAAATGATATTTCTGTAAATTTAAGATTAAAAATTAATCTGGGGGCACTTTGAACACATCATACTTTTAACCCATAGAGAATCAATGGATAAATATTTAAAAAAAAAATTCCATCTAAAAAATATGAATGCGTTACATTAATGTGGTGCACAAAACCACTGGAATTTCAAGTTAGCATACCATTACAGTGTGCATTCACAGCAAGAAAATACAAAGCTGGCATTGTTGGGTGACAAGATATATACTTATGGCAGTGTAACAACATAACACTACATGAGCAAAGTGGACACCAAAACATCAATCATATGTTCTTGTTGAAAATGTAATTCCAAAAGCATGGTCATTAATATGGAAATGATTCCACCTTTGCTGCTTTAACAGCCTCCACTCATCTAGAATGCTTTCCACTAGTCTTTGAAATTCTATATATTTGTAATCATTCAGCCATAAGATAAATAATGAGGTTGGGAACAGATGTTGGGATATAAAGTCTGGCTCTTTGGTCATAGCTCAGTGTAGGTCAAGTTCTTCCACATCAAAGTCAGCAAGCAATTTTTTTTTTTTTTCCCCTGATGGACCTTTGTGCACAGGGCACTGTCATGCTGAGACAGACGACCTTCCCCCATACAAATG
Organism: Taudactylus pleione; assembly: GCA_031769625.1. Classification (NCBI taxonomy): domain Eukaryota; kingdom Metazoa; phylum Chordata; class Amphibia; order Anura; family Myobatrachidae; genus Taudactylus; species Taudactylus pleione. Next base: position 399,824 of record JAUIMM010001567.1, read on the forward strand.
TCACAATGTTGGAGCAACACAACTCTCAAATATTATTGTATGCTGTAGCATTAAGATTTCCCTTACAATAGAACTGAAGGAACCTATGAAAAACAGCTTCAGACCATTTTTTCCTCCACCAGCTGACAGTATGAATTGGGCAGGTAGCATTCTCAAGGCATCTGCCAAAGCCCAATTCCAGAGAGTTTAGTGTGGTCACTCCAGAGACTGAGTGTCCAGTGTCGATGTGCTTTACCACCCTCCAGATGACATTTGTCATTGCGCATAGAGATCTAAGGCTTATGTGTGGCTGCTTGGCCAGGGAAACACAATGTCGAGATGAATAGTTCTTGTGCGGATGCTGCTTTCAGATAGCAGGGAGGGAGGTTTAGGGTCCCTGTCGGGATGCCGGCATTGGGATTCTGACCACCAGGATCCAGTTATGTACATGGTAACAAACTGAAAGTTAATCTGCCATGGCCCTTATGCATCACTAAGAAAAAAACAAAAAAACCACACACACACACACACACACCACACACACCCCCCCCCCCCCCCCTGCAGTAATCAAGTACAAGAGGCTGAAAACATAACTTCATAGAATGAGGGTAAAATACACTGGGTCTGATTTTCATCCACAATTTTGTTAAAAAGACCAATTATTCTCTCTACCCCACTCTCTAAAACAGATTCAAAAGATGCATTCCACCCCTGACTATCTACCGAAAATGATATATGATTTATACAAAAATGGTATCAGCCAATTATTAGACAGTTATATAAAACAATTTTTTTTCCAAAAAGCAATCATAAGAACCCTCATTTTCAGGAGAGCAGGTAACTAAGCTTTTGGACTCTACTTTTATTTAAAGTCAAAGGTTTTTCAAAACGTAATTTAAACATAAAAAAAAACAAAAAAAAAACCACAATTCTAATTGCCCAAAAATGTGTAGCGTCAGCTTCTAAAATTCATTGAAATATCTAATCTCAGGCATGGAATCTTGTGTTTGTCTTTCAGAGATTAAATATCTGCAAAACACCTGAGGTCACAAAACATACAGCAAAGTTTACAACAAAACGGAGTCAAACTTTGCAATCAGTTTTGTTGATGGGCTAGCCCATACTCTTGTCCATGAAACCAGGCGTTCTGATATGAAGTGTATGACCTGCTGCTATAGTTTCCACTAAAATGGTCTAGTAAAGCAATGTTGTAAATTTTGCATGCTTGGCAAAAATAAACCACGACTTTAAAGCCGAGCTTTGCACTATATGAGCAGAACTCCTCCTCTCCAGCTCCATGTGGAAGGGAGCCAGTTCTCACATTGCCTGGACCATTTGTGGCAGCTGCTTTTCTTAACTCCTTTCATTTAACAGATGTCAAACCAAAGGTCTTTTTTTTTCCCCCACCCCTACGAAAAGAGCATTGATTGTTCATTTCTGCAGTATGAGTCAAACACAAAAAGTCAAGTCACAAGTGTGCTCCACTCCAAACCAGAATAACCTCTTAGAAAACAGATACTGGGTCCCATATTTTGCAGACAGGATATGATATGTCTCAAATTCAAAAGTATTACTTTGCAATGTGTGCAGAAAAACTTGTTCAGAACATATCAATAAGTGACAGACCTAAATGAGCAGAATTAAAAAAAATAAACAAATCACTATACTTAATAACTGTTGTTCAGATTCAACATATAAAGTGAAGCTCACCACACAAACAACAATTATTCATTTGTTACATAATCTATTAAAACTCTTACAGGGGTATTCAATATGGGTGCGATAACATCGTTTTTGCGTTAATATCGGAGGTATGACGTCATTATCGCAGGTTTTACTTTTACACCGTACTCAATTTCAAAGACTTTTCAAAACTGCGATAAGTCTGATAAAAAACGGGGATAACTTTTCACCATTGAATAGGTGTCGGAAAAAAAAAAAAAAAAAATAGGGACACCCCCAAAAATTTATAAAGTGGGGTGAAAAATAAAAAAATGGGAAAAAATTGTTTAACAATAGGGAAATAGGTTCAGGGCTATTCTGCAAGTATGTGGCAGATGTTTTCTAGAATAGAATTATAGCGGCAGGTGCACAAATGCAGAATTTTTAAAAACTTACTTTAGGGACATAAAAATATGCTAGTACTCATTTTCATGTACCCCAAATTTGATGGGACCACTTAAAAAAAAAACGAAAAAGATAACCTAAGTGCTCTTCTGCATCACTTCTTCAATGTCGGAAAAAACACCTGCTGCGGCTATTTAAATCCCCGACTTTCAATTAAAGGCTAAAACGGGGGTACCCATAGTGATCCCCCATGTTTTTACTACTTTAGGGGGGTCTTACAAGTTTTTTGAGGAAAAATTCGTAACTTTACGCAAATCCAACTTCGGAGTTTCCCGATTTCGTTAATTTTATATTGAATACGGGTATAAGCGGGAGCGCGCCCGATACTTTAACGCAGGTAAAAACTCCGATATGAAACGTTAACTTCGACAGTGAAGTTAACGTTTCATATTGAATACCCCTCTTAAAGTGACTAGCATCATTAAAAGTAAACTTAATGAAGTCCTTTGTATAAACTTGTAGATATAAGAACCAAGGCAAAAAAAGGAATAGTGTTTTTCAAATCAACGTTCATTAAAACTATTGTGCTGCACTTATTACAGACGTGGCCACATACCTCTTACTTCCTTGCGTATTAAACAGTCCCTCTAGTTGTGCCATGCCGAGGCGTGACTGTAGCACTGAGCACCTTTTTGTACAACTTTTTACCTTAACGTGGCTACACACCTTTCAGATAAATCTGCAGATGATGGTTGTTCATACACACTGAACCACCATCATCTTCCTTCTGTGCGCGGGTCACCCCACAGCTGCGAGTGTGCGGGCAGCTGATCGCCCATACACACAGCACAATGGACAGATATATCTGCAGTCAGCTGTGCTGCACAGCGATATGTCTGAAAGATGTAGTTTAACTTTACTTGTAGCGCACAGAGGTAAGATTATGTGGACACATCTGTAAATCAATTCCTAAGTGACGAATGAATTAAAGCAATCATCCTTTCAGCTCAATTTATGGACGATAAGCTGCAAAATGCAGAACTTACAAGCCGTTAGAAAAGCAGTTCTGCGGAATAGCAAAATCCTTCAAAAGATGATTAAAAGTTGTAGCACTGCAAAACTGGTTCGGTCCACGACAAAACTTTACCGAAACTTTGCTCATGTCTGTTATGTGTGAGCAGTCTACGGTCTTATCTTGGAGCTCATTACAGGTGGAGTCTCCCATATCCAAATATTCTGAAATACTGATTTTATTATTTTAGCATGACAGAAGGTGAAACCTTTGCTTTTTGATGGTTCAATGTACAAACTTTGTTTAAGGCACAAAATAAAAAAAAAATAAAAAAAGTATAAAATTACCTTCAGTGTATGAGTATATAAAACAAATGCATTTTGGGTTTAGATTTTGGTCCCATTCCCAAGATATTAAGGTATGCAAATATTCCAAAATACTAAATATTCCGATATCCAAAATACCCCTGGTCCCAAGCATTTTGGATATAGGAGACTCAACCTGTATAATTTTCCTAGTATCTCCATAGTCAGTGAGAGGGTCACTGTTCAACTCGCCATTTGTTTTTCCTGCAGAGAATTGCTTCACTGGAGGAGTGACTATTACACACACATTGCCCAGTGTTTGAAAAAGTCAAAACCTGTGTCCTTGCATAAGAGCATCTCATTCAGAGGGATCAAAATGAGACCGTAAAATTCCACTGAACAGCAAAAAAAAGAAAATAATATTTCCTGGTGGGTTGAATATATAGAATGGCCCATAGCATAACAGAAGCAGACATAGTACTTGCACTCAACTTCTCACTAGCTGAGGATACAATTTCTTACACATTCTCAAATCAAAACAATTTATAAATACAATATCAATCATATATCTAGTAGACGACTGCCTGGCCCCTGACTGATCTCGAGCTGTTCCCCTTTCTTCCTGCAAGAACAATCAGAGAACTCTGCATGGGATGTATTTGGGAGGTACACCCTCACATAGCACAGTCCTTTTTGTGAAGGACACCTTACTCACATGAGTAGGATTTTTGCAAACTGACCTCTACTTCAAGGTGATATAAAAAAAAAACTCTAGAACAAAAGTTCACATGACAAAGCCAAGAACTGTTGATTGATTTGAATAGCTGTATGTCCTCTATTCACATCTGAAGAAAGGGATAAGAGTGATGTTATAAGTATGGATTGCATCAATAAATGTGCAAGTCTTCTTGAAAGATACTGCAGTCACATAATGAGACAATCTGAATACTCACAGCTGTGCATAAAGGGGTCATTTCTAACCATAGGTAACATTGCTTGGAAGGTTGTCTACCTGCTCTGGCAGAAAGAAGTCACTAAAGGTTTTTTTTTTTTTTTTTTTTTAAACTGCAAACTGCAGAGATGTCTGGAACACTTTGGAATTGGTTCTATACAGATGTGTCCTCAAACTATTGCTGCAGTCACACCAAACAGCCCATCAAAGGTGCACTAGGATCTGTACAACTGACTGCACCTAGAGTCTTTCTTCCAAAAATGCATCTTAGTCACAACGCAACTAAGATGCACCAGGAGATTCACGGATTAGTTTGATATAAGACACTTTTATACCTATGTGCGACTGAAACTGTATACAAAGTTGCTATAATGCAGCGGCCACTGCTTTTTCCCACACAAAGTTACGTTGTGCTTTGTTTAGACTCAGTCGCACACAGATATACAAGTGTTGCATATAAAATTAATCAGCAGCATCTCCTAGTAAGTCTTACTCACTCCAGGCGTCTTGTGCCGCATGGTGTATTGTGGCTAGGTGTATGAGGATCAGAGCATGGCCAAGTAATACTGTAACTGGTAGGAGGACAGATATTTTGCCTATCACCATACATACCTGAAAGTTAAGTAACTTTCAAGAGCTGGTTCCTTTCCTTACCCTCAGTCTACTATCCAGCAGTGGCGTATCTAGGGTAACAAAACACCCCTGCCGGGTAGTACAAGTGCTTTTGTTTTGGCAGCCAATGAGAATCAGACACTCATTGGCTGCTGCGCCCTCGGCCGAAGCTGGGCTGGAGCTCACTCATGAGCTCCACCTTCCGTCTCCCGCAGTGGTTGATGGGACAGACGTCACGACGTCGCTCCCATAGTGCAGAGCGGGCCGGGAAGACTGCGGCGGGCGCAGGTAAGTGGTTTTTATTTGTGTCTTTGTCCTATATATGTAAGCAGCACTTGCACTGCATAAGGGGCACTGCTACTGGGGGCATTAAGGTGCATATGGAAAGGAATGTTCCAAGTGACAAGAATCGATGGTGTGTCATGTTGCCACGACCCCATTTACCAGTGACCATGCACCTCATGTCACGTGACAACACCCACTTGTTCAGCATGCGCATACACTTTGGGGTGGGGGTGGCGGGGCTGCCTTTTTTAACCTTGCCTTGGGCTACAAATACCCTAGTTACACCACTGCTATCTGGTCTAGATTAGGAGTTAGGATGCCAATAAAACAATATTCCTCAACATTGAATATTTGCAATGTTACAAAACAAGGCAATAGCACAAAATTGATTCCCTCTGTACATAATTTTTATTATTTACATAATACAATATAGCATAAATGCTGAATAGCATGATTATGTGCAATACATAAATATGAACTATCTGTACACATTTGCATATCTAGTAACTCAGAACAGAAATACAAAGGTTTAAAAGCAAAAATCTGAGGTTTGGAAAGAAAGAATATAATGAACTGGGGACAGAACACACAAAATTAAATTTTAAGTGAGACTGAGTGAACATACATAACTATTTACAGATGAGAACAGGCAATACCACAATACTACTCTAAAAATTGTACTTTTGTCTAAAAAGAAAGGAAGAGGATAATAAAAAGAAAAAAAAAGAAAACACAAGTTTCATACAAACCTTCCATTAGAACACAGAAGTGATATTACCAGACAAGCATCAGTGAAGTTTACTGCCTTTTCTAGAGTAGTTTTTTGTACAAAGCTGTAGATAATGCAGCCCATGCAATAAAACCAAGACAAATACAGTCCTACACCCAGGTACAATTGAAAAGTAGAGGTGAGCAGCCCTCATTGTGGTTCCTGGTAGCACTTATGGAAGAACAAACATTTACACACACATCAACCTTATAAGAAAATGGATCTACAGCAGCCAAGTAAGGTATGGTTTTCATGCAAAACTGTGCAATTGAATCACATTGTAAAACCTCCATTAATGGGCAAAACCATTTTATAGATTACCTTACTAAATTAAAGGGGAGGGAGAGAAGAATTACGTAAAATTGGTGTACTCGGAATACCGAGGATGAAGCCCTTGTCCCAAGGATTACAACTATGGCTCCATCAGGATATAGATTGTTGGGATAATGTGCAAGATGACCTGTAAACCACCCTGGCACCATTTCCTGGCTGCCTCTAACTGTAAGCAAAGACTACTGCAGAGACAAAAAAGGCACAGTGGGTTCACAAGGAAACGGATAATGCATCAAAATCTTGCAGGAGCATAGATGTACCCACACAGCTAAGGTACTCGCTAGAATGTGCAATGCAATTTCAAGAGCTTTAAAATATATTAAATATAGGGTACGATATTCCAACCAACATTTGAAGCTCCCTGAATTCAAAATGGGATCTTAGAAGAAATGAGCAGCTGATCTAATACAACAAACTTTCACAGAAATAATAAGCTGAATTACTGCTGAGTGTTGGAACCACTGAAACATATCCAGCAAAACCTTCTGAACGCCATATATTCAACATGGCAATCCAAATACCAGGAAAATGCTCACCCTTATGAAGTGTTAAAGGCAATGAGGGAAAAACCATTGGTAAAAGGGCAAACCTGAAAGACATCTGAATTATCTCTGTGTGGACATACCTTTTACCATGCAAAAGAATATTTCCACACCAACAGTACAAGAAGAGTGGCACTCAGGATATGGGTCACTCAGCACTGACTGTTCAGAATAATGAGGGAAAAAGATGCAGTTTGTTATGGCGCACACATAGGAGACTTTCTGGAAAGACAGGTTAATTTAGCAGGCATGTTACTAGTCATTTGTTTGTCAACGTCTGTACTACAAGCACAATATATGTTGCAGGCATGCAGATTTTAAGCCTACATTTTGGCACATTCACTAGGTAATTCCCCCAGTCAGATATGCATTCAATTAAAAGGGTGTAGGCCAGTGCTGATCAGTCCATGTTCTGAGAACCCAGGAACACAAAAAAAAAAAATGGAAGAGGGCTGTATCATCTATTCATCCAATTTAGCCTGAACACACACTCAAACATCCTAAAATAGAAAAAAAAAAAAAAAAAAAACACCTCTGGATAACATCAGAAAAAAAAAATGACCATGCAACTGCTCTTAAATGTTTCCCTAGGATATATTAAAATCAGAACCAAAAACGAAAAAAAAAAAGGAAATTCAGTCTTCACAAATTGCAGTTTATATTCTTTGAATTTTTTCTGCCACAACAACAGGATTTTCTTTCCTTATTTTTGCTGCAGCCTCTGCTTTATAGTCATAAGGGCAGTTGTGCTTGTCAGAGTAACGATGAAGTCCACAAAACAGATTCCCACAACGGCAGTCAAACCCTGCAGAACAAAACATACATGTGATTAGTGAGTACACCCAACAGGATTGTCATACTTTTCCTGATCAGACACAAACAGTAAATCATCAATAATTGCTTTCAGTTTTAACTATAAGAGTTTAAAGATACATTTGTTTTCTGTACAATAGAATTCAACATGATTGCATTTACTAATGAGTTGGAATTACCCCTATTGCCAAGTTGAGCAGTAATGTTCTATTTACGTCTGGTTGTACATACCATACTACAAATAACTAATACAGTAGATATTGGCATCCATATATTTAAATATAAAAAAAAGGGAATAAATATAAATAGAATGATTACCTGTAAGACCAATCTTCTTCCGGCACATAAAACACCGGTTTTTCTTTGGTTTTGGGAGCTCTGGTGCCTTTTCCTCATTCTGGGATGTGCTTGGCTGAGATACTGATGGGCTTGGCTGAGTCACAACTGAAATGAGTAAAACATACACTGACGCAGGTTCATTGGGAGTTTCTAGAAAACTTCTGAACCTTAAAATGTTGCTATCAAAGAAATGCAGTTTCCACATTTTTCAGCAAATACACATCCATCAACGCAATTACCACACTATTAAAGCAGTAGACATCTTGTTTAGTGTTCCCCATTATAGCCAGCACTATGGATCTCTACAGGTTTCATTTTTTACATGTACAATGCCAGGAATAACTTTTTTTTCCCCCCACACACTACCAAATGTTATATTGTACTGTATAGGGATAGATGGGATGCTTATCAGCATAGCAGAGTAGGAGTGTTGTTACAAAGTACGGTATCATGCCCATGTAGGTTTCTGATGGCAGTGTGCAGATGGCAGAGTATTCTAGTGTGTGATCTCCTTGATCACACCATTATGGGCCCTGAAGTAAAGAAGTCAGAAATCCAAGGGCATGGCTTTAAATAGCATATCATGAGCTGCTGCATCCGGGTTCTTCTACTATTATGCAAGGTATCTGAATGGCTAGAGTAGCTTCCCTTCCAGTAGGCAAGTTTTACACTGTGCTGTAATATTAAATATACTCGATGTTTTAAATTGCAAGTTCCTTACTTCTATGTAATTGCTTAATGTTGTGACATTACACACAATGATTTCTTATTAAAGTGTATTTTTCTACCGACACTTAAGACACTGGGTAATCAGAGAGCCATCATATTGTTTATTTGTAACGATAATGGAACAATGCACCCTGCATTCTGATTCGGTCGGAAACGACTTATAGGGCCGACAGCGTCCTAGTGCGTAGCCAGCCTTAAATATCTGGTTTATATTTCAGCGGACCCAGCCACTATTCATCTTATGCAGGAAAACAATATAAAAAATGTAAAATATTGTACCTTTTAAAACAATTTATTGAAAAGATAAATTAAGACCGTAGGATATGACAGACCCATTGTAAATACAACATACCTGGCTCTGAGGTTTCTGTTTTTGGAGAGGTCACATTGTCTTCTCTTGAAATGCTCATTTCTGTCATTTGCTGAGTTACAGGCAAGGCAGCCACATTTCTATAAACACAGAAAATGCCATCCTACAATTCATTCCTTTTCACAGAATACCTGGAATGCTTACACACTACCTCTGCACTCTCATTTTACTTTCAAATATACAAAGTGGTTAAAGTCGATGCAAGAAGGGCTATTCAATGTATAGAGAATATCTAAAATTCACTGACATATGTAGCTAGCTGAAATATGTTAGAATGGATGAAAATGTTAAAGCATTTCTTTATTTAAAGTACAGACTATATTAAAGTAATCAGTAAAACCCCACAATTACGAATGCCACAAATGTAAATATAGAACATCAGTGTAAACCAAGGCCTTTTAGGTTTTATAAAAATATAAAATTTACCTGCTGTGCAGTTAGTAGTGCTCTGTCATGGAACACATTAAAGATCATTGACCTCTATAGTTAATGCACCCTCTTTGTTTAAATACACCATTCTCTTGGAATGCAGGCTGCACTATATTGGGTTCGACAAGCATTTACGTACAGCCAAAGCAAGTACAGAAGACATGGATCATCACTCCAATCAAGTTACTCTATAAACTGTGATCTGGCCATTCCAATCATTTCATGAACATAGCTAAATGCACTGTAGGTAACCCAAGATGGTTTTACCTAGCACATAGAGGCCATTATTAACCAGGATGTAGCAGTGGAGAATGAACTTGCAGTTTCCATTTACCTTGATTTGTCAGATTTGCTGCCAGCATCACTTTCACAGTTGTTTAGTGCAGTTTCTACTCTCTGTATTGCTGCAGATTCTGCGGTAGGACTACTTGAACCACTGGCTGCTCCTAGATTAAAAAAAAAAAAAAAAAAAAATAATGCTCATTTTTAAACTCAATACTAGCACATCCCACCAGCAGTTTCCTCATACAGGTCTTATTTGCAATTTGCTCATTAATATAGCCATACATGTGGTCTATAGTTTGTATACTAGTCAATGCATTAGTATGAACAATTTCATGCTTTTTGCATTCAAATGGTATCACCCTATCCAGAACACTAGCCCCATTTATAGTAAAACACAAAACCATGAGTCTCTCCAAACAAAAGACAGTCATTAGCTTATGTATGCACAAACACTAAACAATAGTGTCAACCTGGTGACATCATTAGACATTTACACTAGAGCACATCAGGGCAGGGTTAGAGAAATTATGACCACCACCACCACCACCACAAATGAACATAAGTAATACACCATAAGCATACTATTTTAGTGTGTTACAGTTTGGGGTGTTTATATTATTTTATGTAGATCACTTGATACAAGCATCCAAACATTTGTACAGATATGTCTCTACATACACCTTTTTGGTGCAACATGGTGAGACCCACAGGTAGAGACTTGTGCTGTATACTTTTAACTCCATTTTGCGTTTTACCATGCATATTGTGCTAAGTACTTAGGGTTTTTTGTTGTGAAGGAATTGGGCTAAAGTCACATATTAATCATGATGGACGGCGTGGGTCACTTGTATTGGGCCTGCCTTTTGCTTTTTTACCCTAGATTGTATAACATTTCATAAATTTTGCATCTTCATTCACTTCGTTTACTAGGTAATTAGGATTAATGTTTTGACGCGGCTAATTTGCAAAGTCCATGGTACGTTAAACGGGGCTATTTGGCACTATTTGAGGGTAGGAGCAATCAAAAACACCACATATAAAAAAAGAAAAAATAATAATTTGTTATTTAAGATTAAATGTTTTTAGATTAGTACTGTAGCTTGTTTTCATATCAAGAAGTGGTTTTCAGATCATATTACATAATATGCTACATTCAGCCAATTAGATCCCTAGTGACAACTCTGATATTACAGTATTTCTTTTTACATATTGAAGTGTTGTACATTAACAGTAAACAGTGTTCAAGTTAATAGTGTGTGACAACTTAGTTTGTAATAAGGACTTGGATGCCTGGCACTCCACCTCAGTAGCGTACAACAGTCCAGGTGTCCCTCCTGAAGCAATGTCAGAATTGCCGATAAACAAGTAGAAAAAAAACTGGATGGCACTCCGGAATAAATAAATAAATATAGAAAAGCGCAGACCACTTTATGTGGATTTCACATAGTGGTCTATATTTATTCCGGAGTGCCATCCAGTTTTTTTTGTTTTTTTAAAAGTGGATTACCACAATGAAGGAAGAAAAAGTCACACTAACTATTTACACTAGACATTTGTAATCCATATGCTAGAATTTCCCTACATTTTATGTGTTTAACCAGTTTCACTGCCAATGGTTCTATGTGCATACGACAAAATCTAATGCAGGAATCAGGAGAAGGAATTATAACTTGCCAACACAAACTTGACAGTCAATTGAAAGTTCTATATACAGGCATATTCGGAATCTATTATACAATACACTCGGGTGTAAGGGGTATTGCAGTTGATAGCACATTGCTCAAAATACAATCGAATGTAAGAGTTTCTCCATTCTTTTCCTGAAAAAAAAACCTAAATTCCAACAAAAGACATTTGAGTATACAGTCAGGTGAATAAATATTGGGACATTGACAGAATTTTCATATTTTGGCCTCTGTTCACCACCACAATGGCTTTGAAATTAAACAAACAAGATGTACTTTAACTGCAGACTTTCAGATTTAATTTGAGGGTAATTACATCCAAATCAGGTGAATGGTGTAGGAATTACAATGGTTTCTATATGTGCCTCCCACTTTTTAAGGGGCCAAAAGTAATGGGACAAACTAAACAATCCTAAATCTAATGAGTTCTGAAGCATTTGACTGAATATGAGCATATAATATTGCCCAAAACACTTCAGAATTCATTCTGCTACGTTTGTCAGTCACATCATCAGTAAATACAAGGGAACCAGTTCCATTGGCAGCCATACCATGCCCACGCCATGACACTACCATGCTTCACTGATTAGGTGGTATGTTTTGGATCATGAGCAGTTCCTTTCCTTCTCCATACTCTTCTCTTCCCATCACTCTGGTACAAGTTGATTTTTGTCTCATCTGTCCATAGGATGTTGTTCCAGAATTGTAATCGCTTTTGTAGATGTGTGGCAAACTCTAATCTGGTCTTCCTGTTTTTGTGGCTCACCAATGGTTTGCATCTTGTGGCGAACCCTCTATATTCACTCTTGTGAAGTCTTCTCTTGATTGTTGACTTTGACACATATACACCTACCTCCTGGAGAGTGTTCTTGATTTGGCCAACTGTTGTGAAAGGGTTTTTCTTCACCAGGGAAATAATTCTTCTGTCATCCACCACAGTTGTTTTCCGTGATCTTCCGGGTCTTTTGGTGTTGCTGAGCTCTCCGATGCGTTCTTTTTTAACAATGTTCCAAACAGTTGATTTGGCCACACCTAATGTTTTTGCCATCTCTCTGATGGGTTTGTTTTGATTTTTCAGCCTAATGATGGCTTGCTTCACTGATAGTGACAGCTCTTTGGATCTCATATTGAGAGTCGACAGCAACTGATTCCAAATGCAAATGTCACACCTAGAATCAACTCCAGACCTTTTACCTGCTTAATTGATAATGAAATAATGAGGGAATAGGCCACACCTGTCCATGAAATAGCTTTTGAGTTGATCATCCCATTACTTTTGGCCCCTTAAAAAGTGGGAGGCACATATAGAAACCGTTGTAATTCCTACACCGTTCACCTGATTTGGATGTAATTACCCTTAAATTAAATCTGAAAGTCTGCAGTTAAAGTACATCTTGTTTGTTTAATTTCAAAGCCATTGTGGTGGTGAATAGAGGCCAAAATATGAAATTTCTGTCAATGTCCCAATATTTATGCACCTGACTGTATATTTGTCCAAATAAGAGGCTACAGCCACTATGAACTGTCACTAGACAAAAGCTGGGAACTCTGTATGCTAAATGGAACACTTAAGGGGCAATTCAATTATTTTTATAACATCTAAACAGTTTTGGGAACCCAATGGAGTAATTCAGTTGTTGCTCCGTTTGGGCGTGAATAGCAGCAGATGCACAGTCAGAGCGCATGTGCGCGCCCAGAAGAGCCCAGTTTATCTGTAAAAAGCAGCTATTTAAGTCTAAAGTACTGCTTTTGGCGTCAGAGTGCCTACTTATCATACATTTCTGCTCAAAACTCGGGAGGCTGTGAGAAAAGTGTGCAGCTATTCGGGTCCAAACAGAGCAGCAATTGAATTGTGCCCAAAAGAAATAGCTGCAGGAAAATACAATTGAATCTTCCCCTTAGAATTAAATAGGCCTGTTTAGAATAGTTAATCTGTACTTTTAAAAAAAAACCCCATATATTATATACACATACACTCAGCTGCTGAGCAGTCATTACCACACAAGTTTGGAAGGAGATTGCAGGCCTTACGGTGACTAAACATCTCCTTTTTACACAAAAACTGGTGACATTTTTGCCTTCCATTGTCAAAACTTTTGTTATTCGATTCTCTTAGGGGTACAAAGTCCCATCTATGGGACGAAACGCATAGGGTACTGATATTCCCTTCTGCTATCTGTGGGGCCTACCACCAGTGAGTTCACATCTGTAAGGGTGTTGGTGGGATAAAACATCTGTCCTTCACAAGCAGTGGGATTCTTGACATGCTATAAAATGTAAGCAATTGTGCATATGTGTGTATTTTAGCCAAATTAATATTTTTAGAATTTATGAATGAGAGGCCATTCGGCCATTTTTCTTGGTCGACTTTCTGGTGAGCGGGTGTATTTCCAGGATGAGCTCTCTCTCTCTCTACCTACACACACACACACACAAATTAGACCAGTGGTTTTCAAACTCACTCCTCAGGACCCCCACACAGGTCCCGTTTTCCAGGTCACCTAACAGGTGCACAGGTGTATTCACTACTCGCTAACACATTTTAAGAGATCCGTAGGTGGAGCTAATTATTTCCTTTGTGATTCTGTGAGGAGACCTGGGAAACATGTACTGTTTGGGGTCCTGAGGTCAGACTTTGAGAACCTGTTAATTACACAAACCAGGGGCAGGCATTGTAAACTATTAACAAATATAAGATGGCTTCCAAACAACCCAATCCCACCCTGATCAAAAAATAGGAGGAAGACTGCTTCTATTATAAAACAGAGCAACATCTGTAGAATGTTAAACAGGAACAAAATGTCAATAACTAACACCATTGTGTCTGCTTAGGTTTTGGAAGGCAGCAGTTTCTATACAAATCCATCACTTGTCATAGGAGACATTCACAATTACAAAAACAAAGAAAGAAAAACAAGTTTAGAAATGCAGAATATACACTTTCTACTCTCCCAAACTACAATACGGAGATTAGATGCTGTATACAGGAGTTATGGAGCATACACACGGTCAGATTTGTCAGATGAACGATTTGAACGATTTTTGACTGCATTAAAATGAATGGAATCGTCCAAGTCTGACTGCAAACACATCAGATGTCAGATATCGTTATCTGACAAACGGGAACGCGCATTGTTCATCGTCCAGGCATGTCAGATTTTCCTTCAGATATGAATGACTGAACGATTTTTAAATCATTATCGTTCAGATCTGAAGGAGAAATCTGACCGTGTGTATGCACCATTAGTTTAGTGACCATGTGCACATTTTATATTCTATCCCTATCACAATCATAGATAAATGATCTTAATGAAGAAACCAAAGATATAAAGAAGTGTGCCTGATAGAATAGAGCACCAACTTCCATCAATAAGGCATGAATAAGTAACAAACAAAAAATGAATTACACATGTTCTGGTATACATTTTAACTTTGCTTGCCATTCAATATAACGGACACCGTAATGCCAGATTTGGTAGTTTTGCCAATGTAAAATGGCATTAAGCTCAGGCTGGTGTCTCACTTTGTGGTATTATCATAAATACCATACAACCAAATGTATAAATGGGAAAGAACTATTTATGTTATGTATAAGTTATCTATTGAGTATCAATTCATTTTTTCATACACTGACTAAACACATAAATGTGTGCACAACAGAAAACAAATTCTACCACAGTAATTTATTAATTTCAAGTACATGGGCTGCCAGTCTAACTGAAGACAACTTACCCATTGGGCTGATTCTGCCACTGTTCTGCCTTTGAAGATGTTCTTTATAGCACACTGAGCACATTCCATTTGTCCTGGGGTTTCCATAAAAGCCACATCCTGTGTTGCACAGCATAGGTCCTGGAGTCTGGTTTGTCTCCTGAGCCATCTTTTTATGCTGTAAACAGAACCAGAAAAGAATCAGCATTAGTAATGGAAAGTGGCCAAAATCAATTGCATGACCTATATATAAACACGACACTTGACTACTTTGGTATCTGATGCCATTTTAATCACTTTAGTGGGTTCTTTAGAATAAAAGTATATAAATTGCTGCACATCCGGCAAATACAAATGTGACAAGGGCCACATGAGTGTACTTTCCATTTCTGCAGAAGTTCTATTTTAAAGCTATTGAAAGAAATAGATTATGATTTCTAAGGGCACGATTCTATGCGATGTGAATAGCCTGGGAGATAGCTCCCGGAGCTATTCAACACACCGCGCTGCCAAATCAGACTAGGATTGATTCTCGCATCCCCCGGGGATGAGAGCAGAAATCCGACAAAAGTCCCGTCGCGAGGCTGTTTTCTGCCCTTACCGCCGGGAAAACAGCATCGCGCCGGGAAGTTAGGTCGGGGAATGCCCGTTATCACGCCTTAAACAGGGTATTTAGTCGCGAGAACGGCCATTCTTTAATTAAACAGCACACAATTGAATAGCTCCAGGAGCTATCTCCCGGCGCTATTCACATCGCATAGAATAGAATCGTGCCCTAAGGGAGTACAGAAGACCATTTCATACACTCAGCTGCTAGTAAAGGGTACATAGTCACAAAGGAATACCCAAGTTTTTATGGAATGGGATTGAAATTCCTGTGGCTGTTTAGCGGATGCCCAGTGGGATTAAGATCCATCAGGGGCAGGCAAGTACCCTAACCTCCCCTGCCCCCCTACTAACCCACCCTCCCTCTCCAGTGCCTATCCCTAGCCTCCCCCTTAGTGCCTAACCCACCCCCAGGGGTGCATAACCCTAACCCCCACTTACCGATCCCTAAACCTAACCCTCCAGGGGGTGCCTAACTCTAATCTTTCTTTCCCCCCCCACCCGACTCCCTAATACTAAATCCCCCCACAGCTAATGCTAAGGACGCCCCGGATTTACCTTCGTTCGCGATGGCGTCCTCGGCGTTGGGATTATGATAGGCGTTAGTATTTTGACGCCTATCAGATCTCTAGCCGGCATTCCGCTGTCGGGATTGTGACCAAAATACCAAATAGACCAGACAACGCAGGGCTCGCATTAACTGGCTACCAGGAGACAAAATATACACAATGCCAAATATATTTTACGTGAACTCATCAACAACAGTTAGCATTTTTTCTTAAGTACAAAAACGTTCAAGAGTAAGGATTTATTTTGCGACAAGCATGGATATCCATATTGTATGCAAAACCAGTCTTTTCAGCTGCTCAAGCAAAGCCAAGGAATCACTTCCAGCATAACTGGGTCTGTCAGTACAGATGGAAGATGACCTCGCACACGGCCCAAGCCAGTAATTAGCTGACTAACCTTAAAAACATGCTTAATTATTCAATCCTGTCATTGGATTGGAGGGAACATTTTGGGGCAATCATGAGTATTTAACAAAGCTTGAAGACAAAATTGTGAGCGCAAGTATCAACTAATCAGCTCCCAACTGTCCTTTTTCAAACACAGCCTGGAAAATACATGTTAGAAGCTTATTTGTTAGAACTTTATTGTACTTCATTTTATATATCTCTCTTAAAGCTTTGATAAAAAAGACCCTCAGATATTGCAATAGTGAGCAAGAAGCATAATGCCATTTTATTTGCCAACATCCGACTGCACCCTGAAAGAAAAGTACTTTGTATGGTGAACCGTTTAATCTTTGACAGTGGAGTTACTTGACATCCTGTTATATATGGGCAATTAACTAGACCGATTCAGAAACGCACGCAAAAAACTAAATGAGATTCCATTGAAATAAAAACAAAATTTAAAATAGGCCCACATTATTAACACAACTATGATGCAGAAAAAGTGTATTGCCATACAAGATTCCCCTTTATTTCACTATACTGCTACCATATAGGGCAAAGCAGGTTACTATGACCTGAGGTAATGTAAAAGGACCATGACCCTGTTAGAAACCACCACTTTGTACCAAGCATTTCTGTTAAGATAACTGAAGTCAACTATACAAACTCTTACTTCTTTGCTGCCTTGCAGTAACGGGAAGAGAAGTACCACCTTCCAAAGAAACCATTCCTCAGCAAAGTGGCCTAGTTAATACATGAAATACTAAAATGTATATGGTTTAGCTCTGTATTGTAAGTACCACTAGATTGAACTAGGCTATAACCACTTAAGGCAGGGGTGGGGAACCTTTTTTCTGCTGAGGGTCATTTTGATATATGTAACATTATTCGCGGGCCAGGTGCAGACCACGCCTTCTCCGTGTGGTGTCACAGGGCGGGGCCACAATCACTGGTGAATACAGCAATGCCCAGAGCATCCTGAAAATGCTCCCGGTAGCTGTAAGGGAAGCGGTGTGATAGTCTGAAGCGTCCTAAGGATGCTCCATGCGGCACTGCTGCATAGATTCTGGTTGCAGAGTTCCATACTAGGCACCCTGCTAGCCAGGTGAGGTTAGTAGAAAAAAAGCTCAGAGGCCAGAACAAATGATTCCACGGGCCCTTATACGGCCCCGGGGTCTGAGGTTCCCCATCCCTGACTTAAGGTATGGAAGAAATGGGACTACTACTATATGCAAATAGCCAACAAAGTAGGAGTCGAGTATTTATGAAAACTGATATAACATGGAGGGGGCGACAACTTGCTTATAGCAGCCAGATGTTGGCAGTCAAATATATCTCCCCTGAAAATGATGGTATCAAACCTTCTAAACAGTAAAATTGCCCATAGCAACTAATCAGGTTTTACCTATCATTTATAGAATGTACTAGATAAAAGCTAGTTAGACACTGATTGGCTGCTATGGGCAACTTATCCACTCTTTAGAAGGTATGATACATTTGCCATCAGTTTCCATAAGTGCTCCCTAGGGTGGATATGATAACTCACAAATAAAAAAGAAAAATTAGAAACTGTGAAATTATTTATAACAACCTACATAAACCTCAGCAATTTGGACAGATTAAATCAAAAGAAATAGCCGAGCACGTTTGTTTAAAGTGCTCATTAACTGCACAGTTTCGCTTTTACTATTATTGGCAGAAAAAAAAAAAAAAAAACTACCACATTTATTAATATTATATATCTGACTTTATGTAACTGCTGTCTCAAAGCTCCATTAACAGGTAGTTAAGTTTGCAACTGAG
Organism: Taudactylus pleione; assembly: GCA_031769625.1. NCBI lineage: Eukaryota > Metazoa > Chordata > Amphibia > Anura > Myobatrachidae > Taudactylus > Taudactylus pleione. The sequence goes on from JAUIMM010001567.1 coordinate 418,406, forward strand.
AAACATTAAGAAATTGTGTGTAGTACGGATTTAGAACGTTTCATTTCTTTAAAGCAAAAATGCATGCCGAAACTAAAGATCTACAAAAGGTTTCACCCCCAACACAATATATTCTATCAAAAGCCACGTGGAGAAAAACAGTTATTGTGCCAGCTATTTAATAACAAGCCAGCATCTTGTTCATGGTCTAAAAATAACAAAAGGCAACCTTGCATGCAACATGGTCAGTGCACCCTCAGAGTGGAAAACAGCTCGCAATAAAATCATGCTCCCTTCTTGTTTTAATATTTCTCAGAAGCATAGGTCACGTGGGTGGGTACATGGGCTTCCGCCTGTCACAAGACTGTAATGTGACAGGCTGGCTGATCTGCAGGCTCAGACACACACAACCTAGTCAACAGGGGCCTCTGAAATCAGCTGCTATTTATATCTCAGATGCTAACTCCTACACAGCAAGGATAAGTAACTATGCCACAGATTGCCAACAGAGGTCACCATTATTTTAATGGTGGGATATTGAAACACACAAGATAAACAGAGCAGGCATTACACATTACCTCTCCCACAGACCTACAAAGTCACATGTAAATCAATGCAATATTTGTGGCAATGTACAAAGGTTAACGATACAATTCAGTGCAACCCCTTGTTACATTTATCTGGGTCAATGCAAATATTTAATGTTTTTATCTCCAAATTTTGCATATGTGTTTTAGAAACTCATTGTTAAAAAGGGGAAATAAGAGAAAATAGTTTGTGCCTACAGGTACTGATTTATTGCATAATAAATACTTGGACAAGTCACAAACAAAAACTACCTTTGTTTTGCTGGCAACTGACGTCACCCAACTGTGGGACAACCTCCTTGACCTTAAACAGACATACAAAGAACTGGCAGAACAAGTTACACAAAATAAGGACATGAGTGGGGATGCGCCAACCCCCTGGGAAACTGGGTTAGTTTAGTATGATAAGAATTTTTTGTATTTTTTTATCAAAAAAGGTGATTGCAGCACACGAGTCAGCTAAATAACTCAAGTTTCCTGGATACAAGGAGGGAAGATTACACAAGTAGCCTTAGGACAAACGATTGTCAAATACTTCAGTGGTGTTATATTTAGCAAGGAATACATTAAGGATAACCTGGATAAAGAGGACAAGGCATATATAGATGCCAGAATGGAAGTTGCCAGCTGCTCATAAGCCAATATAGCAAAACACTTCTGCACCATAGTAGCAATCTAGAATACATCGCTAACATGTAACAAGCTTTTCCCATCATACACTCCATATAAACCAACCAGCTACCGCAGCCATCTTATGTGTGTCTGGGGTATTAGAGAACACCGAGACAATAGAGATATGAGAGGGGCAAGTTGGGGGTGAGGGCTGGATGGAAGAGGGGACTATATGGGCACAGGACACACGTCCTGAACTAGCAGGATCTGGACACAAAGAGGTGGAGGAGGAGCCTGAGGCTGGAGACAAAGGAGGCAGAACCGGCTCCACCATGGAGACAGAAAGCCCCGGGCAGGAGAATAACACGGGCACTGGAGGCTGGAGCGTTGAAGATGTCGTTATCCCCTCCCCTAGCCCCCCCCCCTACCCCCCACACACAGCCCCACTCCCACTAGTGTCTTACTCCCCAAGAACCGCGGCCTGTGCCTGTACTGAAGCCTATGCTAAAGCACTGAGTCATTGTACGGCAGATAGGCACCCCGTCTTCTCCACCGTCAGCACTGGACGGGGCAGGAGGGCAAGTGGTGGGGGGTAGGAGCGGCGCACAGGTCCCTGGCATAGGGAAGAGCACTGTGACTGTACAAGCGCCCACAGAGCAACAAAGGGCCCACGGAGCAGCGCTGCCCCACATGGGGCGGGGGGTTATTCTTTCCCCGTCTGTAGTGAAGAGCTCTCAGCGCCCCCTCCCCCACGCTCAGCCAGGCTGTGTCGCCATATAAGGCGCTCCCCGTGCTGCCAGCACACACACACGTCACATAATGCCCTCCTTCCCTCAGCGCTTACATGATCGGGCAGCAGCCGGGCAGCGGGTTACGACCTCCTCACACGGGTCCGCTCTGCCCTCTCCTTTGTCTGCGGAGTATAGTGATAGTAATAAGAGCGAGTGTGACGTTATATCCTTCCGCCGCCGTGTGAACTCCTCCGCTGTAGCCACCAGGGTATGCCGCCACGGAGAGCCGCCCGTGTCCCCGCAGCTCCGGCAGCGCCACGCGTGCAATGATCACCTCGCTCCCCTGAGTGTCCGCTGTGTGTGTGTGTGTGGGAGCGTTGTGTCTATACAGCGCCGGGGGCGGGACCAGCTCTGTTCCCTCCCACACAGTCTGGCCACAGCCAATCCGGAGGCTGCTGAGTGTGTGCCCCGGGGTGGCGCAGGGACTTGGTCATACTGCACGTTCTGTGTCTTACAACATGGCAGCGACAGCGTCACGGCTTAGTCATGGTGGCCAGCTGTCTCTCCGCTGCCTGGCTGCTGCTTAGTATCAGGGCGGCTGCTGTTACACACTCTCTCACTGTCTGCTTTCTGTATGGTAGCAGCTTCCTGTCCGTCCTCTCCTCTTGCTGGACATGCAAAGTGCAGTGTCATGTAATAGCCCTAGTGGAGGCTTCAGGCGATGCTTTGTTTGTTTGGAGATTATAGTCACTTTTATTGTCCATGTTGATACATTAATCTACGGCTGTCCGTCTAAAACATGAGTAATGGATCTGTAACAGTCTAAAATAATAATCCAGGGACACAAGCCTGAGTTTTATACTATAAACATATACACTATGATATAACTTGTAATAATAATATTCTTATTAATGTTATATATATAGAACTTTTCTCGTAATAGTACTCAAAATGCTTTACATTTGCCTTTACAGCACAAAATACAAAACAAGCTTAACAAGGGAAATTAGTGACATGCTGGGTGAACAGGAAAGTCTTCCGTCTATTTCTTAACGATTCTAGAGTGAAGGCTTCTTAAACTGTGCGGGGAAGCGAGTTCCATAGAGTCGGAGATACAAAGCTGAAAGCTCGTCCCCAAATTAATTCCGGGAGATTCTAAGTACTGTTAATATTCCTTCGTTTATGGATCGCAGTCATTGAGTGGGTCAGTAAGGGATCAGAAGCTGCTTCAAGTACCTTAGGCCCTGGTCATGTAGGGCTTTGAAAGTCAGTTAGCCAATCTTGAAAACGATTCGCCATCTTACAGGCAACCAGTGAAGGGAGTAGAGAATAGGTGTTATGTGGCTGGAACGGGGCTGGTTGGGCCTGGCAGCTGCATTTTGTACCATCTTCAAGCAGCGCAATTCTTTTGCTGGGAGACCCAGGTAGAAGGCATTGCAGTAGACTAAGGGGTTAATTTACTAAAGTGAGAGTTTTTAGAAGTGGCGATGTTGCCCATAGCAACCAATCAGATTCTAGCAATTATCTTTTAGAAGGTGCTAGATAAATGTTAAGTAGAATCTGATTGGTTGCTATGGGCAACATCTCCACTTCTAAAAACTCTCACTTCAGTAAGATTACCTCTAAAGCCCCGTACACACTGGACAATGTGTGTACGGAGTGATATCGGCAGCAGCGGGGGGTGCCGGCATCGTCAAATCCATCCACACTTGCAACGATCTTCGTCGGGGGGGGGTGAAGTGGGGGCATGCTGCATTTGACAAATGACAATTACATGGCCCAGGGTGGGTACTGTTATCATACAGTGTAGGGACCACCAGTATCAGAGATGCCGTGAAGGTGGCCTGGTGGCTTATCATGTATTTCCAAATGCATGCAACAAATATCTCTGAATTTCTATTACCATATTGTTTTAAAGTATTGTTGCAGGTGAATTTAGTGTGCTAGGGGACACCCCCCTTCTGTTTTTTTTGTCTAGTGTGACCCCCTCCCTTTCATGCACCTGAAGAGTATTGCCAAATTGATTTGAGCAGCTTCCACTTTTTTATGCTTGCTTATGTTCATTAATGTGGGTCAGCTATATAGAATAAGAACTGAACCCTTATTTATACATGTGAATAGAACATAAAAAATGGATCAGACTTTATTATTCGCCAAATATGAGCCACATGTACTCACAGCCATCACTTCTAATTCCACTGCTGAACATTTCATCTCCACATTCTACAATGCACTGGCCATTGCAGTCCTACCTGACAACATAATTAGGTCATCTGCCATATTAATATGACAAGATAACCTAGCCACAAATTTCTCAGCTGGGGCTTCAACTCAACCAACTGAAGTGGCTCTAGTTTAGGCTATCCAGACACTCCACTGTCAGCTGGCTGCTATGCAGGATGTATGAACTACAAGCAGTTCTTGTGGTTCAGGCCCTAATGGTGGCAGCACCACTGGGAACTGTTCTACCTGATGAATAACAACCCTAAACCATTAATTAAAGACCATTAGATATATAACGGTGAAAGGACTCTGTTCAGTTTACCCGGTTCATGTCTTAATGCCAACTTGTATTCCACATGCTTCCCCAAACCTACACTACTTACTCTTTACAAGTGGGGCTAATTCTGACGTTGTCAAAGGGGGATGCATTGGCTTGGGCAACTACTTCTTTCTAGAAGCAAAATCCTATCCTGGATTCTCTGCTGTTGTTTTCTATAAGCATGTGGAAAAGCATTTGACAACTCTGTGCAATTACAGTGGCTATGCTATCAAACCTATGACAAGGTTCTCATTCAATATTGTAATATAATATTTAGTTCAGACAGTGGATGGGAGCTACTGAATAGAATATGACCAGTAAAAAGCATCACTACTGGATAGGTCTAAATGATGAGATAAAGGATGAATTTCCCCGTATAGATCTGCCACTAGGCCTAGAAGAATTAATGTTTTGCTGTATATATGCCATTACTGTAAGGAATCAGTACCCACTTCTGTTTATCCACAAATTACACAGCCCAACAAGAATAAAAACATGTTTATTTGCCAAGTATATTTCAACATATTAGGGTATTTTAGGGTTGCTAAATTCAAAAAGTAAAGTAATTTTTTTTAAATTGACTCTAGTTCTTGAGATAATGGATACCCTCATTAATAGGGAACTTAGTCGTGCATATGGGAATCGGAACATTCTAGAAGGTAAGACACACAAAAATTGTAGGTGTTCACTCCGTGGTCATTCTATAATATTTTCCCTCCATATATAAGTGATCAACCACCCAACCAGCAGTTAGTTGATAGCTGTCTATTGTGTTTTCTTGTTTCTTGTCCGTATAGCTGAAAAATTAGAGCCAACCTTGCAAAACTGATGTTATATTCAGAATCAGGGCCACAAAGTTACCACTAAATCACTCTAATATCATTGCCAATAAAATTAATGTTGATCAGTGTTATTTGAAAGACTTTGGGGACCTAAAATCTTCTTAAATCTGGATTTAAGAGGTAAGAATGGAAATTAAGAAGATATCTTCAAAAACAGGTGCTCCAATGAGTAATCTTTCCACAGCAACTGTATATATTGGGTAGAGTCAACCCCAAATAAATGACAAGAAAAAAGTGTTAGTGAAACAGCACTACTATGAAAGGCTTGAGTGTAAAACACAACCAGATGAAGTGTAATAAAATTGAATAAAAAATGTAATTTAATAATACATGAATACAGATATTAGTATAAGCAACTTTGACACATATAAAAAACAATATAGCCAATTGGCATAATGCACCTGATCTGTGGGTACTATTGATAAGTGTGGTAGATGGAAAATGGCAGTGTCCTGTTTCTATGTGACTCCTTATGGTGGACAACAATTGCAAGCAGTATGGTGGTAAGTCCGAAAGCAAATAGTCTCAAACCAACTCACGATGTACAGGGGTCCTGAATTGAATGCGAAACACAATCTCGCTTAGTATCATCCGATGGAGTGATGAGAAATAAGTGGAATATTCTTTGATGATGAATGGAAAGAGTCAGTCTCACCAAAGTCTGCTGTCCAAAGATGGCGGAGTCCACGGAGTCTGGTCCAGGTCACAGTGCATCCATTGCACAAATGTGTTAAGTCCAAGAGTTCCAAAAGAGGACGGGTGCTCCACAACTAACGCATTTCGCTGGATAACTCCCAGCTGTATCAAATTGCGCATGTCCACCTCAGTACATGCCATTGGTGATTATTATATAGATGGTTGAAGATTAAATTTAAGATTGGAACAGATTAGAAGACTACTTTTAATTAAAAGCTTCTTGTGCAGAATTGGTCAATTTAAAACTGTTTTACTCTGTTGGAATAGTGCATCCATTGCACAAATGTGTTAAGTCCAAGAGTTCCAAAAGAGTAAAACAGTTTTAAATTGACCAATTCTGCACAAGAAGCTACTAAAATTGTAGAAAAAAATATCTGGCTAATAACCGAACAATTGAAGGCCATTTAATGAAAATGTTTCATAGAAAATAACAATGCAGTTAATTATTACAGTGATATTGTTGTAGTTTGTAAATAAAATGTAAGCACAGGCACATTTCACTGTTAATTACTGGTTCCAAGGAGGTATGTGCAGTAGAGGGGCAAAAGATATATGCAGGGCTGCTGTGTGATTTTCTGGCAGGGCTGGGCAGGAGTCACTCCACCGTAGCGTAGATGCTGTGGTTGGAACCACGGGTAAACACGTTAGATGATTGCTGTTGAAGCTGCCGCAATCACCTGACGTGCTTCGCTGTGGCTTGACCCATGGCGTCGATGCCACGGGGAAGTACACATCAGAGGTCACTTCCTCCTAGTTGATTCTGCAGTACTGCAGCTAGGTGAGCTACCAAAATTAAGACCGCAAGCTACCTGGTAGCTCGTGAGCTACAGGTTGGAGACCACTGGCCTAGTGTGTACCCAGCATAAGAACACTTAAGGCCTTACATACTATTTGCTAAATTAGGGAAATGTATGTTTTAAACAATGTATCAATTTTCTTGCCTATATAGTATCTGCTGAGGGAGTTGAAATGGACTCGGTTAAAAGAAAAGACAGCTCCCCAGCACTTGAAAAGCTGTCCAGCATTTCTTAGGTTTTGCTAACTATTTTGATGGTTTATTAAATGCTTGTCATAGGTGTTCCAACCTATTACAATACATACACATAAGGAAGTACCTTTTAAATTGACCAATTCTGCACAATAAGCTTTTAATTAAAAGTAGTCTTCTAATCTACTCCTATCTTAAATTTAATCTTCAACCATCTATATAATAATCATCAATGGCATGTATTGAGGTGGACATACGCAATGGGAGAGGGGTGCGCCCCCCTCTGTCTCTTCAGCACCATCTGCCTCTGTTTCACAACCATCAGCCCACCAGCGCCATTCCCGTGTCTACACTCCAACACCATCCAACTGTGCCTCTCCAGATTACCCCCTTGTATGCTTCCAGCAGCTCCCTGTCTCTTTGTCCTCCACCAGCAGCTCACTGCCCCTGTATCCCCACCAGCAGCTCCCTGCCCTAACCCCTGTGTTCTTCAACAGCAACTATATATCTGCCATCGGCAGTGCAGAAAAGCCAACATGATATGTGTATGAACAAAGTCTACAGTGTCCACATCCCCTCTGAATCAGGCCCATAGTAAGGGAAGAAATGTCTGAGAAGTGTGAAATGTGGCTCTATCACATTTTAGTGGGTTTTTCAGTTTTCCTCTGAGCACACAAAAAGAATCCCATATCACGCAACTATCTGATCTCAGACCCAACAAGTGGTGTGCTACGTTTATACTTTTTTTGTTGTTACCAGTCTGTTTAGCATGTCACTACAGATTCATCTATGCAAATAGATCAAGTCAATCTTACCATGCTGCCTACAGTGGGTCCTTTAGTGTAATATTATTCCGTATTTACAGTTTTCAAAATTATCTTGATGTGAATATAATGGTTGCAGCTAGATGACTTGGTGTTCTATTAGTAAGATCTGTTTGTGTCTTTGATGGGCTTCCTTCACCTCCGTGACTTTACAAAACAGCTTTTTTGAGCTATTTCAGTCTGTTCCTCAAGACCAATTTTTGTGGGCAGAAGGCAGAGATAGTCTATAATATAATATTCCAGGTCTAGGGATTTAGTTCTAGAGATGGCTTCTGCAGTCACCATGTATGAGAGATCTGCAGCTTTCTTTGTACTTTGCTTTTTTTTAGTTATCCAGTTGGTTGTTGACTCTCGATTCCTGTCAAACCTTTGCTCCAAATCTCCGTTACTCAGCTCTCTCCTGGTTTGCCTCCGACCTGTCCAACCGCTCCTTGTTTATATCTACACCCACTTTCCTTTTACTTTCTGTCAATGTCATAAAGGGTCTGACCTTGGCTCCCTGCTCTTCACCCTCTACACCTCTTCGCCTAGTGAGCTTATCAGTTTCTTTGTCCTCTGATACCACCTCAAGATTGACAATACCCAAATTTACCTACAGGTATTTCTCCCATTCTGGCCTTTCCTGTGTCACATTCTGTCTCTTGAATATTTCCTCTTGGATATCACAATGCTTCCTAAACATAATTTTTTTTCAAAATGTTATTAATTGTCTTCCCTCAGCCAAGGTCTCCTCTCCTACTCCTCTTCCTCTCTGTTAATTACATCTTCCTGTCCTCTATTCCTTAAGTCTTATGTCTGGGTACCATTATTAAGTTTGTGCTTTCCACATCCCTCACATTCAGTTCCTCTACCAGTCCTGCCATATCAACCTCTGAAATATTTCAGGATCAGGCTGTTTCTCACCCTGGTAGCTCCTAAAACTATTATTCAACCTTCATCATATCTCATTTAGTTTATTACATTTACTAGGCCTTACAGACTCCCATCTCATCCCTCTTCCATATATCCTTAACCCTGGTGCACACCTCTCCATCACTCTTCCCCTTCTGCTCCTTCTGCCGCTCACTCCACTGCCTCCCTGTCCCTTTCAGAATTCAAACCTCACTCACTTACAGAGCCCTCAACCACCTCTCCTCCCTACATATGCATCCTCATTTCCTCACGTACTCAATCCTGCCCTTTTCATTCTACCACTGATTGCCACCTCACCTAATCCATGACGGCCACTTCCCATTCTCTCATTTAGGATTTTCCTGAGCTGCTCCCAACCTCTGGAATGCCATACCTTGTCTATTAGACTTTCATATTGCTTTGAAACGTACCCTTAGAACACACTTTTTCATTCTAACCTATCAATTATCCTCCTCTTAAGTGTCAAGCCTATGTCCTCCCCAACTCTGCCCTCCTCTCCTAATTGTCTACATACCCCCTTTCGATTGTCAGCTCATGTGAGCAGGGTCCTCTAACCATACCTACATAATTGTGACAATTGCATAATGTAATTATGTGAACTTGTTTGTATCAGTCTGTACTTATGTAACTTGTTTGTTGTATTATCTGTGTACGACGCGAAAAACTTTATTTAAATAAATAAATTAATTAATAGTAATGACAATTTAAGGGCTGGTATATGTCTTTGTTTATCTATGTTTTCCCATTTTTTAAAAGGACAGTTTACCGTCGGCAGTTATAATACTGGGATGTGGTTAGGAGCTCAGAGATCTAACAATTTGCATGTTTACAGCTCCTTGTCTAACTAGGCCCATTTTTGCCCATTTGTGACTGGTCCAACACCACAGCTCACTTTTGTGTCAGAGCTTGGGGAAAGTACAGCACAGTAAATATAAAAAGCTGAGCTGTTATTATCTGGCAACTTATGATAGCAGTCTTCCTAATTTCTCTTAAGACTACACAGTGAATTCCACAGCTGTCGTCCCCATTATGTGTCAAGAATTTTAGTTTAGCACCTCTATGAAGCACATAAAAAAAAACGCTTAATTTTTAAACAACTCTCAGACCATGGAACATATTATGGAACATATTTGGATAAATGCTTCTGAGGAACCATTAATAGCTACTTAAAAAATGGATACTTAAATATTTCCACTGATGTGGAATCTACTTGATTTGCTTGAGTTTGTTTAAAAGTGGTTATCAAACTGCTTTGTCAATTTGGCTTTAAATTTCAACATTTTAAAATAAATTATTAAGCTGTAAATTTCAGCAAGGTGAACAGACGTTTCATATAGGTTTCCTTGCAAACATGAAACTGGAACTCAAATACAGTAAAAAATATAAACATTGAAAATACTATAAAATGTAACATTCTAAGTTTGAGCAGGTCATATTTTATATTGTAAAATTTAATATTTTAACTGGGAGCTTTGATCTTAAACTTCAAACTCAAGCATGTCTATGACAGTCGAGTACTACAAATCAATCACCGTAAACAAGTTTGAGGCCCTCGAGTCAAATTCAAAATGCTTCTAAACAATAAAAGCATCAACTCCAGTAGGGATTGATGTATAAAGCAGTAAAAAGAATGTAGAAGTGGACCAGTGGAAAAGTTGTCCATAGCAACCAACAGAAGCCGATTAGTTGCTATGGGCAACTTCTTCACTGGTCCAATTCTCCACTTTTTCACTGCTTTAACCTGTAAATTGGGGGTAATGTTATATATTTAGGACTATCTTAGCCATCCACTTTCTTTTTAGGAATTGGCTTTTTTAAGTTTACGTTAGTCCAGCTCAACACCTCTTAAACCTTTTTTTCCAAATATTGTGAGGATGCACACAGACATTTACACTTCTCAAAATAATTGGAATTTACACCAGCTGTCATTTGGCACATATAAAATCCAATTTTAAAATATATTTTATCTATTTTTTTTTTTAAATATATTTAAGTTTTTAGTAGTCATGTAAAAAAAGTTTTGAAAGTCCCTGTACATTGTGTCTACACATTTCACCCAGTTTTGGCATGTTGTCAGGACAGACACGGCATATCAATAATGGGTTCAGGGTGAGCAGTCCACTCAGGCCCCTAGGTCAAGAGGAGCCCAGGCCATACTCTGCACCCCAGATCATAGTCAGGGGTGCAGAACCCCACATTTGATTCTCAAAGGGAAGTTTCTTTTTGTATACCACTCTTACTCCACACAGTTTTACAGCGCCAAGTGCACACTCCTACCCTCATTCCATATTGCTGTTTATTGTGGGTCCATTGCAGTGGCGTAACTAGGGTATTTGGAGCCCAGGGCAAACTGAAAAATGGAGCCACCCCCATGAGCGTGCACTGAAAACACGTGCCCACGAAAAGTGGGCATGGTCACATGCCACAAGGGGCGTGGCCACTGAAAAATGGGGGCGTGTCAACATAACACTCCACCATTTCTCATCACTCTGGGAACATTTCTATCCATTCCATATGCACCTTAATACTCCCAGTAGTAGTGCCCCTCTTCCAATGCCCACTATAGTAGTGCCCCTTATACAGTTGCTCCAGTAGCAGTGTCCCATGTAGTAGTGCACCCTTATACAGAGCCCCCAGTAGTGCACCCTTATACAGTGTCCCCAGTAGTGCCCCTTATACAATGCCCCCAGTAGTGGTCCGCCTATGCAGTGCCTCTTATACAGTGCCCCCAGTAGTGGTCCCCCTATGCAGTGCCTCTTATACAGTGCCCCCAGTAGTGGTCTCCCTATGTAGTGCCTCTTATACAGTGCCCCCAGTAGTGGTCCCCCATGCAGTGCCCCCAGCAGTGCCTCTTATTCAGTGCCCCTAATAGTGCCCCCAGTAGTGCCCTTTATACAGTGCCCCAGTAGTGCCACTTATACAGTGCCCCAGTAGTGCCCCTTATACAGTACCCCCAGTAGTGGTTCCCCCAATGCAGTGCTCCCAGTAGTGCCCCCTTTACAGTGCCCGCAGTAGTGGTCCCCTCTATGCAGTTCCCCCAGTAATGTCCCATATACATTGCCCCTAGTAGAGGTCCCCTCTATGTAGTGCCACTTATACAGTGCCCCCAGTAATGTCCCTTACATACATCACAAAGACACACACAAAACACAATTCTTACCCGATTCCCAGCTCCTGTGCCTGCCACCTTCCGTTCCTGTCCTTCCGCTTGGCACTATGTGAAGACATCATGATGTCTCTCCGTTTACCCATTGTGGGAGCCAGAAGGCAGAGATCATGAGTGAGCTCCAACCTGTCTCCAGCCGTGGGTGCAGCAGCCAATGAGAGTCTATCTGACTCTCATTGGCTGCTAAAACAAACACACCGCTGCCAGGTAGTATGAGTGTACTTCCTGGCAGTGGTGTGTTTGTTTTACTGTGTAGTGCAGTCCGCACTACACTGACTAAAATGGACCTGGCCCACAGCCGGCGGTGCCCCCCCGTGCCAACGGTCCGATCCGACAGCGCCCAGGGCATGAGCCCCGGCCAACCCCACAGGCTTGCTATACCAATGTAGTGTGAAATATATTGGTTCATATTTCTTTTCACTACAGTATGCATACTTTGCCTAAAAAGCTCGTCATTCAGAAGGTCTACAGTAAAATGATACACATGATTTTTTTATGATTTTTAGGGTTAGGTTTAGGGTAAGGCAAAAATAACAAAAAGAACATTTATCGACCTTTTGACTATGTTGACCATGTAACCCTGGCAATATAAATACATGTCTACAGAAGGATGGTCAACCTAATGAACATGTCGATCTTATTATTGTTGATAGTCAGAGCCAGTCAGCCTTGTGGTGTCGACCTTTTGAATGTCGACCTTTATTACCACACCTGTCTAATGATAGTATATATAGCATCTTTAATATAAAGTGAAATTACATGCAAACACACATAGAAATCAAATTAAACACAACTCTTGTATTTAAACTTTGTAACACTTGTAAGGGAATCGTCTGTCATGTATTAGTCCAAATGGAAATGTCAATTATGCTAATATAAATCATTAGCATAGTAGCTATATTACATGGAAACTGCATCTTCATGTAATATAGCTACTATGCTAATGATTTAAGTACTATCAGCTGGAGGACTCAATGCACAATCAGCCAATCAGAAGCAGCTAGACAGTACTACTGATAGACACCATCATTATCATCACTGTCTAGAGATATGCCTCCTAAACGAGTAAATGTATATATTTTTTAAATAGCTACATCAAAATATTTATATGTGATTTTAAATTATTGGTTGAATGTGGCTGTTCTGTGAGTCGAAGTTATATTATTAATACAGGATGAGCCACTTTATTAATACAGGGTGAGCCACTTAAAACCAACCCGCCTCAATCCCTTAGCATAACTATTGGTGGCTAGTGCATTCTTTTGTGATAAAATAGATAGGATGTGAGTCAGCCAGAGGCAGACCAAGAGTGTCTTGATAAAGAATTGATTAACTCGAAACGCATTGATCGGGAGGACCTACTACCTGAATATTTTTAGACACACTACCGGAGTAAAGGTATGACCATTTAACTTTTTTTTATATAAATCCCGGGACTTTTTTTTATACATTTCTCGTTACTTGGTCTGCCTAAGTGTTGCTTACCCCTGCAGTCTAATTTAACTTTTGATTAATTATTCTACTGTTTTTTTTATCTTTGTGTGAATAAAACATAGCTCTTTTATTAATATTGGAGTATATTCTGGAAATCATCATTTTTAAAGATACCGCTACATGCTTTCTACCAGCACAATAACTTGTGAGTATCGGTACGCATTATTATGAATGACCTATAAAGATACCTTTACAAGCTTCGTTACCTGTATATTAGTGTAAGTAAGGTACGACACCTCTGCAAAATACACTAGATATCAACTATACTTCACAAGTCAGAGATACTACTAATCCGTAGGAGTTTTAATTCTCATCCTAATAAAAAATACCTTTATGGGAAAATCACCTCCCTTTACTCAGTGTGTGGGGGTATGCTTGAATTTATCTTGCAGAGATGCATAAAGTATGTTGAGAAAGAGACTATTTGAATCTATGTTTTTCTTCAGTTTTTACATTATCTTCATTTATTTATTTGTTTGCATAAACCCTTGGTGAATCCAACCCACATTGAGGATGTGCCAAACAGTATACAGAATCCTTGTCTATATTGAAAAGAGAAGTATAAGTATACAGTATATCTGATATATACATTCACTCCAAGGTGACTAGAATTTTAGCGCCCTGACTCACATCATATCTATTTTTTCACTTATTTATTCTTTGATCTTTGGGATGATCATTTTGATGTGAATAGGCAGAAGCAATTTTTCTTTGTGTGGAGCGCCCTAAAACCTCTTATACAGTATATATCATTCAAACCATTATTTTGTGATGCCTTCAAGGTCAGAACCACGCATTTAATATTATGAAAATAAAAGTGCGCACTAAAGTAGCATCTTGGTTTTATATCCTTACCATATTAATTAATATATTAATTTTCCTGCAAAGCCGTGCCTGAGACTTACTGGTTTTAAGTGGCTCACCCTGGCTCACCCTGTGTATAGTTTATAAAGAATGGGTTAGCTGCAAAAAGTATTGGGAGTAAATTTACTGAGATTCGAGTATCATCAAGATTGCAATCTCAGCTGAGTTTAGGCATTTTTTTCAACTCGCAAATTTAATAAAGATAAACTCGGGTGAGTTTGGGAGAGATTTCTCTCTTTTCACTGTAAAACTCGGGTGAGATTGCAAACTCGAAAAAACTCACCATAGGCCAAACTCTTAAGTACTTTTCATGAAAAAGATACAACTTGGGAATTTACTAAGAAACGAGATTACAATCTTGGGTGAGATTGTAGCAAACTCGCTGATAATTTGAAGTTTCAAACACTCCACCTCCCGAGGTGCGAGTTTGGCAAAAACATACACAGATCAGTGTGATTTGTGTATGTTTCTGTATGTAAACACTATCTAAAGGGTTAAAATAATTTTAAAAAATGACGTAGGGTCCCCCCCCCCCAAAAGACATAACCAGCCCCGGGCTGCTCAGCCAGTCCTGGTTCCTAAAATTATGGGGAAAAAATGTGTAGGGTTCCCCCATATTTTGCACAAGGGTAAATCACCCTGACTCATTTGAGAGGGTTACTGACGTAGTAGCAGAGTCAGAGATGTACCCTTTTTCTAGGATGATTGGCGAACTAGAGAATGCGGAGCATGGTGGTGGCTCACCAAGTGGTGTGCCTCCCACTGAGGTGGGGAGTGTTATTGAGCCCGTGGACCACATGCCTGATCTTGAGGTCAGGAGAGAGGTCTTTGCTGTGGAGCAGTTGAATTACACTATTCTGGTAAAAGCCAGGGAGAATGTCAAGGTGATTCATGGTAAACCCATAGACCCCGATTGTCCTTTGTCATATCCTCACATGGCAGTATGTCAGGATTTGTTGTACCAGGTGACTAAGAAGGGGGAAGATATTGTGGAACAATTAATAGTTCCCAAAGCATACAGAAGAACAGTGTTAGATCTGGCCCAAGGTCATATAATGGCAGGCCACCTAGGGGTAGAGAAAACTACTGAGCGAATTGTGCAGAGGTTTTTTTGGCCTGGGGTCCATAAAGAGGTATCTGACTATTGTGCATCCTGCCCTGAATATCAGTATCATGCTCCAAGGCCACATTTCAAAAGTCCCCCGGTTCCGTTACCCATTATTGAGGTTCCGTTTGAAAGAATAGCTATGGATTTAGTTGGGCCATTAATGAAATCTGCCCAGGGCCATCAATATATTCTGGAGATAATGGTTTATGCTACCAGGTACCCGGAAGCGATACCATTACGCAATACGTTAACCAAGACCATTGCTAGAGAAGTAGTATTTTGCCACCATTGCAGTCCCACTGACTGACCTTACCAAAGGCAAACAGAAAGTCATGGTGGAATGGGGTCCTGAAGCAGAGAAGGCTTTCCAGGAGTTAAAAATAGCGTTATGTACCCAACCAGTTCTGATGACCCCTGATTTTGACAGAGAGTTTGTTGTATAAACCGATGTGTCAGATGTAGGCATCGGAGCGGTCCTGTCCCAAAGCAAAGAGGGTGAAGAACACCCGATTTTCTTCTTAAGCCGAAAATTAAATGTACATGAAAGAAACTATGCTATAGTCGAGAAAGAAGCATTGGCCATAAAGTGGGCGTTAGAGACTCTCAGGTACTATTTGGTGGGAAGAAAGTTCAGATTGATCACTGACCATGCCCCTCTGAAGTGGATGTCAGAAAACAAGGACAGTAATGCGAGAATAAAGAGATGGTTCTTGGCATTACAAACCTTTAAATTTACGGTAGAACACAGGCCAGGAAGCCAGATGGCCAGTGCAGATGCTTTGTAACGTGTCCATTGTTTGGGGGCTGTGGTTGTTCTGCCCCACAGGTCAAAACATAGGGGGGGATATGTGATAGAAGCACTGGTAAATCGGTCATTGGCAGGTACATTTGTCCTAGGTTTTTGGCCTATGTGTTCTAAAACCCCCCAGGAGAACTCTATTTTGTAAGCAGACCAGAGTATCGGCTTTTGGAAAAGCCAGCTTGGGTCCTGGGGGTGTGGATTTGAGGAGAGGGAGGGCTCCATCCACAGGCCACTCCAGGTTTCGGGCCTTTCAGCCTGGTAACAGGCTCATTAGGGCTTGCAGCTGGAAATGGCTAATATAAGCATGGTTTGTTTGTGACTGAGTGTCTCACACCTGGGAGAGCAGGCAGACTAGCCTGTTCAGAGAAACTTGGTGATAATCCTTGTAAGTACTGTGCATGTGTTTTGTTGATGGTGAGGGCAATAGGCCCTACCATTATTATAGAGAGGAAATCTGCTGTGTAGCTAGTGCCCAGCCGGCTTAAGACTTATGTTTATGTTTTGTTTATGTTTATATTCATTTGGCACAATAAAGACTGGCACCAACCAGTTAATACGAGAACCCCAGACTTGTATCCTGTTTCTACAGCTGCTGTGTGTGTAAAGAGGGAGTCCATCTACCCCAGGAGAGGGACCCCTATCCCAACTGTGTCACAATATATATAAAAAAACCAGAGAGATATATTCATTTAAATAGGATCATTAGTATAATTTCCCTGCATTGGTTATAAGACACAATGGCCCTCATTCAGAGCCGTACGCTCTGAGCAGAGCGCACGCTCTGAATGAGGGCCACCCTCCATAAAAATGGAGCGTCCTCCTGGACGCTCTTATAGCTGTGGGTCACCACCCACAGCCTATATGAGCGTGCAGTTTGATGGCCGCGATGGTCGTGTCCATCGCGACCATCGAAACTGCGAGCCGGAGCCTGTGGTTGAGGTTTTCAACCGCAAGCCCCGGAGTGATTTTGGCTCTATCAGAGCCAAAATCACTCCCACTGACATCACTAGTGAAGTCAGTGGGCCGGCTTCTGACGGGAGGCGTTCCCGTGGGAACGCCCCCGTCAGGGAGGCACGCCCCCGGCACGCCCACCAAAGGGGGCGTGCTGTCAATCAACATCGACAGCACGCCCCCTTTGATCAGACACAACGAGCGAAGGACTTTCCTTCGCTCGTCGCGTCTGGCGCATGCGCACGACGGAGCTCCCTCCGTCGTGTGCATGCTCAGTGCAGACCATCGATCCACTTGCGAGCGGACAGCCACTTGCGAGTGGGTCTGAATCAGGGCCAATGATCCCTATGGCTACATACATTTTCTACATACATTTTCTAAAAAGTATCAGTGTGTTTTCATCAACAAGTAGATCTTACTAACTGCTTTGGGGCTCATTTACATTTGAAAGTAAGTAAATTTTATGACACGCCTCTCACGTGTAGCAGTACACGCCCACTTTACCACTGCGCTCATAGGTGCTGCTTTCACAATCTCCCTGAAATGTTTTTTCAAAAGTAGGCAAGTATGGTAAAAAGTCAGTGAACAACTTGGTGACAGGTTTTTTTTAAAACCAAAATGTTCATATCTTATGGTTTCTATATATGTTATGGATAATTTACAAACATTATCTGATATGGCCTCTTTAGAAAGCAAAGTAAATATAACTGCCCTTGCATCGCATAACTATCATGTTCATCTGTTGACAATCTGCTGATCTGTTTAAGAAATTTTAAGCTATAAAGCAGGTGACAGATTAGGTAATACATTGTAAGGATTTGGAAATAAATATTTACCCAGAATTTAAAGAGGATGAGCAAATATTAAAGAAAATAGAAACGTTTAAGTGTTGACCTGTGTTCTTTACTACAACCATACTTTTAATATATATATTTTTTCATACTCAGGGGCAAATGTAATAACCTGCGGTTTGGGGGAGCTGGCATAATTCGGTTGAGAGAGTCATTAAATTTAAAGTGGCAATTAGTATAAAGGCAAATCGTGGGCTATTACATTTGACCCTCAATCTGCTCCATACCTTTATACACTGCTGCAGAGTTATACATTTAGCAATGCGGTACAGCTTTGTACTTGAGTGGGAGGAACTGGAGAGTTACCCGCCCTGCAGCAGAGTTCTACAAGAAAATGAAATAATCATAAAGAATATAAAGCATAATTTTCAGGTAAAGCTATATGTCATTATTACATGGTACGAAACCTACACTTAGGGGTACATTTGCTAAAGTGAGAGTTTTTAGAAGTGGAGATGTTGCCTATAGCAACCAATCAGTTCTACTTAACATTTAATTAGCACCTTCTAGAAGGTAATAGCTAGAATATGATTGGTTGCTATGGCCAACATCTCCACTTCTAAAAACTCTCACTTTAGTAAATATACCCCTTATATTTTGTTTGGCACACAAAATACACAACACTATATTCTTCTGGTGTTTGTTTTTTTCCCTTTCCATAATACCTGCCTACTCTCTCGGGACTGTCGGGAGCCTCCCGAAAATCGTGCGCCGCTTCCGGCACCCTTCAAGAGCAGGCAAGCCCCCCCGGAATGGCGCCCAACCCCCCGCGCCCGCTGCACCCGCCGCGATAGTGGGCAGTCCAGGGGTGCGATGCCGCGATTCACTCTGAATTGCGTCATCGTAGCCCCGTCCCCTGGTTTATAATGCAGTAATGTCGGTAAGTATGCTTTCCATGTTTGGTGGCCACAAGTTGCAAAGACCTCACAAGTGGTCCAGGTAAGTTTTATATTTTTTTAGGTATGCATTAGTTATTTGTTGAACAATATTGTTAGGTCCTCATTCACTTTGCACATTTAGATTAATCTTTTATTGTTTCCTTACTCTGAGACAATTGTGCCTTTTCCCATGTTTTCTAATTCATGAAACCATTAGCAGATTTTCTCAGGGATGGATGCCATCTATGTAGGGAGTGTTATTTTTCCAGGACTGCATGACTTATGTAATGCTGAATTTATTTTTTGTTTGTATACTTGAATGTTATACACAATGAAATGGTAAACACTCAGATAATTGAGCACTAGCACCGCTGTCACTTTATTGCAATTCATATGTCTTAGTATTTTATTTTAGTATCTAGGTTTTGGTTAAAAAATAATCAGGTCGGTCCTCGGCAGCACATGTAGGTCATGTAAAACTGGCAGTCGATGATAACTGTTAAGGTTCATACACACGGTCAGACAGAGCTTAAAGTGGTCTTAAAGAGGTGGTGGAACTCACCTTCCCTGCCGCCTACTCCCCACCACACACAAATTAGGTGGAGCTACTCTGAGAGGCCAGGACAATGTGAAGACTGATCTTTACACACACACACACACATTGTTGTGTATAGAAAACTTTAAAGTGAAAAGGCGGGGGCCTGGGGGCTAGAAAGTTTGGGGCTATGACAGTATGAAATATATTTTAGATGCTGTTTTAGCACTTCTGCCATCAGCAGTCTACAATGTTAGGTTACTTAAAAAGAAAAAAAAAAGTTATCTATCTCACCATCTCTTCAGCACCATCTTCCTGTGTTTCACAAGCATCAGCACCCCATTCCCTTGTTTTTACTCCAAAACCACCCCTGTCTCTCTCCAGCTTACCCCCTTGTGTCCCTCACCATCAGTTCCCTGCCCGTGTCCCCCACCAGCAGCTCCCTGCCCCAGTGTCTCCTTTCACAAAAGCAGCTTATCCCTCCCATGTCCCTCTAGCAGCAGCTCCCTACCCCTGTGTTTCCTTTCTCACCAGCAGCTTATCCCCCCCATGTCCCTCTAGCAGCAGCTCCCTGCCCCTGTGTTTCCTTTCTCACCAGCAGCTTATCCCCCCCCCCATGTCCCTCTAGCAGCAGCTCCCCTTTGTGCTTTCCCTGGCCCTTGCTTCTCTTCATGGTTCCTCAGTACACTATGCAGCAGCAGTGAAGGCATGATGTCACATACGCTGTGCCGCAAAAGGAGCCGCAGGGATGCAGGGCCACAAAGTGAGTGACAGGGAGGGGCAGGCCATTGGACGGAGGAGTAAGAGGAACATGGAGCCGGAAACCGAGGATGGGAATGGCGGCCACCACCAGATGGTGGTACTCTGTCTATAGGACTTCTGTTCAGGGACATGGCAGAGGGGGAACTAGTTACACCAACCATTAGAGGTGATGGAACTCAGTTCCACCCTGTTCCTGCCCACTTTAACCCCTGCGGTCAGATATGGCAGATGAACGATTGAACGACTGAACGATTGAACAATTGAACGATTTGCAAACGATTGAACGATTGTTGACTGTATTAAAATTAATGGAAATCGTCCAAAACTGACTGCAAACAAATCAGATGTCAGATATTGTTATCTGACAAATGGGAACGCGCATCGTTCATCGTTGCAGTCACACATGTCAGATTTTCCTTCAGATATGACATGAACGATTGTTAAAATCGTTATCGTTCAGATCTGAAGAAAAATCTGACCGCGTGCATGCACCATTAGTGATATGCAATCTCTGTACCATAAAGAGGAGTATTGTTTCTATTCAATCAAGAATACGTTATATTGGATATCGTAGTGTCTGTAAATATAAGTAGACAAAAAGAAATGTGTAAATCAGGTAACATAACTGAATGTTGTCAAATTCTAAAATAGATTAAATAAATGGCCTGGGCTCCTGCTCGAGCCACCACTAGACCTGGGTAATTAGTACCTTTGCCACCCCCTTTTGTGGCCTGGCACCACTTAGTCTTCCTCCATCCATTTTGAAAGTGCCACTTTATTCTAGAAATCCTGATGTTATTTTTACTGCCTTCCTAAATTATATTAGTAACATAGATATATATTTGAATGTTTATGTTGTATCACTACTGTCCTTCTCTCCTCTAAACTGTATATGTTAAGTTTATGAAGTCTTTCCTGATAATTTTTGTAACCTATGATTTTTTTTCTATTTTATTAATGCTCTTTTTAGAGATTTTTATAGATGTGACTCATGTAGAGTCGGTCAGTATTTGTCTAAATCGTAGGCTTAAAATGCACACTTAAAAAAATGATGCAAGTTCTATAATCCGGCACAGACAGCTGGGCTGGCTTTATAGGCAATATGCGTACAGCACGCCAAGAGTAGCATATGTACTTGCTTTAATTCTGGAGACACAAAACTATATGCGCCTACTTTACAACAGGAGATGCGGCTATACAGTGGTGGTAGTAAATGCAAAAAATTCAGTACAGAATTCATACACAAAATAGTATAAAAACAGGGCCATAACTAGGGTTGTGTGAGCGCAAAAACCTGTGGGTGGCATCATCGCTGCCCACGGACCCTGCATCTCGCTAGCAGGATGCCTGGAACAGCACCCTGTAGCCAGAATCGCTGTTGCGGTGCTGCCTGGAGCATCCTCTCAATGCTCCAGACATGGACACCGCAGTTTCCGAAGCATCCAGGATGCTCCGGGCACTGCTGTTATTTCGGCGCAGGCGGCCTCCCCCCTCTGCACAGGGTTCAATAATACAATTACGTTGCTGTACACGTGTTATTAAAAACTAGGAAATTCGATTAAGATGCACAGGCAAATGTAAGTTTTTATTAAGTTCAATCAATACACACATCAGTCAACGGGATGCAATCGGGAAGCCGGCTGACATTATACTGACAGCCGGCTTCCCGACTGTCATATCCCGGCGAGGGTGAAATGACCAGCGTCTAGATGTAGACACCACTCATTTTACTGACGCTGGGAGACCGGCGCCTGGCATCCCGATCGAAGGGATTCCGGGCGCTGCGAGCGGACAGCCGCGTGGGGGGGAAGGGTTAGGTTTAGGGCTCCCGGGGGGAGACTTCGGGTTAGGCACCCCCCCGGGAGGTTAGAGTTAGACTAGGGGGAGGGGGCGTTAGGGTTATGCACCCCCGGGGGAAGGTTATGGTTAGGCACTCCCCCGGGGGACTTAGGTTCAGACAGCGAGGAAGGGGGGAGGGTTAGATTTAGGAACTTAGAGGGGAGATTAGGGTTAGGCACTTGGGGGGAGGTTAGGGTTAGGCACCCCTAAAGGAGGGTTAGGGTTAGGAGGGTAGGTTAGGTTAGTTAGTACTTACCTGGGGACGATCGGGATTTCCAGTGCTGTTGGGCTCCTGCTGCCGGGATCTCTTCCTCTGTCGGCCTGACGCTGCCGGGATTAGAACTGCCGGCCATGTGGCCGGCGGTATTACATACCGATTTCCAGTCAACTGTCCTTTAAAAGAAATGGATATACTCAGGGGTGGATCCAGAAGAAAATGCCAGGGGAGGCACCATGATAGGGTAAGGGCAGGGGATAGTGGTGCTAGGTATATTTGCGTGTGCTTCCAGAAAAGGGGCATGGCCTCACTGCAAGGGGCATGGCCATATACTATATGTCGTCCCCACGAGCCACACCCCTCATTTTTGTCATGGTGGGGACATGAGGCACATACAATAAACAAGGCCAAGACCCTTGACTGCTTGCCATGCTGAGGGTCTTGTCTCCTGGTCAGTGACAGCATCCCCTGGTGGCTGTTCCAAGTGCTCACGGCTCCTTTCTGCAGTCTATAGGCCTTGGCTGAAGTGCATGAGTTATACACATTGATATTGCAGGGGTTAAAACACTGGTGTAATTACAGTGTGGCAGCCTCAAGCATACAGGGGTTGCTTGCCGTTGTAGTGTGCCCCTGCCCCTTCAATGTCCACAGCACAGAACTCTCCTCAGGCCCCTTCAATGTCCACAGCACAGAACTCTCCCCAGGCCCCTTCAATGTCCACAGCACAACACAGCACAGCACAGAACTCTCCCCAGGCCCCTTCAATTCCACAGCACATCACTCACGGCTGGCGCTTTTAATGTACACTGCACAGAACTCTCCCCAGACCCCTTTAATGTCCACTGCACAGAACTCTCCCTAGACCCCTTTAATGTCCACAGAACAGCACAGAACTCTCCCCAGGCCTCTTCAATGTCCATAGCACAGCACAGAACTCTCCCCAGGCCACTTCAATGTCCACTGCACAGCACAGAACTCTCCCCAGGTCCCTTTAATTTCTACAGGACAGCAAAGAACTCTCCCCAGACCCCTTCAATGTCCATAGCAGAGCACAGAACTCTCCCCAGGCCCCTGCAATGTCCGTAGCACAGAACTCTCCCCAGGCACCTGCAATGTCCACAGCACAGAACTCTCCCCATGCCCCTTAAATGTCCACAGCACAGAACTCTCCCCAGGCCCCTTCGATGTCCAAAGCACAGCACAGACCTCTCCCCAGACCCCTTCAATGTCCACAGCACAGCACTCTCTCTCTCTGACCCCTTTGATGTTCGAAGCACAACACTCTGCCCCGGCCCCTTCAATGTCCACAGCACTCTTCCCCCAGCCCCGCTAATAAGCACCTCTAACAGGATCCCCCACTTGCAGGGCCTTCAAACTTAATGACTTTACATGTTACTGCCGACTGAGGCATTGCTGCGCATGCGCAGTAGCACATGTTGCAGGACAGACCTGCTGTTAGTGCTGCGGTGGGTCCTAGTACACAGACAGTGTAATGGTTAGCATTACTGCCTCATAGCATGGTTCATGGGTTCGATTCCCAATACGGCTCTGTCTGGTGTTTGTATATTCTCCCTGTGTTTTCGGGGGGGGGGGGGTTTCCTCCAGTAGCTCCAGTTTCTTCCAACACTCCAAAAATATACTGGAAGGTTAATTGTTTGGAGAAACCACCCGGTAGACCGATCATTTTCGGGGGTGGACTCCATAACAGCCAAAAGGGGACTATGAGTTTGCTTTAATGACTCAGTTTACCAAGGAGCATAAATCAGTGGAGAAGATCTTTAGAAAATACTGGCCATTGTTAAAAAGGAATCCAGTATTGGGTCCGATAATATCGGATAAACCAAAACATATTTATAGAAGGGCATCAAATTTGAAATCAAAGCTTGTGTTTAGTACCCTACCATCTGCACAATCCATATCAAGCATTATATCAACAGGGCCGGCCTTCTTGTTTTTTAGAGCGGCCTCCTGGCCGCTCGCATAGCTGTGGGTGACCACCCACAGCTATAGCGAGCGGCCAGGAAGATGGTCACGATGGTCGAGACCATCATGACCATCGGGCTTGTGACAAGACCCTTGTGGTAGGGTCTCGTTGCCGCAAGCCCCAGAGAGATTTCGGCTCTAACAGAGCCGAAATCTCTCCCACTGACATCACTCGTGATGTTAGTGGGGCTGGCCCCAAATGGAGGCGTTCACATGGGAACGCCTCCGTTTGGGCAGCCACTCCCCCGACCTGCCCACCAAAGGGGGCGTGCTGTCACTCAACATCGACAGCACGCCCCCTTTGATACAAGACCCGGAGTGACGGTTTGCCCGTCGCTATCCGGGTCTCACACATGCGCACGACGGAGCCGGCTCCATCGTGTGCATGCGCACTGGGCCACCACCGACCCACTTGCGAGCGCATAGCGCTCGCGAGTGGGTCTGAATCAGGCCCAAAGTGTACATTGGTAGGACCTCATGTCCATTGAAGATCCAATTAGGGGCACATGTACGAAATATAAAAAAATGGTTTGAGTCACATGCTTTCTCAGCTGACTAAAGAAATCCATTGGTGTTCCATTACTGATGTGTCTGCTTTTTATGGCATTAAAACAGTGAAAGGCGATAAAATACATTATCATAGTACCAGGGCCTTAGCTAAAACAGAAATTAATTTAATTTATAATTGCAAAACTTTAATCCCTGGAGGATTGAATAGTGATTTCAAATTAAAGTGGTTCCTTTGATGTTAGATGTTGTTATTTGACAAAGTTATACCCCTAAATGGTACCAGTTTATGTGTGTGATGTATGTAAATGATAAGATCAGTGAAGATACGATGTATCTCTGACAGTTTTATTGTCATTTTATTTTAGATACAATTGAAATGGACATTTTAAGAAAAGAATTCCACCATAAGCCTGAATCCATAAAGGGGTTGAAAGAAGCGGTTGCTCAGGCAACAGGATAATATCACCATTCCGGTGACACCATCTCTTTTGTTTTTTAGAATGTTTTGTAGGGTCCACCTTTTCCCCATATGTAATAAGTTGTACTGTACTATCATATGTAAAAATGAGGGTAATTCATATATTGTTCTAATTTCTCTTGTTTTCCCTGTTTTAATATGGCCGCAGGAGAGTTTCCTCCCAACCTGGGCATCAACGGGGCTGTTAAAACATGGCTGCCGGGATACTTCCTTTTTAACAGTTAGTTCTTAGTATTGCATTCCATCATACGCTCCACCATGACAGGAGGATGCTGTTTCACCTTTCCCAGGGAAGAGAATAAAACCCCTTCAGTAGCTATACCTAGAAGTGATGTGAGTGAGGGCGGATGTGGAGGTTTCTGCCCACACTTTCCAGGAAAATAAGAAAGTTGGCCCCTTGCGGGCTCGCTTCGCTCGCCACACTGCAGGCACGGTGGCTCACTTCGCTCGCCACAAGAATATATTTCCCCTCTATGCCCACTTGGATGGTAGAGAATGACGTTGGACACTGGCTGATGATGTCAGTGTACAGAAACGGAAGGGGATCTATCTCATTGCCCTTTCCCAGCCGCCCCCATCCCATCATCTCCGGTCATTTATGCGGTCCATCTGCACTCCATAGATGGAGAAGACAGCCGGACAAGTGCTTCTGGTCCAAGAGGTCCTGGGCAATCATCCCGACGGAGCGGTGATCACCACCGCCGCACACCGAGGTCCATCCTGCCTGTGGGTGGGGACGTGCACATCTATATGGTATAACCTTTAAGTAATCTTGGGTTCCCCTGATCACCGGTAATCTAGGAATTACTCTCATTTGACCACTTCCTGTATGGGTTTGGTTGTCATGGCAATGTGCAATTTAGATTTAATTTCTTAATAATATTATGTATTTTCTGTATATTGTACTTCCAATATTGTATAAACTGGCAATCTGATGTATTATGATTGTATATTTAAATACCATTATAAATAATGTTGCAATTTAGGGTGTATTGCACTAGATTGTTGATGTAATTACCTTCTATAAATGGTTGGCTGTGCTACATTAAATATGGGGCTGCATCACACTCTAAACATGTCTTGATAAAGGCCCAAATGGGGCCGAAACGCCTCGACTATTAAAAAGTGTGAGCATCCTTTTTCTACACCAAGAGTGATTGTACGCCAGTGTAATGACGCCTACCTTTCTTTCTTAGCATGTCATCTCCAGGATGTGTATGATTATTCAGTAACATCGAGAGCCATCGGAGCTGCTCGCAGCCCTTGAGGTAGACCCTACTCCGCCACAAGCACTACGATTACTGCAGGCTGAAATACAACCAGGTGACATGTACAATGACGCTTCCATGCTAATTATGCACGCCCATGAAACGCCGTTAGAACACACAGGCACGCCTGCATTCACACAACTACACCCCCGTTTTCATAGACCATCCCCTGACACCACCCACAATCTGTCACTCAAATTAGCGCTCAGTCTGTGTACTTCGAGTGCCCGACTCCCGACCGCTAAGACTGGCTTGCGCACGTGCACTGCGGTTTATACACATGCGCAGAATGTGAAAATCGGCCAGCTACAAGCGAACGCCGCTTTGCGTCCGGGTCTGAATCGGGCCCTCTTTATTTATTTATTACCAGTTATTTGTATAGCGCACACATATTCTGCAGCGCTTTTCAGAGAATAGTTGGCCATTCACATCAGTCCCTGCCCCAGTGGAGCTTACAATCTATGTTCCCTGTCACATGCTCACACACATACACACCAGGGTTTATTTTTGTTGGGGCCCATTAACCTACCAGTATATTTTTGGAGTGTGGGAGAAAACCGGAGTACCCGAAGGAAACCCACGCAAGCACAGGGAGAATATACAAACTCTGCACAGTTAGGGCCGTGATGGGAATCAAACCCATGACCTCAGTGCTGTGAGGCAGTAATGCTACAGTATATAAGAAATACTTAAGAATTTTTGTTGTACATGTGCAGTTTAAAAACAAAATCACAATTTGTGGGAAAAAAAGGTCTGAGTTTGTGTTTCTGTCAGATGCTATATGAACCCCAGCCTGCTCAAAGTGAGGTATTAACAATGACTTGTATGCACAATATAACCTGCTTCTTCATGCTACTATTATCTCTTTCTATACAACAATGTATTCTGTTGGCTTTTCTACTGTTTGACTACATTGCTTCCCTACATATTTCTTCAAACGGCAGCTCCAAGGTCTCTGTCTTCGGACGTTGCTGACATTATGCACCTTATTCAAGTCAGGCATAAAAGTAATTTGCGGCTTTTTTCATCCACTAGTTGCACTTTTCATTAATGGGCTTGCATGTCCTTTCTCAGTAGCCTCTTTTTTCAGTTGCAGGCCCAGCGTATAACTAGAGAGCCAGGACTATAATGCTAGAATGACCATGCAGATGTGGCCAAAATAAAGGAAGGCTGAGGAGTGTAATCGTAGCAGTAAGGAGGGGTCTGACTTGCAGGTGCTGTAACCCGTGTAAGTTACACGTCTTAATACAATATTTTTAAAATACACCCATTTATGCAAAAAAACTAAAACTGCTGAAAGCGTTTTAAAAATCACTTTACACAAATAAAGAATGCTTTATACTCAGTTAGGAAAGTCTGCACCTATATTATTATGTATCTAACCCAAGATTCCATACTGTAGTCCATTTCTCTGTATTATTTGTCTTACCCCTTCTGTGTTATAAACCTCTTTATAATCTAAAAAAATAATAATTTTCCTTGTATGACACCAATCATATCACAAAGCGGTCTATTCATCATTACATAATTATTACTAGTGATAATTATGTTTTAAACTTGCTCCGAGTTTAAAAAATCTTTTGGAGGCATTCATCAGGCCTCACTACCAAAAGTATCAGTTCCGAAAAGCTGCTCTTTTTGTGGAGTCAGCTTTACGGGAAAGTGATACTTTTCCCCATGCAGCTGAGGTATCCATAAGGATATCCTCACTGCTGCATGTCTTTCACTCCCCCTCCCCCGCTGCCAGTGTCTGTCCCGGTCCCCTTTCCCCCCAGCAAGCCACTGGTGTCTGACCCCCCTTCCCCCTGCTGCCGCCGGTGTCTGTCCTGGCGCCTCCCCACCGCTACAGTTGGTGTCCCCCTCCCCCCACGGTGTCTGTCCCAGCCTGTCCCCCCCTGTGAGCGTCCGACCGATCTAACCTTTGAAACAACTCCCCCGTGGGTGTACATTCCACCCCCTGCGGGTGTCTGATCTGGCCTTCAAACCCCCACCCCCCCGCATTTGTACATTACAGTAAACCCCCCCCATGGGTGTTTGATCTGGCACCCAAACACCTCCCCCATGGGTGTCCATTCGGACCCCCCTCCCTGTGGTTTCCGATCTAGCCCCCAAACCTACCCCTCTGCAAGTGTTCATTCCACCCCCCCGGGTGTCCTATCAGCACCAAAACCCCACCCTACTCTCTCTTACCTGTGTGTTTTGTGCTGGGGGGAATGGAAGGGGAGGTAGGTTTCAGCTGTATCAGCTGTCTGCGGTGTCCCGGAGCTCTCAGCTCCAGGGCACTACAGTGCAGACATAGCAGGGAGGGATCTATGTAAATGCTATGTAAATCTTCACAGGCTGCTTTGTAAACAGCAGCCTGTGATGATTATCGGGGATGTACGCCATCTCAGGGTGGCATACAGTTTCTCAGTCAAGTTCCGAAAAAAAAAGCATTTTCGGAACTTGTTGAATTTCATAATTTCTGCATCCCCGTACTTAAGTATGGGGATTGCGGAAATTATCGAGGCACTATTGTAACCTGCGTTACAAGAATTATGAATGGGGCTGACATTTAATTTATACAGAATTAGGTGAAAATTTTAGTTTTCACCTGCTTTTGTATACATTAAGTGATGAATAATAGACCCCTAAACAAGATATTAAATATTTTATTACATCTTCCCACTTTCTCTAAGATTCAGTCAGCTATCCCACACTATTTAGCTGACAATGGCCCTCATTCAGAGCCGTACGCTCTGAGCAGAGCGCACGCTCTGAATGAGGGCCGTCCTCCATAACTATGGAGCGTCCTCCTGGACGCTCGTATAGCTGTGGGTCACCACCCACAGCCTATACGAGCGTGCAGTTTGATGGCCGCGATGGTCTTGACCATCGCGACCATCGAAACTGCGAGCAGGAGCCTGCGGTTGAGGTTTTCAACCGCAAGGCCCGGAGTGATTTTGGCTCTATCAGAGCCAAAATCACTCCCACTGACATCACTAGTGATGTCAGTGGGCCGGCTTCTGACGGGAGGCGTTCCCTTAGGAACGCCCCCGTCAGGGAGGCACGCCCCTGGCACGCCCACCAAAGGGGGCGTGCTGTCAATCAACATCGACAGCACGCCCCCTTTGATTAGACACAACGAGCGAAGGAAAGTCCTTCGCTCGTCGCGTCTGTCGCATGCGCACGACGGAGCTCCCTCCGTCGTGCGCATGCTCAGTGCAGAACATCGACCCACTTGCGAGCGGACAGCCGCTCGCGAGTGGGTCTGAATCAGGCCCAATGTCTCTCCTGACATCTCTCCAGGTATCATATGGGAAGCTCATAAGGCAACCAGTAGGGGCGGTACAAGAAATCCTTTTACTAGAATCACAATTACCGTCTCTCGTTGCTAGACATAAACAATCCTCATCTACCTCCCTCCTTTCTCAAATTGAGAACCTCAATTCTCAACTGAATACTCTTTTTTCCCACAGTGTAACTTTACCAACTCTTTTACGACAAAGACAATAAAATTGACACTATGCTTGCAAATAAATTTAGGCAAAAACGGGCCTTAGGTTAGACTGATTAGTTGTTTTCTACAAAATTAGGCTCTGTCACATATGACCCCAAGTTAATGGCAGAGAATTTAAAGAATTCTTTAGTTCCCTCTAGAATCTTTCCCAATCCCTTCCGTCTTCGCCTGCAGAGTCTGAGGGATTACATTCATATTTATCGGGCACTTGTTTACCTTGTCTGTTGGAATCCCAGCTCTCAGTGCTCAATGAGGATATCTCTATGGAAGAAACATGCACTGCTATTAAATCCATGTGATTCTCTGCTGCCCTGAGCCCCTGTTCAGTATTATAAACAATATACGAAGGAGCTCTCCTCTCACCTCTCCTCCCTCTTTAATAAAATACTGCAAGGTGCTTTTTTTTCCCCAGCCTCGAATTTGGCTAATATTATGGTAATCCCGAACAGAGCCAGCCCTAGCCAATTTGGTGCCCTAGGCAAGATTTTGGCTGGTGTCCCCTATCTATAGTAATTAGAGATGAGCGGGTTCAGATCTCAGAGATCCGAACCTACCCGAATTTTGGGGATCCGGGGCGATCCGAGCACAAGGGAGGGGGCATCAGAAACATTTTTGGCAGGGGGGAGCAAAATTTATTGTTATGCCACTGATCCACAAGTAAAACTGGCTGATAGTTAAAATGGTAAAACATTCAGCAACTTTATGCAAAGAAATTCACTGAAACAAAAGTGCTATCTCCTCCAGTTTTATGTCTCCTAATAGTTATTCAGCTGCAGAGTATACGGTGTATCATCAGATGCTGGATTGAACAGGCCACGAGGCACAAGTCCAGATTGAGGCCCAGGCATGCAACAATCTGTCCTTATGCCATGTGCTTTGGGACCCTGTCCAACCCGCATCATCAACGCCGTATACTACGCAGCACCTATTGGGAGACATAAAACTGGCTGATAGTTCAAATGGTAAAAAATGCACTGAAAACAACATGTTATCTCCTCCAGTTTTATGTCTCCTAATAGTTATTCAGCTACATAGTATACGGCATATCAGATGCTGGATTGAACAGGCCATGAGGCACATAGCACAAGTCCAGATTGAGACCCCAGCATGCAACAATCTGTCCTTGTGCCATGCGCTTCAGGACCCTGTCCAACCCGCATCGTCAACACCGTATACAACGCAGCACCTATTGGGAGACATAAAACTGGCTGATAGTTGAACATAATGTACATTTAATAATTTTCAAATAGAGGTGAGTCCCTATCCTCTGCCAACATGGCACTATACACCATTTTGGAGGATGTGGAGGGATTGGTTGATTATGGAGGTAGGATAACTTGGATAGGGTGGTATGGCATGGTAGGATGTTGATGGGCCATAGTTAAATGGCTGTAGCATTGTCTGGGGAACAGGGTCGTCCATGAGCCTAGTAATGGTTGCCAGCTTTTTCATTCACCCCCGGATAACTATATCGTACATCAGGCGTTGGAAATGGATTTGCTGGCTTTCCTCCATTTCCCGGAGCGTGCTGGCTATGTGTGTGCCCAGGTGGTCAAACATGTCGTGGGGGTTTGTTTAAATCCTGCCTGACCTCGTTCAATACTTCATCTGGTTGTTCCTGGGTTCTACGCTGGTATCTCCGGCATGTAGGCACAGGTTGTGGTGTTTCGGGCTGGCTTTGGGAGGCAATTTGAGGGCTGACCGCTAAATCCAGGTTAGGTGTTGAATGCTGTTGGAGGAGAGAAATAATTGTATAATGTTAATAACATGGGCCCTGATTCAGACCCACTCGCAAGTGGGCGTACGTACGTTCGGCGTACGTAAAAAAATATTTAAATTCAAGCACTCGCTCGTATTTTCGTACGCAGCTAAAATCCGCCCCAAACTCAGGCGACCCCTCCTCTAACTAACGAGCGTGCCAAATAGCGAGCGTACATCCCCGAAATGGCTTGAAGGGAACGCACGCACAAGTACAAACCGGAAGTGGGACTGTCAGATTCCGATGACCTGCTCGTTTTTTCTGCCTACCTCCCTCAATCGTATCATGGCAATCAATGTATCAATTAGCTTAATTGTTTTTTTTTTTTCAACACAATGCAATAAACTTTAATCTTGTCCGTGTTTGTATTTGCTCGCAGAATACGTACGGCTGAAACCTTCGCTTTTATTGTTCAAAAGACATGTTAGCCCCAATTAAACAATTGTTCTATTTGTTTGTCTCCCCACAATTTTTCTGTGGTTCATTTCTTTATTTAAATTTGCTTACGCATGTCACTGCATCAAGCCTATCATAACTCTCAAGATATTTGTGGCCCTGTCGAACACATGACTCATACACTAACCAATAGAATTTGTCCTGTTAATTTCCCAAATACATTAGCCAATCAAATTTTTTTGGGGTGCTTTATTAAAAATATTTTGCCAAAAAAACACCATTGCCATCATGAGATCCGCCGCATTCACCAGGCGCGAACTGCTGGTGCTGACGGAGGTGATGGACAGGCGGATCACCAGTCAGCCTCCACCCATCTCCAATAGGCGCAAGCGTTCCGCATATGCGGAGGTACGTCGACGCCTGCGCTCCTTCGGCTCACGCCGACATATTGGCCAGCTGGAGCGCAGGTGGTCGGACCTGCACCGGCGGACGCCCCGCTTGCTGGCATGCTTTCGCATGCAGATTGCGGAAAGTAAGTGTTCTGGACTGTGGTTTTCAAGTTTATCTTGTGGGCCCTAACTGCGTGTGCATGTTTTCATGTCTGTCCTATTGAGTCATTGTAGTCATATCTGCATGTGCATGTTTTCATGTCTGTCCTATTGAGTCATTGTAGTCATATCTGCATGTGCATGTTTTCATGTCTGTCCTATTGAGTCATTGTAGTCATATCTGCATGTGCATGTTTTCATGTCTGTCCTATTGAGTCATTTTTTTTTTTTTTTTTGGATTCCTGTTGAAACTAACCACAATATTTTTTTCATTTTTTAGGGGCACAGCAAACACTACAGCGGCATCGCCAGACAAGACGCCGGTCCCGGCCTCTCTCTCCAACCCCCAATTCCTCTATTACCCCCTCCTCCCCAGACCCTGTGGCCGAAATTTCAGGCCTACTTCCCCTCCAGCCCAATTCCCCCTCTCCTCCATCCGTCCCTCCTCCAAATACCCCCTCCCAGGATTCCTCAAACACCTTGCCCCTAGGTTTGGGGAATGTAGCCACCACCGAGGTGGTCCAGGGAGTGGCTTCTGGCTCTGGCGTTTTGGAGAACGGTATGTTTTGAAATTTTATTTTGGACACCACAAACTGTTTGTATGTAATCATGTGTCGTCCCCATTTTTTGGGGCTTTCTGTCGCCTTAGGGTATTTTTGGGGGTTGTCTTTACCTGTTCCTGCTGATGTCACCATACACATATCACACGTGTGTGCCTTTTTTTAGGGCCCTTGTATTTTTGGCCTACGACATTTTGGGGTGCTGGGTTTTATCCGTGTAATGTTTTTTTGGCCCACAAGCTTGTAAGTTTTGGTTTGCTTGTTTTGTGTTTTTTTAGAATGTTGCTTCATTATCGATTTATTAATCCCCAAACTTTTGTCACCCACAGAGGAACAGAGGCGTCGGGAACAAATATTGAATTGTGTGGGCCGTATGCGGGAGCAGGTCCCCGGGCTTATGCAGGGCCTTGACCATCTGTTGGTCCTCCTTAGGAATTAGGTTTTTTTTATTTTATTTTCTAATTGTTTCATAATAAATCAGTTTTAAATCAAGCTCTGTCTCATGCGTTTGGAGTAAATCCAAGATTCTTTACACTGACATAAGTAGACTCTTCAAGCAAGGATTGCCACAGAATCTCACTACAGATTGTGTGTTGTATTTTATTATTATTATTATTATTAGCATTTATTTATATGGCGCCACAAGTGTTCCGCAGCGCCTTACAAAGTACAAAAACAAATTGTATACAAGTGACTTACAGAACAATACAATACAGGACATGGATAATATACATTGCTACATTAGTGACCATATCACCCAGATAAGCAACAGAGCATAAGCAACCAAGTGTTAGGTGCCCTAGTGGTGAGTAAGAAATAAATGACACTATAGTAAGGAGAAGCACAAGAGGGTAGATGGCCCTGCTCGTGAGAGCTTACATTCTAAAAAGGTGGGGGAAGACAAACTGGGTTGACACAGATGGGGTAGATGGGGACGAATGAGCATGTAGCAAGGAGTTAGAATGATAGCTGGAAGGCTTTGATGAAGTAGTGGGTCTTGAGAGCCCGTTTGAAGGATTGCAAACAGGTGGAGAGTCTGATGCGGAGTGGGAGAGAGTTCCAGAGGTGGGGAGCAGTGCAGGCAAAATCTTGGAGGCGGGAGTGGGAGGAAGTAATCAGCTGGCATGAAAGGCGGCGTGCATTAGTTGAGCGAAGAGGGCGGAGAGGAGCGTGAAGGGAGATGAGATCAGAGATGTATATGGGAGAAGATTGGGTGAGGGCTTTGTGAGCGAGCGTGAGAACCTTAAATTGGACTCTGAAAGGGAAGGGGAGCCAGTGTAGGGCTTGTAGGAGAGGGGAGGCAGATACAGAATGTTTGGAGAGGAAGATAAGCCGTGCAGCAGCATTGAGGACAGACTGGAGAGGAGAGAGATGGGATTTGGGGAGGCCAGATAGGAGGAGGTTACAATAGTCCAATCTGGAGATGACCAGTGAGTGTATGAGGGTTTTAGTAGCATCCTGGGTGAGATAGGGTCTGATCTTAGAAATATTTTTGAGATGGAAACGACAGGACTGTGAAAGGTTCTGGATATGTGGTTTGAAGGAGAGTGATGAGTCCAGGATAACTCCAAGACAGCGCACCTTGGGACTAGATGAGATAGTTATTCCATCAATTGATAAAGAAATAGTGGGAAGTGAGGTGATGTGGGAGGGTGGGAAGATGATTAGCTCTGTCTTAGACATATTAAGTTTAAGAAATCGCTGGGACATCCAGGAAGAGACAGCAGAGAGACAGTTGGAGATACGAGTCAGAAGAGAGGGGGAGAGATCAGGGGAGGAAAGGTAGAGATGATAATGGAGGTCAAAAGAGCTGATGAGTTCACCTAGAGAGGAAGTATAGAGGGAGAATAGGAGAGGACCAAGAACAGAACCTTGGGGAACACCTACTGTAAGAGGCTGTGGAGGGGAAGAGGAGTCATGAGAGTAAACTGAAAAAGATCGGTCAGAGAGGTAGGATGACAGCCAGGAGAGGGCAGTTTCACGTAGACCAAGGGAGTGAAGGATATTCAGCAGGAGAGGGTGGTCCACAGTGTCAAAAGCAGCAGAGAGATCAAGGAGAATGAGAAGAGAGTAGTGGCCTTGGGATTTGGCAGCAAGGAGGTCATTGCTGACTTTTGTGAGGGCAGTTTCAGTGGAGTGGAGAGAACGGAAGCCAGACTGAAAAGGGTCAAGGAGGGAGTGGGAGGAAAGAAAAGTGGTAAGGCGGTTGTAGACAATCCGCTCAAGGAGTTTGGAGGCAAAGGGGAGGAGAGAGATGGGACGGTAGTTTGAAAGAAGGTTAGGATCAAGGGTAGGTTTTTTAAGAATGGGGGAGACAAGGGCATGTTTGAATGCAGAAGGAACAGTGCCTGATGAGAGGGAGAGGTTAATGAGGTGGGCAAGATGGGAGCAGGCTGAGAGAGAGAGAGGAAGCGGATTTGAATGCAAACAGGCACAAGAAACACCTCCCAGTACCAATGTCATTTTCCTTTTTTGTGGTGGTCAACATGATAGTTTACACCATTTTTCAGGTTCCTATTTGGTGGCCAAACTGCTTAGGACAATCTTACGAAGGCAACTGATTGTACAGGATTCCTTGTTGTGTTGGTTAGTATCCCGAAAACATATTACATTTTAGCTCCACTTGCTTCATTACTGGGTTACCCCTTAGGTAAAATTAACGTTTGGGAGTCTGTTTACACTTGCTTCTAACGTGCCCAAAAAGGAAACAAATTACACTCTCCAAATATTTATTCACAACAGAAATCAAAATACAAAGTGGTCACTCACAAACAAAACACACAGTGATAATCAGAAATACACCACATACCAAAAACACGAAACAAACAAACAACAAATCAAGAACTGGTTGACGAAGGTCCATGCCCACATGATTTCAAAAATATGGCGTTGCAATATTGGTGGCAGAATATATTCCCGAAGTTTCCACATAAAGGTTTTTGAAGGGTAGCAGGAAGTAGTCATCGTGGGAGTGCCAAAGATTATGCACACAAACAGAAGATGGTGCAAGAATTAATATCAAAAAAGATGAATGCTAAAAAACCGTAACACATTGGGTATACACACTGTTGTTTGGTCAATAATTACCTAAAATATCGGGCCACCACATCATCGCGTATGGCCCCCCCACATACTGACCTCCGACCAACCTCGGGGGGGCCATCCTCAGGTAAGGCATCCTCTGGCTGCATTGGAACACCACTCCTTATGGCGATGTTGTGAAAGATCCCACACAGGACCACAATTTTCGAAACCATATCCGGCAAATACATGAGCTCGCCACCAGAGCGGTGGAGGCATCTGAATCGGCCTTTTAAAAGGCCGATACAGCGCTCCACCACTTGCCTGGTGGCTGTAAGTGCGGTATTAAACTCACTTTGTGGACCTGGTGTGGGAGCCAAATAAGGAGTGAGCAGCCAGGGCATGCAAGGGTATCCACTGTCTCCTGTGAAAAAGAAAAGACAACATCAGGATCACTGTGTATCAAGCTTAACATTGTTATGTACTAAAGGTCTACACTTACCCAGAAGCCACGCATCACCAGCTTGTAGGTTGGTTAATTTGTGCCATATCCCTGATTGCCGGATGACGAAGGAGTCATGTGCACTTCCTGGTAATTTTGCATTCAGGGACAGGATCTGGAGGGAGGCATCACATACCACCATTACATTCAGGGAGTGATAGTGTTTTCGGTTGCGAAATATTGCCTCCAGCCGTGCTGGAGGCTGAAGTGGTATGTGAGTACCATCCACAACCCCTATGATGTGTGGGAAGCCAGCTATTTGGTAAAAATTGGCTGAAGTGGTATGTGAGTACCATCCACAACCCCTTTTAAATTTTAGTGTGTGCATTTATGTTTCTAAATTTTGTGATAGACAAAACTTAAAATATGCGAAACACACATTTCGCCAAAGAGCAAAACGACATTGCACACAGTACATCAAAATGGGTTGAAATGTAAGCCAAAAAAGCCAATGGGCAACCACCAAAAATTTAACAGGATTAATAAGCATTTAAAAATGCGCTAATTAGTTCGCAAATACAAGTTAATAAACAAACAGAGAAAAGTGCGCTAATTAGTTCGCAAATACAAGTTAATAAACAAACTGAGAAAAATGCGCTAATTAGTTCGCAAATACAAGTTAATAAACAAACAGAGAAAAGTGCGCTAATTAGTTCGCAAATACAAGTTAATAAACAAACAGAGAAAAGTGCGCTAATTAGTTCGCAAATACAAGTCACTATACAAACATAGAAAAATGCGCTAATTAGTCGCAAATACAAGTTAATAAACAAACTGAGAAAAATGCGCTAATTAGTTCGCAAATACAAGTTAATAAACAAACAGAGAAAAATGCGCTAATTAGTTAGCAAATACAAGATAAAAAATGGACTTACCAAGAGCAAATATATAAGATTCCAAATCAAAAGGTCTTTGGGTCCGAAATTAAAAAATGCTAAAAGATATGAAATTATGGATCCAAAAATTAAAAACAAGAAGAAACACAATGAGACACCAATTGAACCAAAGGTAGACTTCACAAAACTTACCAAATCAAGAAACGAGGCCAAAAAAAAAAATAACCAAAAAAGAGAACGGAAAATAAAAACGCAAATCTAGCAAACAAAATAAACTCCAAACGCCAACTCCTTTATCCACAAACAAGAAACTCCAACCAAGGTAACCTCCAACAATCCAAAAACGCCACCTCGACTCGAGACACACCAAGCCATAAATAGTGTTTCGTTTCCCGCACAAATTAAGGAGGGATCATAGGAATGCACAATCAATGATGCGGCCGCAAAATAAGGACGCATGTATAAATACGTCACCAAAACACATTTAAATTCTGGTGTATTTCTTGTTTGGACCTCAGACATGGCTACAGACCAGGGAAACAATGGCCAAGAGTCAGGCGGTAAGTCTTTCATGCATTTTGTATCAATGATTAATTTGAAACATAAGATTGGGCAAGTTGTGAATTTGAGAAATCTGAATATTTACACAAATAGGTGAGGAGGCTGACATGGAAGAGGCTGCTGGGCCCAGTATTCCGGCCAAAGCTGCCAAAAAAAAAAGGCAGCCACATTTCACAAGAAAGGAGATGGAGGTTTTGATTCAGAAGTGTGTGGACATCCTGCCACAGGCAGACAGGAATATGAGTATAAGCCAGAAGTGGAGAATGTGGGAAGAGGTAGCCGTTGCTGTCAATAGGGTGGGTGATTATGTCCGTCTAGCCCGGGATGTCAAACGGCGGTAAGTAAACACTTGCCCCCCCTAAAAACAAACACCATTTTAAACAAAAGGATAATGGCTTCCATTTTTTCCCACAGATGGGCCGACTTCAAATATCGACTAAAGCAAAAACTCGCGGACAGGGCTAGGCATGCAAGGGGGACAGGTGGGGGTCCCACCCCTGTGTCATTGGAGTTGACGGATTTAGAAGAGCTGGCACAGGGGTGTGTGCAGCCTGTGGAGGTGTTTGGCGTGTCCAACATGGATACGGACATGCCAGACTTTGCGGCTCCTCATGTTGTCCCAGGTAAATCTTTTGATGTCACCAACTCTGAAATGTTAGTGGGCCAATATGTAGATTCTAATGTGAGTCTTTTCTCATTTTTCCTAACAGAGACACAGGCGGATGAGTCTGCTCCAGAGGGGAGCCTTGGCCGCCGAATTTCTGCTGGCTCTGCAGGGGAGGAACCAGTACATCCGGCTGAGGACCCTGCAGAAGCCAGTCCAGGGCAATCCCCCTCGCAGGCAGTGGCCCTCCTCACAGAACTCAATTTCAAATCGGATTCCCATACGGAGATTCTGCAGAGGATGGACGCCAGTCTGCTACGGGTGGCTGAGGCCCTGGAGCAAAATGCTGCGGCCAACGTGACCATTGGTCAGGCCCTGGCGGAAAATACCAGGGCCAACATCCGCATCGCCAATGCCCTGGAGCAGCTCGTTCGCCAGCACATGGTGGAGCCGACCTCCCTTCCTGCCGGAACATCAGGATCCTCCACCTCTGGCACAACATCAGCCAATCCTCCAAATGTGCCTAGCCCTGTGCCTAGTCCAGAGGCCACAACATCTGCCTCTGGACAGGCCAGCCCGATGACATCCCGGACCCGGTCTGGCGCCCTCCCTCCCCCATCCAAACGAGTGAAAAAACGGTGACAGCAATGGCGACTTTTCCCACACTCCTTCTGTGCTTGGCTCATATTCCTTTCTGGTCAAAACTTCCCTCTCCTTTCTTGTGAAATGTTTTTAATTTTTTGTTGTACGTTTATGTCTACAGTTATGTTGGGCCAATTTGTTTGATTTTGGAAATGATCTTTGCCAAAAAAAGATGTCCCCAAATTTTTTATTAATTTAGTTTTGGTTTGACCAATAAATTTACGCCAAAAATCTGACATTGTATGGTGACATTATTGTACAAATGGGTTACATTTAATCCTGGCCCAAAAGGCAAAAACTTGCAAAAAAAAACAAAACAATTTTTTTAAAAAAAGGGCTCTTTAAGGAACGTTTAAAAAATCACATAACGAGGCAAATTCAACAGGCAAAAATAAAAAGGTGAGAAAATTAAAACATGATGACATTATTGTTACAATAGGCCCTAACCACCAAATTGAGGCCAAAATAAACCCCCACAAATGTACGCAAATTGATTGTGTCATCCTGACATTAGCAGCTATGATTTCCACCTGCGTACGCTTTTGTGCTATCCCCAAAAACTGATTTCAAAACACATGCCAAGCCGGTTTTCAATCCAACACTAATTGCTTTTCTGACCACCCGCGATTAATCGCAACAACATCGTGGAGTCCCGGGACGGAGGAGAAGGCCATCGCCAATGTGGTCGAGTAATCCAGACCCTAAGCTGTGCGAGCATTTTGAAGGGAAAGAGGATCATCCAGTGACGTATGAGTCGGTCCGAACACATTTTACGCTCACATCTGCTAATGTATGTACGCCCCAAAAACGCCTCGCCACGCCTGCGTTTTTCCATCTCCAACCCCGTCAACACCCAAAAACGCCCTGTTCTGTCAATCACATTTGACATGTCACATCCTGTACGCTATTTGACGAACGAGACCAAAAAAACTCGCAATCTGCCGTACGCACATGCGCAGTGTTACACCGACGCATGCGCGGTTAGTCAACATCGGAACGCAACGAGCGTACTGCTGTTTGCGAGTGGCTCTGAATGAGGGCCATGGTCTTCAAAGGTTTAATTTAAAAAAAAAAATAATTCTAGTTCCCAACAACGGTGGAGGAGTGGCAGACCATTGCTGAGGAGTTTGAACGGTGATGGAACTTCTCAAACTGCGGTGGAGCAATAGAAGACAAACATATCCAGATTACCCCACCTGCCCACAGCAGGTCCTTTTATTATAATTATAAAGGATTTTACAGCATAGTGCTCATGGCGGAGGTTAACGCCAATTATGAATTTATTTTTGTGGATGTGGGCAAAAATGGCCGTGCTTCTGATGGGGGATCATTTTAGCAAACACAGTTCTATGAGAGACTTAGCTCCAAAACGCCTCAATTTGCCATCTGGTACGGAAACAAAGCATGGCCTAAACTATGTTTTTGTGGCGTTTGTCTGGGTGTCCACTTCAGGGTCCCCTGTATTCACCACCATTAGGGCCTGTGAAGGTCACTGCGGCTCCTGCTCATGCAGGAATTTGAGCAGGTCAAAGTACCACAGCGTACTTGAATATGTGTCAGCTGCCCCTGCTCTGGATGCCCGGGACTCTTCTTGCTTCCTTTTCTCCTTAACATATACAGTACAGAGATTTTGAATTTTGTTTTTGACCCAAACTACAGTGACATCATCATCAACATGAGAGGACTTTCAAAATTCAATCATCTCCTGGACAGCAGCATCGCGCTTAATTTTATTGCGGTAGTGCAGACTTTTCACTCACCACAAACACTCATGGCAATGGAACATCTCAATGAACCCCGTCACAAACTGCCTTTCCCTGGCACTTGTCATTCCTGTTGGGGAAATATATTGAACAAGTTAAAATTTGTAGGGTTTTTATGTTTTACACAGTAGTAAATAATACTTTTTTGAAAGTTATTACCGTTTGACTAAATAAATTCAGTTTGTTTATTTTGGGTGTACTATTTGACCTGAAGAGGGTTTTTAGCTTGGTTATGCATTGGTGGCGCCGGGGTTAATACACATTGGTGGCGCAGGGGTTAACACACATTGGTGGGGCAGGGGAATGCATTGCTGGCGCAGGAGTAAATACACATTGGGGGCAAGGGTGTGCAGGGGTTAATACACATTGGTGGGGCAGGGGTATGCATTGATGGCGCAGGGGTTAATACACATTGGTGGCACAGGGGTAAATACACATTGGGGGCAGGGGTATGCATTGGTGTCTCAGGGGTTAATACACATTGGTGGCGCAGGGGTTAATAAACATTGGTGGGGCAGGGGTACGCATTGGTGGTGCAGGGGTTAATAAACATTGGTGGGGCTGGGGTATGCATTGGTGGTGCAGGGATTAATACACATTGGTGGCTCAGGGGTTAATACAGATTGGTGGCTCAGGGGTTAATACAGATTGGTGGGGCAGGGTATATACTCACTTCGCAATAGCAAAACCAACTCCTGACACACGATACTACTTCCTGCTGTCTTGTCCGCTGTTGTCTGTCACAAAATGGAGGAGGGGAGTGTCCAGGGACATCGTACATCGCATCGTACTGCAGCAAAAGTACGTATGATGTGTGTCAAATCATACACGATAGGTTGCAATCTTTCTGCAAAACCATCTGATCTATGATGCCGATACACGACGCCGAGGATGCGCATCGCATCGTAATCATGTATGAAAACACTATTGGTCGTTACGATCAGTCAAAAACGGCCATATCGTGTGAAAACTCGCCCCGTGTATGGGCACCTTAAGAAAAACAATCTCGTTGCTAAGAGCTCTATTTATTAACATTATTTTTACTAAAATAAAGGGGAAAAGGGTGTTTTGACACCCTTTTCACGTTATTTTAGTATCACCTATAGTTATTATAGGGCAATTGGAGTAGAATTCGTAAAATTCTACTCCAACCCCTAAGTATCACTTATTTTTAGTAAGCAGATCGCATTTCCCATAATTGTAATGGGAAATGTGATCCGACCAAAGTTACTAAAAATAAATTGTCAAAAAATACCGGGGAAAGCCCTGTGATAATAACGCCACCTGGAGGTGGCGTTATCCAGGGTCTCCCCCGGTTACCGGACTCCTGCCCTGCTCTAATGGGGAGAGCAGAGCCGGGAGTCGGCCCCAGTAATCAGCGTGTGGTCTAAACAGACCACACGCTGATTCACAGTAAAAAAAGGGAAAAAAAAAAGTTAAAAAGCTCCAGGTGATGTCCTCCCTTCGGTCAGCTGGTCTCCCATGCTGCACTGTGGCCCGGTCATCAGGTGATCAGGTCCCAGTGCAGTGTGGGATATCACCTGACCGGAGGACATGGAAGACATCACCGGAGCCCGGATCATGCAGGTAAGTGTAATTAAGGGAGAAGGGGGGTCGCGGGGGGGGGTCCGCGATCGTGGGGTGGGGTTTAAAGATGGGGGTGGGGCTTAGCGCCGGGTGGGGTAGCAGCGACGGTCGGCGCATGCGCGGGGTGCTGATCACTGTTTTTTGGCGAAAATACCGTGAC
The DNA here is from genome assembly GCA_031769625.1 of Taudactylus pleione. NCBI lineage: Eukaryota > Metazoa > Chordata > Amphibia > Anura > Myobatrachidae > Taudactylus > Taudactylus pleione. The sequence continues at coordinate 461,263 of JAUIMM010001567.1, forward strand.
TAGTGTGCGGAGGGGATTCGCAGGGACAGAGCTTTCTCGCAAGCTCTGTCCCTGCAAGGGATTTGTAGTAAATCCCTGTGATATTGCCTGAATTCGCGATGCGAATTCAGTCATTAATATCACACTACAATCTGCATTACCAATTCGGGTTGTAGTAAATAGAGCCCTAAATGTTGATCTTAAAACTTATGCCAAAGTTTTAGCCAACAGTTTGGATCCCCTTCTTACTCCCCTGGTTCATCCTAATTAAGTGTGATTTATCCCAGGTAGACAGGCTCCACACAACACATGCTCAGAAAATCCCCTCACTCATTCTGGCAATTAATGCACAAAAACCTTCAACCGTATTTTTTGATCTGTTGTATTTGAAGCGCATAGAGCTGTTGGATTTTCTGGCAAGTTTCTAGATGGTGTAATGGCGTTATATCACACACCATCAGCTACAGTCACGGTCAACCAGGTTACCTCTTTGCCCTTCGGAATTGCTAATGGCACGAGGCAGGGCTGCCCCTTTATCCCTTAATACTTGCCTTGATAATGGAACTCCTGGAAGCAAGGATTTGCAGTAATACAAACATTACTGGCATAAGAGTTGGTTCTTTAGAATATAAGATCACATTGTATGCAGGTGATCTAATTTCACTGACGAACCAAACCCTACAGTCCCTTTTTGCTGAGATTGAATTATACTGTCAATATTCTTGTTATAAGATGAATACTTTCAAAACAGAGGTTTTAGACTTCTATATCCCCAATTTAGTTAAGTCTTCCTTGGAAGAGACATACCAACTGTACTGGCACACACAGAAAATAAAATATCACCAACTTTTTCAAGCTAATTATCCCGGTGTTCTCTCTAAAATGAAATCTGTTTCTGTCTAAAGATTCTCCAATGCCTTTCAGTGGGGAACTTGGCATTCCAAACTTCAAGAAGTATTATATGGCCGCACAACTCGCTTAATGTGTTTTATGGTGCAATCCTGGAACGCAAAGAATTTGGGCAGAAATTGAGGCAAATAGTTCAGGGCTATCTACTGTCTCATCCCTCCTCTGGCTCCCCAGGCCACGGCACCCTAGAATGGTTTTGTCTCACCCAATTATAGCTCACTTCTTGACAACGTGGGACGGTGCCAATCGGAAATTTTCGCTGGTCCCATGATTTCTTCAATTGTTCCGATTTTTCATAATCCCTGCTTTCCCCCAGGTATGTCCAGAAATCCATTTAATTATTTCTAGGAAGGGCGGTATTAGATATTTAAATTATATAATTCGGGGCGATGACTTTCCTTCTTTTTCAGACCTCCAATCTCAGCTGGCCATACCCTCTAGGAACATTTATCAATTCCTTCAGCCTAGACACATTTATGCTAAGGTTAAACAGCAGCTATCTTCTAGACCCCTCACAACTTTTGAAACTCTCTGCCTTCGATGATCCTCGACTAAAGGTTTACTTTACTGTTTATATTAATTGTTGTCTGAGGAATCACCCTCGTTGTGTGACCCCAACAAAATTGCTTGGGAGACAGACTTGGGTGATGCACTAGATGAGGACGATTGGTAAGAAATTTGGGAAAATGCTGCCTCCAGCTCAATTTGTGTTAAAATAAATGAAAATTTTTGAGCTGCTGTACAGATGGTATTATGTACCATCCCATGTCAGTAATATGTTTCTCAGACTGTGGAGAGGAAGCACCTATACAGGTATGTTCCTCTAGTCCATATATGGTGGTCAAGCCCCAAAATTTTGAATCTCTGGCGGCAAGTTATTAATCTCATTTCCCATATTCTTCAGATTCCTGTCCCATGTGAGCCCAAGCATTTTCTTCTACCTTTGGGTCTCCCAACTGTAGTTAAACATCAAAACAAATTAATATGCCATATAGTTTCTGCTAAAACTTGCCGCTGATTGGAAACAATTGGCTCCTCCTTCGATTAACTCAATAATATCTAGGATCTACTATACACATCTTATGGAATACATAACTAGTATACTTAATTCCTCCAAATCCTTTGTCAAGGTTTGGGGCCCCTGGCTTGCCTCACATAATGCTCCATCCTCATTTGAATACCTCATCCTTTTGAATAGTTTCCAACATTTAGGATTTGCTCCTCTTTTTTTCCTTCTGTTTCTGTTTGGTTCATTTCTTTTTCCTTTCTTTCCGGTTTGCCACATTGTATCCTCTTTGAGCTTAATCCCTTCCTCATTCCCTGCTACTATCCATAAAATTGGTCATTATATTGTCATTTATATTTTGATTACTATTGACTGTGTTATACTTTTGATTATTATATTGTATTTCTATATCACTGTTTTTTATTAACTGTGACTCTTCAATAAACTTTGTTTAAAAAAAACAATGTATTAAATAAAACATTAAACAAAACAGGACCCATGACTGATGTATTCCTTGGTTACAAGCCTTTCCCATGACAAATACAGTACGTATCACCATGATTTGATTTGCATGAGGAAGCATTGCAAGAAGCACGCAATGAAGGCTATAACTGGCAATAGCCATCAACAGTAGATTTCTAAATCATACCTGACAGTGGTCCTGATTACAACAGGACAGTCCCTATTTGAAGGTTGGGACAGTATTGTCCCTATTGCTGGACAGTTGGGGTGGTTTGTTTGCCCCCTGGTGCTTTGTATTGGAGCCAGGGCTGGCGCTACCACTAGGTAGCTGCCTAGAGTGGAGGTGGCAGTGAAGTTGACAACATAGTAATAAGGATGTTTCTGAAAAAGACATCCCTTTACTTAACACTGGCGGCGGCCATGGATCCTGTAAGCTGCGGCGCTGCCCCCACACTTACCAGCTGCTGTCTGGCTGAGACTGCAGTATAGACATGCACCAGTCTGACATGTCAGTGCAGCGCAGCCAGCAGCAGCAGTGCTTGCAAGGCCCTGCCCCTTCACTCTCTGCAGTGCTTGGTGGCTGTTACCTCCCTGGAACCAGCCACCAATGTGCTGCTTTCAGGGTGTCCCTTCTCTCAGCCTTGGCGAGGCTCCGCCCATTCATGTTCCTTTGATGGATTCCTCCCCAGCCAGCAACATGTATTATGAATAGACCAGAACCTCCTGCAATGACAGGTAAGTATCTGGGGATGGGAGCTTTTTAGTATTATATGGGGGATGGGTATATATTAATAGTATTTGGGGGTCTATTAATGTTAACTTAAGGGGTTGGGTTGTATAATAATATTGGGGGTGGGTTGTATAATAATATTGTGTGGGGGGTGTATTATCATTATGGGGTTGTGTACTAATTTTGTATCAGGGTATGTTTAAGTTATTTGGGGATAGTTGTAATGTTGTGTGGGAGTGTGGGAACGTTTTGCGGAAGATAATGAAGGGAATATATCAATGTTCAGTTGGTATTTTGGAATTTGCTTTATATATATATATATATATATATATATATATATATCCAGTACAGTATATATATATATATATATATATACAGTCAGGTGCATAAATATTGGGACATACACAGAATTTTCATATTTTGGCCTCTATTCACCACCACAATGGCTTTGAAATGAAACAAACAAGATGTACTTTAACTGCAGACTTTCAGATTTAATTTGAGGGTAATTACATCCAAATCAGGTGAATGGTGTAGGAATTACGACGGTTTCTATATGTGCCTCCCACTTTTTAAGGGGCCAAAAGTAATGGGATAAACTAAACAATCATATATCTAACTTTCACTTTTTAATACATTGTTGCAAATCCTTTGCAGGCAATTACAGCATGAAGTCTGGAATGCATAGACATCACCAGACGCTGGGTTTCATCCTTGGTGTGCTCTGCCAGGCCTCTACTGCAAATGTTTTCAGTTCCTGCTTGTTCTTGGGGCATTTTCCCTTCAGTTTTGTCTTCATCAAGTGAAATGCATGCTCAATCGGATTCAGGTCAGGGGATTGACTTCGCCTTTGCATAACATTCCACTGTTTAGCCTTAAAAAACTCTTTGGTTGCTTTTGTAGTATGCTTCGGGTCATTGTCCATCTGCATTGTGAAGCGCCGTCCAATGAGTTCTGAAGCATTTGACTGAATAAGAGCATATAATATTGCCCGAAACACTTCAGAATTCATTCTGCTGCTTTTGTCAGCAGTCACATTATCAATAAATACAAGGGAACCAGTTCCATTGGCAGCCATACATGCCCACGCCATGACACTACCACCACCATGCTTCACTGATGAGGTGGTATGTTTTGGATCATGAGCAGTTCCTTTCCTTCTCCATACTCTTCTCTTCCCATCACTCTGGTACAAGTTGATCTTTGTCTCATCTGTCCATAGGATGTTGTTCCAGAACTGTAATGGCTTTTTTGGATGTTGTTTGGCAAACTCTTCTGGTCTCCCTGCTTTTGTGGCTCACCAATGGTTTACATCTTGTGGCGAACCCTCTATATTCACTCTTGTGAAGTCTTCTCTTGATTGTTGACTTTGACATATATACACCTACCTCCTGGAGAGTGTTCTTGATTTGGCCAACTGTTCTGAAGGGGTTTTTCTTCACCAGGGAAATAATTCTTCTGTCATACACCACAGTTGTTTTCCGTGGTCTTCCGGGTCTTTTGGTGTTGCTGAGCTCTCCGGTGCGTTCTTTCTTTTTCAGAATGTTCCAAACAGTTGATTTGGCCACACCTAATGTTTTTGCTATCTCTCTGATGGGTTTGTTTTGATTTTTCAGCCTAATTATGGCTTGCTTCACTGATAGTGACAGCTCTTTGGATCTCATATTGAGAGTCGACAGTAACTGATTCCAAATGCAAATGTCACTCCGAGAATCAACTCCAGACCTTTTACCTGCTTAATTGATAATGAAATATTGAGGGAATAGCCCACACCTGTCCATGAAATAGCTTTTGAGTTGATAGTCCCATTACTTTTGGCCCCTTAAAAGTGGGAGGCACATATAGAAACCGTTGTAATTCCTACACCGTTCAACTGATTTTGATGTAATTACCCTCAAATTAAATCTGAAAGTCTGCAGTTAAACCACATCTTGTTTGTTTCATTTCAAAGCCATTGTTGTGGTGAATAGAGGCCAAAATATGAAAATTCTGTCAATGTCCCAATATTTATGCACCTGACTGTATATATATATATATATATACTATATTCCAGCAAGAGGTGTGGCACTCGAGATCAGCGGTAAATGATACACAACACAGCAGATGTACGCTTTAGTGCTTTATTAATATTCGCACTGTTATCAAGCACCAAAACATCAGCATACATCTGTTGCGTTGTGGATCAATTACCGTCGGCCACGAGCGCAGCACCTCTTGTTGATGTTAGCCTCATGTAAGGGCATTGGGCGAAGTACTGTATTGTAAGTTTACTGTGAGTACCAGACCTTTTGGACTAAAACGTCCAGCACATCCACTTCACACAGTATTCTGCACCCAGTGCACTCACAGACCAAAATCATGTAGAGACGCCACAAGTGCAGCACTTACGACTTGACGAAATAAAGTATAATTCGGCAGATATATCCAATGTTTCATTGCCCATAATCTATGAGTGCTCCCTGATGATAATACCATAAATGAAAGGCTTTGAAACATTGGTTATAGATCTGCTTTATTCTACATTTATCTTGTCAATCCCTGAGCGCCGTACTTGTGTATATGTATCTATTAGGTAACACTAAGAAGATAAGTGAGGTAGGAAAACAATGCTTTATTCCTTTTAATTTTCATTGAATCTGCACCTGGAAGCTCTACATGCTATGGGCAACATCTCCACTTCTAAAATCTTGCACCTTAGTAAATATACCCCCTAGACCCTTCTGTTCTGCCCAGTCTAGGATTTGTACACAACCTGAGACACCGTCTGATGTACTGATGAGATGTCCTCCAGGTTACCCTTACCTACCCATGTGTCGAAATGCCAACGCCTATCTTAATCCCAATGCCGGAACGCAGAAGGTCGCCGGACCGAATGAGGTAAGTCTGGGGCGCCCTTAGTGTTAGCCATGGGGGGGAGAGTTAGCCTTAGGCACCCCTGGGGGGACTTAGGGTTAGGCACCCCCCGGGGAAGGTTACGGTTAGGCTAGGGGAAGGGGGGGGTTAGGATCAGGCACCCCCAGGGGGACTTAGGGTTAGACACCACCCTGGGAGTTTTACGGTTAGGCACCCCTAAGGGAGGGTTATGGGGGACAGGGGAGGGTAACAGTACTTACCTGCCCCAGTCGGGATCTTCATCCCGTCGGGCATCCGCAGTCGTTATTTGAACCAGCGGCTATACAGCCGCTGACATTTCAGTACCATTCCCGTTTTATCACCTCTATTGTTTACCACCTGCAGATGAATGAGTTAGGGCAGTGGTCAGTTGCTTTCACCCTCCTCCTCCCTTCAATCAGTGCTAAGGACTCAAAGCCATAGTCCCCTTAGCATTACTGTGTGCAATGCCCAACCCCCAAAGAATGTAGTGAGGATCCTGGGCGTCCTGAGTTGGGGGGGCCCCTTAAAAATGTTGCTATGGGGCCCACAAAGTTCTAGTTACGCCCCTGCCCAAACCATACTGGTCACAGCTCCTCCCTTTCTCATTATTAGGCTCATAAGCGTCTCCGTCTCTGGCTACGCTCCCTGCCCCGAAATGTTGACATACGATTTTGGGAGGTATGCCAACCTCCAATATGGGGAGGTATGCCAAACTCCAGTGTCGCAAAGGTATGCTTAAGTGTCTATAGCCACATTCCTAACATCTTCGATTGGACACAAAATTAGCGCAAAGAGCACATAGCTGCATGTTGTATTGTTCTTGTTTTTTGACTAAAATTAGGAGAAAAATCTGAAAAATAGATCAAGTAAAATGCTCAGATGGGCATAAATATAAAACAAATCTTCTTAAAATTGACTCATGAAAGTCAGACTGCTGATTCTTGTTCTTGACTCATATTTTAGGAAACATTCTGGACAGATACGTAGCATAAGTAATATTTTTCTTTTAGATCAATACGCTAATTCAGCATTGCAGAGACACCACAGCCAAAGGGGTATTTGCTCAAACACAAAGTAAGATGAGCTGAGCTTGCAGAATTTATACCATTCATGTGTCATATTAACCTTGAAACCTATAATGCAAAACAAATATTACTTGTAATATTTCCATTAATTTAACTTAATTAATATATATTTTATCAAATAAAAATTTTGATTAAGACTTTATTGAAGCAACATTTTTAGATAATGTTCTGTTTCATGCTGTTTAATGCACACTTAAAAAGATGCCTGGAAATGAAAAACACTTATTTTTGAAGTGCTATTATTTGTGAGCATTTTCTGCTTCTGAATACTGAAGGGCTTTGAAGCTGCTCATCACCAATGTTATCCCTCTGGGTAAGGGTCTCTCCTGAGAGTGTGGCTTGCTCTGTTCAGTCAGTGAATGAGTTTTCACTAATTGGTTGTCTTTGATTCCGTAGACATTATGAATAGCCCTTACAAGAAGATTTACCCTTTGCTAACTGACCTGAGTTGGCCTAGGGGATAGTTCATGATGCAGTATTTTGAACAACGATAAGAGATGCATTTGTCCCACAGTTCTAGTTTCTTTCAGTAGCTTGAACCTGTGCTATATAAAATTATACAAAAATACTAATCTTGGTCACATTATTTGTACATTATTTATGCAAATGAAACAGCTTATATCACAATCAAAAGTTTACAGCTGGGTACACATGCAAATATTTTCTGTCCAACCATCCAACTAGTTGATTGGTTGGAATGAAAATCTGGTAACGTATGGCAGTTACTTGCTCCTAAATGCCAGAAAACAGATGAAAATGGTTGTCAGACAAGTTTGTCAAATGTTTGATCTTAACAATTTGTTCAAACAACAGTTTTTGCCCATTTTTCGGCGTTTGGGAGCAAATTGCTGATTGTCATTTGCTTTCATACCTTACCAGATTTGCATTCCAACCAATCAACTAGTTGGATGGTTGGACAGATAATCTTTACATGTGTACCCAGCCTATGAGTTTTGTTTGTTTACTTCAAGCACATAGACAACTTTGAACAACAGAAACAAATATAATCACACTATCCGTGTGCTGTATGGAACTTTATAGAAGCAGTCCTAATAGGGATGGGGTCTGTTGAGGGCGTGGGGTCTCTCAAGAGGGGCGGGATCCTTCCTCATAGGGTCTGATTCTGAGTCGGATGCAGTTACGGCCTTCCTTGCGTCTTTTGCTGCAGTTCCGTCTGTGACTTTATGCTAATGCCGATACAGTGCCCTTCCCTGGTGCACATCCATGTGTCCGAATGTGCAAGGACTGAGACACCCACTATTAGTGTCTACAGATGCTGCAGTCATGCTTTGTGCATCTTTGGACACCACCATCAGTTGCACCATTAAAACTGTCACCAGTCCTATGCTGGGTGCAAATCATCCGCCTGAGTATTGTGAGCAATTCAGCATCTCTGTTCGCAACCACTTTCAGCAACATGCCCATGTAACTCTAATAACGCCCATACTAAGTTACATCCGCGTCAGATTAGCCAACACCCTGTACTGTAATTGCCTAGGAACACCCAACACATTTCTAATACACTCCTTGGTACTGTACATGCATCTCAATCTGACTGCAACACCAACGAGACACATGCGAGGTGCATGCGCAGAAGAAAAACATTGTACAAGAAAAAAATTAAAAATTTGCCCACAGAACACACATACTTTGGCCCCCACAGAAAAAAAGCATGGCCTCTACAGAAAGCAATAAAACACATCCAACAGGAAAAAAAAGTACATTGGACCCAACAGGGAAAAAAATAAAACAAATTGGTGTTCAGAGAAAAAAAAAAAAACACATCAGCCCCCGGAGTAAAAAAATAAAACACATTGTTGGCCCCCACAGGAAAAAAATAAAACATACATAATTGCCCCAGCCCCCCACAGAAGACTGACCTGTCTGCCGTACTTGCAGACATCCTTGGCCCCGCCGCCTATGAGCTATGTGTATTTGTCTGTTTAGGTCCCACCACAAGAGCTGTTGGGAGCTGTATGTCTCATGGGCTGGGAGGCTGGGTGGGTGATTTATGTACCGGTCGCCGAGGTCCCAGGGGGCCCCAGAGTGCACCGCTGCCTGTGCTGCTGCTGCAGTGATCAGCAGGGTGCAGAAATGAACGGGCCCCTCAGGGACATTTCTAGAGAGGAAGGGGCCCGCGTGCAGTGTCCGGCACGGGCCCCCTCCTCTCCGCCCCGGCAGCTGCCAGCGCCGGAGTTATAGACTCTGGGCACTAGAGTGTGCCCAGAGGCCCTGATTCAGAGCCGGATGCTCTGACAGAGCGCTCGCTCTGAATCAGAGCTGTCCCTGCTCCTTTTTGGAGCGGCCTCCTGGCCGCTCGCATAGCTGTGGGTGACCATCCACAGCTATAGCGAGCGGCCAAAATGATGGTCGCGATGGTCAAGAACAACGCTACCATCGGGCTTGCGACGAGACCCTGAGGTAGGGTCTCGCTGCCGCAAGCCCAGGAGTGCTTTTGTCTATCAGAGCCAAAAGCACTCCCACTGACATCACTAGTGATGTCAGTGGGGCCGGACCCAGATGGTAGGCATTCCCATGGGAACGCCTCCGTCTAGGCAGCCACGCCCCTGGCACGCCCACCAAAGGAGGCGTGCTGTCAATCAACATCGACAGCACGCCCCCTTTGGTGCGAGACCCATAACGACGGCTTGGCCGTCGTTATTCGGGTCTCGCATATGCGCACGACGGAGCCACCTCCGTCGTGCGCATGCGCACTTGGGCACCATCGACCCGCTTGCGAGCACTCAGCGCTTGCGAGTGGGTCTGAATCAGGCCCAGAGTCTATAATGTATGCACAGGTCACCGCTGTCGTTTTACAGCGCCGGATGCCCACGCCGACGTGGGACTCCGGAGAGGTAAGTATTATTATGGGTGCAGGGTGTGCGGTGCGGGGCCCCCCTGGACCCAGGGGCCCGTGTTCCCCGCACACCCTGCACCCATTATAGATATGCTCCTGGGTCCCCTGCTCATCACTGCAGTAGCAAGTGCAGGTCTGGGTTGGGTAAGGTGGGGGTGGGGACGAGATGGGACAGGTCTGTAGAAATACCTGCAGCTGGCCACACCCTGTATATGCTCAGAGGAGCAGGGCCAGCCAGTCTGTGTACTCACTGCTGGCTGGCCTCCTGGAATTGGTGAAGCTCAGCACTATGGTGGGGGTGTTGCTGCTGCCTGATGTCTCCTCGGCTCACTGGCTGAGAGATAGAAGCAGTCTTTAAGCAGCCCCACCCCCTCCCCAGTGCTCTGCCTCTCCAGTCCCAACCATAGTTGCCAAGTCCGCTTATAACAAGTGGAATTGGGCTTGTTTTTCCCCAGTTGCTTGTTTTTTTGGATGGTTGCTTGTTGCTTGTTTTTGGGCTTATTTTTTTTTTAGGTAGCTTGTTTTTGGGTTTGATAGCCAGCCCAGGTCCCACTACTAAGGTGAGCAAATGTTATATAGCTATTTCACCAATCCATTTATGTTTAGCTGTCTGTATGTATATCTCTCAGTATATGTATACATATAGATTTGGGTAACTAGAATGACTAGTTTAAACGATCAATAGAAGTCACATTTTCCCATATGTCCGTTATTTTGTTTTGATGTGTTTGTTTAAATGACTCTTTGTCCTGTACTTTACCACGCACAAAGGGCCTGATTCAACAGTGCACACTAGTTGCTTGGGAATGTGCACAGGACCCATTCTGTGCATGTGCACAACGGGTCCTGCTATATCGCACAAGCACATGTATGCATTTTCCTGATTGACAGGCAGAGGAGTTTGTGGGGGGGAGACGGCCTGCATTCCTGGAAATGGGGGCATGTTGCCTCTGTTTTCTGCATTCCCGGAAGCGGAAGCATGTAGCCCCCGTTTTCCAGGAATGGCAAGGCTAGGATCTGCATCAATGGACGCAGACTTCCTGGCCTTGCATGATGACAGAACACGGCCAGCTTCAGCTACCGCGTCCTGACCAAAGGTGCAACCATCGCGATCGATGGTTGCAATGGTGATCCCAGACGGCAAACTTGGTCACCGCCTGGGATCACAGATGCAGCAAGGAGATTTCAGGCACCTTCTGCTGCATTTGCATTTTAGGCAGGACAGAATTACAAAGCTGCTTGTGTGTGGCTTTGCAATTCCATCCTATGCCGAATCAGGCCCCGAGTGCCCTGCGCTTTACTTCGCACAGTGGAGTCTATTCGTAGAGCAGGGAAAAGCCGTGTTTTACTAATATTTATATGTATTTTAATAAAATTAACAATAACTTTGTGGTTTTCATTAAATTACCCCCACCCCCATACCACCATATTACGTTGGGCTTATGTTTTGGGCTTTATCAGACTGGGTTGGGCTTGTTTTGGGCTTGTTTTTCACTCAAGAGTTTCAGAGTTGGCAACAGTGATCCCAACCAGCAGCAGCAGTCAGTCCGGACTCAGAAGTTACCTGTATGTCACAGGCAGGAAGAAGCTCCAGCCTCCAGCAGGTGCAGCATGGGGGAGGGAAGGGGGAACACAAAATGTGGGATAGGGTTGGGAAGCATAGTGTGGTGTGGGGGATGGGAATGCATAGTGTGAGATGGGGATGGGAATGCAAAGTGGGGGATGGGAGGGCACAGTGTGGAATGGGGGATGGGAGGGCACAGTGTGGAATGGGGGATGAGAGGGCACAATGTGGGATGGGGGATGGGAGGGAACAGTGGGATGGGAGAGCACAGTGTTAGATGGGGGATGGGAGAGCACAGTATGGGGTGGGGGATGGAAGGGCACAGTATGGGATGGGGGATGGGAGAGCACAGTGTGGGATGGGGGATGGGAGGGCACAGTGTGGGATCGGGGATGGGAGGGAACAGTGGGATGGGAGAACACAGTATGGGGGAGAGAGCACAGTGTGAGATGGGGATGGAAGGGCACAGCATGGGATGGGGATGAGAGAGCAGAGTGTGGGATGGGGGATAGGAGAGCACAGTATGGGGTGGGGGATGAGAGCACAGTATGAGATGCGGATGGGAGGGCACAGTATGGGATGGGGATGGGAGAGCACAGTGTGAGATGGGAGAACACATTGTGGGATGAGATATAAGAGAGCATAGTGTTAGATGGGGGAATGGGAGAGCACAGTGGAATATATGGAAGCACAGTGGACCTCATTCAGAGTCGGTCGCACGGTCGTACGCATACAATGTTTTTCTTTCTGTGCCTGCGCACGGCTAGCAGTGCGCATGTGCATACGAGCTCTACTGATAACAAATACTGTCGGTCGTAGGGCTTCCGACACGGAAGTGGATTGCTAAAGTTGATTGACAGGAAAGACCGTTTGTGGGAGTATACGGGGGTGGTGGTCTGGAAACGGAGGCGTTCTTCAGCGTTTCCAGGCGTTTTAGGGGAGTGCATAAATTACCTGCTTCGTACGACCAAGAATTGCGGATGCATGAAAACATCACTCTACAAACAGGCTGATCGTCCAGGCTAAGGTAGGCAAGAAGCGTCCGTAAGCCACAACAGTACAATCGTTAATCTGATGTTACCTGCGATGTTTCGATTTTGAACCACACAAACCAAGCAGCTAAGATTGCTGCATTGTAACTATTAACACTGCTAATTACCTTGTAACTCATTTCACTTGCGTGTGCATTAGTGAATTTGTAACCAAAATGTTTCTTTGTGCTTTTTAACCAGTTTTTTGCTCAAACAGTTTTTAAAACATCTAGTATTGTGTTTTGCGTAGCAGCCTTTTCAGATACCACACTGGTTAAACCTCGTATACATTGATATAGTTAAAGATAGACATTTTTGGGGTGACATTTTTTTATTTTTGTGAAATTTGCCTTTCATCACAATGTCAAGAATAATTGTTTAGGCAACATTTGTATATAATTAAAATAAAGGGAAAAAAAAATTGGGGGTTTAAAAAAAAAAAAAAGAGCTTGAGACATTGGTGACCAGAAATATGGGGACTGGACAACAGGTGAGGGAGGAGATATCCAGGGCTACTTGCATCGTTTGGGCCAGCTCGGAGGAAGAGGTTAGCTACGGACACCCGACTGCCGTGTAACACGCCGCCTGGCCTGGCCAGAGGTAGGTGGGATTTCCTCTGGCCTAGGCATAGGGCTCTCCATACTTGAGGGGGTGGCTGTTGGGCTGCCAGAGGTGGTGGTCCTGGGAGGAAGAGAGTCTCGCTCCATCATGGCAGGTGGGTTGGCCTGCTCCTGGGTATTGGCCAAACGATCTAGGGCCCCAGCAATGGTCTCCAGGGCCACCGCCATCCTCACCAGAGTGGTCTCCATCCTCAGTAGAACACGTGTTATCCTGAGTTTGGGAGACCAACCTGGTGAGGAGAGGCACTGCTCGGTCTGATGTTTGCCCTGGAGTAGACTCCACAGGGTCCCCAGATGGAGTACTTGGATCCTCCCCTGCAGAGTCCCCATCTGTGCTGGACCCAGACCTGACCTCAGGAGCAGGCACTACCTCCTCTGAGTCTGGAATATAAAATGAAAAATGTTATTTGTTTTTCCCCCCTAAAAAAAACAGAGATGTTTCAGCTTTATACTTTTTGGCTTACAAAATTAAATTACCTTCTTGCACATGTGGAGCGTTGAAGTCGGCCATGTCAGTGTCCATTGTGGACACGCCGACTATCTCCTCTTCCGTCACACATCCCTGAGCCAACGTCTCCAACCTTGTCAAGGCCAGCTCCTCAGGGATGGGACCACCACCTGTCCCCGCAGCATGGTCCCTAGCTTCCTCTTCAGTTGGTACTTGAAATCCGTCCAGCTGTCAATGTTATTTGGGAAATGTAAAGGGTTAGTTTTTTTAAATAAGATCAAGCTTTTGACTTCAGTACACTCACAATATCATTTTCTTACCGTTTTTTACGACTTTCTGTGTTCTGTAGGTTGTCCCCACAACATTAACAGCCCTGGATATCTCCTCCCAAATCCTGTCTTTGGCTCCAGCCCCCATATTTCTGGGTGCATTGACTAGGTTCTCCATTGTCATGGTCACCAATGTCTCAAGCTCGATCCGTGAAAATGGAGGGTTTCTTGGCCTTGGCCTGCTTGGGCCCGCCTCCTCCTCCTCTACTGCTGGACTTTGATTCCCAGCACCTACCAAATTTTATAAAATAGTACAATTTTAAAAAAAATTGTATGGGAAATATGACCAGTTCTTGTTTTGTGTAAAAAATGTGATTGGAACTTACCTGGTTCAGTTGGCCTCTGCTCACCATGCTCCTCGCTTGCCATTCTGCTAACCTGTGAGAGAGCATGAAGAATACTGCTTCTGCAGACTTTTTTATAGATGTGATCGCATCCCTGGATTGGTTACCCGTGCATCCTTATTTCCCTAACTACAAATGCACACCTTTCCTGCACTCCCTAATCGCTGCGTGGGTTGGGCTAGATGTGAGCGCATCCCTGGATTGGTTACCCGTGCATCCTTATTTCCCTAACTACAAATGCACACCTTTCCTGTATTCCCTAATCGCTGCGTGGGTTGGGCTAGATGTGAGCGCATCCCTGGATTGGTTACCCGTGCATCCTTATTTCCCTAACTACAAATGCACACCTTTCCTGCATTCCCTAATCACTGCGTGGGTTGGGCTAGATGTGAGCGCATCCCTGGATTGGTTACCCGTGCATCCTTATTTCCCTAACTACAAATGCACACCTTTCCTGCATTCCCTAATCGCTGCGTGGGTTGGGCTAGATGTGAGCGCATCCCTGGATTGGTTACCCGTGCATCATTATTTCCCTAACTACAAATGCACACCTTTCCTGCATTCCCTAATCGCTGCGTGGGTTGGGCTAGATGTGAGCGCATCCCTGGATTGGTTACCCATGCATCCTTATTTCCCTAACTACAAATGCACACCTTTCCTGCATGTTTCAATAATTGGTGTTTGCTTTCTTTATTTAAGGCAAAGCCAAATGTTCCCTTACTTGTGGGTTGTAGTTGGAGTGTTTGGTGAATAGTTAAATAGTTTGAAGTTGATTGAGAGGTGCTTGTGTGTGTAGTTTGTGAGGTGTTTGTTTGAAGTTGATTGAGAGGTGCTTGTGTGTGTAGCTTGTGAGGTGTTTGTTTGAAGTTGATTGAGAGGTGCTTGTGTGTGTAGTTTGTGAGGTGTTTGTTTGAAGTTGATTGAGAGGTGCTTGTGTGTGTAGTTTGTGAGGTTTGTGTTTGAAGTTGATTGAGAGTTGCTTGTGTGTTTTATATTTTTTTGGTATTAATTTATTTTGGTTGTGGTTTTTTTTTTTGTGTTTGTTTTTTTGTGGAGTTTTTCTTTTGTGTTTGTTTTTTTGTGGTGTTTTGTTTCTGTGTTTGATTTTTGGTGGTGTTTTGTTTTTGTGTTTGTTTTTTTGTGGTGTTGTTTCTTGTGTTCGTTTTTTTGTGGTGTTGGTTTTTGTGTTCCTTTTTTTGTGGTGTTTTGTTTTTGTGTTCCTTTTTTGTGGTGTTGTTTTTTGTGTTCGTTTTTTGTGGTGTTGGTTTTTGTGTTCCTTTTTTTGTGGCGTTGGTTTTTGGGTTCCTTTATTTTTTTTTGTGTGTTTTGTTTTTGGTGTTGTTTTTGTTTAGTAAAATTTGATTGCTTTGGAGTTTGAAAAACACCGTTAGTTTTTGGGCTTGATCCGGTGACTTTTTTTGTTTGGTTGGCTGGCCTTTTGTCTTCCTAAATCCAACGTTATTTGAAGAATCAAGTAAGTGTGCCAGCCTACTGCATTTTGTTTGTTTTTATTTTTGGATCAACAATCATAATCTTCGTTATTTTTTGAATTTTAATCTAATTGTTTTTTAAATATTTCTTAAAGGTGTTTAACACTTATTTTTGGTCTTGAATCAGGTGTCTATTTTTTAAAACATACACTTAATTTTTAGTTTAATCTATTTTTTTAACCAAAATTTTTGGGGAATATTGTTTATTGTTCTATTTTTAAATTCTAATTTGGTACATTTAACAACAATTCATATTTGCAAGATTAAAAATTAAGCATGGTTCTAACACTAAAAGTAGTAATATTGGTTTGTCCTTAAAAAATCTTTTTTTATTATTTTTCCCTCTGATTTTTAAATCGAACAACAAATACACATGTAGTGATTTCCGAAGATGGCACTGCCCGACCCTGTAAGAATATGCCCCATTATTATAAAGCTAAGTATTTTTGCAAAAAATTTCACAATACACTCTGGAGAACCAATTAAAAATATAAATTTAACTTTACAGAGCGATGTTGGACAGCTAATAGCGGCCATGTTGACCCCCACCAACCTTCCTCAGCCTCCTCCTGGGCGTAGGCATAGGAGGCGTGCAAGGGCCAAGATATATAGAACACGTGTCACCCTTTTTGGAATGCCTGATGTGGTTGTTACCACTTATCACTCTTTCAATAATAAAGAATGATCGAGAAAGTCAGATTAACATTCCTACAGCAATCTCACCACTTACACAGTTGTTGGCGGTGTTACATTTCTGCACCTCAGGCTCCTTCCAAACCAATGTGGGGCTGGTGGGTGGCCTCTCCCAGCCCTCATTTTCACGGATCCTGAGGTGTGTGCTAGATGCATTTTTCAATCATCTAGCACATTTTATTAGTATGCCTTTGGATACGGAAGCCCTTGATGTGGTAAAGCAGAAGTTTTATGAAATTGCAGGCTTTCCACACATCATAGGGGTAGTGGATGGCACTCACATAGCACTTCAGCCCCCTGCATGCAGGGAACAAATATATAGGAACCACAAACATTATCATTCTCTAAATGTAATGGTGCTATGTGATGCCTCCCTCCAGATCCTCTCCCTGAATGCTAAATTTCCAGGCTGCAACCATGATGCGTATGTGATCCAGCATTCAGGGATTTTGCCCAAATTAAGCACACTGCAAGCTGGTGACACGTGGATTCTTGGTAAGTAAAAATCCAGTATGTCTTTCTAGTAATAGTTTAAACAGGTTCTCATGGTAAATGTATATCTTTTGGTGTCCCATTTCCATCAGGTGACAGTGGATATCCTTGCATGCCCTGGCTGCTGACTCCTTATTTGACTCCCACACCAGGGCCCCAAACTCACTATAATGCCACGTTTACTGCCACCAGGCAGGTGGTGGAGCGCAGTATCGGCCTTTTAAAGGTCTGGTTCCGGTGTCTCCATCACTCTGGTGGTGCACTCATGTCCTCGCCGGATATGGTTTCTCGCATTGTGGTCCTGTGTGGGATTTTACACAACATTGCAATAAGGAGTTGAGTACCCATGCAGCCAGAGGTGGCCTTGCCAGAGGAGGGCCCCCCGGAGGAAGGTGTTGTGATGCTGTCAGGGGGGGGGGGCAGATGCGATGATGTCATTTCATGTCTTTTTAAGTATGCATATTTACATTTTTTGGAAAAGAAAAATCAATTTTGCAAAATGTATTTTAATGTGTCCCTTTTTCTTTTGTTTTCTTTTCCTACCAACAAAATCACAACACTTTCCAAAACTTGGATAAAAAATGGAACCCATTGGCAATACCCTGTATGTTTTTGGACAACTAACACATTTTGCACGGATATCCCCCAATATGTTTAGTTAATTTGCCTTTTGTTTTAGTAATTGATATGTTTTCCATTCCAAAATCTGTTTGTTTATTACTTACTTGTTTAGGTTTGACTAAGCCAGATGTTTAATTTGCCAAAACCATGAGGACATTTGTTATGTGTGAATCTGTTATGTTTTTTTTTTACCATTAAAAGCCTGTTGGCAACATGTTTGTTATGTAATAAATGTTTTAAATGATGCAAATATGTTGTTGCTTGTTTGTTGTAAAAAAAATCTAAGCCATTTTGAGGTGTATAATGTATGCCAACCCATAATTAAAAAATAAACAACAACATTACTGCAAATTTTCTAAAGGTTTACTAATACATGTTTTAAGTTCTTACACTATGGAAAGGCACCCACCTTTGTTCCAAAAATTTTTCACATGCAGAATTACACCCTTTAATGTGTGGCAAAATAGAGGACAAATGTTGGAAATAACACAACTTTATTTTTTTTTTATAGAAATGTCAAAAAAATGTAAAAGAAATAAATAAAAAATACTACAGATCCTCCAAACGCCCCACTAATCTTTGGAGGCAGCAGTAGGCCTGCATTAAGTAGCCTGAGGTCTCGCGCAGCTCCTCCCTAATTTCCCTCAGGATGTGGGTTAGATCTGTAGAAAATTAAAAAAAAATGCGGATTAAATACTTCATTACAATGAGAAACATTTGAACATTACACATTATTCAATGTACCAAAAAGTGTTTAAACACACTGATGTTACGGTGTGTTTGAAAGTATCAGACACACAACATTATTAATAGGTTTCTACTTTTCTGTTGTTGAACTAATTTTAAACCATAACTATGTGGCATAAGCCAAAATCCACTATGATGATGTTACAAATAATGGGAGGTGTATTCTTAAGTCATGATGGCCATATCCTTAAAACACAATGCACGTATTCACTTTTAGAATGTTGTTGATAAACCAAAATAAAATATGATTTTTTTGCTATAAAAAACATCACTTTGCCTAAGTACATTAGTACATTTTAAACACAGTGTACACAACATCAACAAGGGTAGTCTGGTTCCTAGCACCATGGCAAGTTTGTTGACAGGTTTTTGTACATTGTAAAATACTAATCCAAATTTAATCATTAGTTCCTCAAACTCCAAAAAATATTTAAATAAAAAAAACCTATATTTTTGAGGGCCCCAAAACAAAAAAAGGGCCAGACAATAAACATAAGATTGTAAGTCTGAAAAACAGCATTACTGCGCAATGATGTTAAACCCCATACAGCAAATTTTCAAAACAACAAAAAAATCACAGAAATGTAAACAAATACATGGATAACAGCAACACCCGAAAAAAAAAAAAAAACATACCCTGAGAGTGTTCAGACACAACAACAGATGGTGCTGGCGAAGCTTCGGGTGAGGGTGAATATTCAGGAGTGGGGGGAATGGTGGAAGGGGAAATGGAGGCGGAAAGATCACAGGGAGGGGAGATTTGGGACATTTGGGATGAGTGGGCAGGGGAGGGAGGCAGACGGGGAGGATTGGAAGAGGGAGGGAGGGTTACTGGGGGAGTATGGTGGTGGGGAGGGAGGGCTGGGTTGAGGAGATGCAGGTGACAGCTGCTGGTTGGTAGGTTGTCTTTGGAGTCGCCGTGCCCTTCTCTGTCTCTGCTGGGCTTCTAAAATGTAAACATAAAAATCCAAACATAAAGTTTTGAATTTTGGTTACACAATACAAGTACATATTCTGTACAATAGGGACAACATACAGGAGGGTTTTTTAACATTGACTAAAATAATTGGCAAAGGAACATACATTTTTAACAGTCCACTAATTAATACTTTTAAACAAACGCATACTTACGTCTGAGTATTTGCAAATGCAAATTCCTGAGGAGCGCAGGCGACCGGCGGGCCAAGTCCGACCAGCGACGCTCTAATTGAGCAATGTTTCGCCGAAAGCCCGCTGATCGGAGGGCTCGCCTCACCTCCGCATAGGCGGCCCTATTTGAAATGGGCGGCACAGCCTGGGTGATCCGCCTGTCCATTATATTGACCAGGACAAGCAGCTCTCTTCTGGTAAACGCTGCGGCTCTCATGATGGCAATGGGCATTTTTACAGAAAACATGAAATATACATGGGGTAGAAAAAATATGATTGGCTAAAATATTTACTTTCATCAAAAACAACACTATTGGCCAATCCTTTAATCATGTGTCCCGAAAAATAAGGTCACATTTGATTGGCTACAACACGCAGTGTGCAATTGCAAACATAAGAGTGCAAATGATCCTAACGCAAAATGCACATGCATTTATAAAGTTAACACAATTAGCAAACGGACATTCACAGTTAATAAACCTTACTTTGTTTTTAAGATTGTGTGAAAAAATAGGAACGTAAAAAAACAAACACGAAATGAACAATAAAGTTTATTGACACATGAGAAAAAAAGTAGTTTGAAAGAACAGCAAGAGTTAAACACTTAATTAGATAATTGCCAACAAGCTAATAACAAGCTGATCGATAGTCCATGTAAACATGACATGTGACCAACAAAACAGCACATACGGCCGCAAACATCAGAACATAATTAGCATACAGCGACTGACAGTGCCTGACTACGATTGACTCGATTGTTCGTTCAGATCAGTCGGTAGCTAGAGGAGGTGGAGTGCTAACGAATGGGCGTCACTTTGTTTACGATCGCCCTGCTGTACGATCGAATTTTGCGGTCGTTGGTTGTACGACCGTGCGGCCGCAACGACCGACTCTGAATGAGGTCCAGTGTGTGATGGAGAGGTTATGTGTATGTGTAAAGATAATGGAAAAAATATAAATTTATTGAGCAAAGGAGCTAATACCAGCCCCATGCTGCTTAGGGTAAGGTCATCGAGAATCAAGAAGTAGCCGGCACCGAGAGGCAAGAGAGGATCTGGCGCTTGGCATGCTGAGGAGTGGCGCTGACCCAAAGAAAGTCACCCAAGCAGAGATGCTGCGGCAGGCAGACATAAATTAAGGTGAGTGTGGGGCATGGAGAGACACTGAGCCTCAGAGACTCCCCAGAGAAACCACATATAGGTAAGGCAAACTCTCAAACAACTGGCCTGTACCTTCCAGGGAGCCTGGTATGGGGGGCCCCTAAAAGAATGAGTGTACCGGGCCCCATGATATCTGTTGCCATCCCTGGCAAGAGACGGGGAGTAGTGTGGTTAGTGTACATCCTCATGCCAGGGGTGTACTGTATGTCTCGGGGGCCGGAGGGGGTAGAATGGGAAAATTATGTCACTAGGGCTGGGGGGAGGGTAGGGTAAGCAGTTAATGTCCCTGGGGCAAGTGGGAAGTGGTAGGGCGGGTACTGTATGTCTAGGGGGCCAGGGGTAGGGTATGGAGTGTATGTTTCTGAGGCTGTGGGGTAAGGAGGGTATTGTATGTGCCTGGGGCCAGGTTGTATGTTTTTAAGGCCAGGATGGGTAGGATAGGTATTGTATATCCCTGGGGTCAGAGGTCGGGTTGGGGAGTGTATGTCTCTGGGGCCGGGGCAAGGTGGGTGTAGTATGTCGATGGGGCCAGTGGTAGGGTGGGGAGTGTATGCCTCTGCATGGCTGCCATCAGGGGGTATTGCCGGGTCCAGTGATGCACTTACCAGTGATCGGGGGCATTCTAGATGCCACTAATGATTTGGGACCTCCTGAATCCTGTTGTCTGGAGAGAAAGAAAGAAGTGGTGCTGTTTAGGGAGACAGAATGGGTGCTGTCGAAGCTGAATAATTGGCTGAGACAAGTTCCGTTTAAAATTTAATCGCGGCGACACCATTTTGCGAATGGCCGCCTAAGCGCCATTTTATATAAACTGACATTTTAGTACATGTGGCGATGATACTATTAGCACTATGTGATTGCATTTTTCACCATTTCTCATACACACATTAATACGCACAATTGCGCTGTTAACTTGTCGCATAGGACTTTGTATGAAACCGCTGTTTTATTAGCTTTATGCGCACGCATCTGCCCCAAGTTAACTAGTGTCCTTATATCAAACCCTGAATACCCACGCATTACATATTCACACATAAGGTTCAATAAGCTTTAAAGTGTATGATTTAAGTTGGTTCAGTTAGTTTAAATGCTGAGAAATAAAGGTATTTGATAACTAAGGTATTATACATGCTAAGCAAGTCGTGTTTGGTTTTGTACTGATGTGTATTCTTTTTACAGTATTCCGGTGTTATCGGTGGGGAGGTCGCATCATGCAAACTCAAGTTATGGATCGCAGAGCCTACAAGCAACAAAATATATATTCCATGAACAACTGTTAGGATGTTGCAGGGGGTGTGAAGAGAAAGATCCCCAGCTGTTAGAGGCAGGGAGAGTCTATTTGAACCAGCCTGTTAAATGTGCTGTAACAGATGCTTCTCCCCTGGGAACCAATGACATCAGCAACAAACTTCCCTATTGTCCTGTTTATTCTGGGGGGGTATAAATATGTGTGCTCGAACGCTGGTTCTTAGTCTTCGTGCTGAATGCTGTATGACTAGGGGTCTCTTGCTGATGCCTATCTCCGGGTCCGGAAGCGCTGCGTATGTATACTAAATTGTGCCTAAATTGTGTATGGATCAATTGCGTGTAACTGTCTGAATTTTTACCTGGATAACACTTGTGCTTTGGAACCACAGATTCCACATCTAAGTCTTTATTTACGGTATGACTGCGTACGCAAATTAGCGTCATCCTTAGAAGGTATAGACAGGATATTAGAAGGTATAGGAAGGTGTGTATAGAGGTTCTGATCCAGTATTGTTAGTGCTGGTAGGGAAGACACTGTGGAATTGGAGTTGCAGAAACACAGGGAGGGAGGGTCTGTCTATTTTGTCAGTCCTGCACCCCACAATTTCTGATGGCAGCCCTGTGTCTCTGAGGCTGGGGGGTAGGTGCTTGTAGGGGGTAATGTGCGTATTCAATGTCCCTGGAGCCAGAGGTAGGCTCGGGAGTGTATGTCTCTGGGGCCAGGATGTATGTCCCTGGGTCAGGGTATGTAACAGGGGGTAGGTGAGTATGTTCCAGAGGACAGGGGTGGGAGTAAGGCGGGATACAGGTTTATTCCAGTGGCGGCCAGTGGGGTGGTGGTTAGGATGTGCACTGTATCCCTCTCACCAGAGCCAGTGCCTGGAGCACACCGCTGCTCTCGGCTAACAACACCCGGAAGTGCTCGATAGCTGATCCAGATGACAACTTCTGGTTTGAGTTCTACAGTGGAACACAAACCCCAGAAGTGTGGCAGCCAGCTGGGCAGACTTATGAATTGGTCGGACAGGCAGTGTGAAACAGACTGGCAAAGGGGAGCATGGGACTGGTCTGGCAGGAACTTTCCTGCTTTCGCGGTGGCCCAATCTGCCCCTGCCACCAGGTCATATTGTGGAACATTGTGTTTTCCCAGTTCAATTAGCCACATTGTTGTGCTGCCAGTACACATTATGTCACAGAAGTGCCACTAGTTCAGAGTCCGCAGTGCATGCTATATTGAAGAGACCCAGTTCATATTTTGCTACATTGTACAGTAGTACCCCAGCTCCTGTTCATATTATTCCACACTACAGTGAACCCAGTTCACGTTGTGTAATAGTGCAGTGTCTCAAATTAATATTATGCCAAATTACAGTGCCCCTGTTCATATTATGCCACATTACAGTGCCTTCAGTTCATATTATGCAACACAATAGTGTCTCCAGTTAATATTGTGCCATATTTTAATAGCCTCCAATTCATATTATGCCACATTAGTGCTCCCAGTTCATATTATGCCACACAATAGTGTTTCCAGTTCATATTTTGCCACATTCCAGTGCTCCAGTTCATATTATGCAATATTACAGTGCCCCCAGTTCACATCATGCTACATTATAGTGACCCCAGTACATTATAAGATTCAATAACTCCTTCTTACTAGTATAACATACACTACACACACCATGCACTGAAAATGGACCTTCACGCCATTTGGCAGCCTTATCTTACATAGAAGTATGGTAAGAGATTATGGGCATGATTCAGAGATGGACACAGTGCCAAAGTTTGTGCAGTTGAGAGATTATTTGATACTGCGCATGGACAAAGTACCCCTACAGCACATGCATATGACTGAGTGTATGCAGAGAATGCTGTTGCACATAGAAGGCCTGATTCAGAGCTGGACGCTCTGACAGAGCGTTCGCTCTGAATCAGGGCCGGGCATTTTTTTCTTCAGAACGGCCTCCTGGCCGCTCGCATAACTGGCTATAGCGAGCGGCCATGATGATGGTCGCGATAGTCAAGACCATTCCGACCATCGGGCTTGCGACGAGACCCTTGTGGTAGGGTCTCGTTGCCGCAAGCCCCAGAGAGCTTTTCGGCTCTAACAGAGCCGAAAGCTCTCCCACTGACATCACTTGTGATGTCAGTGGGGCCGCCGGCCAAAGACGGTGGGCGTTCCCATGGGAATGCCTCCGTCTGGGCAGCCACGCCCTGGCCCGCCCACCAAAAAGGGCATACTGTCACTCAACATCGACAGCACGCCCCCTTTGGTACGAGACCTAGAGCGACGGAGTGCCCGTCGCTATCCGGGTCTCGCACATGCGCACGACGGAGCCTGCTCCATCGTGCACATGCGCACTGGCCTACCATCGACCCGGTTGCGAGTGCACAGCGCTTGCGACCGGGTCTGAATCAGGCCCTTAGTCGTTTGTAATAAAGCTGGCTGCTTACCTCCCATGGGCGTTCCTGGGAGGCAACTTTGAGGTGGCTTGAACTGAAAGCAAAAAAAGACCATCTCATGGGCGTGTCAGTGAAAGCGGCTGCATTCTCAAACGCAGCGCCACAGCTACAGAGGCCAAAAAGAGAAACTGCGCCAGCCATGGGGCATCGTAAGTGTTGATTGTGATTATTATGGTGCACCAATGGTGGAGTGTTTGAGTCTACTGGTGGATTTACACTCTCCATGGACAGTGAAAGTGGGTGTCTTAGTCCATGCAGTGTCCGGCACTCGCAAGTACACAAGGGGAAGGCTGAAACTAACATTTGCATATTTTTGCAGCAGCAAATCCTAAAGAAATCGCAGCCACACATGCATTCACAGCCACCTTTGAATCTGAACCTATATACCATTGTCCTCTTATATCACCTTATTTACTGTGGACGACACTTCAAATGCTTCATCCCTATAAGCTACTATTGAATCTTACCTGGCAACCCCACGTCTGCAGGGCCTTCACGGCTTGAAAGAAAGGAGTTTACAGTTAGAATAAAGACAGGGAAGGAGTTAGCTGAGACCAACCAGCACCTACCTGAGAGGGATACTTCCTAATGCAGGAGATTCCATTTTGAGCAGAGATCTTCTTGATTTTGGCACACTTTACAAAGGGTTTGGTCAAGGAGAAGTCTACTCTCCTACAGTACCGGGCTCACTGATTAGATCAGCTGGGCCTTTGAGGGTGAAACAGGAGTGTGGGAGATGGATCACATCAATGTGGAGAGAGAGATAGAGTCCGCCACCGGAGTCATCAGGTTTTTTTTAAAATCTTCTCTAGTCATTGAACTGTGCGATTTACTTTTTTTTGTATGAGTACTTTATGTTTATATTGTACTGGATATTTTATGGATATACTTGTGGATGAAATACTGCCTATATAAAAAAAAAAAAAAAAACCTTTATGTAATTGAAACTGTGACCTAAAGTGTGAGTTGGGGTGCGCGTGTTTGGCATAAAGATGCCTTTATATGTTTCAATCCACATCTTTTGTTGTAAGTGTGGGTAAGTGATCTTTATAGGATGATCTATAAACATACTGTTATATGCACATTTATTTATATATAATGTAAGTACGATATGTACTTTTAGTACCATTAAAAAAGGTGGAGGAACACAATACATTAAAACCACCCTACTTACATATCATAAAACATAAATCACTGTACTTCACATGAGGATATTCGGATATATGTAATTGTTGTTATAGTACTTCCTTACATGCGCATTCATTTGAGGAAAACAAAGAATAACATCAGCCGAAGCCTACACTATACCGTGTCCAGCTGGAGGCTTTAGCAGTATAAAAGACCACAAGCATGACGTCTAAACATCATACTCTCATTTGAAAAGGGGAGTCTTTTTTTGTGGCATTATTATTTCAGTGGAATGCTCTTTATTTATTTGTGTTATATATTTTAGGTCCATTTTGTTTTCACAAATCCTCTCTTTAAGTTGGGGGTGTCCAACCTAGAACACATACGCTGCTTTTATCCAGAAGCGCTTGTTGTCACTAACCTTCATTTCAATATTAAAAAATTAGATTCACATAGATTTTTATGTGGCTGTTGAAAAACTGGGATGTGGTCATGATGTGCCTATTCATTTGAACACATTTTCCAAGGGCAGAAAATTAGGATGAAAATGTTGCCAAAACTATAGTAAAATTTGGTGAAAAATGATAAAAAGTAAAAATAACATATTTAGAAATGTGACAATAATGAATAAGTATGATTACATTATCTTTCTTTTTACTACGCGTTCTTACTCCTAAGCATCCATACCCATGCCTGTTGAGATGCATTTTTCACTAATCACCCCTTACATTATGGGGTTGGGGCATGGGTGGTGGGCACTGCCAAAGTACAGTAGGGTGTGTTTGCTTAAAATGCTTCCAATGCTGACCACAATATCGATTTAAGGTGCTTGACCCATGGTGCAAAATCTGAACTAATAATTATCAGCGTCCGTTGACTGATTGACTGAATGCAGGTGAATATCTCCCACTTATATCTAATACTATGGTAGTGTTGGTGCTGCAATATATTCACATTATTACAGTGACCAATCCACAGCAGTAAAGCATATTTACATGTCATCTTTTTAAGGACATGGCAATTGATGTGATTTGAGCTTAATAAAAACTTTCATTTGTCTTTGCGTCTTTTAGTCTAAGGCCCTCATTTAGAGGCGCTCGTTCTGAGGGCCTGATTCAGAGCCGCTCGTTTGCTCCGAGCGATGTTCGCACAACTGCGCATGCGTATGGGTTGTAATCTGCATGTGCCAACCAGTCATTGCGGTCGGAAATCGAGCGCTCGCAAAATAGCGAGTGCCTGCTAATTTGAGTGACAGAATGAAGCGTTTGTGGGTGGTAACAGGGGAAGGTGCTTGAAAGCGGGGAGTGGTGATCCGAACGCAGGCGTGCCAAACGGTCAAAACGGGTGTTTTAAGGGTGTGCATAATTAACAAAGCAGCGTCATCGACCACGTCACTTGGTTGTCTCTTAGCCTGAACTGTTCGCATGATTGCGGTAGGATAAACCTACCACAAGCACTGTGAGCAGTTCAGATGCCTTTCGATGTACTCGATTAATTAAATAAATAGCGGAGATGATGTAGGATGCGAGCGGCCAGGGGGCGTCTTTACAAAATAGCGAGCGCATGTTTCGTTCGCTCGCTCAGACATAGAGGCGTCAACAGACCGCAAAGAGCGAGCGCTCAATTTAAATAGCCGGCCCCTTTTTCTGACCGAGCGAGCGCAAATAGCGTCCGGCTCTGAATCAGGCCCTGAATGAGGGCGTGCACTTCATTTTTGAAGTGCGGCCTCCTGGTTGTTAGGTAAGTTGTGGGTTACCACCCACAGCTTAACGACTGACCAGGTTGATGGTCGCTATAGTGAACACCATCGCGACCATTGGGGCTTGCAACGAGAACGAGTCTCGGCAGCCGCAAGAGAGAGAGAGAGTTTTTCTCTCGCTTTGGGGCTTGCGCACGCCCAGTGAAGCCGCTGCGCATGTGCAGGGATAACTATCGACCCAGTTGCGAGCACACCGGTGCTTGCGACCGGGTCTGAATGAGACCTTAATTTCCTTTGACATGGTGCATGCTCCTTTATTATTTATTAATAACACTGTCGGGTCATGTGTACTAAGTTGTGTATGAATCATGTACTGTCATTTTAGCAGAGCCGTAACTAGACTTTTTGGTGCCCTGAGCCAGAGAGAGCATTGGCGCCCCCCCCCCCATTTTTTTAAATAGGGACATAAGATAGTGCACCTGAAAAAGGGCCATGGCCTCATGGGGAAGGGCCAGGGAAGAGATAGGAGAGGCCAGGAGATGCTGGGGATAAAAGAAGAGGAAGCTACAAGTGAGAATGAAAATAAACAGGAAAATTGACACGGCCAAACAGCGCCCCTTGCCTTGCAGTGCCCTGTGCTATGGCACTGGTCGCACTACACTAGTTACGGCCCTGATTTTAAGCAATGTTCTGTGGTGGGTTAGGTAGTGTAGTACAGGAAATTATACCTTACCTTGAGTCGTAAGACATCGCAGCCTGCATGGTCCATTTAAATGTGAAGTCACCCCCGAACCACAAACTAAATGACAATGGCACCTTAATTTAATGGTGCTTTCCCTCACCTAGAAATAAACATTGCAATGTAGATGTCTGTATTCAAGCAAGGCAGGAGTAACCGCTATCTATGGGTACTATTGTGATCAATCTGAGCCCTTCCCCAGGGTGACAGAAAGCCTAGCTATACCTCCGATTTGTCTACGCAAAATGCACCTTTTTCCAAAGAGCATTTATGCTTTCAGTTTAGCTTCGAGCCTGAGATCTAGTACAATTTGTATGGTATGCTGTACCCCCTAAAATAATAGAGAATAAAAGATCTTACTACAGTATACACATGCTACCTCTTCACTCTTCCTAGGATACCTCTTTACTTACCTATATCCTTTCTATACTGTCATTTGCACTATTTAGACCACCACACTTTGCGAATCAACATAGCCGGCACCGAATGTTACCCGCCACTGATTTTTGACCAGCGCTGGGAACAGACACACTGTCCTAGCACCGGTCACTGACGTGTCCCGCTGGGGACACACCTCATCACGTCACAGGACTTCTGGCGCTGGGATCACACACTTGGCTAGGCCTCCTCTATCTCCATCGTCTGCGGGTCAGGGTACTCTATGGTCCTTCCAGCGAGGATGTTTTTGGGGGCTTCATCCACATAGACTATGACCCAACATTTTTCCTTCACTAACTCGTGGATCCTCATCTCTGTACCTCCTGACCAACTTGTCAGAGCCATCCACCGTGGGCCACCATGGGAAATTATGTTCTGAGTGTACAGCAGCCACCCACTCATCTTCTTCAGGCTTGTCTTGGGCACCTTCACTGTCTTCCAGGGGTGGAGCTATCCACCTCCCAATAGTGGATCATTCCAGGGATTTCTCTTCCTCCAAAGTGTCCACTGCCATCTGCAGCATTACCTTGTGGGGCATGCTCAATAGTTCTGTGTCTCCCTCTTGATTCAGTCCTCCCATGGCACAACAACCTTCTCCTTCAATGTCCATCCATCTCATCACTTCCAGCATGTGGACCACCTCCTCCTCTTCACAGGCAATCACCTGCTAGCACAGCTCCAGTAGATCCTGCCATTCACACCCTTCGGCACTCACTTTGCCAGGGTCTTCCTCTATCTGCTCTTGATGGACCGGTCTGTCTTCAGATGTGGCCAACGTCTCCCACGAGTCTGGACTCTTCTCCACAGACTAGTGCACCAGAGGACGATTTCCTTCCTCAGCATACTTAATCTTTTCCGCTGGTATCTCCAGGCCTTTGTCTGCCTACCCAGGGGCATAATTAATGTGGCCTGGGCATTTGAATTTTGTACTGCACTGCAGCCCCACTTCTGGAGCCTCCACTGCCCATGGGCTTAGTACCCGACTACTCTTGTGGTCTAGGGAGGGGTTAATCACAGGAAGGCTTCACAGAGGGCATACCTGTACTGAGCAAGAGGCTGCAGTGGGGAACTTTGTCAGCTGTTTTGCTTCCCTCACTGGCAGCTCTCTCCGGTCCTCAGTTTCTTTCTTCTGCCACTAGCCCATCAGGAGCTGTTGCCGCGACATTCATCTTCTGGGACCTCTGCCTCCAAACTGGCTCTTCGGCTCAATGGCACCTGACATCAGAAGCCGTGAGTGGGGACTGCCATGATGCAGTGAGCCGCAATTGGAATGCTGTGGCCGTTTGCTATTGGTGCGCGAGTTGTGTTTGGCTCTAAATGCCGCCGCTGTTCAATGGCTGCTGGTCTGCGAGCTGCACTTAGCTTGTGGCTTATGCCAACTTTTACCCGCCGCTGCTTTTTCACCGGAACTGGGGACATACTGTCTCAGAACCGGCCACCTCACTGTGCAGCAGGATTTCCAACGCTGGGATCACACACTTGATCCCAGCAATTGCTGCTACAGTAGAGCGTAGAACCCTAAACACTATTACATGCTCATTTGACAGGAATAGAGAATGCTCTATGGCTTATATAATAGCTAGGAAAATACAATTACTAAACATTCCTTTTCTTGTGCTACATAACACTAATGTAAAATCATGTCTCAGTTAGTGTGAGAGCAAGTAGCAGTGTGAAAAATGAGGTTTGGATATTTTTTTTGCGTTCATTCATGTTTCAACAAGGTCAACACACCCGAGAAATGGCCTAATCGCCTCCTGTTGTCAGTCCAAGCAATGCATTTTAATGAAAGGACACTTTAAACCAGCAGAATAAGGCTGCATTGTGTTATTTGGAGCAGCCCTGACTCTAGGGCAATACATTATCTACAGTGCACTGCAGCAAAAACCTGGCTCCACAGATTGTAAAACCAGGTGTGTTCATGAGCGCTTTCAAATGTGTGACCTGAGATCATACTCTCGTTGTTTATATATAAATAGACTTTAATCTGGCTCCAAATAAAATGTTCCAACTAAATTTAAACTATTACATACCTCCCAGCACCACCCACTTCTTTCGGTACACATGACCCTGCTCTCATTTTGACTGATTTCCAATTTCAAACCAAATAAGTAAAATAAAAAAAAATCTAATTTTAAAGTGGAACCACAGTAAATTTACCAAAAGATTTTATGTTGTTATTAAGCAAAAACTGGTTTTCCTTACCTGAAACAATCCAAATAAAAAATCAGTTATCACAACAATTTACCATTAATATATTGCATTATAGTGATTATCAGATGCCCGCCAATACTGAATAGCAGCGTTAAGATGGGTCTTACAGCTGCTCCAGGTGTCTTTCGCTTTAGAGAAGGCTTTAGTTTGTTTTTACAAGAGAGAAGACTCTATTCAGCTGCCAGCATAATAAATGCAGCCCTGAAAGACATACAGTATATGAATAGGAATATATGCTGACCTGCAGGATTTACAATTTGGGAAAATGCCCCTAAAGGTGTCATCTGAAGTTTCATGTTTCCTTTGCAGCACAACAATCCAGACAGATATGTCCTGAGGTACTGAGGTCCCAGTAATAGGTACAAAGTGCAGTCGTGTAATTTGTGAGTGACTTAACTGACTATGGCAGTGTGAAATGGCTGCTCTGCAAGGGAAGATAGACCTTTCTTTGAATCCGAAGAATCAGATCTATGCAGCTGGATGATCATTGAAATTTGTGTATGTCTAAGCAGATTGTACCACATTGCTCCATCTGTTTTGCCTCCCTCTTACCAGTTTGGCTATACGCGAGTTCTGCCAAATTACAGTATTACGTATTATAAATGGATACTCAGTATACAGTACACTGGCATACATGATTTTCTTGGATCATTGATCATTGTAATGTTGGCTAAAATAAATAATCTGGCTTGTAGCCCTCTCTCAGCCAGTGCCAAATCTATGCTGGTCACCGAGGAGCAAGTAATTGCTGCTGCAAATTTCTGTTTTTTTTTAATTCATTTTTCACATAAGTTATTATTCTTTTAGATAGATTGACAATATTAATTATGTTATACAGTACATAATAGGGTTTTTTTATGTAGCTCAATTGTACTGAGTACCAGCACCTTATTTTCCTGAAACAGGAAGTTCTTCTACCATTATTGCTGATATTTTTACAGTGGCGTAACTAGGGTCTTCAGAGTCCAGGGCAAGTTTAACATTTGCGCCCCCCCCCCCCCCCCCACCACCACACACCAAACCATTTTGCGTGCCAAAAAAATGGGTGTTGTCAAATACCGGAAGGGGCATGGCTACTGAATATATGGCATGTCAACATGAAACACCACCCATTTCTTGTCACTCTGGGAACATTCCTTTCCATTCCATCCATTTCATATGCACCTTACCTCTACGGTGGTGTCTCACAATGTGGAACCTCTGAAGAATACATCCTCCCTGGGATGACAGCGTCTGCAGTCGGTATTCAATATTCATGTAGGTCACATCGTCCGGAAGATGCCTGTTTGTGTAGGAATATTAGCAAGGTCATCATCATACGATAGTGGTTTAACCAGACTCGTGCCCCCTGTGTAACTTCCTTCCTCCTGCGTCTCTCAGCCACACCATCATCTCACTGCATCATCTCTTAGCCACACCATCGCCTCCCCCCCACGTCATCTCTCAGCCACACCATCACCTCCACCCCTGTGTCATCTCTCAGCCACACCATCGCATCCCCCCTGTGTCATCTCTTAGCCACACCATCGCCTCCCCCCCACATCGTCTCTCAGCACACCATCACCTCCCCCCTGCATCAACTCTCAGCACACCATCACCTCCCCCCTATGTCATCTCTCAACACACCATTATCTCCACCCTGTGTCAGCTCTCAGCACACCACATCCCCCCTGCATCGTCTCTTAGCCACACCATCATCTCCCTCCCTGCATCGTCTCTTAGCCACACCATCGTCTCCCCCCACGTCATCTCTCAGCACACCATCACCTCCCCCCTGCATCAACTCTCAGCACATCATCACCTCCCCCTACGTCATCTCTTAAAACACCATCATCTCCACCCTGCGTCAACTCTCAGCACACAATCACCTCCCCCCTACGTTGTCTCTCAAAACACCATCACCTCCCCCATGTCATCTCTCAGCACAATGTCACCTCCCCCTGTGTCGTATCTGTCACGCGATCAGCTCCCCCCTGCTTTGTCTCTCAGCACACCATCACCTCCCCCTCTGTGTCAACTCTCAGCACACCATCACCTCCCCCTGCGTCATCTCTCAGCACACCGTCACCTACCCCCCCACATTGTCTCTCAACACACTGACACACACTGACACAGATACACACACACTGACATAGATACACACTGACACAGATACACACACTGACATACTGTATACACACACACTGGCACAGATACACACACTGACATAAACACACACACTGACACATATACACTGACACATATATACACACACTGACATAGATACACACTGACCAATATACACATACACACTGACACATATACACACACACGCTGACACATACACACACACACCACTGACACATACACATATACACTAACACATATACACACACACACACACACATTGAAAGCCTATACAGACACACAAAGTTATTTCACACAAATTCAGTCAGCAGCCCCTCCCCCCTCCCCTGGCACCACACATGAAAAATTAACACCCCAACCCCCCTCCCATGCCAGCTTAACCACCAATCCCCCCCCCTCCCGCATCCTCTCCACCGTGGCAACAATCACCCACCTGCAGTGAGCAGAGACAGAGAGCGCCGGGGAGGGAAGAATCACTCCTCACACGGCGCAAATGGCAGCTCTAGTAAAGGTCAGGAGGATAGAGCTTGGTGGGAGCACTGCCTGGGAGGGGCTGCGCGCTTCAGCTGCAGCTTCCCCTACAGTCGCCCAGCCACTACCAGGCTAGCAGGCACACTTGTCTGCTCGTTAAAGAAGGGCATGATGGCCTGTCTGGTGGCGCCCCCCTCTGCAGGGCTTGCCATGTTGCCCAGGACACGAGCCCTGCTCGACCCCCCCAAAGTTACCGCAACTGTATATTTATTTCCTATCTGGAACCAGTGGTGTCCCTCCTTGCATTGTCACCTGGTGTGGGGAGGGATGCTCTGCTGCACGCCGCCAAAAAGGGAGCGTGACCTCGTGGGAAGGAGGCATGGCCTTGTGGGAAGAGGTGTGGCCTCGCAGCCCGAACACCGTTGTCCTGTGCTTTTTACCGAGGATCTGAGTGGGGGGTGCAGTGCAGGAGGTGCCCTGTCCTGTGTGCAATGCCGGCTCCCTCACAGTGTCAGTAGCCGAGTGCTGCGCTTAATGCTACAGTGCAGCACCTGGCTCCTATCACTGAGGGGGAGTTTGCACCTTGGTGTCACCCCTCGGCCCGCACCCCCGCACCCTGCTTGTGACGCCACTGCCTGGAACTAGTACCATCAGTCTCCTTCTATTCCAGTTAGTTTATAGACCAGGGAAACACCTGGCCACAGAACTGTCAGATAGCTGTAGGTGAGTATAGGTGACTACCGGTGTATAACAGTATCCTACATTGTAGTATACAGAACTTCCATGAGACTCATACACTTTTGGGGAGTGGTCCTTCCGCATCCCACCAAGTTCCTAGTGCAGTAGGCAGGATGGGAAAAATAATACCATGAAACGCACTGCCAATTGGATCCCTCTCAGTTAGGAATGTGATAAGAAGCCCATAACATCCTATTGGACAACGCCATCGAAAGTTGGTGTTGCCCACCAGGTCCAAGGTGTTGGAATGTATCGCATTCTGAAGCTCGGTTCATATGGGAAATGCAGCAAAATTCCAAAAACTGCAATTTTTGGATTTTTGCCCTCATTTTCCTTTTAATACATCCCACCCATAGAGAACAGCAGTTTGGGGTCTAGTTGTGAAGAGCCTAAAGTCTAACAAGAATGTTGACAAGAAAAATGCTCTTTACCATTTTGTCTTATTTAAGCAAATGTTAACACTGGAGATATAAAAGACATCTATATGGATGGTAAAATTATCTAATTCATAAAGTGCAAAAAGTTATGCTTTTCATTGCAAAGTAATGACATCTCAGATTGAAGCATACTTGCCTACTTTTTGAAAAAACATTTCAGGGAGATTGTTAAAGCAAAACCTTTGAGAGCAGTGTGTAAGATCTTCTTGTTGTTTAAAACACAGTGATACATTTTAGGGCTGGTTCATGTATTGTGTATTACAAGTGGTTCCATATATGTGGCCACAAGAAATCTTATTTGAAAATACATGTAGCCATATGGATCCTTGTGCCTTAACCAATGCAGGGAAATGGCTCTGATGATCCCATTTGAATGCATATATCTCTGATTTATATTTTTTTCTTGTATACAAAAACTACATAATGGGGGTAAGGTGCAATCATGGAAATTGCTATTACAGTATTGCATGGAGTCTCTCTGACATTTAAGGAGAGTTGGCAAGTATGGTTTGAAGTGCCAACTTTTTTATAAAGATCCAGTGTCGGAAGAGAGGCTTTTCTGAATCCCTCGCTAGGTCACATTGCCGTACCCATGTGAAGTATTTAGCTGAGCGTTCGCATAGCGTAAAGAAGGCAGTGAATACTAACTTTTACTGCGGTATAAAGGCACACATCCACTAGGCAATATTAATGAGCGATTGAACGATAACGATATTGTTATCATTCAATCGCTCATAAAACGTGCACAAATAGCGCACCATAATGTCGGAAATGACCAGCGATGCGCGCTCCCGCTGGTCCTTTTCTACATCATTAATCACCTGAACATGCTGGTCAATCTGCCGATAATGACAGATAGACCATGTTCAGGGATGAGGGAGGGGGCCTGCACTGAACAACATATCGTTCAGTGTAGGCACTGCAGGGGAAGAGCAATGACTGTACGCTTACAATGTTGTAGACTGCCGGTGAAAGGCATTTTATAGTTTCACATATTTTTGCACAACCACTGTGTACAAAGATGCAGCAGTGGCGGTATTTGTATGCACCTCTGAATCAGGCACTTTTTTTTTAAGAGAACTGTTGAAAAGAGAACAGCAGATATAGGCCCTGATTCAGAGCCGCTCGCTATTTGCGGTCGTTCGTTTTATAAATAGGGATGGCTATTCAAATGAACCGTTCGCACTTTGCGGTCTGTTTACGCCTCTAAGTCTGAACGAGCGAGCAAAACTTGCGGTTGTAATTTTGAAAAATACGCCCCCTGGCCGCTCGCACCATACATCATGTCCGCTGTTTATTAGATTAATCGAGTACATCGAACAGCGTATAAACTGCTCGCTATTCTTGTGGTTGGTTTTTTCAACCGCTATTTTGCGATCAGTTCTGAGTTAAAAAAAACCAAGTGACGTGGTCAATGATGCTGCTGGATTTATTATGCACTCCCTTAAAACGCCCGTTTTGACCTTTAAGCACGCCTGCGTTCTGAATTCCACTCCCCGTTTTCAAACACCTTCTCCTGTTACCACCCACATACGCCTCCTCCTGTCACTCAAAGTAGCAGGCATTCGCTATATAGCGAACAAACGATTTTTGGCCGCACGGACTGGTTCGCGCATGCGTATTAAAGTCCGTACGCATGCGCAGATGTGCGAACATCGCTCATAACGAACGAGCGGCCGCTTACGAGCAGCTCTGAATGAGGGCCATAGAGCAAAAGAGCAACAAGAGGCAGCCAATACTGAAGTGACCCCGAGAGGGATATTAGCTGACATAGTAAGTAAGCACAGGAAAGACTGACAAACACATAAGATAGTATTTTTTTTATTTATATAGCACCTTTCTCCCAATTGAACTGAAAGCACTTTATATAGGAGAACATACAAACTCCACACAGATAATACATTGTCTGGCATTAAACGTGTGACCCCAGTGCTGTGAGACAGCAATTCTAACCACTGTGCCACCTTACTTCAAAATGCAGTAAAGCAATAGTTAAAGAAATAAAACGAGAATAGATTAAGAAGACACCAAGCACTGAAAAGAGGGACACATTAAGAAGAGGAAAATTTCACAAATATATTTAGTGCAAAATGGATAGAGAAATTGATAGCAGGAAGGAAGGAATTATTAAACTTAAGTATGGAGCAAATTAAAAAATGCATTAAAAGAATAGTGCCAAGGACAAAGGGGACTAGAGTAAAAGTAAACAGCCTTAGGTGTAATTTTACTAAATAACAGGTTTGTAGGGGTTTGCAAACCAATGAGCATTGCCGCAGATTGATGGTTGGTTTGAAGTGCAAAATGCATTTACTAAATGTCGTTTTGACCATCTAAAACAAATCCACTGTTGATTCACATTGGTTTTAAACCCCTATCTTGCCGCAGTTCTGCTGCAAACTCACCACAATAGGACAGAAGAGGTTGATGTAAGGCTTTGCAAAGGCATGTACAGTATAACTACCTCAACATTTTTTTTTTAAAAAGCCAGTTAATATGTAATTTAAAGTCAATAATCTTAAGGATCAAAGAATCCCATTGATACTACCAATGTTTGTTTAACACAAACCACTTTCAACCTACTACTCAGAGAATAATATATTTCTATTATGCTCAGCTTTCCGTGGATTTGGTTGCAAGTGAGAGGTTCTGGGCCAATGGTGCTGTCTTGGGGAAAGTGATTTATTTTCTAATTATTCTAAGCATCCTTGTATGTAGGGATTATTCAAGTATGTCAACAACAATTTTGTTAATCAAGCAAGAGAAAGTGCATAGAGTATGCCTGATTTTACAGCTCTGTATGATGTTGGGAGCATACTAGAACTTATTTTTAGATACAAATGACAATATAGTCAGCTCCCTCATTACATTGATGTTTTGCAACAAAGTGCAAAGTGTACAGTTTTGTCTCATCCTTTATATGAAGAAGTACTCATAAAGGATCGGAAATCCCTGGTCTTTAATTTAAATCTGGTCACTGTAAACTACACTCATAGCCATAGTCAATACAGCTGGTTTATTTATTTATTTTTATAGAATATTCTTAAAGTCCAGGGAAGATTAAAGTATATTTGTTTAATATAATAAAACAAATATATAATACAAAAATTGTTTGTATTGTTGAAATGTGCTTTTTTTGCTCTTTTAAATTTAAAAAGTATATATATAAAAACATCTTATAAAAATATCAACACACTCTGAGTGTATTAAAACAAATAAACAATTGCACAAGTCCTTACTGTTGCTATCATGAGAGTGAAACTGTAGCAAAATTTCATGTTTAGCAAGCTTTGTTAAAGGTTTATTTTAACAATGAGATTTGGAGGGAAACTTTTTAAAGGTTATTTTACCAGTATTTTTAGCAGCTTTGGCACACATGTATCAAGCAGTGATATCCCCTTTAAGCGTTTTCGAGGACAAAGGCATTATTACTAGAGATGTGCGCCGGACCATTCTTTCTGGTTTTGGTTTTCGTTCTAATTCGTTGTCTGGTTTTGGTTTTGGATTATTCCCAAAAATTGCCAATAAAAAGCTAAAATCGCATAATTTGGTCCTCTTTTGTTCCTAGAGTATTTTTAACCTTTATAACATTAATTTCCAGTCATTTCCACTCAATTTTGACCACCTCATGGGTCACAATATTGTTCACCAATATAGGCCAAAGGCTGGCTGGCTAAACTAAGCAAAAGAGCACCTGCACAGTTATTTCTGTTTAAAAATGTTTTACAAATTAGTAATGTATTAGCAATAACCAATCGACCCACTCAGAAGTACTTTCAATAGAAAAAAATCCAACACAGAAATTTACCAAGAATATCCTTGCTCTAAAGTAGCAGTAGGGATGCCAGCGTTGGGGGCAGTTGGCGGCAGTGCAGGGGTGGTGGTGGTGTCTTCAGTGCGGGAGCACTGGCACACGGCCTGGCATCTACCAGCATTGAGGGGGTGCAAACCATCTATGGTCCACCCCAACGATGGCCATCCCTACCAAATACCCAAATTGCACTTTAGTAAATATACGCCCAAATGTGTGTTTAAACTAAAGTAACTAAAATTTGTGCTAAAGAGAAAATTGTGGACACTTAATTTTTTTCTTTGTTGCCTTTGTTGTTAAGGATGCCAAACCAAGGCAACATACAGAACTAAGGCCCTCATTCAGAGCCACTCGCTATTTGCGGTCGTTCGTTTTCTAAAAAGGGGTGGCTATTCAAATGAACCATTCGCACTTTGCGGTCTGTTCACGCCTCTAAGTCTGAACGAGCGAGCAAAACATGCGAATGTAAATTTGAAAAATACGCCCCCTGGCCGCTCGCACCATACGTCATGTCCGCTATTTATTAGATTAATCGAGTACATCGACCAGCGTATGAACTGCTCGCTATTCTTGTGGTTGGTTTTTTCAACCACTATTTTGCGAGCAGTTCTGAGTTAAAATAACCCAGTGACGTGGTCAATGACGCTGCTGGATTAATTATGCACTTCCTTAAAACGCCCGTTTTGACCTTTAAGCACGCCTGCGTTCGGATCTCCACTCCCCGTTTTCAAGCACCTTCCCCTGTTACCACCCACATACGCCTCATTCTGTCACTCAAATTAGCAGGCATTCGCTATTTTGCGAGCACTTGAATTTCGGCCGCACTGACTGGTTCGCGCATGCATATAACGATCCGTACGCATGCGCAGTTGGGCAAACATCGCTCGGAGCGAACGAGCTGCCGCTTACGAGTGGCTCTGAATCAGGCCCTAAGAGCCTAATTCAGGTCGGATCGCAACTGCAACAGTGTATGCAGATCAGTCGATGGTGCGTACTGCGCATGCATATGCACCACTGTGCGCGTGCGGGAGTTAGCAATGTGATCGCACTGCGATCACCTCTGCAGATAGAAATCCATCGCAGAGTGAGTGACAGGCTTTCAGTGTTTTGAGGTGGTGACGGGGGAGTAGTTGGAGACACGCAGACGTGCCTGTCCACTTCAACGCCGTTGCATGGGCGTGCATAAATTAGCCACTGAGATGGCATCCGTAGCTTGAGTAGTTACTACGTGCGACAAGGATAGCAATTTCTGAGTAAGGTCAGACCTGTTATAATTGTGCTGAGGGGCCGATGTTACTTGATGTTCCTGATGTATACGTAGGACTGCAAGGTATTATGGATGTGAAATAGCGGCAGTGGGCAGTAGTGGGTGTCTCTATGCTGGCTGTGAGACGGCATTGCAGTAGCATTCATTAGCATATTTTTGCAGTGAGTCTGCGTGCGCAGCTGCAATCGCAATAGCGATCCGTAGTGAAACAGGCCCTAAGCATATAGTACCATAGTCAATTTTATAAACAAAACTATCCGCTATAGTATATACACTTTACTAATTTCCTTCCACATTTATCCACATTTATCAAACATTAAACTATTTATATTCTAAAATTCCTATTAAATGGATGTCCATTTGCTCTGTCCTGCTACTTGTGCCAAAGTGTGTGTATGTGAAAGATCTGTGACTGTGAACATTGATAACACAGGAATATGTGGACTGTATGCGTCTCGTCAGCAATTCACGAATATATGCATGCTTATGTATTTCATTATTACTTTTATTGCAATTAAGAGTATGTAGAAATAATTGAGAATATATAAATTAGTTGTGTGAGTTGCATTTGTCGAATGGCCTCAGGCCTAGAGAGGATAAGGCCTACCCTTTTCTCTTTAAAGTAAGCAAATCTGTGTCTGATGCAGCAGCCATCTTGTTTAATGTTTTAGCAATAAGAATTGTAGGTTTAAACTGTCAGTTTTAGCGTGTACAGACTAGTAGACAGCAAGTCTAGAGTAAAAACTTCATGACAGCCCTCACCTTTGCATTTGTCAGCAACACCAGTTTTATAGCTGTCAGTGGGAAGGAAGAGCGCGCTACAAATACAGAACACATCCAAGGTATTGCACCACGGCAGGTACGATACGCGTTGGACCCACTATATTGGTGGAGGAAGAGGAGCGGAGCTTTTGCTGACTGACCCGCTGACGTCACTTTGTGCCGCTATGCACATCCACCACTGCCCCACCAACACATTGCACGCCTCTCGGCATTGCACCGGCAGGAAAACCACACGCTGCCAGTGCTCAAGATTGAAGATACAGGTAGGGACAGTTAGTTTGCTCTGGACTTTATTTTATCATTGTGCACTTGCCTGGACCTGCTTGTAACGTCCCCAAAAGATCTTAGACATTACCTATGTGTTCAGTGGTGTGTATCGTTTGTTTGTTTATATGTTTGTCCATTTATTTGGTTGTCCACCTGTCCTTTTATTAGCGCTCATTCTATATGTTCACAATTTAATTCAATAGCAAAGGGAATTCTAGTCCTTTTTTTTCTGAACTTCAACAACATAATTGGGATTATTATATTTATAAGCAGCAAAATATACCACTAAATGTTTAATTGTACATACTGTATGCGTGTTGTGTTCCCAGTATGTCCATGAGATCATGCCAATTGTGTTTCCTTTTTGTTGTTGTAGAAGTACATAAATGTAAAGGACATACTTGTCTTTCCAACATACTGTAAATGCGGTCCTAAATAAAAGACTCTTCGTAAATTGCCAGCTACAATATGTCTGGAGTCTGTCCAGAAGTTTTATGTGCCAAAATAATGCATTAGCCAGGTGGATACTTATCACAATCACTCCAAAAAAGTTTTAGACTTTATTTTGTGGGTCACATGGTAATGAATATATGAGGTAACCAGACTTAACTTGAATTAGAATTAAAGGTATTTGCCATGGCACAGAAGGAATCCACTCATTGCTTATGGGAATAAAGAAGCAGCAGTTCTTTCATGTATTTTGAAACACAGAATCATCAAAACTGTATCCAGAGGCACCAAAAGGGGAGGAGGGGGGGACCAGGTACAAAGTAGAGGTCTAGACTGCCAAGGCAATGCAGCCATGCCCCAAGGCACTGGGACCAAGCAAACGTACAGCATGTAAATGGGACGCCAGTATTCACAATGCATGTATATGCTGTGACTACTGTTACATGGAATTACCTGAATTGATTGAATGGACTCTTCCCAAATAAGGATGATCTAGATTGTTCCCCTCAAGCCCTGAACACTTTATAGCAGGGGTGGGCAATAAGCGGCCCTCCAGCTGTTGTTGAACTACAAATCCCAGCATGCAGTGCAACATTTTTAGCATGGCCAAACAGCAAAACTGTGGCATTGCCTTCTGGGATGTGTAGTTTTACAACATCTGGGGGGCTGCTTATTGCCCACCCCTACTTTATAGGGTCACTATGAGGGTGTGGCAAGATTGGACACCAATCATTAGGTGTGCTGGCCATTCCATTTGTCTTCATAAGTTTTGCTTATTTAAGATATTATTTGAGAAATAATAAATATAATCAGTAAAGGAGGTGTCCTCATTGGTGAATTCCTGAATTCCATATCAAACTTAAAAGGCCAAAAGGGTCAATCTGCAAAAGAACATACTACATTACTTCCAAGTAGATAAAGAGTGTGTGAGAGAGAGAGAGAGAGAGAGAGAGAGAGAGAATGTGTGCCTCATCTGCTAATGTCAGCTGTTTGCAATTCTCAGCGCAAACAATATCTCAAAAAACACACAATATCACTATTCACAAATTACTTCACAAGAAACACACTCTCTCTGTTCCTGGATACATAAGTACTGTAGACTGCTCACAGCAACTTAAACAAACAGTTCTCTATGATTAGATTATGATGTATAAAGCCCAAATGAAAGTCAGAAATATAATGTAGAGTAATGTGTTTTGTCGGAGTTGCAGGAATGTATGTCCACTTCAAACCAATAAACAAAACTCTTCTAGGGGTAAATAGCCTGTTTAGTATATTTCCATTATTCAAACGAGAGACAAAGAAGATGATTGGTTGCTTTTTGTAACAGCAATGATATATGAATAAGCCGGAATAATTTAAAAAAATGTATACATTTCTTTGGATTTATTTTCTGAACAAGTAATGGGGCCCATACATCTGAGGGGATGCAGTTTATAGACCGGCGGACTAAATGCCGCCGGTCTGTATCCCGACAGGTGAAGCCCAACAGGGGACTTAACATAGGCATTGAAATACCGACCCCTATCTTATTCCCAAATGAGGTAAGT
The DNA here is from genome assembly GCA_031769625.1 of Taudactylus pleione. Lineage (NCBI taxonomy): Eukaryota > Metazoa > Chordata > Amphibia > Anura > Myobatrachidae > Taudactylus > Taudactylus pleione. The sequence goes on from JAUIMM010001567.1 coordinate 503,680, forward strand.
CCGGGGCGTCCTTAGCGTTAGCCGTGGGGGGGAGGGTTAGGATTAGGGAGTGTAGCGGGGTTTGGGTTAGATTTTGGGGGGGAGGCTAGGGTTAGGCAGCCCTAGGGGGAGGGTTAGGCACCCCCGGGGGTAAGTTAGAGTTACGCACCCCCCGGGAGGGTTAGGTTTAGGGTGCAAGAAGGGGGGGTTAGGTTTAGGCACCCCTAAATCCACCCTGGGACTTTTAGGGTTAGGCGACACTAAGGGAGGGTTAGGGTTAGGGGGGGAGAGGGAAGGGTTAGGGTACTTACCAGTGGCATCGGAATCTCCTCCTGTCTGTCATGACCCTGTCTAGTTTTCACCTTTTGCCTGTAGACTTACCCCTGCCAGCTGTCTCATGGATATGTGTGTGTAGTTTGCCTGGGAGATCTGCTCTGATCATGCTGGCTGCAGCACATCTCTGTGTGCATTCCTTTCCACAGTGATTATTCACCTGGACCCTCCTCTGTCTGTGAACATTGCTAGTCTTGATTGGAATCGCAGGTGTAGTTCTGACTCTCAGTACTGCAGAGATGATTACTCCCTCTGCATGTTGGACCTTATTCAGAGGCGGCTGTACGGTCTACGACTGCACGGCCGCCTCAATGTTTTGCCAGTGCGCATGCGCACGAGGGAGCCGGCTCAGGATCGGCTCGGGTCAGGCTGCAAGTGGCCGCCCAGTTTCTGAGCGACCGCTTGCATCATCCGACCGCCTCTGAATGAGGCCCGTTGTCTCTCCACCACTCAGAGTGCTACTACCAGACCACCTGTCCATATCCAACAATTCCTGCGAGACCCAGGGTATAAACACCCTCCTCTGATAGCATTCTGGGCCTGAATATCTCGTTACTTCCCGTGGTGTTAGTTTGTGCTACTTCAGAGTGCAAGTGTATCCCAGGCTCCTGCCCCTACTGGTTCCTAGACCAGTTCATCTGGAATCCTGCTTACAGCTATACCTGGTGCATCCTGAAATCCTGCTGGTTCTTAGACTAGCTCATCTGGACATCCTGCTTACAGCAATTTGGACTTCTGGCAAATCCAGAAGTCCTGCTTGCAGCAATACCTGGCAAATCCAGAAGTCCTGCTTACAGCAATACCTGGAGCATCTGGAAATCCTGCTAGTCCCAGGCCAGTGCAACTCGTGTGTTTCAGTATCAGCTATAAGTGAGTTCCTGTGCTCCTGACCTTAGCCTTGTGCTCCGCTGCTTGCCCTACTCCTGGTTGGTCCCTGGCTCCCTGCAAATCTGCACCGTGTTACACTGCCTTGCTTCCTGCTGTGGATCAACTACTGCTCCTTCTACCTACCACTCCTACCTGAACCTTAAATTCCCAAACCTGAGTTCCAGCCTTTGTCACAGCATTTCTGGATTACTCTGTTTAGCCCTCGTCTCAGCATTACCTGATTTCCCTTCAGCCATTGTCACATTATTCCAGTCCAGAGTCAAGTTCCAAGCCCTTTCGGGTTCCAGCCCGGATTCTGCCCATTCTGGTTCCAAACCGGATTCTGTTCAATTCCCATCACTCCAGTCCGGAGTCTAAGCCAAGTTCTTCAGTTCAATCCATGTCACTCCAGTCCGGAGTCAAAGCCCAAGTTCTTCAGTTCATGCCACATCACTCCAGTCCGTAGTCAAAGCCCAAGTTCTTCAGTTCAATCCACGTTACTCCAGTCCGGAGTCAAATCCCAAGTTCTTTTTAGTTCAATCCACGTCACTCCAGTCTGGAGTCGAAGCCCAAGTTGTTCAGTTCAATTCATGTCACTCCAGTCCGGAGTCAAAGTCCAAGTTCTTCAGTTACCTATTCCTCGCTACTCCAGTCCGGTCAAGTTCCAAGTTCACCAGTTCAACTCAGCAAGTCTTCCTGCCGGTCCCAGTCCGGCTCTTCCAAATTCCTGTCATTTATCATCAAGGGCAGTTCTCACTGCTACATATGTCTTTGCAATAGAGCTATTAACCTCATCTGTGATTCCTGTCATGCCGCTCTCCACAGAATCCAGTTCATCACCTGAGTCATGTAACTCTCAGACACCAAACGTGACACTGACGGGCTTCTCCTGTCGGGATTTGAACTGCCGTATTTCATACCGATCCCCATCTGAGATGTATTGCCCCAATTCCCCATTCTGCCGACATCATGGAAGGGGAATCGAGGTGATGAAACATTTTGTAAATCCTCGATTCACCAAACGCGACCAAACAATTATCGGGATTGGCAGGATTTTCAACATGCTGCTTTTCCCTGATCTGTTGACGGATTGCCGATCATCAATGTTTTTGATTGCTGATTAGGGATTGGATCTGCAGAACGGGGAATCGGGTTCGTAGATGCATGGTCTGCATAAGGCTTTCTAGCAAACATTTGGACCTTTCTTGTGTTACTTCGTCTTATGTTACTTTAAATATTTTTTTAAAATATATATACTGTATGTCCATTTGGTGATGAAACGTGGGTGGGTTTGCAGAGACACAGACAAAGTGATATCGTCAGCGCTGAAAACAAGGCTTAGAACTCATATACTCCTGTGGTTACCATCAGGAATGACTACATGCTGAGTTTACTGATATGCTTGATTTATACTCACTACTTGTGAGTGTTTTTAAACCTCTAGTAAATTTGCCATTTTGAACTTACTTCACCATTGTTTTATACTCTCCACATCGTGCGTCCCTTGTTTTCTTCTTTGGGTATGGGCTGAGGACTGTACTTACTTTGATAATTAATTTATATTGGACAATTGATTATTTATATATATATATATATATATATATATATATATGTGTGTGTGTGTGTGTGTGTGTGATTGCGCAGAAGGCTGTTTTTGTTGATACTTTATATATATATATATATATATATATATATGTATATATATATAAATTCCTATATGTTCTAAGTCAGAACCACCCATATGGGGTCAACAGTGGGTGGGATGATGGTGATCTATGGTGTGAGTGGTATGAGGACCTTCTCGGGGCTTGCAGTTCTGCCTCTCTTTGTCCTTCCATGGAAGAGTATGGAGAGCTAGCACTATTTATATGCAAGTCATTTTCATAACCCATGTGTTGCAGATTTGTTAAATTATGTAAACTGCCAATTAGTCACCTTCAAATAATAATACAAAAAAAATAATAATTAAGTATATTTCTGCACATGGTTCTGCATTTGGTAATATCATATGAGTAATTAGCATTAGCAATTATGAAGCTGTTGCAAAACACTTGTAAAATACATCACATTTCTTTGTGACATTATTAGCTCTGGGCTGTGTTGTTTGGGAGTTGTCTATAATAAGATATAAAGCTGATTCAGATTCCTGTTTAATGACAACTTCCATTGGCATGCAGTCACTTCCATATCACATTTCAAAATATGTTTATTCCTTATGCTGTTGTAATACAGGAGTACAATATATATACCTGTGGATACTTTGTAAAGGGTGGTATTTCTTCTACCATTCTATGTTATGCAAATAAAACTGAAAGGACATTCTGCACTTCCATATGTGTGATTGAAAAGTACAGTTGTTTAGGTTTCCTCATTTTTTGTATGTGTACAAGGATATGAATACTTAAAGTGTGAGGAGAGGTAAGCACCTAGGTTTTTAATGTAATCAATCGTTTTTGGTTGGGGAAGGGTTAAAGAGTTTGCTCAGGATCACCAGTTTGGGAGTCATCGTTATTTATTCAATAGGCCTTTAGTGGGAGGGATTAGGTTTCATTAAATAAGATGGTAGAGGAGCCATCTTCCTCTTTCCAGTTTTTGATCCCAGGCTGGTTAAATGTATTTATAGTTCAATCAATCATATTGTCTGTTCTATCTCCGTTTTCTGTTTTTTTTTTTCTCACTTATTTCCTGTACCCTTTATCCTTTAATTCTTTATTCCTGTATTTTCTTCCCATCTCCCTTACACTCTTTCCTAATCTTCTCTCTCTTATCCAGTGTCCCCTGAGCTTATTTACTCTATTATTTTCCCTTTTTTATTTCTTCAATGGCCCCCTCTCCTTGCCTTAGGTTTTATTTAACTTCTCCCTCAGTTTTTATAGATCCCCATACGCAACGCAATGCTTTATCCCCCCGCCCCCCCCCCCACTACCACCGCCACCAGATCTAGGCTGTCAAGCCTCTGACCAGTGCCAGGGCCTGAAACAGAAATCTTGGGGCCTGGCACACTCATTTTTTTGAGACCCAATTCCTCCCTGGTAGGTGCAGACCGGTTGGTCATTAGATCATCCCCCTGTGTTTCTTTAGCCTCATCACCATCTCTCCAGCTTCATCCCTGCCTGTGTCTCTCAGTGTTATCCCCATGTCTCTCCAGCTTCTTCCTTGCCTGTGTTGCTCCAGCCTCACCCCATATCTCTCCAGCCTCATCACCACCTGTTTTGCTCCAGCCTCATCTTCCCTTATGCCACTCCAGCACCATCCTTGCTGTGTTTATTCAGCACATCCCTGTTTCTTCAGTCTCAACCCCTATACTGTATGTCTGCCCAGCCTCATTCCTCCCTATGTCTCTCCATCCACAGCCATCGGCACATCTCACCTGTGTCTCTCAGCCTCATCCCCCTGTGTCTCTCAACCAAAAACCCCCTGTGTCTCTCAGCCAACACCCCCCTGTGTCTCTCAGCCTCATTTCCGCTATGTCTCTCAGCCCCATCCCTCCCTGTGTCTCTCAACATTGTCCCCATGTGTCTTTCAGTATCATTCCCCCGTGTCTCTCAGCCCCACCCCCTGTGTCTCTCCAGCACATCCACTGTGTCTCCCCAGTCTTGAGCTCCATTCTCCTCTGTGTCACTTCATCTCAAGCCCACCAACCCCCTCTCTGTGTCTCCCCAGCCAAGCTTACACTTACCTCTTCCTTGAAGAAAGAAAAAAGTACTCTCCTTGCTGGGCACTCAACCTACCAAATAATTAAAACTTAGCGTTTATTGATATACAATAAAGTTAGTGGAGTGTACACAAATATATATGTATAAACAAAAGACAAAAGCATAACTAACAAACATAAGTAAATTACAACACATCTGTGCAGATATTGAAGTTGAGGATTTTTTTTTCTATTTCTGATTGGATCACCCACGACCAGAAAAGGTACAGCAGTGTGTAGAGGTTGTAGCACATACAAGTAGGCCGGGGTCAAAACAATGCAATGGTACAAACTTGGTCAATATCACTGACAACAATAATATGAAACAAATAAATTATTCTGTGTGGAAAATCACAGCAGAGTCAAATAGAGTATTGAATATTATCAGCAACATACAGCAAAAAAATATTTTATAGCAAACATAAGATAATTAGGAGTGAATTCCACAGTACTGTTTGCCGGCATCAAACAAAATGAGCATAAATTGCACTAGTACAAAATTCTGATGCAGAGTATTTATAGAAGTCTAGAAATCTTTAGTAAATGCTTAGATAGTGGTCCCTCCAGTATTGCATAGGGAATATGGCTCCTGCATATCATTTGCCTTAGGCAGTGGATGGCGTGTAAGTGGAACTATCACCTGTACCTGGTGGTAGAGAAAGAAAAAGTGGACATCTGCTGTTGGTTCTACTCTGGAGGTCAGTCTGATTCAAGTAGCGCAGACCAGCTTACTCAGATACACAATGAGGGTGTCCTTATATATAGAATAGACAAAGTGATAGTGGTTGGTTTAGATGGGGTGCTGCTGCCTGCTGTCTGTGATATATACCACAGCCAACAGCTGGTGAGCAGACCTGCCTGATAACATACTGTCAGAGTGGGATAAACAAACAGACAGTCCACAGCTGCATACTGTATATTATATTCCTGCCCCCTGATGTATAATACAGTGCAGGGAAGGCCAGGAAAAATTAGCTATCGTGGGTAGTTTGTGAAGGAGAAGATACCTGTAGACTCCTGGAACGGGTTTAGATGTGCGTTTCACCCGGCGGTGCTTTTTCAATGTAGTACACATTGTAAAAGCCCCACTGAGTGAAATGCGCATCTGACTCCATTACAGGAGTCACCAGAGTGTACTCCTCCTGCAGTAACACAACAACACTGATTGCAGGAATCTACATGTATCTTCTCCTTCAAGGACTACCCACCATAGCTCATTTTTCCTGTCCCTCCCTGCACTCCCTGTTCAGACACTCCTCAGTAAGGGTGATTGTAGTGAGAAACCAGATGCAGATGCTGCTAAGTAGCTAATTAATTCTTCCCATATCACCCACACACAATTATTGAAAATTAAACCACAAACTGCCCTGAAATACAAAGTAATATTACATATAGCAAGATACAGATACAAAAAGGATATACTGTATAGAGTAGACTCTTTAATCACAGTGTGTTCAGTTACAGCAAAGTTACATTGCATCAAGCATTATAGTAGAGTAATGTCTATACACTCCTTGATTCATATAATAAGAGAAAAACACAGGGCTCCTACTTCTTTTGAGGCATTCTGTGTATCTACCCAAGCCCCAATCCCATACTACCACTACACTATGTACATTGTTCATCAAAAAATCTTTTTCATGTGCTGCCTACCTTTAGGTTAGGATGAGAGAGAGTTCTGCATGGCATGGTCAGCTGCAGGGACTGGGAGAAAATCTTCCAAAATACTCATGCTAGTTCATTAAGTTTTGCATGCTTTGATACTCTTTATAAAGTATTATCTCGGTGGTATAGATGTAATACCCTGCTATGCAAGGTATTATGCCTAACACGGAGCGGACAATTCCCAGCACTCTCTGCAGCTGCTCAGGTGGTCAGGAGCAGGTTACATGACCAGTATCAGGCAGGTGTCAGTTGGAAGGGAGCAGCAGTTGGCAGTTGCAGTCCTGAGGTAACAGGCAGGGAGGACCAGACCTGCGCACCTAGCTGGCAGCAGCAGGTGGCAGCCGGAGACGCGATAATCTGCAGATGGAGCACCGGAGCTACCAGGGACTTCCGTTCACCGCTAGTGATAAGGGAAGCCTGGATGAGCTGCTTTCCGCTGACATCCTCCCTATAATCGGTGAAGCTGGTGAGGCAGAGAGTGGGAGTGGAGCCCGGGCGGAGTTAACGCAGGACCGGCCTGTTCTGCCGACTGATAAGCCGGCTGTGGAGCAGTGAGTGACAAATCCACCCCTTATGCTAAACAACCACATTACAAGTGTCATTCTCAAGGTCAGTCAAGGGACAGCAGCCAGAGTGAATAAACTGCTAGATTCCGACAGGGGGTGCTCCCTCCACACCCATAGTGCATAATTGTGCATAGTTTACCTGTTCTCACACAACTAACAACCTAGACTGTGATGCCCTCTGTATATCCGGAAAAGGACTCAGTCTTCATCTAAACAGCACGTTGCTGGCAGGAGTTAAAATTATCACTAGTATTTATAGTCAGCGATAGAAAGCTCAAGCAACTTATCTACTACATTACAGTATGATTGGTGGGCAAATTGTCACATCAGCCAAGCAATAGGAGAGTACAACTAACCTCAGTGTTCCTGACTAAACTGCTACCTAACCTGTTACGCACCATAGGCAGTGACCTTAGAAGAGACAGTGACATCATTTTATATGCTTATGGCAACTCATTTCTTCGCCTCTGCAAGCGAGTTACATAGTTAAGGATAACCATAACCCAGGAGACATTAACTTTGTTACTTAGTTAGCATAAGTTTCAATTCAGTTTGCAGTACTGCTAAGATCTTGGGAACAGTGAATCTAATGGTGCGCACACACGTAGCGATATAAATGAGCGATTTGAACGATGACATTACCGTTATCGTTAAAATCGTTCATATTTAGGTCCCTACCAACTCACCATGGACCAGCGATGCGCGGCCATGTATGAATGATAGCGATATCATCCATCGGCCGTGCATGCAGGTCAATTTGCTCGATATCGAACAGGTTACCATAGGGACCCGCGATCATTGAATGCGGGTCGCTATAGTCGTTGGTGACTTGGTGGTGTGCTGGATGATCGATATCGATCATCCAGCACACCAGGGATGGTGCAGGATGATCAGCCAGTGATATTGTGTCACTGGCTGATCGCTACATGTATATGCACCATAACAATTACCCTAGGCAACGTTTCCAAACAGTTTTTTTTAATTTAAGACAGTTACTCGCATGCAAGGCTAATAGACAGTTATTTTTTCTTGTCGATTTGGTGTATTGCAATTGTTATATGGTTGCTGTCATATATATCTATATATATATATGTATATATATATATATATATATATACAGTCAGAGAGCAGTGGCACTCACGGATCTTGTAACCAAGGAATGAGCCAACAATTGTGTTGTATAGTTCTAACTATACAATACAATTGTTGGCTCGTTCCTTGGTTACAAGACCCGTGAGTACCACTGCTCTCTGACTGTATCTATTAGGTTTTTACCTCTGTTGGCACTTGGGCACGTTTTTTCTCTGGATAGTTTGGAGTGCCAGCTCTGTGCATCCTATATATATATATATATATATATTTATATTTAACTCAGTTTCCTACAGTTGGATTAAGGAGCGGGTCGGACCCTGTCCTCCTGTGTTCCAGATCAATGAAATTCCTTGAGGACCCGAGTGTATTTTACTCTTGCACTGCTTCTGCTTAACATTGTATTCTGAATTGTTAATTTGTATTAATTGTAGTGTAAATTGGATACTGAATCAGATTTTTAATAGTGAGTAAACTATTGCATTGTTTTAAGAAGTATATTGGTAAAACACCTTGTTGCCAAATCAGACCGGTAAGCACACCTCTATATTACACCACGATTGGGGCCATTCTAAAAGGGAGTTATCACACAGACACCCTAGCCTACTCCGTAAAATGTATCCAGGGCTCTCTGCAGATGCTGGGAATGTAATGCAGCCACTGGATGCTTTCTTCAACTGTGATGAGATTACCCAACCATTAGCCCCTTTTGGAAGTCTGTTATTAAGTATGCAGGAGTAATTTGGGGGGGGGGGGGGGGTTAGCCATACCAGAGGATCCTGGATTATGGCTTCTTAATCTCTCCCATACTCCTCCCAACACCTATAAGAAATCCCTCCTTAGACATCTTACCAATGCTGCAAAAGCCCTGATCCCTTTTTGAAGGACTGCTTCTCAAAAATAGATTATTAAATGGACTTGGATGATATGACCACTTTTTTCTACAGGTAAACACTGATTTTTTGTGCTACCTCAATACCCTGGTTGAAATTCAAAGAGTCGGCCCATTAAGGGGGTATTTATCAAAGCTGGGAGAGAGATACAATTGTGAGAGATAAAGGACCTTATTCAGAGTCAGTCGCAAGTGCCGATGCGCTCATAACCGACTCGATGGTTTGTCGTGCGCACGCGCAGCGGCCGTACTGCACGTACGCAAGCCCCGGATCAACAGAGAAACTCTGTCGCTCCGGAGCTCGCTACCAAAGGGGCGGCTGTCGATGTTGATCGACAGCTGCCCCCGTTTGGTAGGCGGGCCGGGGGGGTGGTTTCCAAAACAGGCGTTCCTTTACGAATGCCTACCGTTTTGTGGGTGGCCGCACTGACATCATCAGTGATGTCAGTGGGGAGCTTCCTGCTCCATCAGAGCAGAAAGCTCCCTGGGGCTTACGAGTGCCCAGACCCAACCTTAGGGTCTGATCATAAGCCCCAATGGTCGCGATAGTGATCACCATCGCGACCATCAACCTGGTCGGTCGTTAAGCTGTGGGTGGTAACCCACAGCTTAACGATCGACAAGAAGGCGGACGTTCAGGATGTAAGCGGCCACCCTGATTCAGTGCGACCGCTTGCAACTAACGACCGCCTCTGAATGAGGTCCAAAGTACTAACCAATCAACTTCCAATTTACATTTTGCAGACTGTGTTTAAAAAATGATAGGAGCTGAATGGTTGGTAATTTATTTTTTACAATTTTATCTCTCTCCCAGCTTTGATAACTACCCCCATTAGTGATTCAGCAGCACCTTGTAATATCTGTCCTGTTTGTATTTTCTGTTATTATACAAATTTATTTTCTTTTTATTTATTTTGGTTTTGTTTCATGTTAACTTTTCTTTATTTTTCATTTGAATGCTAAATGTAATTCAGGGTCACCTCCTAAGGTTTGTGATGTACTAATGCAGTCCCCACAATTACTATTATTGTTTTACATGGGATGCAATCGGGAAGCCGGCTGACATTATACCGACAGCCGGCTTCCCGACTGCCATATCCCAGCGAGGGTGAAATGCCCGGTGTCTAGATGTAGACGCCGCTCATTTCACCGATGCCGGGAGACCGGCGCCCGACATCCCGATCGAAGGACAGCCGCAGGGGGGGGAGCGTTAGGTTTAGCGCACCTGGGGGGACTTAGGGTGAGCCAACCCCCCGGGAGGGTTAGGGTTAGGCTAGGGGGAGGGAGGGTTAGGGTTAGGCACCCCCGGGGGGGACTTAGGGTTAGACACCCCCCCGGGGGACTTAGGTGTAGGCAGCGGGGAAGGGGGGGGTTAGGGTTAGGCACTTACAGGGGGGGAGGTTAGGGTTAGGCACCCCTAAGGAAGGTTAGGGTTAGGGGGTTTAGGTTAGGTCAGTCATTACTTACCTTACGATGATCAGAATTTCCAGCGCTGTTGGGCTGCCGCTGCCGGGATCTGTAAAAGTGTCGGGCTCCCGGGAATCAAACCGCCGGCCATTCTGTTTTACATTGTGATTTCTCACTCCCTGAATTGTATTTTTCATTGTAAATGCATTTTGTGTTGTGTCATTTTACCAATAATCACAGTCCGAATAGAAAAAAATAAGTAAAAAAACTATGGGGCTGATTCAGCAGCGGATGTAATTCTGCAATTTACGCAGATTGGGCGATTATTTGCTATTGAGCATGCATGTAAATCGCACTACGCATGCTTTGCGATCGCTTTGTGATTATGTATGCACATAGGAATCATTTTTCGAAGCGATTGTCATGTGGTCAGCATTTGGGGAAGGTAACGACGGGGTGGTTAAGTAAGCGCAGGCGTGTCTGACCATTTAAACGCCGTTCCATGGCTGTGCATAAATCAGCCATTGCTTTTGTTTTTGCAGCATGAGACCTCTCTGCATGCAAGAAGAGCTAAGAATATTTGAGACAGGTCAGACCTGCCGTAATGGCTGCTGGCCTGTCCAGTCTGCATCGATGTTACTAATGTTTACGCAGGTATGTCATGTCGGACGCAGATGAGAAGGCAGAAGTGGGAGTCGTTATGCCCGAGTAAGCTTTTCAACTATTAGCTTATTTTCACAGCTGTGTTCTGTCCGAAATTGCATCTGCGATCGCTTTAGTGTCCTCGGCTGAATCAGGCCTATCGATTCCTACCTATCGATTCCTACCTACCTATACACTCTAAAATAATTGTCGCTGTTTAGCATTATGAGTCGCACAAGAAATAATTACTTTCAGACTTTGATTGTGGTTCCAAAGCACAAAAAGTTATTATTCAACATAAAAACAGATAGTTACATGCTGTGATCTAAATACAATTAGTGCAAATAAATCATACAGACCCAAGGTACAGTCGTTACATACACATGCGCTCTGGACCCAGATCCCGGCATCAAAGTAGAAACCTCCGTCAACAGCAAAGCAAGAAGACTAGCATCCAGTTTCAGAGAGCATGCATATATACTCTAGCAGAGATAGGTAATACAATAGAACAGTTTAGCATGATTCCATTGGTTCTTCTTCCTGGTTCTTCTGTTACAGTATAGTTAATAGGTCAGTTCGTATGGTCACAATCCAGCCTCCAACAGCCCTTTGTGTCCATTTTCCCGCTGCATAATAAATCTAAGCTGGCTACATTACAGAGTACATTTTAGTGTTTAACTCTCTATGGTCCATAGTTTGCAGGCACATGTTGCGATCTTCTCAACGATGATACCGGAAATCTGTCAAGACACAGTGGATCGGGACAACACCAAACACGGTCTGCTTACCATGTACTAAACCTTAGATATCAAATAACATTTATTTTACAACATTACTAATACTGAATAAACTTGGAATATTACACTTTAATGCTAGGGAACCTTTTTATGTAAGTGTGCAGTGTGTAAGTATTGAGAAAAGACGCTAGTTAGCGTTGTGCGACTACGTGTTTGTGGAGTACACTATGGTACGTGTTTTGCAGGTTTGATCATTTTATATGTTTTAGTGACGGTCTGTATTTATTTAATGGAGACTTTTAACATCTTTCTATTGCGTGGGAATCACACGACACTAAATAATAGCATCTCCGTATGTACTTATAATGGGCGAGATTCGCTAAAATGGCGCTGGGCGGCCAGTCGAAAAATGGCGTCTCATTGCCATTTGCAAAATGGCGTCGTGCAGATTTAATTTTAAACCGATTCTGTCTCAGCCAATTATCCGGCTCGACAGGCCCTAGGTATGAAATACAGAATAACGATACCCCTGGAAGGCCAGAGCCAGCTTCAGCCTAATCTGATACAAACTATATGAAAAAGAAGTAACAGTTGAAACAAAATATCAGTAGAAGGCTGGGAGATTATGGGAGATTATATACAACTTAATTTCTGGAACAGGAACTAGTATATCTCCTATAAACACCTCACATGAGGTAAAAAATATAACTGGTTTTATGAAATAATTGAACAGTGTACATTGGTACACAGCATAATTATATATTTAGCAAACACCTTTCTTATCATTTTAATACTATTAGGCCTATGTATTAATAATCACTTCATTGCCGCAATTATTATCAGTCCATATCGTGACAGACTTTTTAATTTTTAACAATACTAGAATGTTATATGTACTAAAATTAACTTGCAGAGACAGCGGTTGGGAGAACCGCTGTCCCTGTGAGTTACATCCTGGGCACATCAGAGGAGTCTTTTACATTTTCGAAAGACTTCTCCAAAGTTTCTGACACTGCAATTGCGCACAGTGTTAGTTCCCAGAGCCAGGAGGAGGCTGCAGGAGAGGGATGGTAAGATCTCTCTTCAGCAAGAATGCCTCTATAGGCATAAAGAGATTTTGCCATCTGAGGAAGGTGTTAACCAATTGGGACAAACTTCAAAAAGCTACACTTATTGGAGTTTGCAGCATAAGAGTCAGAATGTAATCCCCAGTTAGAATATTGGGGACTGTGGTCTGCAGCGCTAATTATCCTTTTACAGGACATTTCTGTGAAATCCCCTGCATTAGGCTATTCAGTGTTTCCCAACCTCGGTCCTTAAGGCAAGCTAACAGTCCAGGTTTTAGTGATATCTATGCTTCCACACATATGGTTAAATCAAACTAACTTTGCCTAACCTTAAAACCTGGAGTGTTAGTGTGCCTTGAGGACCACAGTTGGGAACCCCTGGGCTATTAGTACATAACGGAGTTGCATAAAATTATGCAGTATTTTCATAAATATGCCCAAGTATTACTACTAGTGTAATACATTTTATTCTATTTCCCTAAACCAAAAACAACCTGATGGGTTGGATGTTATTTGAATAAATTAATAAAAGTTATATGTTAACTATATTGTCTCACAAAAAGCAACTTCTAATTCCCTTTTTCTTAATGTAATAAATAAAAGCCCCAGCATGGCAGAGTCGGATTTGGGCATGTAGTGTCCCCATTACATAGGTTTGTCAGTTTGGAGTCGTGTTGAAGTTTCTCTACTTTACATAAAACATGAAGTGCTCGTTATGAGTACTCAGATTGATTATTTGAAAAGTGGAGACGTGCATGATAATTTACATCTTTCTAGGATTTCTAGGTTACATATTTATGTGTATTTGTTAATCATTTTATTATTTTATTATCATGAGATTTTAATAAAAAATAGCGATTCCTATGCTCATTTGGAAATTCCTGGTTATCCTAAACTATTATGGGCAGGATGTACTAAGCATTCAGCAAGGATTACTATTGTGATTACGCACGCAAACGGCCATTGAACACTGTTGCAGGGACTTGCATAAATTAGGCACTGCGATGCCATACGCAGCTCGGGCTTTCACTGTGTGTATTGAGGTTAGCAATTTCTGAGTAAGGTCAGACCTTGTGCAAGTGTGCATGAGACTTCGATTGTCATCGATGTTTCTGATAGTTTTGCTGTCTTGATAAGTATTACGGATGTGTGTAAGGTAAGGTGGGCGTCTTTATGTTAGGCTGCATATAGAATTGCGATTGCAATCATTAGCATATCTTTGCAGTGAGACTGCGTGCATAATCGCTATTGTGATCGCAGTAGCGATCTTTGCTGAATCAGGTCTTGGAACCGTATAATGGCCGGGCTGGGACCGGCTAGTTTGGAGTAGCGCTGAAGAGGCAGGAACACAGGATTTTATGTAATACTGAAGGACCAGAATTGTGCCTTGAAAAACGTTTTACTGGCAACTGGCCAGTGCTTAGTGTAAGACTTATATAGGGATTGCTGATTCCTGATTGACTGCCAGAGTCAGCTGAAGAACTAGAGTATCCTGATTGTCGGAGCATCGGTCAGCTGACCACTCCCAAGATGGCAGCTCCCCTGCAACCGAGTTGGTAGGAATCCTGGTGTGGAGGCTGACAGTGCTACATTATGTGTAAAACTGCAGGAATCAACGGGAGCCAGAGGACCTCAGTGCAAGCCAGGAGAGTCAGCACAAAGGTAAGTTGGCAAGTCTGACACCCCATATGGTGACACAGAGTTCTTCAGCCTGCAGCTTGATTACGGAGCTCCTCTTCCCTTTTGGTAAACTTTGTCCATCCTATCCCCTGTCCCACCATGCCCTTATCACCCTGCTCTCTACCTTCTGAATTCAGTAACCCAGCTACTGCCTGATGAGTAACAGCTCCAGTTTCCTTCAAAGCTGTGTAGATTTTGGCCACCATTAGTGGCCATCTGTGATATAACTCTGCACTCAACAGTAATCTAAATTTATAAAAAAAAACAAATCTGACTGGACTTCTGCGGCTGGTGCCCCACAGCTCTGGCACCAAACCGTAAGCTCCACAAGATGGCAGCAGTAAGAGGAGACTTAGGGGAGATTTATGAAACCTTCTACGAAGGACAAATGGAGGTGTTGTAGTACAGTGTGTTGACCATCTTAACACGTTCTGGAACATGTGGAATTATGACTCCAGGTTTTTAATACAAAGTATAGCTTTAATGCAGTTTAAGGGGTCTATTAAATGACCAGCGATTTACAGTTGCAATGGTGTGGAAATGCAGGCAACAACACCTCATCTCCTCTCCTTAGCGGCCCAATCTCACTTGGGACTTACAGATTTTTGTATTCAGCCCTATGGAGCTGCAAATAATAATCAGCGAGCCTGGAGCTACCGCAAGTCTAACATATAGCCGCACTTGTGGGGCAAGCTGACTCACCCCTAATTGAATTCCCCCTATATCTTAAAATAGCTTTAATAATGTTTTGGCTAGTACAGAGGGCCAATGTTGTCTTGTTTATATAAAGTAACTTGCAAATGTAAACAACCCCCTTAAAAGTCAACAGATTTGTCTATATTACAAATGACACTAATGCTGGGCATACACTACCAGATAAAATGTCTGTCAGACCGACAGACATTTTATCTGGCCGGCTGCCAGCCGCAGAAGTCGCCGGCATACACTGTGAGATTTCTCTCACAGTGTATTCGGCAGACATCTGTGCTCCGCCCCCGGGGGAGGAGACATTTCCCTGTTCCTTCCGTAGGATGGAACACAGGAAATGTCGGCTGCGCTGGGCATACACTGCCCAATGCGGCCGACAGTTTAACGGGAAATATCGTATCGGACGGGCATGCTGGACAATCCAGCATGCCCGACCAAGCACTATTTAACCCACGGTCGCCCCCCCACACGCTACAATTATCGCGGCGATCCACCGATATCGGGCGGATCGTCCCGATAATTGTAGTGTGTATGGCAAGCATTACACAGATTGTTCCAGACAGTATTTTTATTGTGGATCAGCAGGTTCTCAAAGTAAAATGTAATACTCATTATTTGTCTGCAGATATTTTTAAAAACAAAATAAAAACTGAAAATGCTGGTTTTGCCATTGTATTTATCATATGTATATGAAAAAAAAGAATAGAAATATAGTTACCGCAGCCCAACATATACCAAAATATAGTCAAACCCTTGTATAATTACTAAATATTTGTTTTTTTTATTAGAGATTCGTCTCAACTAATTTGAGCCATAATGCAGGGCATGAAAATATTTACTTCTTTACTTTTTTTAAGCACTATTGAACTTATTATGGTTAACCACATTATATTTTAAACTTCAAAATTATTGTTTATATACAGTACAAATTCTAACAGTCTGGCCGCTCTTAAAGAGCCTGTCTGGGTATAATTACACTGAAATGGCTAGAATCAGATGAACTAAGTGGCCGCTTTTGCAAGGCATCTATTCTCTTGGGGGTATATTTACTAAAGTTCGATTTTGCTTTTGAGTTTATGGTCGATTTAAATCGACTGAAATCAAATCAACATTAATTTTCAATGTTAAAATCCCACATTTACAAAGATTCAATTTTAAAATCGATTCAAAATCAAATTCGATGTTTGTAAATTTTGACTAGTGGTTTCTTGTTCGGTTCGAATACAAAATCGAATTCCAGACTTCTTCATGTATTATTATTGGTCCATAGTGCACACTGCTCGGGTATACCACAAGCAATATAAATAGCAAAAAATGGTTACTAAAAATCCTGACAGACACCCTTGCAAAGTTAAAGTGAAAGGGAGTTTGTGAATGAAGCAGAGTTTTCACAGCTGAGAGAGGGGTATTCAGTTTAGTGTGAAAAGAGTTTCTTAGTCCTGTAGGTTGAGTATTATTTTGGAAACCTTGTTATGGAGGCTGGTAGGAGTAGGGCAAGAGAGGAGTGGGAGGTGGAGGAGAGGGCTGTGGTTGTGAGAAGGCCTTCTGTAGAGGAAAGGGAACAAGTGTTTGCTGAAAGTGTTCAGGAGGCGGTAGGGGGCCAGGAATCTAATTCTGTGAAAGAGTCACAACCTGGCAAAAGAAAAAGAAAAATACAAATGTAACATATATCAACAAGTGCAATTAGCTGGTTACTTAACATATACAGGTGAATCTCTCAGGGACGTTCCAATCTCTCTACACCCTCAAATCCTCTCCCAGTGTGTGCCGAGCATTGCTATTCGCAGTGATTAGACAGCCTAGCTGCACCCCCCAACCAGCAGGTGCTAAGTAAATACAGCAGCATGCTGCCCCCAGTGTATACCTGGTGACTGCAGAGAGGAGCAGCCGATGAGGATATATAAAAATAGCTGAGCCCCCAGCGTGTCCCGACCATCGATCCATATTGTGATTTTTTTTATATTTCAAATGAATCAATATTTAAGGCATCGATATTAATATTATTGTACATTTCATGATCTATTGTGATTATGGCGATCCGGTATCGATCAAGAATATCAATATGGGGCCGACGGTTAAACTAAACTAAATACAGTAGTTTAAGTGTTTTTAAAGTTCAAGTTCATGCACAGTATGTTATAAAAATAGTCTTTCTTTATGGTATACTGTGTTTATAAAGAAAATGTATTTTTTTTAAATGAAATTGTGTTAGATAAGTTTGAATAAATATTCTTGATCTAATTCAATTGTAAAAAAAACACCCGGACAATTTCTGTGCAGTTTATGGAAAAAATTAGCCAGTTAAGTGATTAACACACCTTTTTTTTTGCATAGTACAAAATTAGTAAGTAGAAGAATGGTCAAACAGCAGAGATTAGTGTCACAGGCACAGACTGTATACTTGTAGAAGTTCACAATGAGGACAAAGCCAGGTCTGGTACCCATTGGTACTGTATACAGTAATCAATACTGGGGCAATGCCTGGAATAGATGACACATAAGGGAATAGCTAGAGAATACTAAAGCAAGATGCCAGATCCTTACAAAACTCCCCAGATCCATACATTGTTCATCCTACCCACAAGAGTACCAGGCGAGGCAGCCATCTTGGGTGCACTACTGTACATATCTTACAATGTGTGAGGAAAACAATACCTAGAAGTAAGACATATACAGGTAAATGAAAAGTGTCTAACACGATACACACTGCATGAATAATTTGACAGGTTGTTCATCCTGCACATGAAACTACATAGGTTACAGTTGGCAGGATGACCAATTTGTAGAAGTATAACATACAGTGGGGAATTATAAGAGGAATATATAGCTATCAACACAGGGAAGGGACTATGATGTGCTGGTATGGATAGATATGGAAAGCAGTGAGAGTATTGCAGCATACCTCCCAACTGTTCTGCTTTTCAGGGACTGTCCCATTCATGGTCCGCAGTGTTGGAGGGAGAACTGTCACTGCTTCTTTGCCAGTGGAAAGTGCGGCGAGAGCCCCCTTGGGGCAGCCCAGAATATCTGAGACTGCTGGACCCACACCCCCAGAGTGATGAAAATGCCATGCCATGAGTCCAAGTCCTCTCTTGCTAGGCCACGCAGAGCCGTAACTAGACTTTTTGGTGCCCTGTGCCAGAAAGGGCATTGGCGCCTCCCTCATCTTTCAAAGGGACATAATGCACCCAAAATTTGTAGAAGTATAACATACAGTGGGGAATTATAAGAGGAATATATAGCTATCAACACAGGGAAGGGACTATGATGTGCTGGTATGGATAGATATGGAAAGCAGTGAGAGTATTGCAGCATAACCTCCCAACTGTTCTGCTTTTCAGGGACTGTCCCATTCATGGTCCGCAGTGTTGGAGGGAGAACTGTCACTGCTTCTTTGCCAGTGGAAAGGGCGGCGAGAGCCCCCTTGGGGCAGCCCAGAATATCTGGGACTGCTGGACCCACACCCCCAGAGTGATGAAAATGCCATGCCATGAGTCCAAGTCCTCTCTTGCTAGGCCACGCAGAGCCGTAACTAGACTTTTTGGTGCCCTGTGCCAGAAAGGGCATTGGCGCCTCCCTCATCTTTCAAAGGGACATAATGCACCCAAAAAAGGGTCATGGCTTCATGGGGAAGGACCAGGGAAGAGATAAGAGAGGCCAGGAGATGCTGGGGATGAAATAAGAGGAAGCTACAAGCAAGAATGATAATAAACTGAAATTTGACAGGCCCAAACAGCGTCCCCTGACCTGTGGTGCCCTGTGCGATGGCACCGGCCGCACTACCCTAGCTACGGCCCTGAGGCTACGCCTCCTTTTTGAAAGCGCTCTTTACAATTTCTACATTGGAGATGTTGAGATCTATGTTGCAGGAGGAAGTACCTGATAACAACAGATTAAATAACAATAAAAAAAAAAGTGAGGACAAATTGAAAAAAATAGTAATAACACATACTGTTATGCAAGCATGGGTAGAACTTGCAGATGATGTTACAGGAGGGCAGAGTAGTAGCATTACTGAGGTGCAGCTCCTGGAAATTTTTTAATTGGAGGATTAGATATTAGAATAAAGTACAAATACAGTTACAACTCCATACCATAATTATCGGGCGGGGACAGCCAGGGTGGTGGGGAGACGTGGCGGCACGATCGCGTTCAAAAGAGAGCCATGGAGCCCCGACATTACGAAAAAGTTCCCCAAAGAAATCCATAGATCCACAGACCTCACGGAGAGCTTCCACAAAGAGTAACGAGCAACAACAATCACAAATAGTTTCTACAAGTAAGATTCATAAGTTACAAGCATCTCAAAAACAGTCCTTTCACTTACAATGCCAATATTATTGGCAATTTAAAACGGACGAGGCTACAATGGCGGGATCCAGCACAAATCGCGCCAACGCCAACCCACCCGTAACACCCACTTTCACTCAAAAAGTGGGTGCAGCGAGGGTATGTATGTGCGGGAGGGATCGGGGGACAGCAGCCAACCCTGAGAGTTGCCTGCTCTTGCGGGGTGCCAGGGGTGCCACCCGATTTTCAGGAGGCTCCCAGCAGAATCGAAAGAGTAGGCAACCATGCTCCATGCTTTATCTGACATGCCTAAGCTGCAGGCTTGAAGAGGGCAGGCCTGTGTGGGCAGGCCTTTAAGATGATGCAGATGCATGTTTGTAGGCGATACAGTACTAGGTCAGCTGGTACAGGGGGAGGCAGTGTTGAAGCAATTTGTTTAGCAAGATCTACAGTATAATAGGGGTTGTTGTAGGATCACTTTTGCAAACAAACTGTCAAACATGCTATTCTTGCGTGTGTGCAAAGTACAGGCAGACAGAAATGAAAGCATCAGGTATGTCCAATGGAATTATTGTACCTGTGGTTTTCAAACTCCAGTTACTACTCCATGCTTTACTGTAGGCTTTCCATGATGAACTGTGTTTTACAGTCTTCTACTCACTTTGAGCAGGAGACTACTAGCAACTAAGAGGTTAAACACACATGACCACATAATATTTTAAACTCATAATATAATATATATTTTAATAAAAGTGATGTTGTTTTAGTTCTATACTTTACATAACCCTGTGAACAACACCAAAAATGCTGAGATGACAATATAAATATGGATTGTATTCTTGTTTTGATACAAGCCTTAGAAATAAGGGATGCAGTCAGGAAGTGGACGGTCGAAATGCCGACCGCCGGCTTCTTGACTGTCAAATCCTGGCAAGGTACTAATGATGGGTATCGAAATCCCGACGCCTGTCATTAGACCTACGCCGAGAGCCTGACGCCCAGCATACTGATCGAAGGCATGGACAGCCACGGGGGGATTTTAGGGTTAGGTTAGGGGTTCCCAGGGCGGGACTTAGGGTTAGGCACCCCCCCAGGTGGGTTAGTTCTAGGCTAGGGGAAGGGGTGGTTAGGCACCCCCCCGGGAGACTTAGGTTTAGGGTGCGGGGAAGGGAGGGTTAGGCACTTACAGGGGGGTTAGGGTTAGACACTAGGGAGGGAGGTTAGGGTAGGCACCCCTAAACGAGGGTTAGGGGGGGTTAGGTTAGTTAATACTTGCCTTTACAGCTGTTGGGATCTTCACTGGTGCCGGTCATAGGTCCGGCGGTATTTCATACTGATCCCAGAAATAAATACCTTTAAATGACAAATCATCTTTCTTATACTGAAGTACAATAATGGCTAACTTAGGCAATTCACTCCATATATAACAAGGATAATGTAGATGACTCATCCGTATCTTGATTTTCACAGCTGTGTTTATTGCAAATATTTATTACAAAATCACATTAGTGTTTGTGTATAGAAGAATTTTACGATTTCAGGTACAAACTTTTTTTTCCTGATACTAAAGGGAACTGTGCTATTCTATAAATACTTATAAATAGAGATGAGTGGTTTGGTTATACTCAGTTATGTTTGGATCTCAAACATGACATCATATTTGCTATTCGGCTCTCACGTGTTTTTGATAACCAATAGGATAAATCTGAACTAATCAGAACGTGCGTTAATTTGGTGAAAGAACAGTCAGAACCGAACCGCTCATCTTTACTTATAAGCCCTCATTGTCAATAGACTTTTTAGTACAATTAGAGTAGCCTGCCAAAACTGCATGAACCTTCTGACATATAAACCCTGTTTCTCTCTATTCTGTCACCTAGGCAGTGGAAGTCTCTGTTTTGTTATCTGAATTATGCAACTTATTCATTTTTCAAGTCAGAGAAACCAGATTTTGTCTGACTAATATTCATAAAGCATGGTTTCAGGTCATGATGTGCTGGTTCCTAGTAAATCAAAGCAACAACTGCTGTCTTAGTTGTCTGTGGATGAGGCATCTATTGTACATTAACTTACAGGACTCAAGCTTGGAATTTGTGTAACAGGTCTACCCTCTCATACAATAACAGAGAAAGAAAGGGGGGAAACTCAAAGATGGACATTGCCAGTTAGGCTCTGAAAGACAGAGATGTATTAAGCTCTGGAGAGTGATAAAGTGGAGAGAGATAAACTACCAGCCAATCAGCTCCTAACTTCCATGTTACAGGCTGTGTTTGAAAAATGAAAGTTAGGAGCTGATTGTTTGGTACTTTATCTCCTTCCACTTTATCACTCTCTGGAGCACTAAGGGAGGAAAGTTACAGAGAGGAGAGAGGGAATACTGTACTAAGAAGTTATTTTTACAGCGAATAAGGCAGATGAAAGTTATTGGGTTTGGTGAGGACAAAGGGGATGAAAGCTGTAAAAAGGCATGCTATTATATGAGTGATAAGATGATCGAGGGTAAGAAGACCAAACCAGAGGAAAGTAAAGACACAAGTAATAAAAGAGTTAAAGGAGACTGAGGGGAGGAAAGAAAGAGAAAAAACAGGCACACAACAACCAGTATATAGACATAGTACATGCATATAATGTATTGAAGTACTTGCCAGGATTTCTTTCTTTCTTTCTTTCTTTCTTTCTTTCTTTCTTTCTTTCTTTCTTTCTTTCTTTCTTTCTTTCTTTCTTTCTTTCTTTCTTTCTTTCTTTCTTTCTTTCTTTCTTTCTTTCTTTCCTTTTCTTTTCTTTTTCTTTCTTTCCCACCTGTGGATTTCTGGAGGGAGATAGAGGTCCTTAGGTTATAGGGCACTGGAGCACCCGGCAGTAGATCTTTCTCAAAGCCCCAATTTTAAGGGGTGAAATGCATCAGAGGACTCCCCTAAACTGCACTGCACCATCTATATGGACAAGACCATTCTGGATACAATATTTCTAAATTTAAACTGACCACTAAATTGTATAGCGGCACTACACAGAAGTGAATGATTACAGGCTGGAGCACAGTGTTCACAGCAGGCTAGCGGACAGCAAAGGGTGACCAAGGTGTTTGCTGATGTAATGCCAGCCCAGCTCCGGCAGCCGCTTACCTTGCCTGGGAGGCCGGCATCGATGGGACGCCTTGGTGCCTACAGCGTCATGCGGCTATAGACAGCCCAGCTCTGATAGCCGCTCATTCCACCTGGGAAGCCGATCCTATTAAGCCGCCACATCGCTGATACATACGGCTAAAGACAGCTATAATTTATTCACAACGGCTTAAAGATCTGGCCAGTTAATCTGTTTGTGACTGCATTTGTTTGGACACTAATTCAGAACTCTAAACTGGAGTGATACCCAGCACCGGGTGCTAATGGTCCAATTTGACTTTAACTGTCCATATTATTTTAATGTGTCTATTATATTTGTAATATCTCAATTTAAATATGAAGGTCTTAGGGCACCACTGTTTTCAATCTAATGTGGTATATATACATTTTTCATTTTTTTTAAATTTTGAGATAAATTGTCTTTATTAAATCCGATATATAAATCATATATAGAATAAAGAAATATTTATACATATATATATTTTTTTTTCTTGGAGCCATGACTGATTTCTATGTATGTGTGGATTCTGCCATCTCACAATAAGAGCATGATTAGCGCAGTCTGAGTTCTATTTAGTAACGTTAATTTTCCATCAAACACTTACATGAAAAGTAGGTATCAATTAGTTTCTGTCTAACCTGTCTACCTCTCTCTGTATTGTACTGCAAGTCCTCACTAGATATTATAAATAGCCCTAAATATTTGCTCTCTATCACCTTATCCATTGGCATACAGTAGGTTGTTGTAATCTCAGATTATGAGTACAGGGCAAACCAACACAATATTGGAGACTTTCCCAGGGGAGTAGAGGAGTATCAAAAGAGAGAAACCCGTTCTTCAATAATCCAAAAGTACATTGTATAACATATCTAGTGGCTTTGTGGGCCTCATTATATTTTTGTTGTACAGGAGTAAGCAGGTGCATCAGATCTGTCATTAGCCAGGAGTGACACCCATATGCTGAGTCGACGAAACAGAAATAAAAACAATATTAGTCATGATTACACATACACAGCATGTGAAGCATGGTAAATAAGCCTAATGTCATCAATTATGTTTGTTTGAACATACCCAGAAGTCATCCCTCTGGTGTTTTTCCACTCTCAAACTTAGAATATAAGGATGACTGTCTGATCATAGGCAAATGCAGGGCGGGTTTCCGTCTGCCTGGAAACCCCCCTCCCCAGCACACACATGACCACAGTAGAAATAGTAATATAATATAATTTTGTTAGTGTTGCATGATCTTCTCAGTACCACAAATGAAATAATTAGCACCACCTGTGGATCTTTTAACATATTTTAACATGTATCAGACAGTAATAAATAACCTGTGCACCAACTAGGAGATCTGGAAAACATGCACTATTAGGGATACACTGCTATAGAGCCCAATATGTACATACTGTATGCAGTGCTAGGTTATTCTGCTGCTCCCTCAGACTCCCGGACTTGCTCCAAAAGTCTGAAATGGTGCCCACATCTAAAATAAAAACATCCAGCTCAGGAAGGATGGTCCTACTGCCGCATCTAATGGGCTTATTGTGATCGCTGGTCCTGTATATGCTGTAATTATGATACACAATAACCTTTGTATGATGAGAGTAAGAGTGCGAGGATGGGAACAAATCTGCTGATATCTGCATGTGCAGAGATCAGCTGCAGCAAGGGGGGACTGATAATCAGACCTCCCTGCCCCACACTCCACTGCGCTCTGATAAGATGAGAGGGTAGATCTAAGTCACAAGGAGTGGGGCATACAGGGGGATATCTTTTGACTCTGGGGGGCAGGGGGAAGGGTTATGCAGGGCATTAAATTATTTATTTGGCTGGGGGGATGGGGATATCTAAAAAATTTTTTTACATATGTACAGTGACACATGGGGGGGACTAAATTGGGCACCCACTGTCCCTGGGGGTGAGGGTGGGGGCTCTTCCACAGGGACCTTTTACCACTAGGAGGGTGGGGGTTGTTATTGCTGGGGAGCTTTTCACACTGGTGGGGGCTATTTAGGTTGGGGTGGGATGTTAAATTATAATGGGGTCCTATGGACACTGGGTTTGGGGCAGATGCAAAACATTTCCTAGGTATATATTTTTTTAGATAAAATTTTAAATATATATTTAAAAAATACTTTTTAAACTTAATTAAATGTAAAAACAATGGAAATTTCTGTACGGTTTTGACAAAAAAAAAGTTGTTAGTTAACTGGTTAAGTATCAGCAAGGATATAAGAGTAGAAATACCGTAGGTGCGCAGAAAAGTCTGCTTGAGACCTATATTGTCAATTAAGCAGCTACACAAGTAGGAACTGCAACCCACTAAAATAGGCAAATATAAACAAACAAAATGTAGTGCTGATTGACAAAAAGTAAAAACAATTTATTATATCACAGATAGTATATTGTGATGGGATAAATGTAAAACACAATGTGTAATTTCAATATAATAAGAATGTAGTAAAAAGCACAACAAAATGAGCAGGCTGCAGATCTAATCAAAACAAAGGTGTCTCCTTGCTCAATCACATTTTTTTTTTATTTACAGGGGATGGGAATGGCCATGGGTACCAGGTTCGCTCCCAGCTTTGCCAAGTTGTATATGGGCGCATTCAAACAGGAATATATATGGGGTGGTCCATATGGAGCAAACCTGGTATTCTATGGCCGTTATATAGATGATTAATTTATTATTTAGGAGGGGGATTCACATATGGCACTTGAATTTGTTTCATTTCTTAATAATAATCAATACAATTTAAAGTTCACACATTGTTTTCATCACTGTATGGTTAATTTTTTGGACCTCACCATCTCCTCTGAGGGCTCTGCTCTAGTTACAACGAATTATCATAAGGATGTCGATACTAATAACTTTTTACATTTTTCTAGTGCCCATTATAAACCTTGGCTCCAAAATGTACCACAGAGTCAGTTTAATTGCCTTCGTCGTAACTGCTCCAATATGGATAGTTTTCGGAAACAAGCTGATCAATTGTTTGAGGATTTCCTGAGTAGGGGATACCCAAAAACCCTTCTTGAATCTGCATACATTAAAACTTTAAAACTTTAAAGATGGATAGAAATAATCTCTTGATCCCTAAAAATAAATATTTTAAAGATGCATTTAACTCTCAATATAGTAGCAATGAAAAATGATATTATATTTCTAAATTTAATAATCAATCTAGTAATATTAAGAAGACTTTAATAAGAAATTTTGACATTCTCAGACAGGATCCCATTCTTAATCAAACGGCTGATCTTGGATTAAAAGTAATTTTTAGGAAGAATAGGAACTTGAAAAGCATATTGGCCCCTAGTTCCCTAAGGCAAGAACAAATCAATACCATTGGATCTAATTCTAATTGGCTCCCAAGTGCACCTAGAGGGTGTTTTAGGTGTGGAGGTAATAGGTGTTTAACATGTGTGTTTATAAACAAGACTACTGGAATAATATCCTCTGTCACTAAAGAAGAATTTGTCATACAAGAATTTATCAATTGTATAACTATGTATTGCATCTACGTATTGCAGTGGCCTTGTGGCCTGCAATACGTAGGAAGGACTACAAGATCATTACAAACCAGATTCAGGGAACACAGACTATTTATAGAAAAGTATGGCAATCATAGTGTTTCTCAGCATTTCAGTGTTGCCCACAATGGTAATCCTACGGGGTTAACTATAACGGGGGTCCAGCATATCAAGTGTACGAATAGAGGTGGGGATCGGTATAGAACTCTTTGTAACAAGGAAGCCTTGTGGATGTTCAAATTACAGACATTGTTTCCAGCGGGTCTCAATGATAATATCGATTTTGAATCGATTATCAACTCTTAGATTCCCCGACATATATACTTTACAGGTTCAGTAGAGGGGTGTTCTGGGTATCTAGAGTAGTGTAGTATTTGTGATTAGCCACCTCTACTTAGTTACAGCTGGTTGGAGTGAGATAGGTATAGTCTGTCCCACCCCTCTAAGAATAGATAATGTCACTATTTATCTACATTCTTGTATTAATCAAAGTAGTATGGTCAGCTTGAGAGCTCCAGTGGTACGGAGCAAGAGAAATGGTTTGAGAAGTAGCTACAAAGATCGATGCAAGTTCGAATCATTTAGGTTCATTACAGATAGGGACTGAGGTACATATTATTTACATCCTGTAGATTTTAGTATATGGTTTTTATTAGCTTTTTGTGGTCCATCGGGTATGGTTGTATGGACTATGAGATTAGGTATGTACACATACTTGCAAAATATAGTTGGTTAGAAGGGTTATGGGTATAATTTATTTATCTTTGTCGTGGGAGTCAATGTAGCTATCCACAAGTCTTGTATTTACAATGATTGCAGTTTGATTGAGAGCTCCAGTGGGGTGGAGCATGAGAAAAGGTTTGGGAACCAACAACATAGGAGGATATAAGTTCAAATCCCACAGGTGAACAAGATAAAAATTAAAAATAGGAATGTTGGTTTAATTATTTTTAACAATGGTTAATTAATTTTTATTATATTATATGGTAAGATCTCTTATATTTTTTTCTTTTTAATTGATATGTTACTTCAATGATTTAAAGATACATTGTGAGTATTTATTCATATACATTTGAGTTTTCAAGACAACAAGTGAAGAGTTGATTTTATTTTCTGTGTTTCAAAATGGTTTTACATGTGTTAAGAATGACAATCAGAACATTGGCATCATGTGGAGACTGATTAAATAACATTGTATCCTATCAGGTAAAAGGAAGCTGTATATAAGGGGGGAGAATATACTTTACCCCATTTATGCTCTTTGATAAAGCTTCATGTAGTAGAAGCGAAACTAGTTAGAGGATTTTCATCAAGTGACACAGTCGTTTTGCTGACTTTGGACACCCGTTTATTTCCACGGAGAGCCATAAGCGCTACACATTGTGGTGACGGTGCCCGCTGGCTGGATTCAAGACGGTGAGAGATAACCAGGCGGTCATGTGTTAACCATATTACAGCCTCAGGATTTCCCCGTCAGAGGATAACCTTGTCCATTGGCCAGGCGGTAGGAGATACCAATAACCGCTACACCTCTTCAGGATATACAGGTGGATTACATGTGCGCTTCGAATTAGCATGGAGTCCGTGTTTCCTAAATAACATTGTACTGTTTACACCTTTGGAAAACATTCCAGCGCCACCCCTTGTCAAAACCCGGAGGTAAAATCAAAGGGGTTATTAGGACGCTCATATGTGGACTTTGATCGGGTGAGAACTGTCAGATTAAGATTGGTCAGTTTACATGCAATATACAATTGTTTTTATATTTTTATGTTTTCTTTAGTAAACCTGTCAGTTATGCAGGTTTCTATTAGGAATCAAGATTCCTTGGTAATATATGATAGTCTGTACAGACTTTTACAATATTAAGGTGATTGTTATATGTCATTTGTATACCATTACTGATATGCTTATTGTGTATTTATTAAATTCATGGTAGATTTATTTGGTGTCTTGAATTCATTTCTGCCACGTTAAGTATTTATTTGTAATTACAAATCCAATTAGCGCAACACCATCAGTGTATTATCAATCACAAAGTCCCTCTGAAATAGCTCTTTCTAGGTAGTGTATATACACAACTGAAAGTAACAAATACCCGCAAATAGATGTTCTCACCTAATAAATTATGTTTTTGGGAATGTCAATTGCAGTATATGCAGTGATGCTTGAATGGTTACGCCACAAAGATAGGTTGCAGAAGAATGAAGTGGAAAAATTGTTGCCGGAGTCAGAGACATATTGAGGGTGCCGTGGAATATTGCCCATCCGGTTCTGCGGCTCACCTCAGCCATGGTCAGCTCTTGATGACAGTCTCTCCGCTACAGATTCCCGGGCTGTATGAACTGGCTGACGTCTGTGTCAGCGTGTCAGTGATCGGCAGCCACTGTGCTTCTGCATCCAAGTATGTAGCAATAAAGAACTCCCGTGTAGCAGTCTAGGCGAGACAAAGTTGCATGGGTGTAAATTCTTTCTAGAGGGACAGTGTTAGTCATCCAGGAAGATCTGTCTGATGTAGCTGCAAAAGCCCAAAAGCCTTAAGGTGCTTTATCCGGGACTTGACTCCCAGTTTCTTCAGAAGGAGGGCATGTGATTGAACAAGGAGACACATTTGTTTTGATTAGATCTGCATTTCATTGTGCTTTTTACTACATTCTTATTATAATGAATTGACACATTTGTCCCCTTGCAATATACTATATGTGATACAATAAATTGTTTTTATTTTTTGTCAATCTGCTGATCCAGATCCATAGCCTGGAAACTACTGGCAATATGTGTGCCCAGATTATCAAACATGTATGGGGGTTTTTTGGAGGGCCTGCTCGACTTGTTGCAATGGTCCCGATGGCTGTGACTGGGTCTTGTATCGATAACATCTTAGTTGGGAAGGAGGCTGACTACATTCTGCCTCGCTTTCACTTCTGGCAGACATTTGGGGGCTTAGCTCATGTCCTGGTCAGGTGTTACAGACTGTTGGAGGAGAGAATAAAAAAGCGTAAATATCATGTTTTAATATATATTATTTCTTTTTTTTTATTCTAGTTCCCGTCAACGAGGGGGAGTGGCAAACCATTGGTGAGGAATTTGATCGGAGGTGGAATTTCCCAAACTGCGAGGGAGCAATCGATGGGAAGCATATCCGTATAACCATTGGTGAGGAATTTGATCGGAGGTGGAATTTCCCAAACTGCGAGGGAGCAATCGATGGGAAGCATATCCGTATAACCCCACCTGCCAATAGTGGATCCTTTTATTACAACTACAAGGTTTTTTTGGGTGTTGTACTCATGGCGGTGGTGAATGCCAACTATGAGTTCATCTTTGTTGTTATTGGGAAATAAGGCCGTGCTTCAGATAGTGAGTCCTTAAAAATACCCGCTTCTATGAAAGGCTTACCTCCAATAGCCTGAAATTTCCAACAACAGTAGAAATGAAGCTCGGCCTTAACGTTGTGTTTGTGGCTGATGAGGCGTTTGCACTACAAAAACACTTGATGAAGCCGTATGCGCAAAGGGGCCTGACCAAGGAAAAGCGTATATACAATTACTGGCTAACCAGGGCACGGCGGATTGTGGAGAACCCCTTTGGCATCCTGGGTAACCGATTCCGCATATTTCATGCCGCCATTAATCGTGTGGAAAAAATGTAATTGGTCGTCTTGGCATGCCGTGTCCTGCACAACTTTTTAAGGCGCAAAACAGCCATCCTATGAAGGACATCAGGCATAGCAAAGCCAGACCAGCCAAAGCAGACAGTATAAATGCCCTCTGTGTCAACACCAGTAAATCTGGAGTCAACGGGGACTGCGTGGGCTAAAGAGGTCAGGGAGCAATAACTGGCCTATTTTTATGGAGTGGGGGCAATGCCATGGCAGGATTGAACAGATTTGGACAATTTTGGACTGTTGGAGTTGTTGCAAACATTTGGCAGGGTGTGTATGCCAGTGTCTGTACTTACCAAATCCAAAGAGGACGGTTGATCTGCTTCCTGTGTGTCCTCTTCCTGCTCTCCAGGTACATTTTCAACCATTAGAGTTTGTGAAGCTCTCTGTGGTTCCCGTTCGTGAATAAATCGGAGTAGGTCAAAGTACCATAATGTACTTGTGTACACGTCTTCTGTCCCTGCTCCTGAAGCCCGCAAGCCCATTTGTTTCTTGTGCTCTTTTAGGTAGACAGGCATTAGGTTTTGGATTCGGGCCTTTACCCGTTTCGGACCCATTTCGCCTCATCGTGATGGGACAAGCTGTACGTCACTAGGTCATCTATGGCTGCAGCTTTTTATTCTTGTTGCTGTAATATTTTGTTTTTATTCTCCAAAGACATTCATAGCTTCTGTACAGCTCCAGAAAGCCAGTAATGAAGTGCCTCTCTCTCGCACTAGTCATCTCTGTAGGAAAACAGAAAAACAACTGTTATTTTATTGTTTTTTTATACTGTTTATACTGTTTATCCTGTTTGAATGTTTTACCAGTTTGAATTTTAAAAAACGTGTATGATTATTGATTATCTTTTTTAATTACAATAAAAACTAATATGTAGTGTTTTAAATTTGTCATTGTTTTTTCATAGCAAATGTATCATTACCATTGAGTGGTCTTTTTAATAAAATATATTTTGGAAAAACTAGCTTGGTGGTATTTGGGTTAGTAAACATTGGTGGGCCAGTGGGTACATTGGTGGTGCAGGGGTTAATACACATTGATGGAGCACTGGGTACATTGGTGGTGCAGTGTGTACATTGGTGAAGCAGGGGGTTAATAAACATTGGTGGGGCAGTGGGTACATTGGCGGAGCAAGAGTAAAAAATATTGGTGGTGCAGTGGGTACATTGGTGGTGCAGTGGAATACATGGAATGTATGCACTATGTATATACTCACTACAAAATAAAGGCAAATCTCCCCAGATGTTCCACGGTGCTGCTGCTGCTCTCTCCGTCATCCACGTCATCTGGCACAAAATGGAGGAGGGTGTCAACAAATCGACCATCATACATTGCATCCTTCATCATGCACACACACGGAACGATGTGTGTCAAATCGTGTATGATACTGTAGGTTGGAATCTTTCTGCGGGCTGAATTGATCAGTGACGACAACGACAACGATGATCTCAGCATTACAGAAATACTCTTTCTGCTCAGGTCTTTAATTGGAATGGTGGTATTTTTTAGAACCTTGCAAAAATAGAGAAAAAAAGACTACAGTGTATTATTTTTTCATAATATTCCACATTCAGGATCTCATTATTATGGTCACCTGATAAGGGTGAATACAGAGCATTTCAGAAATAGCCTTTCTGCTAGGTCTTTATTTTCACTGAAATAGATTTGAATAAACCTTTATTCTCAATCCATTGAATAGATAAAAAAAAATTCACAACAAATTTTAAAACATTAAAATGGTGTAACATTTTCAACTTTTTTAATATGTATAAATTGTAATAAAGAATCGCTTATATTCAGTAGGCAATTGTGATTTGTGCAGATACTGAAAATATTATCTGCAGTACAAGTATTAATTGGAATAAGGTGAATGTATTCTGGTTCCACTCACCACTTGTGACGCATTTCGCGTGCACTACTCACTTTCATAGACAAGTGATTAGGTAGGATGCATGAGTAGGCAATTATACTGCTGACTATACTATCAATTCAGAACTGCCTGATATTAAATGGGTTATGTACTAACAGGCCCGTAGAAAGCTTGCTTAAGCCCCATTACTTTGTGGGGTGTGTGGCCTAATCACAAGAGGCATGGCTATGCCACCTTAGAAACATTTAAAAAAAAAGTATTTGCAACACCACGGAGCAGCATTGCACACTGAAAAGGGAGCACTGTGAGCTCCTTAGCCAGGCGCAAAGCCAGGTTGGGGGTGCGATTAGTGTGATCGTTCTCCCCGTCCTGCATAAGCAGAGACTACTGCTGCTGCTTAGCAGCCTCCTGGCCCCACTGCAGCCCAGCAAATGTAAAAAGCACCCCCCTCTCAGCAGCCCTGTACTAGTAATAATTTCCATGAATATAAAATCTTAGGTTGTCCAAATTCCATAGTAGTTGGGTATCAGTAACTTTTATTGTGGATAAGACAGATGTGTCACTCTAAACAGACGTTCATTCACATAGCCACTCTCTATGCTCAGCATGATAACCGTGGGTATAAAAACCAAATATAGCTAAATGGATATGCTTTGTATTGTAATATAGTCTTTTTACCTATTCAGCAAATTGAGGTGGAAGGTTTATTGTTACACCTGAAAGCACTTTAAATCTATATTGGTGAAAATAGGTTAGCAAATCTTAGGACCAATGGACACTATTACAGGCCATCAAGACTTGAATGCCCCTGAAAGTTCTTATGGTGGATCACATCCAGATTAGTAAATCCATCAGTGGTCACTAGTACATGTTAATGATGTTAAATCACTTCATGAAATTGATTGTTGTGGTGTCATGCTCGGATACACTTGGATTAAGAAGCCTATTTCCAGTGATGATTGACAAAAGCATTTAGTCAGACCTATGGTAAGCAGCATTTTTGGACCATTCCATGCCATCATCAGGATGTCCCAACTTTATGCAAGTGGCGATGTGGGTCTCCAAAAACAGAATACACCACAAGACTGAGTATTACTGTTTCCTGCAGTTTTGTCATCTGGGAATGGAGTCACAAGATCAGTGCAGTACCAGCCATCGGTGATAATCTATTATGCTGCCCATCTGTGAGCGTGACTCATTCATTCTGAGCACATGGGGCCTTATTCTGCACCCACTTTTCACTACGGTGTGGCACCTTATTCACTTTTATATGCTAATGCTACAATCAGCTGAACTAAGGGCCTGATTCAGACCCAGAGCGGCTGTCCGCTCGCAAGTGGGTCGATGGTGTGCACTGAGCATGCGCACGACGGAGGGAGCTCCGTCGTGCGCATGCGCGAGACGCGACGAGCGAAGGACTTTCCATCGCTCGTTGTGTCTGATCAAAGGGGGCGTGCTGTCGATGTTGATTGACAGCACGCCCCCTTTGGTGGGCGTGCCGGGGGCGTGCCTCCCAGACGGGGGGCGTTCCCAAGGGAACGCCTACCGTCAGAAGCCGGCCCACTGACATCACTAGTGATGTCAGTGGGAGTGATTTTGGCTCTGATAGAGCCAAAATCACTCCAGGGCTTGTGGTCGAAAAACCCGACCACAGGCTTCTGGTCGCACTGGCGATGGTCGCAATGGTCAAGACCATCGCGACCATCATCCTGCACGCTCGTATGTGCTGTGGGTGGTGACTCACAGCTATACGAGCGTCCAGGAGGACGCTCCATTTTTATGGAGGACGACCCTCATTCAGAGCGAGCGCTCTGCTCAGAGCGTCCGGCTCTGAATGAGGGCCTAAGTTGCAAATCTGTATGCCTGAAAGTGCAAGCCTATCCCGCCCACTTTTCTAGCATCTACAGATGCAATTGTCATCATTAGTATTGGCACTTGAGCCAGTCCCATGCTAGATGCAAGAGATTAGTCTAAAAAAATGTGTCCCTTACCCATACTCATGGTTCAGAACTGCACAGAACTGTACATACACACACATGACACTCCCATCAGAAATAGTGGTACGGATACACGCCATCCAGTTGCCTCTCAGAAATGGGAGATGCAACCGTTTTCACAGATGTGTCCGACTGAGTATCAGGCCCATTGTCTCTAAGGTAAAGACACACATCCATTATCAAGCTTTTGTTACAGCATGGATACGGGGTGTACCTGAGTGTGTGTTTTCTGCAGATGCTCTAGATCCTTGTTACACCACTGAATGGGAGTACTACAGGGTATTGGGCAAATAAGTTTTACAATCACCATTTTCTGTACATAACTTACAGAAACATCTGTGTCATATGAATGAAAATGAATTTGCTTGAATTGTTAATAGATTTTATATTTTCTATACAGGAGTGTTGGAGATGGATTATTAAATTATTTTTTATGTTCATTACCTCTGACACGAGGTGTTTGTGAAGAATTTTTTCTTATTCTTTTACTGCGTGAATAACTGAGTTGTCTGTGTAAGCATTTTGAGCATTATGCCACTTCATGACTCACTTTCAGGTGCCTATTTTCTACTTGTAACATTTTAATAAACCCACCAGTTGATATCACAATTAATTGCCTGTATATTTTTAAGCAAGGCAAAAAAAAAACCATACAATTTGTATCTTGGCAAAACCATGTTGCACTGCAGGTGGGGCAGATTTATATTGTGCAGAGAGATTTAGAGTTCAGAGAACTTTGTCATGTATTGTGAAAAATTGATTTATTGTGTAATTCTGTACCTAAATACTGTAGCTAATGTAAAGCACAAAATCTGTTTTGGCAATCCAGTAAATTTAAAACAATCTGCAGTTAATCACCATCTAGTGAATGAATTTGTATATACTTGTGTAACAATACCGCTGATGACAGATATTTGTAAACAAATATATATATGTTGTATCAGTATTTAAACAAATGGGATCCGGTGAAAATACCGACAGTCGGGATGTCGACACTTAACACGCTGGCGCCGGAATCCTGACTCCTGTCAGATTCCTGGCGCCGACATGCCAATGGTAAGTACAGGGGTTAGGGGGAGGGTTAGCGGTTAATGTTAGGTACTAGGGAGAGGGTTATGGTTAGGCACTATGGGGGGAGGGTTAGGTTTAGGGTGCGGGGAGGGGGGCTTAGGCTTAGGCACTAAAGGGTGAGGTTAGGTTTAGGCACTGGGGAGGGTCGGTTGGGGGTAGGGAGAGGAGGAGGGTTAGGATACTTACCGACACGTGTCGGTATACTAACCTGTCGGGATGCCGGCATCGGGATTCTGACCGCCAGGATCCTAAGCGCTGGCATCCATTACCCAACCTAAACAAATACCTTGGTGAATATCGCTGTGAACTGACTGGATGTTTGCAGATATTTATTGCAAAGTACACTTTTGTTCTTCGCTGGTCTATGCATTTTTTACATATACAATTGTTGAGATCACAGTGAACTGCCTGTATATTTCTAAACCTAGATAGTCTATGGTGCTAATGAGAAATACAGAAAACAATTGTTCTTGTCACTGGTCAGTGATACATCAGACAGCCAACACTGTATTATTGTATGAACAGTTCTTTAACAAGCTCATTGAGCACATAAGTGTGAAATAGACTGGGCAACTACAGCTGCAGTTGCAGTCATAGATGTTTTATTTTAGTAGAATCCAGGTAGAATGATTGTCTGAGGGATTGCAACTTTCTTTAACATGGCTTCTTTACATTCTATGACAGAGGTTCCCAAACACAGTCCTCAAGTCTCCCCAACAGTTCCGGTTTTAGAGATATCCATGGTTGAGCACAGGTGACTTAATTAGTACCTCAGTCAATTTGATTTAACCACAACGGATATCTCTAAAACCTGAACTGTTTGAGAGCCTTGAGGTCCGCGTTCAGGAAACTCTGCTCTATGCATTGTAATTGGCTTTATTCTCCAGCGGGTGATAATAATAATAATAATAATAATAATAATAATAATAATATTTATTATTATTTTATTTATATAACACTTTTCTCCAAAAGGACTCAAGACTTTACAATATGCAACACAGTTATAAGTCACCCATAGTTTTATTATTCTACCATACTTAAATCAAACTTATCCAACTAAAATAAAGACACTGACAACGATATAGATTTGCAAAAAAGAGGTCGCAGCCAAATTTATTGAAATCAGATTAGGAATTGAAATTGTAATGATCGAGCATGGTGGCGAAAAAGCAGTGCTAACTCGACTACAGCCCGTTTAAGAGTATTACTAAGAAGGAGGTGGAGAATCCACCACCCGATGTGAGCTGCCTTGAGTAGTACCATCCCCCCTTAATCTAGCACAGTGCTGATCCCTCCATAAGATGGAGACCTGGTCCTCCCCTAAGGCAGCAACCGACTCGCCTCTCTCAAAGGGGGGATGCTAGCCAAGTTCAGCTGCACTAAATTGAGCCGCCGAGGAGCACTGCTTTCCGCCAGCTGCGCCTCCCCTGTTGGAAGAAAAACATATAATAACAACA
Organism: Taudactylus pleione; assembly: GCA_031769625.1. Taxonomy (NCBI): domain Eukaryota; kingdom Metazoa; phylum Chordata; class Amphibia; order Anura; family Myobatrachidae; genus Taudactylus; species Taudactylus pleione. Next base: position 540,015 of record JAUIMM010001567.1, read on the forward strand.
TTCCAACTAAACACATCGGCCCAAGCCGATTCAATAAACCTAGGGTGGGTGGCTGGGATCACAACTGGAAAAGAGAAAGCTGACTTCTCCCAGCGCCCTAATATTCATAAACAGAGCCCGCCCAAACAGGTCCCTGATAGGCTGTCACTACTGATTGACCCACTAACCTAACCTATAACAAGACTGCAACCCCCAAACCAGTTTTAACCAGTATTAGCACAATAAAAAACAGGGTGCTTATGTCCTCTCATGCTTATTCTAGCATTCGCGTGCTTTAAGTCACCCATAGTTTTATTATTCTACCATACTTAAATCAAACTTATCCAACTAAAATAAAGACACTGACAACGATATAGATTTGCAAAAAAGAGGTCGCTGCCAAATTTATTGAAATCAGATTAGGAATTGAAATTGTAATGATCGAGCATGGTGGCGAAAAAGCAGTGCTAACTCGACTACAGCCCGTTTAAGAGTATTACTAAGAAGGAGGTGGAGAATCCACCACCCGATGTGAGCTGCCTTGAGTAGTACCATCCCCCCTTAATCTAGCACAGTGCTGATCCCTCCATAAGATGGAGACCTGGTCCTCCCCTAAGGCAGCAACCGACTCGCCTCTCTCAAAGGGGGGATGCTAGCCAAGTTCAGCTGCACTAAATTGAGCCGCCGAGGAGCACTGCTTTCCGCCAAAACGAGGTCCCTAGACAACGAACCGCCACCAGCTAACAGGACCACTAACTTCTACCCATGCCCGACAAAAGAGCCGAAACAAACAATGCCAAACCTTCTCCTGCCAAATGCACTCCATCCTCTCTGTAGAAGTCAACCTCCTCAAAACGTATACGGGGGTGTTTAATGACACGCCCTCCCAGACCCTCTACATGACGAGACACAGCGGCATTCAGTTTCCTCCTCACCCTATCCAAAGCCGCGCCACCTTGCTCCCCTCGCCAAAACCTACGAGGAATAACCTCCGACCACACCAAATGCACCTGCGGCCAACGCTCGGCTATTATTTGAAAATCCCTTTTAATGGCCAGGATAACCTCAACACCCTTACAAGTGCCCAAATCATTGCCGCCTAAGTGGATGATCAAGCAATCCGGGGCACCCCATTTCTTCTCTGATTCCCAAAGAAGAGGCAACAGACCACTCCAACGAAAGCCTCGCACCCCGATCCAGCGTACATTACCGGGGCTATCACGAGCAAGGGGGTGCCTGCAAACCCAAAACACATATGAATGGCCTACGATCCACACCCTATCAAACACCCTACCACAACCTGTAAGGGGAAATTATTTAAAAGAACGTTAGTTTTTATTCGAATTTCAAGTAACCAACAACAAGGTCGGGGAAACTGAGTTATTTGAGTGACCCAGATGGAGGTGAACAACACCAAAACCTCAATGGAGGGCAAAAGGTGAAAAGAACTCCAATCCCCCTAGCGGCGGGTAGCTTAAGGCACTGGGTTTCCCAAAAAACAAACTCGCCAGATGCGCTGTCTAATTAGGCAGCATGTCGCCTCTCACGTAACCTTTATAAGCGGAAGACCTCCAACGACCCAACCGTTTGATTGCGTAACTGGAAGAGCCCGCTGCTGCCGCACAAGTAGCTGCACCAATCCTAAACGAATGTGTGCCGTAAAGCTCAACCGGCAAATCAAGCGCTACCAAACACCGCTTAAACATTGCAGAAAACTGAAAACGTGTCAGTGGCGAAAGGTCCTCATGAACTAGCCATTGCAAACCGCCTTGCGGACGCTGAGAATTGTAATGCCTAGCTATGGTTACTGGACATATGCTCGGGTCCGGATGCGCAGGGATCGACAGCCAATGTCCCCTACCTAATTGGTCGGTCTTTGATCTTTGAATTTTGAGCAAGATCAAATCCGACTTAACCATCACGTTATTCAAAAGAATCCCCGAGCTTGTTGCTCTCTTGCTAGCGGCCGCCAACTCGCCTACCCGCAGCGCTCCGAAAAATGCCAACACAAAAGCTAATTGAAACAAAAAGGATTCATACTGCCCCAAGGCTACTCCTGCTACTGCCACCAGGAGATTTCTCAACAAACCGGTGTCAACCGGCCTCCGAGAGTCACCTGGCCCTGCCTGCTCTCTAGCCCAACCTTTTAAAGCCTTGGCCAGAAGGAACGACTTGGTTGGGTCTACCAAACCACGCAAGTGTGAAAAATACGAGATGCCGGCTAAGGCGCCGGACATTGCGGCCTTAGACCAGCCCCGCTCGTGCCACCTCCAAACAAATTGCAACATGCTATCCTCAATAACCTTACCCCGATCTACTTCAGCTAAGAAAGCCAGCCACGAATCCCATGCTGCCGTATACGACTTTAAGGTGCTCGGTGCCAAAGCTCTCAACGCGAGTCCATCGATGCCGGCCCAATGATCTGCCAGACATGAGCGGGACAAGGTAAGCCCTGGGCGCTGGCTGCAGGCGCCAATGCCCTGAACCTAGTCCATTGAAAACGAGACAAAGCATCCGCTATCTCGTTCTCAACGCCAGGGACGTGCCGAGCCCTGAAATCAATGTTCCCCTTTAGACACAAAAGTATCAGATGCCTCAGTAAACTGAGAGCCTGAGGGCAGACTGACCTCTGATTGTTAATGGCCTGGACTACCCCCAAGTTATCGCACCAGAAACTTATGCTGCGATTGCTAAGCTGCGCAGCCCAAATCTCTACTGCCACCACAATCGGGAAAAGCTCCAAAAGGAGCATATTAGATGTCAAACCGGCGTCCTGCCAGCTTTTTGCCCATGGCTCCGTGCACCACTGCCCCTCGAAAAATGCCCCAAAACCGCAAGCTCCGGACGCATCCGTATAAAGCTGGAGTTCAGAATTGGCCACCAATTCGGGTAACCAAATCCTCACACCATTGAAATCCCGTAAAAAGGCACACCACAAACGCACGTCCTCTTTAAGCTCCCTAGTCAAACGAATTAAATGGTGCGCCTTTTTAACGCCCGCCGTGGCCCTCTCCAACCGACGGCAGAAGATCCTACCCATAGGAATCACTCGGCAAGAAAAATTAAGCAGGCCGAGTAACGACTGCAACTGCCTCAATGAAATTTTCTTTGCAGAGAGGCAGAGCCCTAAATACTCCAGCATCTTACTGACTTTATCCTGGGGCAATCGACATAAACCCATCACGGTATCAATCTCGATACCTAAATAGGACAAAACTGTGGTAGGCCCTTCTGCACGCCCATAATGCGAAAAAGAGCCTGCACTGATAAAAGCAGCTCGCTGCAGACACCGCTATCAGCTGGACCAACTAATAAAAAATCATCTAAGTAATGGGCTATCCCAGTTTTTCCCGAACCCACTCGAATGCACCATTGCAAAAATGAGCTAAAGCACTCGAAAAAAGGCACAGGAAATGGAACAACCCATTGGCAAACAATTGTCAACGAAATATGAACCCTCGAACTTAAAACCCATGAACCTAAAACAGTCGGGGTGCAATGGAAGTAACCTGAAAGCCGACTCTATGTCTATTTTTGCCAATAGCGCTCCCCTACCAAACCCCTGCCCTATCCGGAGGGCGTCCTCGAAAGATTGGTAAGTGACGCTGCAGTCCCTCGGGTCCAGAGCGTCGTTAACTGATCCTCCCTCCGGGTAGGACAGGTGCTGAATCAGCCGAAATTTACCCACCTCCTTCTTGGGCACAACTCCCAAGGGAGCAATGCACAAATCCACTAAAGGAGGAGATGAGAAAGGGCCAACCAATTCCACCTCCGCCATTACTTTGGCTCTCACAATATCAGGATAATCCCTAGCCGATTTAAGGTTCCTTTTTGCTAACACTGCAACTGACCTAACTATTGGCAAACGAAAACCCTCCTGAAAACCTTGCAATAAAAAGGCTGCTTCCGCCCTAAGCGGGTAGCGGCCCAACCACCGCTCCAACACATCTAACTGTATTGGCGAAGCGGCTCTATTTAGCAGCTCGCTGCTCGCCCTGTCCCGCTGCCTGCCCGCCTGTGCGCCTGCACTCTTTAACTGCGTGATTGCCGCCACACGACAGACAGACATGCTTAAAACGGCAGCTTGCTCCTCTGTTACACTGCCCGTTATTAAAGGCAAAGCACTTTCCCTTTCCTGCCGTGTTGAAACCTGGGCGGGCAACAAAGGGCTGCTTACGGCCCACTGGTGCTTCCGTGGTGGGTTTGTTCTGCTGAGTGACCTCAAGCCAGACCTCCACGTCCTTATAGCCGAAGCTAAGAATTTTCTGGCCATCCTGCTTCTTACGGAAAGCCTCGTCATATTGCCGCCACACATTATGCCTAGCGGACAACTGAATGCTGTGAACGAGGTGTAAGTACTTCAGGATGTTCAGAAACTCGTGGCCTAGTCTCAGTGTAGCAAGCCGCAAATATATACATCCCGCAAAGCCAATTGGCGTAGCTGCGCCGCGCCTCCTCCGCTGCTGCCCCCCCAGATTTAGCTGTATCCAAAGCTTTTTTGGCATCATGCGTAATGGCAAACATGTCTACGTATTTGCCCTTTCTAATACGCTCCCTCACTTTCGACCTAACGCCTCTTAAAATGGCAGTGTTAGAGCAGTGTACGGCATCACCTGTCGCATCCGGAACCGAGCTGCCTGCAGAACTACGCGCTCTATTCGGGCTTTTACGCTTCCCTTTCAATTGCTGAACGAAATAGCGCATTAGCTTACGCGGTTTATCTACTGAACTGGAAGAGTCGGAGGAATCCTCCGAGTGTGACAAATCTATGTGGCTGTGGTGCAATGGTATCTCACCTGCTCCGGAAGTCGATGGGGTAGCTAACGCCACGGCGGAAACCGCCTCCTGACTTGCGCCGCGTGGCATGTCCATCACGTTCGGGTTTGACGACGGCTGGGCATCTTCTGTAGACACAGCATCACCAGCAATGACGGCCGAAGCAGATGGACCCTGTGGACTTGTAACAACAGTGTTAGACACAATCTCGTGTGCCACAGAGGCCGCTGCGGGGGCTTGGGTCGGGACCACTGCGGACGGGGAAGCCCTTGCCTGCGCGTGGCTTGAGCATGGGGGGGTGGGTGGCCTAACCTGAGGAGGGGCCGCTGGCAGAGGGGGTTGCTGAATTGGGTCCTGCCTGACAACATAGTCTGGCGCCTGGTGAGAAACCGGATGCTGCAAGCGGAACCATGAAGGGGCAGAATAAAATTGCTGTCCCGCATAGGGCGGCATCACCTGGTGCATGAACTGACCCGCCGCCTGAGACAGCCGCGGGTCGAAGCACTGCTGCGGAAACGCTGGAGGGACGGTTGGGAGCACTTGCTGCGCTAAGCCCTGAGCAAAATAAGGGGACCACTGCGCCCCCAATGCCGGGCTGTGCAAAGGCAAATTATGGCGCGCAGGGCCATAAAACGCAATGCTGGGCGCCTGCGGCAATGGCGCTGCGAGAGGTAGCACATACTGCGGCGTAATGGGGGTGCTACAAGCGGAGACACTGCCGTGTCCATCCGCAGCAGCACTACGCCTAATAGGGGAAGCCTGCAACCCTGCGGGGCTGGAGAAAAGCACATTATCCGAGGGGGTTTGTGCTCTGCTAGGGGTGTTGCGCCCCGTCCTCCCTGCCCCTAAAGCAGTGGAGGTAGTTGAAAAAGGGCTGCACAAACGCTGTGGCTCTGCAGGCGCCTGGGTAACAATGCATGCGGGGCCGGGTGCTGGGGTCAGTGAACCCGCCCTCCCCAAGTCCCGACAGCCGGCGGCCATTAACGCAGGGCTCTGCAAGCCCTGCACATCTAAAATGGCCGCCGCCGTAATGTGGGCGGGGCCAACGACGGGAGCCGCGGCTACCGCAGCGATTCTCCCGCCGCCAGCCCTTGTTATATTAAAGGCATGGGGGGAAGGGCCCCCCCGGCAGGCCACCCAGACCTGGGGGCCCGGCGGTGAGGGCGCAAAGCCTCTTATCCCCTGCGCTGCCAGCCGAGTCCTGGCAGCCGGCGGCCATTAACGCAGGGCTCTGCAGGCCCTGCTCACCTAAAATGGCCGCCGCTGCCATCTGAGCGGGGCCAGCGACGGGAGCCGCGATTTCCGTGGCAACGCTCCCGCCGCCAACCCCTGGTGATTGTGATGGGCTCGGGGAAGGGCCCCCACCGCGGGCCAGCCAGACTTGCAGGCCCGACGGTGAGGGCGCGAGGACGCCGGTGCCCGCGCTGGAAGCGGGCACCGCCGGCGCCCGTGATGACACCGCGCGTGTAAGGGGAAGCGGCGGCCACTGCAAGCGGCCTGGCTGCATCGGCCAGCCGCTGGGGGGGGCGGGGCATTGCGGCGCGGGCGCGGCATGATGGAGGATGCTCAGAAGGGGGTATCAGAAAGGATACAGTGGGGGAAGAGCCAGCAAGGAAAGGTGAGGAGCGTGGGGGGGGGGGATACACGGGTGGGATGAACTAATAGAGGAGATGAGAGACAGGAGAGGGCAGAATATGGATGGGATAGCAAATAAAGGTAATAATCAAGCAGTGGAAATAATAAGTAATAAGTATTTTGACACTGAGGTACTTATCCAGACGATCACAACTGGAAAAGAGAAAGCTGACTCCTCCCAGCGCCCTAATATTCATAAACAGAGCCCGCCCAAACAGGTCCCTGATAGGCTGTCACTACTGATTGACCCACTAACCTAACCTATAACAAGACTGCAACCCCCAAACCAGTTTTAACCAGTATTAGCACAATAAAAAACAGGGTGCTTATGTCCTCTCATGCTTATTCTAGCATTCGCGTGCTTTAGTAGTAAAAATGAGCTGGACGTGCAACACATACAGTCATCACTAGTCCCATGCATTCTTCATCCTATCCACAATCGGTCTGGCAGCCATCTTGGGTGCACTGCTTGGTTCAAGCAGTAGGATAAGCAATATGTAGAAATTTATTAAACTCTTGTGGAAATACAAAAAAAACACAACAGATACCTACTGTATATCATATGACATACATAGAGCGTCAGTTACATGTATGTGACATCCGAGATACAAGGTATATAATGAATCAACAGTTCCATCCTACTCACCAAGGTACCAGGTTAGGCAGCCATCTTAGGCAGAAAAAATTATACCTAGAGATGTGATAGAAAATGTGATAATATGAGGGGAGGATTTGAAACAGTTGTCTTGAGGCATGAGTTACACAATATTTTTACACATGACAGCATAGTTGGTGATGCTCAAGAAACAGATTGTTAGGGGGCAGGAGGGTAGTAATTAGGTAAATGAACTAAAAAAAATTAAAAACAATGGGCACTGGTTATCCCTGAAATGTAGCACTTGTGAACTGTTACCAGGGAATCGGTATGAAATACCGCTGGCCACATGGCCGGCGGTTGGATTCCCGGCAGCGCCTTGCCGACAAAAGCAGAGTTCCCGGCAGTGGAAGCCCGACAGCGCTGGAAATCCCGATCGTCGCTGAGGTAAGTATAAACTAACCTAACCCCCTAACCCTAACCCTCCTTAGGGGAAGCCTAACCCTAACCTACCCCCAAGTGCCTAACCCTGAGTCCCCCCCGGGGGTGCCTAACCCTTCCTCCCCCTAGCCTAACCCTAACCCTCCCAGGGGAGTGCCTAACCCTAAGTCCCCCCGGGTGCCCTAAACCTAACCAGCTGTCCGCTTACGGCGCCCGGCATCCCTTCGATCGGGATGCCAGGTGCTGGTCTCCCGGTGTCAGGGAAATGACAGGCGTCTAGATATAGACACCGGTCATTTATTCCACGCTGGGATAAAGCAGTCAGGAAGCCGGCTGTCGGGATTCCGGCAGCCGGCTTCCCGATTGTATACCGTTACCAGCTGCTGTTCTAATTTATTCAATTAGATGCAAAAAGTCAGAAACTTTTTGCCTATTGTACTTTCCGCCGCATTCGACTGACTGAGACGTGAACTTGCGGGATGTGCGTCCCCGCGATTCACCCTATTCAATTGCAGAACAGGCGAAAACGCAAACAGGCGAATGCAGAACAGGCGAAAATTACTGAATAGATTGGGGGAATCAGTCTGTACTCCAAAATAAGATGCACTGACACTGTAAATTATTACATACAGTATGTGTACTATTAGCCCTAATAAACGTACTTTGTGTCCTTGGAGATTTTGAAGAAGAAGCCAAGTAAACCCTTCACTCTATGGCCCTCATTCAGAGCCGCACGCAAGCGGGCGCACGTACGTTAGGCGTACGTACAAAAATATTTAAATTCAATGGCTCGCTCGTATTTTCGTTCGCATCTAAAATTCCTCCCTAAACTCTGACGACCCCTCCTCTAACTAACGAGCGTACGAAATAGCGAGCGTACATCACCGAAATGGCTTGAAAGGAACGCACGCACAAGTATAAACAGGAAGTGGCCTTGTCAGATGTCGATTACCTGCTCCTTTATTCTGCCTACCTCCATCAATCGTATCATGCCAATCAATGTATCAATTAGCTTAATTGTTTGTTTTTTTTCAACACAATGCAAGAAACTTTACTCTTGTCTGTGTTTGTGTTTACCCGCAGAATACGTACGGATGAAACATTCGCTTGTATTGTTTAAAAAACATGTGAACCACAATTAAACAATTGTACTATTGCTGTGTATCCCCGCATATTTCCCTGGGTTCATTTCTTTATTTAAATTTGCTTACGCATGTCACTGCATCAAGCCTATCCTAACTCTCCAGAGATTTCTGGCCCTGTCGAACACATGACTCATACACTAACCAATAAAATTGCTCCTGTTAATTTCCAAAATACATTAGCCAATCAGAAAATTTTTACACACTTTATCAAAAATGATTTTTAAGAAAAACACCATTGCCATCATGAGAGCCTCCGCATTCACCAGACGTGAGCTGCTGGTGCTTACGGAGGTAATGGATCGCCGGATCACCAGCCAGCCAGAACCCATGACCAACCGGCAGAAGCGCTCCGCGTATGCGGAGGTACGGTCCCGCCTGCGGTCCTTTGGATCACGCCGCAACATCGGGCAGCTGGAGCGCAGGTGGTCCGACCTGCAACGGCGAACGCCCCGCTTGCTGGCATGCTTTCGCATGCAGATCCTGGCAAGTAAGTGTTATGTATTGTGGTTTTAATGTTTGTGTTTGTGGGGCAAACTGCGTGTGCATGTTTTCATGTTTGTTCTATTTATTATTTGTACTCATATCTGCGTGTGCATGTTTTCCTGTCTGTTCTATTTATTATTTGTACTCATATCTGCGTGTGCATGTTTTCCTGTCTGTTCTATTTATTATTTGTACTCATATCTGCGTCTGCATGTTTTCCCTCTTTTTATGAATTTTTAATTCTACTGCTATTTTTTTTTTTTTTTTTTTTTTTGTTTGTTTGGCCGGATTTGTCCATAAACTAAACGCAATTTATTTGACATATTTTAGGGGGACAGCCAAGACTCCGCCGTCAACGTCGGCGTTCCCGCCCACTCTCCCCAACCCCCAGCCAACACTCCACCCCAAATCTTTCCCCTATTCCCCACTCCTCCCCATCCTTCCCAGACCCTCTCCCGGAAATGTCGGGACTCCTTCCCCTCCGTCCCACTTCCCCCTCTCCTCCACCCACCCCTCTTCCAATTACCCCCTCCCCAGAGTCCAGCATAACTCCGCCCCATTCTTTGGGGAATGACGGATCCTCCGAGGAGGATCATGGAGGTTTTGCCGGAGCTCCCGATTTTTTTCCCGGTATGTTTTGTATTATTTTTTTTTAAAGCACAAACTGTTTGTATGTAATCATGTGTCGTGCCTTTCTTCGTGTTTTTGTGGCTTGACTTTTGTTGATTGTGAAGGTTTGCCTTTACCTCTTCCTGGTGATTTAAGCATACACATATCATACCTGTGGGAATTTGTACCTAGGCCTTGTATTTTTGCCAGCCCACACTTTTTATTTATGTTTTTGGGTTTAGGAGTGATTTGTTTTTTAATTAATGTTTTTCTGTGGAGTCCCTATTGTTGTATTAACCCACACACTTTTCTCACCCACAGAGGAACAGAGGCATCGGCAAGAGGTGGCGGATGTTGTGGGGCAGATGCGCCACCATGTAATCGGCCTTCTGGTGGCCCTCGACCGGCTGTCTGGCCTCCTTCGGCATTAGTTTTTTTTTTTTTTTTTGTATTTTCCCAATAAAATTTTAAAGACAAATATACGTTGTGGCTCATTTTTAAAAACCAAAACCAAGATAGTTTAGCCTGACATAAGTTCCTGCAAGGATTTCCCTTTTGTAAAAGTTAGATTGTGTTTTGTCTTTGTATGTCAAACAGACACCAGAAACACATAACAGTAACAATGTAATTTCCCTTTTTGGGTGTAGTGTCAATTTCAGATTTCTACATTTTCCAGGTTCCTACTTGGTGCGCAAGCTGCTTAGGCCAATCTTACAAATCCCAAGGTTGGGCCAGGCTTCCTTTTGGTGTGGATTGGAAAGCTGAAAACATATTTCAGTTTTGCTCATCTGGCGTCAGTACTGGTTTACCCCTTAGTCAAATGTAACTTGTGTTAACCTGGTTACACTTGCTGTTAACGTCCCAAAAAAGGAAGACCATTTCACTCTTCAAACATTTATTCACCACATAACAGAGAAAACAAAGTGGTCACTCCCAAAAAAAATACACAGTGATAAATTCAAATACAACACATACCAAGAAACAAATAAATAAAAACACAAAATCAAGAACTGGTTGACGAAGGACCATGCCAACATGATTCCACAAACATGGCGTTGCGATATGGGTTCCAGAATATATGCCCAAAAGGACCAGATCCAGGTTTGGTAAGGGTAGCATGAAGTAGTGAGCGTTGGAGTGCCAAAGATTATGTGAACAAACAGAAGATGGTGAGAAAATTAAAAATAAATTAGATGTTTGCCAAAAAAAAAAAACACATTAGGTATAAACACTGCAGTTTTGAACAAACTTACCTAAAAAATCTGGCCACCACATCATCGCGTATGGCCCCCCCACATACTGACCTTCGACCAACCTCGGGGGGGCCATCCTCAGGTAAGGCATCCTCTGGCTGCATTGGGACACCACTCCTTATGGCAATGTTGTGAAATATCCCACACAGGACCACAATTTTAGACACCATATCCGGCACATACATGAGCTCGCCACCAGAGCGGTGGAGGCATCTGAATCGGCCTTTTAAAAGGCCGATACAGCGCTCCACCACTTGCCTGGTGGCTGTAAGTGCGGAATTATACGCACTTTGTGGCCCTGGTGTGGGAGCCAAATAAGGAGTGAGCAGCCAGGACATGCAAGGGTATCCACTGTCTCCTGTGAACAAAAATAGACCACATCAGGAACACTGTGTATCAAGCTTAACATTGTTATGTACTAAAGGTCTCCACTTACCCAGAAGCCACGCATCACCAGCTTGTAGGTTGGTTAATTTCTGCCATATCCCTGATTGCCGGATGACGAAGGAGTCATGAGCACTTCCGGGTAATTTAGCATTCAGGGACAGGATCTGGAGGGAGGCATCACATACCACCATTACATTCAGGCAGTGATAGTGTTTCCTGTTTCTAAATATGGCCTCCAGCCGTGCTGGAGGCTGAAGTGGTATGTGAGTACCATCCACAACCCCTATGATGTGTGGGAAGCCAGCTATTTGGTAAAAATTGGCCTTGGCCACACTAAGGGCACCCATATCCAAAGGCATTTTAATAAAATGATGGAGGTGCTTGAAAAGTGCCTCCATCACTGCCCTCAGGATCCGGGAAAAGGAGGATTGGGAGATGCCCGCCACTATTCCGACCGTTGTTTGAAACGATCCTGAGGCACAGAAATGTAACACCGCCATAAATTGCGTCAGTGGTGGTATTGCTGTTGGACTGTCAATTTGCCGCTCAAGATCACTTTCTATTAATGAGAGAGTGTCTATGATGATTTTGGGAGGTAGACGGTAGCGTCTTAAAACCTCATCATCGGGCATTCCAAAAAGGGTGACACGTGTTCGAAATATCTGGGGCCTTGCATGCCTACGATGCCTACGCCTGGGACGAGTTTGAGGTTGGTCGTCTTCCGGGAGCAGGGCCAGAACAATTCGCCCCAGATCTATCTGAAATTCAAAGTTTACAATGTAAGGCTTTTGACCCACCCCAAAAGTAAGAAAAAACAACTTAGCTTTCTGATACCATCCATAGCTGCTTACATGCCGGGGTATTGTCATGATATGTATAAACTGTAAAAAAGGCAACAATGAGACGTCAAAAATGTAAAGGGTTTTTTTTTAGGTAAAAAATTGTTGCAAGCCAACACAGAAAATAACGGAAAAACACATTTGGCCATCGATGAAAACTACATTGCACACCGTACGTCAAATAGGGTTCAAATGAACCCAAAAAATGGAAAAGGGAAAAGCAAAACTGGATTATATGATGAATAAGCCGTCCAAAATGCGGAAAATTATTCGCAAATGCAAGTCACTACACCAACAGTCAAAAATGCGGTAAATTATTCGCAAATGCAAGTCACTACACCAACAGTCCAAAATGCGGTAAATTATTCGCAAATGCAAGTCACTACACCAACAGTCAAAAATGCGGTAAATTATTCGCAAATGCAAGTCACTACACCAACAGTCAAAAATGCGGTAATTCATTCGCAAATGCAAGACAAAAAATGGACTTACCCAACTCGAATATATAAGATGTCCTCAAAAAACTTCTTTGGGTCCGAAAAAAATAAAAAACTAAAAAATATGAAATGAGTGTTAAACAAATTAACTAACCACAAAACAGAAGAATACAACAATTGGCCACAAATTTGAATGCACAAAACTTACCAAATCAGGAAAGGATGTTGAAAAAATGAAAAAAATGCGAACGGAAAAACCAAAGAAATGTAGCAAAAACAAACAAAAAAACAACTCTCCAAAATCCTCCAAACGCAACCAACCAACCAAATCCAAACCACTTCACCGACAACACTCCAACAACCCCACCTCGAATCCACACACACCAAGCCATAAATAGTGTTTATTTTCCCGCACAAATTAAGGCTGAATCATAGGGACGCACAATCAATGATGCGGCCGCAAACTAACGACGCATGTATAAATACGTCACGAAATCACATAGAATTTCTGGATGATTTCATGCTGGAAGCAGAGACATGGCTTCAAACCAGGGAAACAATGGTCAAAATTGCGGCGGTAAGGCCTTCATGCATTTTGTGTCAATGAGTATTTTAAAACATAATATTGTGCAAGTTGTGAAGTGGCTAAATCTGCATATTTACCCAAATAGGTGAGGAGGATGACATGGAAGAGACTGCTGGCCCCAGTCAACCCGCCAAAGCTGCAAAAAAAAAAAGGCAGCCACATTTCACAAGCAAGGAGATGGAGGTTTTGATCCAGAAGTGCGTTGACATCCTGCCCCAGGCAGCCAGGAATATGAGCCAAAGCCAGAAGTGGAGAATGTGGGAGGAGGTCGCCGTTGCTGTCAATAGGGTGGGTGATTATGTCCGTCTAGCCCGGGATGTCAAACGGCGGTAAGTAAACACTTTCCCATCCTATAAACAAACCCCATTGTTAAAAAAAGGATAATGGTTCCAAATTCATTCCACAGATGGGCAGACTTCAAATATCGTCTAAAGCAAAAACTTGCCGACAGGGCTAGGCATGCAAGGGGGACAGGTGGGGGTCCCACCCCTGTGTCATTGGAGTTGACAGACTTAGAAGAGATGGCACAGGGGTGTGTGCAGGCTGTGGAGGTGTTTGGCGTGTCCAACATGGATACGGACATGCCAGACTTTGCGGCTCCTCATGTTGGCCAAGGTAAGTCTTGTGATGTCACCATCTCAGAAATGCTATTGTGCCAATATGTAGATTCTAATGTGAGTCTTTTCTCCAATTTCCTAACAGAGACAGAGGTGGATGAGTCTGCTCCAGAGGGGAGCCTTGGCCGCAGAATTTCTGCTGACTCTGCAGGGGAGGAACCAGTACATCCGGCTGAGGACCCTGCAGAAGCCAGTCCAGGGCGTGCCCCCTCGCAGGCAGTGGGCCTCCTCACAGAACTCAATTTTAAATCGGATTGCCATACGGAGATTCTGCAGAGGATGGACGCCAGTCTGCTACGGGTGGCTGAGGCCCTGGAGCAAAATGCTGCGGCCAACGTGACCATTGCTCAGGCCCTGGCGGAAAATACCAGGGCCAACATCCGCATCGCCGATGCCCTGGAGCAGCTCGTTCGCCAGCACATGGTGGAGCCGACCTCCCTTCCTGCCGGAACATCCAGATCCTCCACCTCTGGCACAACATCAGGCAATCCTCCAAATGTGCCTAGCCCTGTGCCTAGTCCAGAGGCCACAACATCTGCCTCTGGACAGGCCAGCCCGATGGCATCCCGGACCCGGTCTGGCGCCCACCCTCACCCAGCCAAACGGGCGAGAAAACGGTGACAGCAATGGCGACTTTTCCCACTTTCCTTCTGTGCTTGGCTCATATTCCTTTCTGGTCAAAACTTCCCTCTCCTTTCTTGTGAAATGTTTTTAAATTTTGTATTTACGATTATGTTAGTAGTTATGTTTTTTTTTTTTTTAGATCAAATATCTTGGCCACAAAAAAAGGCAATACAATATTATGCCAATTTGTTTGTGTGTAAACAATAAATTTTAAAAAAAAAACAGACATTGTATTGTGACATTATTGTACAAATGGGTTACATTTAATCCTGGCCTTAAACGCAAAAACTGACCCTCTTTTGTTAAAAAAAAGGCCTCTTTAAGGAACGTTTAAAAAATCACATAGCGATGCAAATTCCACAGTAAACCAAAAAAAAGGGGAGCTAATTAAAAGATGATGACATTATTTTTACAATAGGCCATAACCACCAAATTGTGGCCAAAATAAAAGCCCAAAAATGTACGCTAATTGATTATGTAATCATGACATTAGCAGCTCTGATTTCCACCTGCGTACGCTTTTGTGCTATCCCAATAAACTGCTTTCCAAACACATACCAAGCCGGATTTCAATCCAACACTAATTACTTTACTGACCAGCCACGATTAATCGCAGCACCATCGTGGAGTCCCGGGACGGAGGAGAAGGCCATCGCCAATGTGGTCGAGTAATCCTGACCCTAAGCTGTGCGAGCATTTTGAAGGGAAAGCGGATGTTTCAGTGACGTATGAGACGGTCCGAACACATTTGACGTTCGCATCTGCTAATGTATGTACGCCCCAAAAACGCTTCGCCACGCCTGCGTTTTGTCATCTCCACCCCCGTCAACACCCAAAAACGCCCTGTTCTGTCAATCACATATGACATGTCACTTCCTGTACGCTATTTTAGGAACGAGAGAAAAAAAGCTCGCAATCTGCCGTACGCGCATGCGCGGTGTAACACCGACGCATGCGCGGTTAGTCAACATCGGAACGCAACGAGCGTACTGTTGTTAACATGCGGCTCTGAATGAGGGCCTATGTTCTGAGGAAACTGGGAGATAGCAGACCCAGAGAAATGCGCCAAGGTCTTGCTGGATACTTTATTTGGCTTTTTCTTCAAAGTCGCCAAGCTGCCAGAATTCTAACATATACCGCGGTACTGTATGTTTCTTACAGATCTGTCAATATCTGTCCAACGCTGTCATTATCTGGCTTTAAACCCGGATATTATAAGCCCGTTACCTTGCGTTACTGCTGTACAAGGTCTGGGCATCCATACTTATCATCGGCAACACCAGCGGGTCTCTAAGGAGATCCCAGCCAACATCACATGGAGGTACGTGGATCCAGCCCTTTTGTTCACCAACGGAGAATATCAGCAGGATAACTCAGGATTTTGTCGGTCTGACTGTGAGTACATTACTGCTGGCTTCCGAGCTACTTAAGAGCCTATAATTTCATAGTCCGACTGGAAGTTTGCATCTCATCGGCATCACGGTTTTGCCAGCTAAGGATTTTATATGTGACTGCTCTCTGATCAGGGTCAATACAGTCGATTAATCCTATGTGACATTGGGCCTCATTCAGAGGTGGCCGGAGGATGCAAGCGGTCGCTCAGAAACTGTGCGGCCGCTTGCATCCTGACCGCCTGCCTCTGTTTCAGTCATTAGGCTGTGGATTTACACCCACAGCTCTAACGACCACTAGGGTGATGGTCGCGATGGTCAGAGACCATCGCGACCATCGGGGCTTACGATGAGACCCTAAGGTAGGGTCTCACTTGTCGTAAGCCCCGGAGAGCTTCTGGCTCTGTCAGAGCCGGAAGCTCTCCACTGACATCACTAGTGATGTCAGTGGGGCCTCCCCCAAACGGTAGGCGTTCCCATTGGAACGCTTCCGTTTGGGCTGCCACCCCCCCGGCCCGCCTTCCAAATGGGGTGAGCTGTCAATCAACATCGACAGCTCGCCCCCTTTGGAAAGAGACCCGCTACGACCGGCGCTGTCGGTCGTAGCGGGTCTCACGCATGCGCACAAAGGAGCCGGCTCCCTCTTGCGCATGCGCACTTGACAAACATCGAGGCGGCCGTGCGGTCGTAGACCGTACGGCCGCCTCTGAATGAAGGCCATTGTGTGGTAAGAGCTCTCTATACATGGACTGGCTATACACACTTTGAACACCTGGAAGCTACGGTATACTATCCATACTATATACTAGTATACTATCCATTTTCTTAAACAATTGGAGTGTGCCTATTAGAGCTTTTTTACATGAATATTGCCAATAGTATATACAGTATATATTTTTATTGTGAATAAATTGTTTGTTCATCGTCTGTATTTGATCGAGCACTCTAATTAATTTTTTGCATTTTTGGCAATTTTAGTGGATAGCAGAACCCACTTTGAGAGCAGCAGATCAACACAGAGTAATTCAGGGGTGAATTCGTAGCGTACTATTTTTGTTTGCACTAGAGTATGATTTAGAGTAATGCTGGCCATACACAGTAAGATTTTCTATCCAACCATCCAACTAGTTGGTTGGTTGGAATGAAAATCTGGTAACATATGGGAGTAACTGATGATCAGCAATTTGCTCCTAAATGCCATAAAATAGATCAAAATGGCCGTTCAGACAAGTTTGTTAAATGTTTGCTCTAAACAATTTGTTCAAACAACAGTTTTTATCCATATTCCTGCGTTTGGGAGCAAATTGATGATTGTCATTTGCTTTCATACCATACCAGATTTTCATTCCAACCACTGAACTAGTTGGATGGTTGGACAGAAAATCTTACCGTGTATGGCCAGCATTACATGTAAGAAGATGATATAGAGTTACATGTAAGAGGATGATATAGAGTTACATGTAAAGGATGATATAGAGTTACATGAAAGAGGATGATATAGAGTTACATGTAAGTTACCCGCATTAAGTATACAGTATAATGGAAGAGTTGCACTAATCTATATTGCCACATTGTCCCCATCCATTGGCTTGCTGAAGTAGCTGTCATCACTATGAGGATCATTTTGTACCAGGCCTATACCCAGCCATGGAGCATGCACAGTGTAAAATGAAATCACAACATCTTATTACAAAATGAAGTTGTGTGCAACACTCAATCAGCCCAAGAATCTTCAGATATACGAGTATATATTATTTAAATTAATCATAAATGACACCCAATGTCCACATGCAACAATTGCAAATGAATATAACTTAACATTTTAATTTGATAATGCTTATTAGGATGCAGAATCTTGCATTAAAATAATATTTCCAACTTTGTTTTGATTAGCTAACATTCCCCCTACATAGGCATGCACAGGCTCTGGGGGAAGGAATATGCAACAACAATCCACCTGGACATAGACTACCCACCATCCCCCCTCCCCTGGGTCATAGACTGTCCAAGCTCCACCAAGATATACATTATCTGAGCTCCCCCCCACCCCAGGACATAGACTTTTTGAACTACCCTGGACATAGACTAGTCTGTCCCCGGGGAAACATAGACTACACCCCCCCATGCCCTCAGACATAGGATACTTACCTGCTGAGTGGCATTCACTGCTGTTGTCTTCTCCCACATCTCAGCTGGCTCCCAGGGAAGAGGTAGCCTGATTGTATCCAAGATGGCTGATGTGAAAGTGTTTTTTTTTTATACAGCACTTTCACATCGGCCATCTTGGATTCAAAAAGAGATTGCCTCTTCCCTGTGAGCCGGCTGAGATGTAGGTAGCATGCCTGTGACTCTCCATCTCTAGCAAAGCCATTCACATCCCATACAGTGTGCCCCTCAAATTGAGGGGAAGTCATCTCTTTTTCATGCAACGACAGCATGAAAAGTGTAGAGGAAATCCTGACGATCACAATGACACAATTCAGTGTGAATTGCAGCATCGAGCTCACTTCCCCAGTAAAGTAGGTGGATCTGGAAGGTTACTCTAGTCTCCTAGTAGTCCCAGAGAGTGCACTGAAATTCTAAAGTCTCCCAGACTGGGGAGTAGGTAACTATGGTAAAGTGACATCTATAACTTTGCCCTTCTGGCTGTCAAATAGGGAAAAAAAGTTCTCCAAATAGAGGGGTCCTTAGCATGCCATACCACATTTTTGTTTATTAGGACATGGAGTGTTAGTTAAAAATATTTTTAGCTGGAATTATCTATTAAAAATTAAAAGAGAGAAAGAAAGAAAGAGACAGAGAGAGAGAGAGAGACTGTGGGCCTGATTCATAGCCGCTCTTAAGCTTGTTCGCTCCGAGCGATGTTCGCACATCTGCGCATGCGTATGGGTTGTAATGCGCATGTGCCAACCAGTCATTGCGGTCGGAAATTGAGCGCTCGCAAAATAGCGAATGCCTGCTAATTTGAGTGACAGAATGAGGCGTTTGTGGGTGGTAACAGGGGAAGGTGCTTGAAAACGGGGAGTGGAGATCCGAACGCAGGCGTGCCAAAAGGTCACAACGGGCGTTTTAAGAGTGTGCATAATTAACAAAGCAGCGTCATCGACCACGTCACTTGGTTGTCTCTTAGTCTGAACTGTTCGCTTGATTGCGGTAGGAAAATCCTACCACAAGCACTGCGAGCAGTTCAGACGCCTTTCGATGTACTCGATTAATCAAACAAATAGCGGAGATGACGTAGGATGCGAGCGGCCAGGGGGCGTCTTTACAAAATAGAGAGTGCATATTTCGTTCGCTCGCTCAGACATAGAGGCGTCAACAGACCGCAAAGAGCGAGCGCTCAATTTAAATAGCCGGCCCCTATTTCTGAAGGAGCGAGCGCAAATAGCGTCCGGCTCTGAATCAGGCCCTGTGTTCACATGTCTTCCAGCATTTTGCTTACATGTTACATACAGTTTTATGTCACTTATTGCGTAATAGAAAGCTTAGCACATGTTCCAATGATGTTGTGAAACCAATGACTTTCGCTAAAGGTGAATAACAACTCTTTCTTCACATAACTAATGTGATAAAGGAGGTGACACACACCCCTAAGGCTTCTCTTCTCATGTAGAAATACCTATCTGAGTAAACACGCTGTAGTGTGATATAAATAAACCTTTTCCTACTTATAGTTTTCATTACAGTGAACAATTCACACAGTAACATTGTCCCTGTCTGATTATATAGAGCACCAGATAGACAGAAATCTTTCTGCAGGTTGCTTAGAAAGCTAGTACAATCTTCCATAACACACTAGCTATACTATTATTTGTAGAAAATAAGAGCAAACAACATTTTCTCAGGAAATATTGACAGCGTATTGAAAAAGTAATCAGACACCATACATAAATCTCATAGCCTGTACTTTTTATTTTTAGAATCGGAATTCCTATTTGTGTCTCACATTCCTCTTCACAGAGTTCCCTGAAAAAACAAATAATAGAAGCAGGGGAGGTTTAAGAGAGCAGGGGCCCATGTGCAGTCTCGGTGCTGGCCCCCTCCTCTCTCACAGAACGGTAGACTCTGGGACTGCTTGTGCTATGTTCCTAGGGACTTGTCTACTGTGCATGCGGAAATCTCTGGTAAAATGGCCACCGCACCATTTTTCCGGTGATTTCTGAAACAGGACTCTGGAGAAGTTAGTATTATATATGCTTAGGCTAGACCAAGGGCCTTAATCTGAGGTGTATGCTAATGCTATTGAAGCTGAGATTTCGCATGGTTCACAATTCCGAAAACATGCTAATGTTTCCTAAGCTTACTCCAGCATAGGGACGCCCACTGCTGCTTTCTCCTATCCGTCCAACATTATGCACTAGCATAAACATTGGTAATATCGATGCAGATCAGGCAGTCAAGCTGCTTATGCGGCAAGTATGACTTGTCTCATGCTGTGAGGGAGATCGCATGGCTAATTTATGCACACCCGTGAAACGGTGCTTAAATGGTCAGACATGCCTGCATTTGCCTATCCACCCACAGTTACGTTCCCTAAACGTTGACTACCTGTCACTACCTGTCACTGTCATTGCTCCAACTCCATATAAAGACTATGGGGTAAATGGGTTTAAATGTAATATGCTGCAGCTTTGAGACATCGCCGAGTCCTGTGCGAAACTGCCCATTGTTCTTACTATGGTGGTGCCCTGGGGCGGCTTAGCTGGGCCAGTTTTGGGGGGTCCTGCGCTCTGGATTTGAACCCTAGTATGTTAGGGACCTACCCGAAAGAGGTTACCTGGATATGGTGGGTAGGCCCATAACCTTGGCCATGATTATGCTAAAAACCTCTATTGATTGCAAAATTTTAATGCATTTATATATATTATTAATAATTTGGAGTTGTGCACCTGAGATTTGTCTGTTTCTGTGACATTCAGAACAAGTCGACATCTGGTGTTGACATACTGAATGGCAACCTTCCGATTGTTGACAAGTCATAAAACAGCCACAAAATTCTGCATTCAAATGCAGTATAAGGCAAATGTTTAGCGGAAAAGCATAAAAGTTGGCAGAGTTCAAACTAATTTTCAAATGTGAAGGCAGAGAGCGATTATTCACTGTAATGGATCCATTATAAAGATGCATTATGTAATTTAACATGCACAATAATATTATCTTATCACCATTCAAAATAAGTTTAAATGTGCCCATACACGGTGCGATAAAGCAGACAATCCGATGGATTGGTATGGTATCGCTGCTATATCGTACCATGTATGGGCATGATATCAGATAGTGCGTGCACCCGTGGGGTCATACATCGCACCTCCAGATCTTACTGCAGGTTCAGTTGATGTGTGATCCCTTGCAGTGCTGTGTGGGGGCGGGAGGGGGGTGCTGGCATATCTGGCGGGCGGCCACCTGATATGTCGGCTGTCGGAACCCCTGTCAGATCCCGTGTCCCATGGCAAGGTGCATATCGCACCATGTATGGGCGGCTTTAGTGTGCATTTATACTGACATATACAAAGAGTACAGATATACATTGACAGATGCATAAATAAAGGCCAAGTCATCATCACTTTCTTAATGCTATTTAAAAAATACATAAAAGGAGTCTGTGCCAGAGATAACATGCCTTTGCGTTTTATGTTTTTTTTCTTCAAAGCAATGATTGTTTTACTCATCTGCCTCAGTGACAGTTTATTATAGGCCAGTAATAAATTTTTTTCACAGCAATAAAATATAAAACATTTTTGGATCAGGAACATACTGAAAATGGTTCAGCACAAGCAAATTCTATTTTTGACCATCCTGATTCAGTGGGACAGTCCCATTTTGAGGATACTGTCCTGTTCTCCCACAGTTGGTTCAATTAGTGAGAGGGCAGGAGGTATTTCTCTTGCCACAGGCCTCCCGTCCATACAGCATTAAAATTATGTTTTTAATTATACATTATAATACTTTGGCGGAGACGCCCCTATGTTCCAATTCACAGTTTACTAATGTTGGGAGGTATCTATTTATAACCATTGTTCTTCTTGAAAAAAACAAATTTGTGGTTGTTATTACCAGTACAATCTGTGTTTTCAATAAAGCTTTGAAAAGCTACAGTTTCTTTTCTGTGAGATACATTGTAACTTTTCCTATTTTACAGGGAAATGCTTTACAGGCAAAAGTGCAATTTGAATATGGGTGTATTCACTAAGCCTTGTAGAGAGATAAAATGGAGAAAGATAAGTCCCAGCCAGTCGGCTCCTATCTGTCAGTTTACAAGCTGTGTTTGAAAAATGACAGATAGGAGCTGCTGGGCTGGGACGTATCTTTCTCTGTGTTATCTCTCTCTAAGGTTTAGTTAATAGACCCAAAATTTTTAAAATACATCTATTTAAAAAAAGAAAGAAAAAAGTTAAAGATCTAAAGGGGCATATCCATTAGGCGACCTGAAAAACTGAACGTCTAGTGTTCAGTTCTTTAGGTCGCCGGGTGCGGTGCCCACACTGAACGGTGTTCACTGAACGTCATTCAGTGCAGGAGACCGACCTCCTATCTGTGAACATGTGGAACATGACGATCATCGTCAGGTTGACCAGCATGTTCCATAGATAGTCGGGGTCGGCAAGGACCCAGCGTGCACGCGCATCGCTGGTCCCTGCCGGCTATCCATTACACGACTTTCTGAACAATTCGACCAAAACCTCCTTGTTTTGGTCAGATTGTTCAAAAAGTCATCTAATGGATAGGCCCCTTAAGGTCTTACATACAGAACAGCTGCTTTGCTGCATTCTTTTTTTTTTTACTTTGTTACTGCCTATTACTGTTACTGACAGCTGAAAAAACATAATGATTCACATTGGTTTCCACTTGAACTATTGAACTGTTGTACTAAACACTTGGGGTGTGCTTCAATTAAATGTGATGTCAGGGTAATGCAGGCAATGTATTGTTGGGGTGGCATGTGAATCCAGGCAACAGAACTCTACATTGCCCTTCATTTTCCCTACATTGCCTCAACATTGTGCATGTTACCTTGCATTCCCATAGGAAGGTGCATGATGCTAGGCTACTGCATGTATGGGTCAAGGGTACACTGTACATTACCCTTACCCAGAGTCGGACTGGCCCACAAGGGTTAAGGGTACAGGGGAAACCCCTGGTGGCCCCCACTGCCTGAGGGCCCACCCCTCCTCTAGGGATCAGGGACCTGATTCAGAACCGCTCGGTAAGATGCGTTCATTCGTAGCTGCCGATGGTTCGCATTGTATGCATGCGTACGCATTGCAGTGCGCGAACCAGTGCGAGAGATTGGGAAGCGTTTGCTCACTGCGCATAGACTGCCTAGCAGAGTGAGTGACAGGAGAAGCCGTTTGTGGGTGGTGACAGGGGCTGGCCGCTAGAAACTGGGGAGTGGAGGTGCGAACGCAGGTGTGCCTAAGCATCTCATCGTCATTTCAGAGGCATGCATAATTTAGAGTCAGCCTCATAGTACACGTCACTTGGCTGGATTTTACACTGAAGTGCTCAGAGAGCTTATGGTAGGGTATGGACAACCACAAGCGCTTGCATACACTTCCTGCAGATGACGTGCGCAAGTGGGCATCTTAAGACAGGCTGGTGGGCGTCTGCATACACTATGCGGTCGCACGCCAAGACATAATGGAGCGAGCGAACGCATCTAGTGAGTGGGTCTGAATCAGGTCCCAGGTACAAGACTGTGCACATGAGTTATACTGCACAGGACTATAGTGTATTTTCTACAATGCATTGCTGTTATTAATCTGGTATATTATCATGCATTCAATAGCTGTATTTACTACATGGGTGTGATATGTATTACCGCCGGCCGCATGGTTCAATTCCCAACAGCGGCTGCCCAACAAAGGAGGAAATCCCGATCGTCCTAAAGGTAAGTATTGTCTACCCTAACCTAACCCCCCTAACCCAAGCCCTCTTTAGGGTTGCCTAACCCTAACCTCCCCCCTGTGCCTAACCCTAGCCCCCCTCTAAGTGCCTAAACCTAACCCCCCCTTCCCCGCTGCCTAAACCTAAGTCCCCCGGGTGGGTGCATAACCCTAAGTCCCCCCCGGGGGTGCCTAACCCTAACCTTCCCTCCCCCTAGCCTAACCTTAACCTCCTGGGGGGGTGCCTAACCCTAAGTCCCCCCCGGGAGCCCTAAACCTAACCCTCCCCCCCACGGCTGTTCGCTGTGGCGCCCGGCATCTGCTCAATCGGGATGCTGGGTGCCGGTCTCCGGACGTCGGGGAAATGACAGGCGTCTAGATTTAGATGCCTGTCATTCATCCCTAGTCGGGATAAAGAAGTCTGGAAGCCGGCGGTCGGCATTTAGACCGTTGGGTTCCAGACTACATCCCTACTATATATATTTAAAGGGGCCCACACCCCATCTGGAGGCTGGCCACACACCAAAGTATGGGCCCCTATCACTACATTCCCCCAGTGGGCCCTTCATGCCCCAGTCTGCACTGCCCGTACCTGCCGCCAGAACATGTGATCTCACACCGCATTTAATTGAGTTTCGCCTTTGGTTTACCTAGAGTAAAATCTGCAAATTTGTACATTTATCACAAAACAAGCTGCATGCTTTTGTATATGTGTAGGTTTGCTCCAGTGGCGTAACTAGGGCAGGGCGAGCGGGATGCGTGCCCTGGGCGCCGTTGGAGCGGCGGCGTGGGGGAGAGCTGCCGGCCACGGTACCGGCTCGCCCTAGTTAGCCAGTGTAGCGCCGACCGCAATGAGTGCGGTCAGCGCTACACATTTACACAGGACCGGCGCTAGGCTTACAGCGCCGGTCCTGTGCTGCACACCTGAGCCCATTCCCTCCCCCTGAGCGCTTGCCCAATAGCACTAGGAGGCGGGCTCAGGCTGTGCATAACACACGCCGTCAGCGCTGGTGGCGATGCGTGTGTTAAACAGCAGCCAATGAGAGTCAGATAGACTCTCATTGACTGCTGCAGCACCCACTGCAAGAGCCGGGCTTCCGTCCGGCCCCTGCAGTGGGTAATGAGACAGACATCATGACGTCATGACATCTGTCCCATAATGCTGAGCGCGTCAGCCCGGGAGGACTGGCGGGCAGCGCCTGCGTGAGCGGCATTGTGGACCGGAGCAGCAGCAGCGTGGATTCAGGTAAGTATATTTTTATATATATATTTTTTTTTTCACCTATCTGCACTACTGGGGGCACAATGGGGAGGGGGGTGGCTACTACTGGGGGACCTCTACTGGGGGTGGGGGCACAATGGGGGAGGGGGGTGGCTACTACTGGGGGGACCTCTACTGGGGGTAGGGCACAACGGGGGAGGGGTGGCTACTACTGGGGACACCATTATTGGGAGGACCTCTACTGGGGGGGGCTACTACTGGGCGCACTTATTCAGGAGTGGTAACCTCTACTGGGGACTACTACTTGGGGGGGAACTACCACTGGGGGCATTATAAAAGGGGCCTACTACTAGAGGCACTGCACTTGGGGGACCACTACTGGGGGCAATAATAGGAAGGGCCACTACAGGGGGCACTGGATAGGGGGGATCACTACTGGGTGCCTGCATAAGGAGGCCACTACTGGGAAAACTGCATGGGGGGGACTACTGCAGGGGGCACTATATAAAGGGCACTGCATAAGGGGAAGGACTACTACTGGGGGCACCATATAAAGGGCACTGCATAAGGGGATACCGCTACTGGGCGCACTGCATTGTGGGGACTGCTACTGGGGGCACTGCATAAGGGGGAACACTACATGGGGCACTGCATTTCGGGGCCACTACTGGGGGTACTGAGTAAGGGGAACTAATTAGTGGCTGTATAAGGGGGACCACTACTGGGGATACTGTATAAGGGGCACTACTATGGGCCTGCATAAGAGGGACCACAACTGCATACTGGGGGTACTGTATAAGGGGTATTACTGGGGTTAAGGTGCATATGGATAGGAATGTTCAGTGTGAAAATAAAGGGGTGTGTCATGTTGACACGCCCCATTTTAAAGTAACCACGCCCATTTTTGCCGCGCGCGCACATGGGGGGGGCTCCCTTTTCAAATTTGCCCTGGGCTCCAAATACCCTAGTTACGCCACTGGTTTGCTCACATCTGACATTTGGGGGGAGATGTATGATGGGGCGGCTAATGGGCAGTAAATGCCTGGACCCGCTGCGCCTGTTTATCACGGTGAAGCAGGTCCAGACACCGCATTCGTGCCACTTTGCATTGTACATAATGTCTGCGTCCAGGCTCCTCCGGCCTGCATATATCAGAACTTGCTTGCATCAGTTTTGCAAACATTATTTTTTTTAAGTTTGGATAATACATTAATTTGTATAAAAACAAAAAACTTAATTGCAAACATTTAAATATTTAAAAATAACTAATCACTAAATCACAGCTATTCTAGATACAGTTACAGATAATGTTGAAAGGCATGGCTTTCACAAATGTCTTTTTCTCCTCAAATTTGGCTTCCTGATTTAAGTTGATCATTATCTTACTGGCGACCTCGGGTTAGCTGACATGTGGTTGAGGTTACACGCTCTTTCAACAACACAAAACTTGCAGTTGTTTTATTTCATCCTATTTGTTAAATATTTATATGCAGCTGTTGCTTCTACTTTACTTTTGGCAGCATTTTCTAAACTGTATTTTTACAGGCCCATCATCTGTTGATGTTCACAACTTTTTAAATGGTGTTTAAAAAAGTAACAAACGATACATTGTCACCCCCTTTTTGTTGAATACGGTTAGGTGTCAGCTGTCGGTGAGGGAATATGAGGGGAAATTAGTGGCACAGGTGCATAATCTCCATCAGTTATTCGGGAACATTGATTGTACGGTATGCTGTTGTCAATAATCACTTCTGTCATTAAAATGAATGTTTACTTTCTTACAATGGGGGCAATGTTATCTCTGCTATTCTTTAATTATGCTACAACAGATTCTGTACAAAATGTGTGCAGAAGGCCTGCACTTTTGTTAAATTTTCTACTTAAGAAAAGGCAAAAAGAGACCAAAATCCATTGACAATGTATGATCATTGGCAGTGGATTTTTTCAATGTATTTTTTATAAAACTTGCATGGATCTCATCTGTGATACATATGGGATATTCTATAAATAGCTGACAGACAGAATGATCACAAACAATTGTTTGCATTTAAAAGTTTTAAGAATTAATTTATTTCTAAAAAATTTTCTCACATAAGTCCCTAAGCCATACCTTTTTTGTATAGAAGTATTCTGGCGCTCCCAAGGATCAGTGTTAATTTGGGGGAAAAAAAGAGAATGGAAAAAAATATAGTGTAAATCTGTGATAAAAACCAAAAAAGAAAGTATATAGACATATACTTACCCTCTATAGGTGAGATCAGTACAATGGACACAAAACAACACCGTGGTCCTACGGTGGTTGCAATAGCAACGATGAATTGATCTGGATGGGTCTCAAATCCTGGCAGTAGTCGTTATGTGAAAAAATAAAACATGCCTCCATAGTGCAAAGCAGTTGTCATTAAGTCAGAATAATAGTAAATAATATCCTGCTCACCTTATTCCAATTGCATAAGTGCCTTAGACATTCATTTTAAATCCCGATGTCCGTCACTAATGAAAAAATGTATATCTCTAAAAAATTATTTTATTTAACTTCCATTAAAGTAATTTCATATATGGTCATACAAAAAAAGAAAATCAATAAAAATATAAAATGTAATATAATTATAAATTATAAAATAACCATAAATAGTGCCAAACCGTAATGTAAAAAATGTGAAGAAGGCACCAATAGCAGAAACGCGTTTCACAGACCCAGTGTCTGCTTTCTCAGGCTATTTATGGTTATTTTAGATAATTTTGTGCCACACTATAGTGTCTCCAGTTCATATTGTGCCACATTACAGTGCATCAGTTCATGTTATAGAACATTATAGTGCCTCCAGTTCATATTGTGCCACATTACAGTGCATCAGTTCATGTTATATAACATTATAGTGCCTTCCACTTCATATTATACCACATTACACTGCCCAGTTCAGATTATGCCACATTACAGTGCTCCCTTACCATTAAACATCCACCACAAACACCTCTCACTCAAAATGGATTATCACCCAATTCAGCCTGGGCAACGGGTCAGACCCAATTTCTTAGTAGGCAAATCGAGAAAATGGTATGCAACTACAGTATATAACCTGAAACCAGGACCCTCTAAGTCTTAGGGCCCCATAGTAATGGCACTCTCTGCACTCACTATAGCTACGCCTATGCTGTCAATGTTTCACAATGTACGCACGCATGTTTATACACAGTTACAGACTCTTCAACATGATCCCTACCTCCCAGTACAACCTGTACTGATCCCAATATTCCCACTTAATTTACTTTTATGTTACTGTGCTTGTGCTCCATTGATAATCGATGACAGATGTTTTTAAACATCAGTTAATTAATTAATTCTGGAGTCATAAATATTGTCGTAAGATTAGAATCAGAACACTTTGTATTGGGTGAAAGGGATTATGTAGGAGACAGAATATAATATACCTGAAAAATATTTGCAATTAATTTATTATGTTCATCATATTTTTTCAACTTCAAAACAGTTGTTTACATTATAGGAAGGAGGCGCTTCTCTAACTATGCATGTAGACAGTTACTGACCTATGCACACTTGATAAACAATATCATCTTAGCTGGCATTAGCCATTGTTGCGTATAGGCTGCATTTTTTTAAAATTTTTAGGTAGAGGGTCACTTTATTACACTATAAATATATATTTTTTCATCTCAAGCACTGAGTCTTATCAAGGCCCATGTCCCTGCAAGAGATTTTGATACATCCTTCCTGATAAATAATTTTTTATTGCTGTGATGTGTAGTGATAAATAAATTATACTTATTTCGGGAAAAATGCAGCCAAGCCTGCTAGAGGAAGTCAAGATTTTGAAACTTAATTTAATTTATTTCCAAATTTTTTTCTCATGATAATCCAAGGGTATGCTACTAAATTTATTATTTTAGAAAACTTGTGGTATGTTCAAAAAGCTGAAGTTGTTTAATTTTATGTACTCAGGGCCACAGCAGGGAACTTACTCACCTTGTGCCATCTCCATTCCCAGAACATGTGATGTTATGATGTCTTGCACAGGAGGTTGGGTTGTAAGCAGCCAGGTAGTTGGGTGCCATGTGCATTATAAGGACATGCAACTGAGCACGCCTCCAAGCTGCAAGGTATCATTCTAGGCACCCCAGGGAAACATATACTGTATATAGAGTGACTATAATCAACATTGCAGTGAACACTGCTTAACACTGATGGATAGGAGTCACATCACAGTTGGTATAAATGGAAGCACCATGCAGGAGGGACATTGTTAATAGGGTGGTAGAAATGGTAGCACCATTCAGGAGGGCCATTGTTAATAGGGTGGTAGAAATGGAAGCACAATGCAGGAGGGCCATTGTTAATAGGGTGATAGAAATGGAAGCACCATGCAGAAGGGTCATTGTTAAAAGGGTGGTAGAAATGGTAGCACCATTCAGGAGGGCCATTGTTAACAGCATGGCAGAAATGGAAGCACCATGCAGGAGGGTTTTTGTTAATAGGGTGGTAGAAATGGAAGCACCATGCAGGAAGGTCATTGTTAATAGGGTGGTAGAAATGGAAGCACCATGCAGGAGGGTCATTGTTAATAGGGTGGTAGAAATGGAAGCATCATGCAGAAGGGTCATTGTTAATAGGGTGGTAGAAATGGTAGCACCATTCAGGAGGGCCATTGTTAACAGCATGGCAGAAATGGAAGCACCATGCAGGAGGGTTTTTGTTAATAGGGTGGTAGAAATGGAAGCACCATGCAGGAAGGTCATTGTTAATAGGGTGGTAGAAATGGAAGCACCATGCAGGAGGATCATTGTTAATAGGGTGGTAGAAATGGAAGCACCATGCAGGAGGGACATTGTTAATAGGGTGGTAGAAATGGAAGCATCATGCAGGAGGGTCATTGTTAATAGGGTGGTAGAAATGGAAGCATCATGCAGGAGGGTCATTGTTAATAGGGTGGTAGAAATGGAAGCATCATGCAGAAGGGTCATTGTTAATAGGGTGGTAGAAATGGTAGCACCATTCAGGAGGGCCATTGTTAACAGCATGGCAGAAATGGAAGCACCATGCAGGAGGGTTTTTGTTAATAGGGTGGTAGAAATGGAAGCACCATGCAGGAAGGTCATTGTTAATAGGGTGGTAGAAATGGAAGCACCATGCAGGAGGGTCATTGTTAATCGGGTGGTAGAAATGGAAGCACCATGCAGGAGGGACATTGTTAATAGGGTGGTAGAAATGGAAGCATCATGCAGGAGGGTCATTGTTAATAGGGTGGTAGAAATGGAAGCATCATGCAGGAGGGTCATTGTTAATAGGGTGGTAGAAATGGAAGCATCATGCAGGAGGGTCATTGTTAATAGGGTGGTAGAAATGGAAGCACCATGCAGGAGGGTCATTGTTAATAGAGTGGTAGAAATGGAAGCATCATGCAGGAGGGTCATTTTTAATAGGGCGGTAGAAATGGAAGCACCATGCAGGAGGGTCATTGTTAATAGGGTGGTAGAAATGGAAGCACCATGCAGGAGGGTCATTGTTAATAGAGTGGTAGAAATGGAAGCACCATGCAGGAAGGTCATTGTTAATAGAGTGGTAGAAATGGAAGCACCATGCAGGAGGGTCATTGTTAATAGGGTGGTAGAAATGGAAGCATCATGCAGGAGGGTTTTTGTTAATAGGGTGGTAGAAATGGAAGCACCGTGCAGGAGGTCCAAACCTTCCACGTCTATTTGCTTTTCCTGTCACTCATATTACTGTAATATTGACCAGCATAAACAGCACAAAGCTTCCCATGAACTTATTTTGCTTTATACATTCTTATTAATTGTATTATAATAATAATAATAATAATAATAATAATAATAATAATAATAATAATCATTTAATTTATATAGCACTTTTCTCCTAAGGACTCAAAGTGCTTTACATTTGCCTTTACAGTACAAAATACAAAATAAGCTTAAACAAGGGACATTAGTGAAATGCTTGGGTGAATAGGTGAGTCTTGAGTCTATTTTTGAAGGGTTCTAGAGTGGAGGTCTCTCGAACTGTGCGGGGAAGTGAGCTCCATAAGGTTGGAGCCCCAAAACTGAATGCTCGACCCCCAGACGAATTCCGGGAGATTCTAAGTACTGTTAATAGTCCTTCGTCAA
Organism: Taudactylus pleione; assembly: GCA_031769625.1. Lineage (NCBI taxonomy): Eukaryota > Metazoa > Chordata > Amphibia > Anura > Myobatrachidae > Taudactylus > Taudactylus pleione. The sequence goes on from JAUIMM010001567.1 coordinate 571,055, forward strand.
CGGATCGCAGTAATCGAGTGGGATGGTAAGTAATCAGAAGCTGATTTAGGTACCTTGGGCCATGGTCATCTGGGGCTTTGTAAGTTAGTAATCCAATCTTGAAAAATGGGCCTGATTCAGCAAGGATCGCAATTGCAAAGCTGCACGCAGGCTAGTGCAAGGGCTATTTCACACACGCCAGTTTTCACAGGGCAGCAAAAAACTGTCCAAAGCCGGCCGTTCTTTTGCCGGCAACCAGTCCCTGTCACATGCAATGGCTTTGAGACGTTGTGGTTAGTAATCTTAATTTAGTAGGCATGCGCAGCCATCCTGGTCAGTGGATATTCCCGGCTGTAACACGATGACCGTGCTGTGTCTGTGCCGTCTGAAAGGACCCTTCCATTTACATACTTAATTAAATTTACTACACGGCAAAAAACTGCAGTTTTTTTTCCGGCCGGTGAAAACCGGTGTGTGTGAAATATCCCTAAGCCTCAGCTTACTCAGACTGTCCGGATTGCAAGCTCAGGACACTGCTTTGATTAACGCAGATCCTGGGCTAGCCTCTCCCGGAAAACAGGGAGTACACGCCCCCGTTTCCGGGAACGGCAGCCGCCCTCACCCCCACACCGTCAATCAGGCAGAGGCATTCAAGGGTTTGCGTGTGACTACACAGAACCATTTCTGCACACTCGCAGAATGGGTCCTGCGCACTCGCAGATTCCCGATAATTGGGAATCTGCAATCAGCAGTGAACTTGCGTTCACTGCTGAATAAGGCCCTATGTCTCTTCCTCTATGCTGCCTGTATCCTGCCACGTATGCTATATATGTAGCTTGTGTAATGTAATGCTATTTGTCTAATGTTACCCTAGTTGTACTTCAACAGTGCACATTGATGCATAATGTTATAAATAAACAATTTTGACAGGGGGTTTAAAACATCTTCCAAAATATTCATAATGCTATGTACCTGCCCTCCCCCATATCACCGCCCCTGCCCCGCATGCAAGTGTGACAAAGTCTTTTCATGTTTTACTGTAATTAACAAATTGGGTCTGCATTGGGAGGGCAAAGGCTTCTGTACGCTTCTATTCACACTTCTACTCTTGCATATCTATTGTACATGTGAAGGAGTAAGATTAGCCGATGATATTTTAATTAAAGACATAAATGCACCAGTTTATGGCAAGTACAGTAGTTCATCATGGACATGCTGCATGCAACATAAATTTACAGGCAGGTATGTAATGTAACACTATTGCAGTGTACTCTTACAGTACGGACATTACATCTGTGCCTGTGCTACTTCTACACATAGGTATTTCCATGCTCTAATAAGGCAATGTGTGGTACTGATTTACATTTCAGATTCTTTACTTTGCACTAATACAAATAAACATCAACTGGAATTTGGAAATGAAGATATAAAACCGGTTTCTGGTGCAGTGTCCCTGTTAACCTAAGAAAGGAGGATGACATAGTTAACAAAATACCATCAATTAATAAATTGGTAAACTGTGAAACCACTACACAGCTGCTGCAAAATGAGTTTATAACCTGGCCAAATCTCTGTAATCTGTAGCTGGTGAGCATGCATCCAGTAGTGCCTTAGAACAACAGGTGGGATAGTGTTGTTTGTAAAAAGGAAAAGTTGAAGACACTAGACTGGAGGATGGGCTGTGAGGTCTGAAAAATGAGTCAGTTTTAACAGTTGTCTGACATCTTAGTGATAATTGCATCTGAAAAAAAGACTATTATTATTGTACAAATATTGTTTAAACAAGTGATTTAATCGTCAGTTAAAGCAATGTGGCAGACATTTACACCACACAGTAGCATACATTTGAAGCAGCATGATCCAACAGCTGTTTCGGTGGTACCTCGAGGAAGGTGGTTGTACCACCGAAACAGCTGTTGGATCACGCTGCTTTTTCATCTGAATTGAGCATGGGGCACTTTGATAAGTATTAACCCTTGCGTGAAATATATGCTGCTGCTGTATTTTATTGTAAACATGCTGCTTTATGGTGCTTTAAAGCTGCTATGATATAAAACAAGAAAATTGCACTCTATTAAGGTGGTGTGCTGGTCTCTTTGGTTCTTTGGGACTGAAACTTTATATATATATATATATATATATATATATATATACTGTGAGCTCTGCCCCCATTCGGCATAATGCCGCAATTCGCAAGTCTATGGGAGGGGGTGGAGCAAAAATGGCAACCACAAATCACAGCATTACACAGTGAGGAGACAGGGCTTTAATTGTGGTCAGTCACGGGCAGTTCCTTAGTACTCAGAACCCCCCTGCATGCGCCACTGAGGCCCATATGGCCCTTAGTCGTGCTCTGCATTTGAGGAGGTGTATCCAGCTCCCCAGGAACTGCACTAAGACTTCTGAGTGAATTTTAAGTGGTAAGCAAATCAGATTGGTGCTGCTCCTTGTTAAGTAAAGTATGGGATTCTTTGTTGTTAAAGTATCATTTCCTTGTGCTTGTCACATTTTATCCCTAGTTGATACTCTTTGTATTAGATTTGCCTATTATTACATATGCTATTGGAACTACATGTTTGAGGTTTCCATAGCAAAATTATGGTGGGGTCACAAGGATTCTAAGGAGGTACAGCCTTACCATCCCCTCTTCTCACTTACTTTAATGGTGGGATGCCTGTCCTTCCATCATCACTGCACCACTCTGCACTTCCTGCTCAGAGAGGAAAGGAGCACCAGAGTTCCCTTCCCCTCTGAGTAGAATTTAATTTGGAAGCCCAGCAATGTTGGCTAATGCACGTGTTATTCTGAGGGTTTCAAATTTCATGCGATAATGTCAGTCACACAACAGGGAGCTCATTAATTAGAGCACAGATAGTGCAGAGGAAAACAACACAGGTAGTAACTACATGGGTCCATTAGCCCTGATGTCCAATTACCACCAGTGGCAGAGGAAGTACTGGTGGGCACAGGTGGCGTTCTGGTTACTCAGGACTCCCAACAGGGTTGACATAATTAGTGGCTGTGACATCTTTGGCAATGCCACTGTAATCTTCTATTTATCTAACCTAGAGTGCTGGTAGCCCGGACAATACATGTTATGAGCCTGATTCAGTGTTTTACGCACACCCGATGGTTTGCATACAACACCAATTGTAAGAGACCTGTGTATGCGCAGGATGTGTTCTACGCATATGCAGTCTCCCTCTGCTAGATCGCCTGCAGTTTCCCCAAAGCACAGCCTCTTTGACAGACAGCGGCCGTTTGTGGCCAGGGAGTGGGCGCACCCGCCTCTGTTCCATTAAACCGGGTCGTGACACCCTTGTTTTCCTGGGGTGCCAGGAAAAGCTGTGGAGCTGCCAGGGGAAATCTGACTTACCTCAGGGCTACTTAGATTGCCGAGTCTTGCAGAAGATCCAATGATACATCTTTGGACGCCGCACTCAGATCTGCGATGCTGTCAGCAGGCATCTATTTTCATAAGACGTCTCCTGCTGCATTAGCATATTACTTGCATGTAGAGATGTGCACTCACCATGTGTTTTGCTTTTGGATCTGGATTCATCTTAATATTTTGGTTTTGGGTCTGTTTTTTTATTTTTAAATTGATTAAAAGTTTTTAAAAACAGCTAAAATCCTGTAATCTATGCAATCTAAACCCCACAATTTGTATTTAAAATTTCCGAACCATGAAAAGATCATTATGTGTGATGTTTTAAGACATATATGATCAGCTCTGGGCCTGATCTCAGTGATGCTAGTAACAGAGATCTGCATTTAAAAATAATGTAAAACGATGTGACGCAGCCACAATTCTTATTTACAGTAAAACTATTTCACTACACTATAAAACACTGTCTGCGGCAGACTTATAGTATTTGGAAACTCCTTCTGCAAACTTTATATTTCCCTTGCATTTATTCATTTCTCAGAGGGGTTCTGCATATTACCGTATGTTTGTCTGGACATATATTATAGTAGCAGGAAATTGTGCATTGACATCTTGCTATAGTGTCATAGGCTGACTAACAGTTTTGCTGAATCATCTTTTAGTTCTCCTTGCCTCTGGTAAATTACGTCTCGGTTTTAAATGTAAAAACAAGTCGGATTACATCAGATGTGACCTACAGTAGTAGTATGTTATAAAAAACACAAAACCCTCGGCTAAGCAACATATGGTGAGTAGCTTGCAACTATGTTAATTTCTTATCAATGAATAAAGGGAACTAACTTACTTCTTTATCAGTAAATGTTCTGTTGTGTTTTCCCCTTAGTTCAGTATTACAGAAAACTCTTCACTTGTCTTAAATTACTAATTATATATATACTGTAGTACATTTTGCAATAAAATTTTTGCAATAAATAGAGGTTTTAGCATAATCATGGCCAAGGTTATGGGCCTACCTACCACTTCACGGTAACCTCTTAGGGTAGATCCCTAACATACTAAGGTTCAAATCCAGAGCGCAAAACAACCCCAAACCAGCCCAGCTGAGCCACCCCAGGGCATCACTCTAATAAGAAAAGTGAAGTGTACCATATATAATTAGTAATTTGGAGTTGTGCACTTGTAATTGTCTTTTTGTGTCTGCAATTATAGTCTCAACAGGTAGCACCTCCCATTATATATATTCAGGGTATGCAGTCAAGTAGCCTTTTCCATATACTGTATTCAGTGTGCTCCTTTGCACACCTGAAGGCATGATACACCTTCAGCCTGGACTAGCACCCCTCCCCCCATTTAGGTAAGTCCTACAAATTTATATACTGTGTACAGCTTTGGGTTGATTTTTGGGGCGTGGGTCCCCTGGATTGCTTTGGTTGGACTGCTTCAGGGCATCACATTATAACACATTTTTCATTTTTTGCACTTTTTAACACTTCTATTGTCTGTCTGTTTATTATATATGTATTTTCACATGTCTATTCTTATATGTGCAGCAGTAGTTGCTCTTATCTATCAAATTTTACACTTCACTTTTCTTATTAGAGTATCGCCCTGGGGTGGCTCAGCTGGGCTGGTTTGGGGGTGTCCTGTGCTCTGGATTTGATCCTTAGTATGTTAGGGACCTACCCTAAGAGGTTACCATGAAGCGGTGGGTAGGCCTATAACCTTTGCCATGATTATGCTAAAACCTCTATCTATAAATGTACTATATATAATTAGTAATTTGGAGTTGTGCACTTGTCATTTGTCTTTTTGTGTTAACAAGGATACCACCAGTTTCTTTTTAACAACTTGTTAATGAATGGATGGGTGCAGCGTCCGACTGTGGATTGAAGGCCCACCAGGGGAAGACAATGACAGTGCCCCGCAAAATAGTGGCAGCACACTGGGGATGGTGCTTGACCATCTACAAGAGGGCTGTGGCCAGACATTATAGTAGTCATGATTAGCCCATGGAATACAGATTTTTTTTTTTGGTGCTTGTTACTCATAAGAACTCCACTGTAGCTCCTCAGTGGCCTTAACAATAACAAGTACCAAAAGGAAAAACAAAATGTTAGTTGCTGAGTAAAAAAACAAAACATTTCATGTTATTTTACCTATAGTAACATATCAAAATATTGTACTTACACTTTAATGGTCCCTTTCCCCTTTCCCCTTCCCTCACGGTACTCAAGCTACACGCCCACAACACTCAATGACACACCCACAAGACAGAATAGTGTTGTGCAAGCACATTGTCACCACCCAGATCCCACCCTTTAGAGCCCATTACACGCAAACACAAATCTGGCCAAGATACTTCCTACTCAGCATCAGCCCCATAAATAGTAATATGCACAAATAAGATACAGAAACACACATTTGTGCACACAGGGGGGCAGATGTACTAAGCTCTGAAAAGTGATAAAGTGGAAAGTGATAAACCAACAGCTAATCAGCTTCCAACTGTCATTTTTCAAACACAGCCTGTAACATGACAGTTGGGAGCTGAGTGGCTGGTCAGTTATCACTCTCCACTTTATCACTTTTCAGGGCTTAGTACATCTCCCCCAGGGCCTGATGTTGCATGAGTAATATGCCAGTTGTGTAGAAATAAATAATGTGGGTCGCACTTGTACTTGACGTGTACCTGGCATAAACCAAACGCTACTGTTGCTGACCAAAGCGGATCTCATGCTCTGCATAGAGGCTCAAATATGCTACTTTTGCGTTCACTTCTTATTAAACATAAATCATATTATTTTGCAGTTCGATGTGCATCAGGCCCACAATCTTATCCTGAAAGGTGGCTAACCAGCAAAACATTCACAATAGCAAACATACTTTGCTTACAAATGCAAGCACACACTTGTGAATATACACATACAACAGAAATAAAACGCACAATATACAAATCACAGAGGGCAGGTAGTTCTTTACCCTATAATGTGTAATGTTTCTATGATAATTTTATGGGAAGGGGGCATGGACTGCACACCCTAGCTCTCTCTAATGGGATGTGCTACCTAGCTGTGACTTAATACTACAACATAGAAAAAAGAGAGACCAGATGCACCATACAACCATTAATAATTATACATCATATACAAGGTTTTTGGCATAAATTTGGACAAAGATGTCTGGGGCACGGGGCACCCCAAAACCATCCCATCCAAAGCACCCTAGGGCACCACACAAAATAAAATAAAAAATAGCAGTGAAGTGTTGAAGGGTTAGGTAAGTGAAAGTGGCTGCTTAGTGTCAAAAGTGTTAGAAAAATGAAAAATAAATGTGTGAAAATGTAATATAACTAAAAAACAAACATAGATTTCGAACTTTATGACCTGTAAAAGTAAAAATTGCATTTACTTTATGGAATGTATATGCAATTTTCAATATATAGGCAAAACATCACATACTCTTCGGGAAAGGTGGGCAGAACATAAGGTTTTGACAAACACCATCTATCTAACCACTTTAAACAAATACATGCACGTTCCCTTGATTCCATCAAACAGGTGATTGGGATTAAACATTTATAGGCAATTGGCGAAAAAAGGATACAGAAGTAGCACTAGCCCAGATTGAGATGAGATATATACATAATGCTAAAATGTTGGTACCATATGGACTTAGGGCCTGATTCAGACCCACTCGCGAGCGGCTGTCCGCTCGCAAGTGGGTCGATGGTGTGCACTGCGCATGCGCACGACGGAGGGAACTCCGTCGTGCGCATGCGCGAGACGCGACTAGCGAAGGACTTTCCTTCGCTCGTTGTGTCTGATCAAAGGGGGCGTGCTGTCGATGTTGATTGACAGCACGCCCCCTTTGGTGGGCGTGCCGGGGGCGTGCCTGCCAGACGGAGGCGTTCCCAAGGGAACGCCTACCGTCAGAAGCCGGCCCCACTGACATCACTAGTGATGTCAGTGGGAGTGATTTTGGCTCTGATAGAGCCAAAATCACTCCTGGCTTTGCGGTTGAAAAACTCAACCGCAGGCTTCTGCTCGCACTGGCGATGGTCGCGATGGTCAAGACCATCGCGACCATCATCCTGCACGCTCGTATAGGCTGTGGGTGGTGACCCACAGCTATACGAGCGTCCAGGAGGACGCTCCATATTTATGGAGGTGGGCCCTGATTCAGAGCGAGCGCTCTGGTCAGAGCGTCCGGCTCTGAATCAGGGCCTTAATGCAGAATTTGAGATCTAGTGGTTTCTGTAATTTTACCAAGCCCTTAGTGTAATACCCACCTCTATATATTGTATTTATTTTTTACCTACCTATAAAGTTGATGTTTGGAGGTATTTTATATTTTAGATGTCACTATGCTTTTTATGATTATCCTACTTTTCAGTGATGTCAATTTTATTTATTCATTATTTTATAGATGGAAAACCATTTGAATAATTTTCCCATTTTGTGACATATTTAGATAGACAATGTTATTCGTATTGGCACATCCTTAAATAGGTATAATATTACTAGATCTAGGAGTACCGAATAAGCTAGGACTCCTTTAAGATCGGGTTCAGAGACCGGAGATTCACTTCAGGCCAGGTGACACGTATCCCCGATCTCCGCTGAACTTCCGGTTTGGCTTTGGAACGCAGACCGGAAGTTATACATATACAATAGAGGCCGATTGCTATAGACCCTAGTGCTAGGAATCTTTGTTGTGTTCGGATTGGCTGAATCCGGAACCGAAAGTACATTGACATATGAGTAATTTGATGTTTTTACTGTTTTGTCAGCTACGAATTTGTGTGTATACAACTTACTCTATTTTAATATATGTTTTATTTGGATACTGGATATTTTGTACACATTTTAAAAGCTATGAAATAGATTTTCTTGGCATAGCCACTCCCTAAAGAAGGGGACGGTACTATGTTTAGTATAAATATAGGTCTTGGACCGATGTACACCACTGCCTTCATAAAGACTTTGTTAGTCGAAACATGTTGGTGTGGTGTTAGAGGACCTGCATACGACCTACCATTGATACTTTACTTTACCACATTGGTAAGAAAACCCGGGTTATGTTTTTATATCTTCCCAAGTGGTTGGAATCTTCTAGAATGTATATACCTAAGATTAATAAATGGTGGATGCAGCCCTTTTTAGAGTTTTTTTGTTCTTCCATAAATATTATTTAGGATTAACAGATAAAGAAATTGCTACGTGTGGATCACCTGCTGAATACATGTAAGCATACGTGTAAGCATATTTTGAATAAGTATTTTATCACGAGGTGATTCAAACATTTCCCTTCTCTTTGCCCCCTTTACTCTATGGCCCTGATTCAGAGCCGGACGCTCTGACAGAGCGCTCGCTCTGAATCAGAGCCGTTTTTTTTTTTTTTTTTTTTAGAACTGCCTCCTGGCTGCTCGCATAGCTGTAGGTGACCACCCACAGCTATAGCGAGCGGCCAGGAAGATGGTCGCGATGGTCAAGACCATCGCGACCATTGGGCTTGCGACGAGACCCTTGTGGTAGGGTCTCGTTGCCACAAGCCCCAGAGAGCTTTCGGCTCAAACAGAGCCGAAAGCTCTCCCACTGACATCACTTGTGATGTCAGTGGGGCCGCCCACAGATGGTAGGCGTTCTCCCCCCCAGCCCGCCCACTAAAGGGGGCATGCTGTCACTCAACATCAACAGCACGCCCCCTTTGGTGCGAGACCCGGAGTGATGGCTTGCGCTCTGGGCCACCATCGACCCGGTTGCTAGCGCTCAGCACTTGCGACCGGGTCTGAATCAGGCCTTATGTGCGGATGAGAGAATCAGAGGAGGATATAGGGGTCTATTTACTAAGAAGTGTTAGGAGACAGAGTGAAAAGTGATACGGTGCCAGCCAATCAGCTCACAACTGTCATTTTTCAAACACAGCCTGTGAAATGACAGTTGGGAGCTGATTGGCTGGCACCTTATCACTTTCTTGTCACTTTTCACTCTGTCTCCAAACACTGCTTAGTAAATAGACCCCATAAAGAAAAAGATACAGATTGAGAAAGAACTGTGAAGATGGACATTTGTGGATGGTGAATATTTATTGATATATCCCATCAGTGGAGCGCAGAGTTCTATTTGTTTTATTTATTGGTATTTCTTTAGGTCTGGTAACACCTATTGAACTCTCAGCTGCTCCTCTGCTGTGCAAAGGAGTTCAATTTTGTTGTGTATTAAACAACACAGTATCACAGCCAGAATAAAAATAATAAAAAAAAACACTATTTTTTTTAAACCACATACAACAAATAATTATTATTACTGTACTTAGTAATGGAATAGAATAATGTTTCTGCACTATAAAAAAAAAACAACAACGTTTTACTGACTGCTTATCCAAAAAACTAGCTCGGCCAGTATTACTAGGGAGATGTGGGTGTCACTGCCCATCAAAGTGCCACTGAACCTAAATTTAAGTATTGAACAGTGCAGCTCCACTGTCTCTCCTAATCTACTTCCCCTCTGGTGGTCCTGTGACAAATTACGCCTAAATCACAGCAGGAGGTACTTATATCGGATCCATAACACGCAAAATCCAATGCAGGGAAGATGACGTTTTTCCTCATTTTGGAATCGGAAAATGTAAAGGAGATCCGACCCGGGGCTTGGACCAGCTTGGTTTGGATTCAGTATGAAACACCGCTTGCCGCAAATCCCGGCAGCGCCTGCCCGATCTGGAAGGAAATCCCGATTGTCTACAAGGTAAATAAATACTGATCTAACTGAACCCCCTAACCCTCCTTTAGGGTGCCTAACCCTAACCTTCCCCCCTGTGCCTAACCCTAATCCCCCCTTTTCCTGCCGCCTAAACCTAAATCCCCCGGGGGGTGCCTAACCCTAACCCTAACCTTCCCCCGGGGGTGGCTAACCCTAACCTTCCCTCCCCTTAGCCTAACCCTAACCTCCCAGGTGGGGTGCCTAACCCTAAGTCCCCCCCCCGGAACCATAAACCTAACTCTCCCCCCACCTCCGCGGCTGTCCGCGCTCGGCGCCCGGCATCCCTTCGATTGGGATGCTGGGCGCCGGTCTCCCAGCGTAGGTTAGTTAACCAGTGCCGGGATTCTGTAGTCTAGATGCCGGCGGCACATTAATGCATACCCTTGGTTCAAGCAAGTTTGTGTGGGTTTGGCTTCCTAGAAACCGGACCCACTCACCTCTACTACAGTCTGGTCTTTAGTTGGATCTCCGGGGGATTGGACACGTGTGTACCCATCTTAAGTCATGTTCCGTCATATAAGATGAATCATTTGATTTATCCATTATACTTTGAAAACTGTAGATAAAATGGAGGAAGGTGTCTGAAGGGATAAGCGATAAAGGTAACAGGCCACAATTTGTCATATACTCCTTACCTGAAGATGTAATTAAGATTATTTTCTTGTTGCTGTTTAGGACCTTATTGGAAGATGTAATCCAAAGACCATATCAGTAGTCGTTATCGAATGTTGCTTAAATAAAGCAGGAACTACTTAGAGAATATCAATGTAGGGTAAAATATCACCACAAAATGGCTGGGCATCCATTATATAGGACTGTGACCTGCATTGTGACATCAAAATGCATGCAGGCAGCAGCTAGAGATAACTGTAGCATAGATTAGCTTTGGGGCCAGATGCCCTGCAGCAGCACTCTGGTGAGAATAGAAAGGCTGGAGCTTAGAACAGTGTTGGCTAACCTTGACACTCCAGCTGTTATGGAACTACATAACCCAGCATGCACTGCTACAGTTTTGCTATTAGGGCATGCTAAAACTGTGGCAGGGCATGCTGGGATATATAGTTCCACAACAGCTGGAGTGTCAAGGTTAGCCAACACTGGCTTAGAACATAGCAGTGTAACTTGGCACAGTGAGAAGGCTGGGACCCAAAAGCTCTCTAGACCCTGTACCAGCCCAATTCTCTGCACCTACTGTAGCTACGCCCTTGCCTGTGAGTGACAGCTGGTCTGCCAAAGATTGAAAGAGTATGTTTTGTGACACAATTGTCACGGCTGCCGACAATTGAGACTCATGGGAGGAGGCAGGCCTACTAGGCACAATATACTGGGGTGGCTTTAGGAATGACCTTTTCATGAAATCTCAATAGCACGGAATAAAAGTAAATAGAATTTATTCACAGGAGAAATATAATAGCAACGTCTCACATAATGTCTCAACAACACTGAGGTTCTCATAAGCAATATTGAGTATAGGAGAAAACCCCCCATATAGTCTTTAACACAGAAAAGTTAATATGGTAGGGAACCTCGAGTCCAGTATGAGGCTAACACCTCAGGATAATATAGAGGAGCATCACCTGGGTGGAACCCTGTAGTGATGGAGATCCGGAGCAGAGTGAGCCCTGTAATGCAGTGAAAGACGGAGCAGGGTTGAGCCCTGTGATGCTGTGAGGTTGAAGCAGGGTTGAGCCCTGTGATGCGATGAGGTCAGAGCAGGGTTGAGCCCTGTGATGCGGTGAAGTCGGAGCAGGGTTGAGCCCTGTAATGCGATGAGGTTGAACCAGGGTAGAGCCCTATAAAGCGGTGTGGTTCCGGAACAGGGTTGAGCCCTGCGGTGTAAGTGGAATCTGGAGCGGGGTTGAGCCCCGTGATGCAATGAAGGCTGAAGTAGGGTTGAGCCCTGTGAAGTGGTGTGGTTCCGGAACAGGGTTGAGCCCTGCGGTATGACTAGAATCCGGAACAGGGTTGAACCCCGCGATGCGGTGATGATATCTGTAACGGTGCAGTTGACAACTGTAACGAAGATGGGTTCAATGTCCACAGGAGTGAGAGGCAGCAGGCAAAGTAAAAAGTGTAGCAAAAGGTGAAACCACAGCAGTGGAGCTAAAAGCAATACTTAGGCAATGGCTATGCTGAGCTCAGTAGTGCGGCTGATAACTGGCATCAGAAGTTTAGCTGGAACATGAGCAGAGATGTAGCAAAGTCCTCAGCAACCCACAGGTACAGCAGGGATCTGGCAGGAGTCCAAGAAAGACCTGACAGTAATGTTGCACAGACACTGAGACACAGTTAGTAACAGGCTTTATACTAGAGGTCTGTGGGCCTGATTCAGAGCCGGACGCTATTTGCGCTCGCTCATTCAGAAAAAGGGGCCCGGCTATTTAAATTGAGCGCTCGCTCTTTGCGGTCTGTTGACGCCTCTATGTCTGAGCGAGCGAATGAAACATGCGTTGCTATTTTTTAAAGACGCCCCCTGGCCGCTCGCATCCTACGTCATCTCCGCTATTTATTTGATTAATCGAGTACATCGAAAGGCATCTGAACTGCTCGCAGTGCTTGTGGTAGGATTTTCCTACCGCAATCATGCAAACAGTTCAGGCTAAGAAACAACCAACTGATGTGGTCGATGACGCTGCTTTGTTAATTATGCACACCCTTAAATGCCCGTTTTGACCGTTTGGCACGCCTGCGTTCAGATCACCACTCCCCGTTTTCAAGCACCTTCCCCTGTTACCACCCACAAATGCCTCATCCTGTCACTCAAATTAGCAGGCACTCGCTATTTTGCGAGCGCTCGATTTCCGACCACAATGACTGGTTGGCGCATGCGCATTGTGACTCATATGCATGCACAGATGTGCGAACATTGCTCGGAGCGAACGAGCGGCCGCTTACAAGCGGCTCTGAATCAGGCCCTGTGATCCAAAGGAAGTTCAGAACATGTGACCCAAATGGAATCAGGTTTGAAATTATGAGCAATCTCGGAATCCCACAACCAGACAACACCTTGGAAACAGATGATCACTTTAAATCTCTATTCCCTGTATGTGAAAAACGCCAGCAAGCAGGATAGCTCCTCCAACGACCACAATGGAACTTTGGAAAAAGTAATCTATCTTTATGTACTGAAATAGTCTCAGTCCTGATAACAATCCTCTCAATAGATTGTTTCAGAAGATGCAGCTCTGAGATCTGCTGCAAAATTGGACAGGTGTGGAGACATATCAATGGTGTTGAATCTGCGTCTAGGTCTCCAGTAGTATTGTGTCAACAGTCTTTTCTGAAGATGGATCACCTTAGTATTGGACTATTGTACCCGTATTAAGTCATGCAATGTTATATCAGATGAATAATTTGCTTTATCCATTGTTTCTAAATTGAAAACTGCCAACAAATTGGAAGGAGGTGTCTGAAGGTGTAAGGGTGACAGGCCAAAATATGTTACATAGTCCTTACCTAAAGATGTTATTCAGATTTTTTCTGAAGATGTTGCTGTTCAGGACCTTGTTGGAAGATATAATCCATTCCAGAGACCATATCAGTAGTCGTTATCAAAAGTCTTTTAAATAAAGCAGGAACTACATAGAGAGTATCAATGTAGGAGAAAATGTCACCACAAAATGGCTGCCAGTAGCTGCCAGGCAGCAGCTAGAGATGGCTGTAGCTTCGATCAGCTCTGGGCCCAGATGTCCTCTAGCAGCACTCTGGTGAAATTAGACAATCTGGGGCACAGATGATGGCAGTGTATATCAGTAATGGAAGAGGTATGCATCTCAGAATTGTAACAGCCCAATTCTTTGTACCTACTATAGCTACACCATTGCCTGTGAGTGACAAATTGGTTTGCCAAAATTGGAATAGTATGAAAGGTGACAGAATCCATTCAGTAGATTGTTTTAGAAGATGCAGATCTGAGATCTGCTACAAAATAGGACTGTCGTGAAGGCATATAATGGATGTTGAATCTGTTCTAAGTCTCCAGTAGGATTGTGTCAACAGTCAGGACTGGAGTTGGATATCCGAAGGATTGGACAAGTGTGTAGCTGTCTTAATTCATGTGCCGTCATAACAGAGGAATGATTTGCTTTATCCATTGTTTCTAAATTGAAAACTGCATATAAAATGGAGGGAGGTGTCTAAAGGGGTAAGGGGGACAGGCCAAAATTTGTTATATAGTCCTTACCTAAAGATGTTTTTCAGCTTTTTTTCTGAAGATGTTGTTGTACAGGACCTTATTGGAAAATTTAATCCAAAGCCCATATTAGTAGTTGTTATCCAAAATCTCTTAGATAAAGTAGGAGCTACTTAGAAACTATCAATGTAGGAGAAAATTTCACCACAAAATGGCTGCCAGTAGCTCGTCATCCTTTTTATAGGTCTTTGAAATGCATTGTGAAATCACAATGATTGCAGGCAGCAGCTAGAGATGGATGTAGCTTAGAGCAGCTCTGGGCCTAGATGCTTTGCAGCAGCACTCAGGAGGAGGCAGTGTAACAGAGTGCAGGGACAGGGCCAGGTCCCAGAAGCGGCCTGGGACCCATAGCAGCCAATTTTCGGCACCTACTGAGCTACACTCTTGCCTGTTTGTGGCAGATGGTCTGCAAAAAATGTAAAGACTATGGGCTGATTCAGCAGTGAACGCAAGTTGGTCCTGATTCAGCAGTCCACCGATGGTTGCGATGGTGATCCCAGCCTGCGACCTATGTTGCAGTGCTGGGATCACAAATGCAGCAGGTGATGTCATACATCTCCTGCTGCATTTACATTATTGCAAGGATCACAAATTCAAAGCTGCCTGCATTCAACTTTGCAATTGCGATCCTTGGTGAATCAGGCCTTATGTTTGGTGACACAGGGGCCCATTTATCAAAGTTAATTTGAGGTATATTCCCCGAAAACACCTGTTTACCTCAAATACTAAGTATCCCCCAGATGTATGGAGGAGGGACTGCGGCAGGTATCTCCGATACCTGCTGTGATCCCTCCACTGCCGCCGGCAGCCGCCCCCCCATAGGTTTCTATGGGGGATGCGATGCTGCCAAATGTATCAATATCGGGAATGCGAAGCAATTCAGTCTTTTCTGGAGCTGGATCGCCAGAGGATTGGATTATTGTTCCCAAATTAAGTCATGCAATGTTATATCAGATGAATAATTTGCTTTAGCCATTGTTTTTAAATTGACAACTGACGGCAAAATGGAGGGAGGTGTCTGAAGGGGTAAGGGTGATAGGTAAGCATTATATAACAAATTTTGGCCTAAAAATGTTATTCAGATTCATTTTCAAAAGATATTGCTCTACAGGACCTTATTGGAAGATGTAATCCAAAGACCATATCCATAGTCATAAGCCAAAGTCTCTTAAATAAAGCAGGAGCTACTTAGAAAGTATCAATGTTGGAGAAAATGTCACCACAAAATGGCTGACAAAAGCCGCACATCTTTTATATAGGGCTATGACCTGCATTGTGACATCACAATGCATCAGGAAGCAGCGAGAGATGGCTAAAGCTTAGCTCTGGGCCCAGATGCATTGCACAAGCATTCTGGTGAGAATAGAAAAGTTGGGGCTCAGGAGATTGCAGTGTAACTGAGTTCAGGGAAAGGTCCAGGTCCCAGAGGCGGCCCAATTCTTTGCACCTACTGTAGCTTCATCCTTGCCTGTGAGTGGCAGCTGGTCTGCCAACAATTGTAGATTGTTATGGGGAGGGTTATAATTAGGCACTAGGGGTGCAGGGAGGGGGAGGTTAGGTATAGGCACTAGGGGGGAGGTTGGGTTTAGGCACCAGGGATGGTTAGGGGTAAGGGTTAGTCTTACCTTCTGTCCCTATGGGTGTCCAGTGGCATCCCGACTGCCGGGATCTCATACCCAACCCGGTTGGTGACACAATCCTTTCAATAGATTGTTTCATCAGATGCAGATCTGAGATCTGCTGCAAAATTAGACAGGTGTGGAGGTGTATATTGGATGTTAAATCTGCGTCCAGGTCTTTAGTAGGAATGGTTTAGGGTCATACAATATCCTATCAAATTAATAATTTATTTTTTCCATTGTTTCTAAAGGTGCGTACACACGGTACAATATCTTTGAATGATAACGATATCGTTCATCGATAAATCGTTCATATACTTCCTTTTTTTGCAACAACCAACGAACGACCAATGATGTGCGTTCCCGCCTGGACGATAACTATTTCTATGGTAGTCCGTACATGCAGGCCAACTTGGATGATTTCATCACGATTTGCATGTTCAGAGATGTGGCAGGATGACTTCATTGAAAGATATCATAGATCTCTTTCAGTGTGTACACCCAAATCATTTGTCCTGTACTACAGAGAAGTTCAAGGGAAATCGTTCACCGATATCGTTGGTTGTGCAGATCGTACCGTGTGTACCCAGCTTTAATTAAAAATGCAGATAAAATGAAGTGAGGTGTCTGAAGGGGTAGGGGTGAGAGGCCAAAATTTGTTATATAGTCCTTACATAAAGATGTTATTCAGATTCTTTTTTAATAGATGTTGCTCTACAGGACCTTATTGGAAGATGTAATCCAAAGACTATATCAGTAGTCGTTATCCAAAGTTGCTTAAATAAAGTGGGAACTACTTAGAGAGTATCAATGTAGGAGAAAATGTCACCACAAAATGGCTGCCACTAGCTGGTTATCCTTTATATAGGGCTGTGACCTGCATTGTGACATCACAATGCATGTAGTTGGCAGCTAGAGATGGATGTAGTTTAGATCAGCTCTTGGCCCAGATGCATTGCAGCAGCACTCTGGTGTGAATAGAAAAGCCGGGGT
The DNA here is from genome assembly GCA_031769625.1 of Taudactylus pleione. Classification (NCBI taxonomy): domain Eukaryota; kingdom Metazoa; phylum Chordata; class Amphibia; order Anura; family Myobatrachidae; genus Taudactylus; species Taudactylus pleione. The sequence continues at coordinate 587,987 of JAUIMM010001567.1, forward strand.
TTAGGAGATGGCAGTGTAACAGAGTGCAGGGATAGGGCTGAGTCCTAGAGGCACCCTGGGTCACATAGCAGCCTAATTTTCTGCAACTACTGTAGCTAAGGCCTTTGCCTGATTGTAGCAGATGGTCTGCCAAAGATTGGAATAGTAATAGATCTGAATACTTGAATAAGTTTGAAGAAAGATAAGCACACTGTTTGTGATGGAATATTGCTAGCTCACCAGGGGTTAAAGGAAAGGAGGGGCCGTAGCCAGGAATGTGCCCATCAAAATGTAACCTATGGCAGTAATAAGGGGCAAGGCCCCTACTATTCATTATAAATAGTCTGGAAGAGGAGCAATCTTCCTCTTTTCCAGTTTTTGAACCAGGCTGGGATGAGTATCATCATTATACACTAGTGCCATTTTCTGTGAATTATCTGTTCCCTCTGTCTTTTTTCCATATGCTGCTCCCTCCCCCTCCCTCCATCTCCAGAAACTCCTACCCCTGTGTCCTTGCACCCTGTTGCCCCTTTTTCCGGCTGCTGCTTCCCCCCCCACCTCTCCTCCCTCCCTCTTCATGTGCAGCCTCTTTTCCCCCCTGTGTCCTTGCACACTAGGCCTTAGCAGGCAGGCTTTTCTTCCTTGCCTCCAACCCTGGCATCCACCGCACCATCCCCCGGCCCGCCGCGCCGCTTAGTGAGGTAGCTAGGCCCAAACCCTGCAGTCGCGTCTTCCTGCAGGTGCAGTACACGGCCGTCAGCAGGACGCCAAGCCACGCCTGCCTCCACTCATGCACGCACCCCGGGAATCCCAGCGCTGGTGCTGTGAAGCCCCTTCACTGGCACCAGCCCACGGGGGGGCCCCACAGACCACCTGGGCACCCCCAGCAAGCAGGCTTCTTCACCACCTTAAATCCCCGGCGTCCTAGGTAACGGCCTGCCGCCCCCTCCCTCCATGCCTCTCAATGAGGTAGCTAGGCCCTCACCCTTCAATCGTGGCTTCCTGCAGGTGCAGTACACGGCTGTCAGCAGGACGCCAAGCTGTGCCTGCCTCCACCCCTGCACGCACCCTGGGAATACCGGCGCTGGTACTGTTGAAGCCCCTTCACTGGCGCCGGCCCACGGGGGGGTTCCACAGTCCCCCCACCGGCCTGTGTATCTCCCCCAGCTTCAGATCCCCCCGGGCTCCATCCCGCAGTCTGGCCCCACCCACGAAACTCCGGTGGCCATTTTGGCCTCTGGCTGCAGCAGAGACTGCCATGATGGCCTCTGCCATTCAGCCACCATCCCCCACCGCATTAAACCAGCCCACCCAGTGCCTTCACTACACTACAGTTTTGACCCCCGGCCAGCCCTAAAGCACTGGTGCAATGTCAATGCGCCATCAAGCAGCCGCTACCGGCCCCCACTCATAGTTGCACACTGGTTGCCCCCCTTTTTTTCTGCAGAAACCGCCAGCATCAGCCCCCCTCTTTTTTTATTTTTTTACAGCCGCCAGCATCCCAGAGCAGTTATATACGGTACACTCCCCACTATGGTCCCGCTACCACCGATCCACCATCCTGATCAGCTGAAAGATGTCATGCACATGCTTCCAACTCACGTGTTATATTTCAAGTCCTCTGGTTGCCGTCTCAGAGTCTTCCAAGGTTCCACAGGAAGTGTCTTCGGCTGTCCAGGATGTTCAGAAGGCGACTGAAGTCGTGGTGGGCACACCGAGGGACAAGCGTTAGCGGGCAGTCGGTCAGGGCTGGGCCTTCATCCACTGGATAACGTGAGCATGTTGTTGTCTTTTTGTGCAGCGTTTTACTTTACTTTGCTGTGTATAGCGATTCTTCCAGATACACAGTAGGCCCTGTCAGTTTAAGGGGTGTTTGCGCAAACGCTTAAGGGTAAGCATGAAAGCCAAAAGAGATCTAATTCTATATTAGCACCTAGGGTCCTGGTTGCAGCGGGGGATGGGGTCCATTGTGCAAACGCAGATCTACCTAGGTGATATGGGGTTAAAGTTATGGCAGCCCTGACAGTGTGGAATTTGTTATACTCTCATGTATTCTGGTTTCAGGAAGCAGCTTAGGTAAAGCAAGTTGGTGGGCATGTTTGCCAGTACGGCGGATGCTAAATGTATTACTGCATCACAGTACCGAAGCCCAGCAAGGTCCTATCTATGTGGAGTTTGCATGTTCTCTCTGTGTTTGTTCGCATTTTGGGGTCGGTTACCGGCAGTCATCCCTGATTTGGTTAGCTGGCTTGTTCGTATTCGCAGTTTCATTTCGTGATCCAACAACTTGGAGTGTTTTGGTTGAAGGTTACTCGGCAGTCCTACATAATTTTGGGTTTTCACGATGGCCTGGATGCAGTGCTGTCCAGCTGGTCCAAGTACCTCCAGTGCTGGGCGCGATGAAGGCTATGCGTTCATTAATGCCCAGTGCAACAGAAAGTCGAGCGTAGGTGCATTCAAATTCTGCATGCTATGTGGTGACGGGCATCGGACAGAATATAGCCTCATTGGTGGTACAGTAGCGGGTCAAGGGGATATCAGAACGAATAGCGAGGAGGTATTACATAGCGTTTGGGTTTTCGTTCGCTTTTAACGCACAATATATATGTCGAATTCCCGACGGAACCGTCAGCCCATACGCAATAACCCAGGATTCGCTAGGAGTAGTTTGGTAGCAGAGGTTACATTGGGGCACATGTGTGGCCCTTTATTGTCTTGCACTTCACCGTTGGGGTTTGTACCTAGGAGGGTGATGAGCAAGTTTAGATTTATTCTGCAGCTTTTCTACCCGGAACGGTGATCCGTCAAGGACGCATTAGATTCGGCAGTTTGCCACGAAGTATATCAATCCTTCAAGCAAGGCACTGTTTAACGCCGTTTTCTCTCTGTATTTTTTCTGTGTTCGAGAATTTTGAGTAGCTGGAAATTATTCCGTAGATAAGTTCTTTCCAGTGGTTCGTTCTGTTTACTATTCTTTGTCGATTGTGGCAGCTCATTTTTAGCAATGGTGCGGGCAAGCACGTGCACGTCAGGGCAGACCAATTCTTAGGTTGCTCTATCGGTAGTGGGGGCACCCGGTGGTTTTTTAGCTTGCAAGAATTATTTTTCTTTACAGGCGTTTTGTATCGGTTCTAGGCTTACCGGTTTCTCACAACGAAACTGAAGTCTCTGTTTACACATTCGTCCTATCTGAGTATAGATATCGACAATTTGCTAGGTATTTGCCGATTAGCTTTGGTTTAAAGTTGGTGAATTGGGGAATTATTGTGGAAGCGTCTCTAAAGCAATTGCAATTTTTTTTTAGGATACGAATGTTGATTGTAGAGTAATACCCATGGGCAGGAAATTGGCGTCGTTTGCATCGCTCCATAGCCAGTGGTTAAAATTTCGCCATTTTCGCTTGTCTCAGGACTTGTGGGAAGTTCTGCACGTTTGGTGGGTTATGTTTCGGGAGTTCACTGGAGTTAGAATTGACTACCTGCTCAAGTGGACAATGACAGGTTTTATTTGTTTAAGGGTGCGTCTAGCTCCGTATTTTACTGGGAGTTATCAGTGGGGACAGTGCGTGAGAAGTTGGCAGGAATCATGGATGCGGTAAGATATGCTATTTTTCAGAGTTTTTTACAATCACGTTTGTAGCCAAAAAATCCGGGCTACCAGACTTGGGAGCAATAGTATTAGGTTATGCAGCGATATTTTAGGTAGCTCATGCTATCAATATTTTCAGGGCTGAGTTCCTTCCGGCTTTGCGTTTTTTGGTTTGGCGTTTTATCACCTCTGTGTGTTTGCACACGAGCATATATGTTTAGGGCACATCACTTTCCGGGAGTGGAATACGGGGCAGCAGATGTGCTTGCCTCGTTGCCCATGGATTGGGTTTCGGGGGCTGGCTTCCCCCCTTTTTGCTGAGATACACGGCTTACTCTGGTCCTGTTAATATCGGCTGGTTGTAGCACCGGAAGTTAAGTAGTTTGCTTTGACGTCCTTGGCTCCGCGTACGCTGTAGATTTAGTTGACGGCTCATTATGTTTAGCAAGGTTTCTTGGCTTATGAGGGTAAAGGAGGTTTGCCATTCCAGGCATACCTGTTAGAATTGTTTGGAAATGGCACGAGCTAAGTCATTGCGGTGCGTTCATGTTGGCAGCTTGGTATAGCGTTTTCATATTTCCAAAGTTTCCTGGTACGCCGGTGGCGAGCTGATGGTTTTTTATTAGATAAGATAGAGAGAGGTCAGGGGTGTAGCGCCTCGTTCTAAATGATTTTCACGAAGACTTATTGAGCTATCAATTTTAAAGGATCCGTTAGTCACATGGTCGGGTATCACATTGGTTTATTAAGAGGCACAACTCTTTAATTTGGCATTGTGGTTAGCTTATTTAGGGATCATTATAATTGGCAGGTTGTTTCTCAAAGAAGATGACTTAGACATCAACAGTTTGTTGTTTGAGAATGAAGTTTTCAGTTTAACCTATAATTGTGTCGTATTCATGGATTGTTAAACTGTTCAGCTTGCTAAAGAGCGATGATCCTCTATCCTAACTCAAGCACACCCTTTCACCAATCCTAGTCGGCTTGGCCGTACGTTTAATGGCTTACGACTCCCAGGCACTGGCTCATCCACACCACTCAGACGACATTATCTAGGTTTTACTTCGCAAGGGTTTTTCACAACTTTTGTTGCTTAGAATTGCCGTTAGATCAGTTTAGCACACATTTTCCAGGATTGGGGTGGCAATCTGCATGGCAGCGGCAGGTGCTTCTGTTGACGCCTTAAAACATTTAGGTCAATGGTAGTCGTCAGCCTACAGATAATAGTTGCATAGTTAGCAGCGCTTCTTGCAAGTTTGTTGGGAAACCCAAGGGCTTTAAACCTAATGCCGCTAGGGAGTTTGAAGGGCTTTTCAGCTTTTGCCCTCAAAGAGATTTTGCTGATTTTCACCTTCAGATGGGTCACCCAACTATTGTTTTCCTTCCCTTGGCTAGGCTGTTTTTCTATCAATTGTATTTAGCCTATCCAGTCGTGATGAACCTTTCTTGCAGGTTTATAAGAATGCTAGCAATCGGGTGTGGGTCATAGGACATTCATGTATCTATTGGGCTAATGAGCATCCTTTAACATTTCAGACCCCGCATTTATTAGGTACTAATAAGATTCAGTGGTTCGGTTTTAGGGGCAAGCTCTGAGGTAGCCTTTATTAGACGTTTATGGACAGCAAAAGCCAGTTTTGGGACACCGATTTGGGGTACATTTGGGGGCAAGGACCGGGTACTGTCAATTGCATTGCAGTTCTACTTGCTATCAGGAAGGACCTGCAAACAGTATACTAGAGTTGGCCAGCAGTAGGGTAGGCTGGCAGTAATATATATTGAGTCCGGTCACTAACGGACAGATGGTTATATTGGCACCTTCAATTGCCTTACAAGGAGTGGAGTTTTTTATAGGCCCAATGGGATATACCTACGGTCGCAAGTCTACAGTCTTGCATTAGTAACATTGCTATCTTCCTTGAGGGGCGATTATTTCCTGATGGGTGGGAGGCACAGCTCTTTGAGCAGACCTTTGACGGTAAGCAGTGCTCCTGGGTGGCCTATAATAGTGTAAAAGTGCCTGGGTAGCATTTGCCTTTTGATAGCGGCGAGTGGTCATTTACCTTAGGGGGGACTGGGCCATCATCTTAGGGAGGGGCCAATGCTATGCCAATTAAAAGTGAATGGTTCTACCTCAGGCCAGTTTGCGCCTTTTTATTTAGTTAGTCACATATAATTGTTGGGCTGTGGACTTGGAGCACTGCTTTTACTGCCACCATCTTTCTAATTACAAATTGATCAATACATTTCGACTGTGGTCTTCTTTTAATTCCACATAGGTGTCCGTGTGGTTATTTCTAGTTAGTAGTTAAGTGAGTGAGTTAGCATAATGTAAGATCAAACAATGGATGACTTATGTTTGTTGACACAATCCTTTCAATAGATTGTTTCAGCAGATACAGATCTGCTTCAAATTGCACAGGTATGTAGGCATTCAAAGGGTGTTGAATATGCGTCAAGGTCTCCAGTAGGATTGTGTCAACAGTCTTTTCTGGAGTGTGATTGTCAGAGGATTGGACTATTGTACCCATGTTAAGTCATGCAACGTTGTAATAATATAATTTGCTTTATCCATTGTTTCTAAAATGAAAACTGCAGAGAAAATGGAGGGAGGTGTCTGAAGGGGTAAGGGTGACAGGCCAAAATTTGTCATATTACCTAAAGTAGGGGTGAGCGGGTTCGGATTTCTGAAATCCGAACCCCCCCGAGCACCCCCGATCCGAGGCCGATCTGAGTCAGGCTTGACTTTTCCCGCCTGACTCGGATCTGAAATTGAGGCAAAACGTCATAATCCCGCCTTCCGGGTCTCGCGGGTTTTGGATCCTATATAAGGTACCCGCGTCGGCGCCATTTTCTCACTCGGCTGTGGACAGTGAAGAGGGAGGGTGGGAGTTAGGGCTGGCTGGGCTGTGTAGTGTAGTGTAGTGTAGTGCAGAATAGTGTTGTGCTGTGCTGCGCTGTGCTGCTGTTGTCCATAGGGGCTGTGTCCACTACTTCAAAGTCCATAGGGGCTGGCTGTGTTGTGCTGTGCTGCTGTTGTTAATAGGGGCTGTGTCCACTACTTCAAAGTCCATAGGGGCTGGCTGGACTGTGTTGTGCAGTCAGTTGTCCATAGGGGCTGTGTCCACTCCAAAGTCCTGTGCAGTGTCCCAGTCCTAAAGGGGTGCTGTAGTGTTGTCCAGGGGGTGCTCTGTCCATCAGGGGTGCTCCCCCCAAGTGCTAAAAAAAATAATATTTTTTCTGTGTTTGTGAATTGTGTGCGCAGTAGCCGCACGTGCATCAACAAAGTAGTGCCAAGCGTGCGCCTGTGTCATAAGTAAAGGGCCGGCTGGCTTGACCGTTAAAGGGTGCTGTAACCCCCAAAGTACACTCCAAACCAAATAAAAAAATATTTTCTGTGTTTGTGAATTGTGTGCGCAGTAGCCGCACGTGCATCAACAAAGTAGTGCCAAGCGTGCGCCTGTGTCATAAGTAAAGGGTCGGCTGGCTTGACCGTTAAAGGGTGCTGTAACCCCCAAAGTACACTCCAGTCCAAACCAAATAAAAAAATATTTTCTGTGTTTGTGAATTGTGTGCGCAGTAGCCGCACGTGCATCAACAAAGTAGTGCCAAGCGTGCGCCTGTGTCATAAGTAAAGGGCCGGCTAGCTTGACCGTTAAAGGGTGCTGTAACCCTCAAAGTATACTCCAATCCAAATAAAAAAATATTTTCTGTGTTTGTGAATTGTGTGCGCAGTAGCCGCACGTACATCAACAAAGTAGTGCCAAGCGTGCGCCTGTGTCATAAGTAAAGGGCCGGCTGGCTTGACCGTTAAAGGGTCTGTAACCCCCAAAGTACACTCCAAACCAAATAAAAAAATATTTTCTGTGTTTGTGAATTGTGTGCGCAGTAGCCGCACGTGCATCAACAAAGTAGTGCCAAGCGTGCGCCTGTGTCCCATAAGTAAAGGGCCGGCTGGCTTGACCGTTAAAGGGTGCTGTAACCCCCAAAGTACACTCCAGTCAAAACCAAATAAAAAAATATTTTCTGTGTTTGTGAATTGTGTGCGCAGTAGCCGCACGTGCATCAACAAAGTAGTGCCAAGCGTGCGCCTGTGTCCCATAAGTAAAGGGCCGGCTGGCTTGACCGTTAAAGGGTGCTGTAACCCCCAAAGTACACTCCAAGCCAAATAAAAAAAATTTTCTGTGTTTGTGAATTGTGTGCGCATTAGCCACACGTGCATCAACAAAGGAGCAGCGCCAAGCGTGCGCCTGTGTCCCATAAGTAAAGAGCCGGCTGGCTCATTTCTTAAAGGGTGGTGTAACCCACAAAGTGCACTACTCTCCAGCAAAAATAAAAAAATATTTTCTGTGTTTGTGTGCGCCTTAGCCGCACGTATATATCAAATCGATATAACATAAATGGAGGACCAAACTTTCTCCGATAAAAATAAAATAGAGAAAGATCAAGAACCACTTCCTCCTAGTGCTGAAGCTGCTGCCACTAGTCATGACATAGACGATAACATGCCATCAACGTCGTCTGCCAAGGCCGATGCCCAATGTCATAGTAGAGGGCACATACAATCCCAAATGGCAAAGTTCAGGAAAATGACCTTGAAAAAAACATTTAAATCATCTGAAGAGAAATGTAAACATGCCAATATGCCATTTACGACACGGAGTGGCAAGGAATGGCTAAGGTCTTTCCCTATGTTCATGACTAGTGGTTCAGCTTCACATGACGATGGAAGCCCTCCTCCCACTAAAAAAATCAAAAGAGTTAAACTGGCAAAAGCACAGCGAAGAACTGTGCGTTCTAAGAAGATATCACAAATCCCCAAGGAGAGTCCAATTGTGGTGGTGGTTGTGATGCCTGACCTTCCCAGCACTGGACGGGAAGAGGTGGCTCTTTCCACCATTTGCACGCCCCCTGCAAGTGCTGAAAGGAGCACCCACAGTCCACTTGCTGATATGCAAATTGAAGATGTCACTGTTGAAGTACAATAGAATGAGGATACTGGTGTAGCTGGCCCTGAGGAGGAAGTTGGCGAGGAGGATTCTGATGGTGATGTGGTTTGTTTAAATCAGGCTCCGGGGGAGACAGTTGTTGTCCGTGGGACGAAAAATCCCATCACGGTCATGCCTGGGCAGAAGACCAAACATTCCACCTCTTTGGTCTGGCAATATTTCTATCCAAATCCGGACAACAACTGTCTTGCCATATATACCATATGTAAAGGTGAAATAAGTAGGGGTAGGGACGTTAACCACCTAGGAACATCCTCCCTTATACGGCACCTGCAGCGCGTTCATAAAAAATTACTGTCAAGTTCAGAAACTTTGGCTAAGACCGTAAGCAGTCCAGGGACACCTAAATCCTGTTGTCCTGTTGTATCCAAGCGCCTGCAAAAGACACCGTCAACTCCCTCCTCGTCAATTTCCTCCTTAGTCAGGATCGGAAGTAGTCCTGCAGGCCATGTCACTGGCATGACTGACTCTCCTATCCGGGATTCCTCCGGAGGATCCTGCATTGCTACGCCTCCTGCTGCCGCTGCTGCTGTTGCTGCTGCTGGGAGTCGTTCATCATCCCAGAGAGGTAGTAGGAACACCACTACTTTTACTAAACAATTGACCCTCCAACAGTCCTTAGCAAGGAGGATGAAGTACGACAGCAGTCATCCTGAAGCAAAATGTATAACTGAGGCCTTGACTGCTATGTTGGTGTTAGACGTGCGTCCGGTATCCACCATTAGTGCAGTGGGATTTAGACAATTGATGGAGGTAGTGTGTCCCCGGTTCCAAATCCCGTCTAGATTCCACTTCACTAGGCAGGCGATACCGAGACTGTACAGAAACGTCAGAAAAAGTGTCCTCAGTGTCCTGAAAAATGCGGTTGTACCCAATGTCCACTTAACCACGGACATGTGGACAAGTGGAACAGGGCAGACTAAGGACTATATGACTGTGACAGCCCACTGGGTAGATGTATCACCTTACGCAGCAACAGCAGCAGCGTCACCAGTAGCAGCATCTCAGAAACACCAGCTCGTTCCAAGGCAGGCTACGCTGTGTATCACCGATTTCAGTAAGAGGCACACCGCCGACAACCTCTTAGAGAAACTGAGGGAAATCATCGCCCAGTTGCTAACCCCACTTAGACTCTCCTGGGGATTTGTGATATCTGACAACGCCACCAATATTGTGCGGGCATTACATCTGGGAAAATTCCAGCACCTCCCATGTTTTGCTCACACAATAAACTTGGTGGTGCAGAATTTTCTGAAAAGCGACAGGGGCGTGCAGGAGACGCTTTGGGTGGCCCGAAAAATTTCTGGCCACTTTCGCCATTCAGCGACTGCGTGCCGAAGACTGGAGCGCCAGCAAACACTCTTGAACCTGCCCCGCCATCACCTGAAGCAAGAGGTTGTGACGCGGTGGAACTCAACCCTCTATATGCTTCAGAGGATGGAGGAGCAGCAAAAGGCCATTCAAGCCTATACATCCACCTATGACATAGGCAAAGGAGGGGGTATGCACCTGACTCAAGCGCAGTGGAGAATGATTTCCGTGTTGTGCAAGGTTCTCCAGCCCTTCGAACTTGCCACACGTGAAGTCAGTTCAGACACTGCCAGCTTGAGTCAGGTCATTCCCCTCATCAGGCTTTTGCAGAAGCAGCTGGAGAAAGTGAAGGAGGAGCTAAGACGGAGCGATTCCGCTCGGCATGTGGGACTTGTGGATGAAGCCCTTCATTCGCTTTGCCAGGATTCCAGGGTGGTCAATCTGTTGAAATCAGACCACTACATTTTGGCCACCGTGCTCGATCCTAGGTTTAAAGCATATGTGGTGTCTCTCTTTCTGGCCGACACAAGCCTGCAGAGGTGCAAAGACCTGCTGGTGAACACACTGCCAGCTGAAGCGGAACGTGACACGTCAACAGCTCCTTCTTCATTTTCCCCCACAAATGGGGCTGCCAGGAAAAAACTTAGCTATCCTAAGCAACCCGCTGGCGGTGATGCAGGGCATGCAGGACCAAGTTTGGACATCTGGTCCGGACTGAAGGACCTGGAAACAATTTCTGACATGTCTACTGTCACTACATAGTGATACTGTCACCATTGACAGAATGGTGGAGGATTACATCGGTGACAGCATCCAAGTAGGCATGTCAGACAGTCCATACCTGTGCTGGCAGGAAAAAGAGGGAATTTGGAGGCCCCTGTACAAACTGGCTCTATTTTACCTGAGTTGCCCCCCCTCCAGTGTGTACTCCGAAAGAGTGTTTAGTGCAGCCGGGAACCTTGTCAGCGAAAGGCGTAGGAGGCTGCTTCCACAAAATGTGGAGAAGATGATGTTCATCAAAATTAATTATCAACTCTTCCAGGGAGACCAGCCTCCAGAACGTACAGAGGGACCTGTGGTGGTGGATTCCAGTGGGGACGAGTTAATACTCTGTGAGGATGAGGATGTACACAACACTGAAGAGGGTGAGGAATCGGTGGATGAGGAGGATGAGGATGACATCTTTCCTCCGTAGAGCCAGTTTGTGCAGGGACAGATTAATTGCCAGCTTGTTTTGTGGGGGCCCAAACGAACCAATCATTTCAGCCACAGTCGTGTGGCAGACCCTGGCGCTGAAATGATTGCTTTGTTAAAGTGTGCATGTCCTGTTTATACAACATAAGGGTGGGTGGGAGGGCCCAAGGACAATTCCATCTTGCACCTCTTTTTTTTCTTTGCATTATGTACAGTTTGGGGCCTAGTTTTTCAAACTGCCATCCTGTCTGCCACTGCAGTGTCACTCCTAGATGGGTCACGTGTTTGTGCCGCCCACTCGTGTCGCTTAGCATAGTCAACCAGCTACCTCGGTGCAACCTTTTGGACATAAAAACACTATTGTGAGGTGTTCAGAATAGACTGGAAATTAGTGGAAATTAAGGTTATTGAGGTTAATAATAGCATAGGAGCAGAAAAACCAACACATTCTGTGATTTTAGCTGTTTTTATGCTTTTTTAAAAAAAAATACAGAGCCAAAACACGGAAGGGTGGTTTTGGCAAAACCAATCCAGATCCAAAACACGAAGAAAGATCCAGATCCAAAACCAAAACACAAAACACGAAAAGGGGCCGGTGCACACCCCTAACCTAAAGATGTTATTCAGACACTGGCCCTGATTCAGAGCCGGACGCTCTGACAGAGCGCTCGCTCTGAATCAGGGCCATTCTTCTTGATTTTCAGAGCGGCCTCCTGGCCGCTCGCATAGCTGTGGGTGGCCACCCACAGCTATAGCGAGCGGCCAGGAAGATGGTCGCGATGGTCAAGACCATCGTGACCATCGGGCTTGCGACGAGACCCTTGTGGTAGGGTCTCGTTGCCGCAAGCCCTAGAGTGCTTTCGGCTCTAACAGAGCCGAAAGCACTCCAACTGACATCACTTGTGATGTCAGTGCGGCTGGCCCCAGACGGTAGGCGTTCCTATGGGAACGCCTCTGTCTGGCAGCCACGCCCCCGGCCCGCCCACCAAAGGTGGCCCAGTGCATGCGCACTGGGCCACCATCGACCCGCTTGCGAGTGGACCTGAATCAGGCCCACTTTTCAAAAGATATTGCTGTACAGGACCTTTTTGGAAGATGTAATCCAAAGACAATGGGCCTGATTCAGAGCCGGACGCTCTGACCAGAGCGCTCGCTCTGAATCAGGGCCCTCCTCCATGAAAATGGAGCGGCCTCCTGGCCGCTCATATAGCTGTGGGTGACCACCCACAGCATATGCGAGCGGCCAAAAAGATGGTCGCGATGGTCTTGACCATCGCGACCATCGGACTTCCGACGGAGACCCTGCGGTAGGGTCTCCCTGCCACAAGCCCTGGAGTGATTTTGGCTCTATCAGAGCCAAAATCACTCCCACTGACATCACTAGTGATGTCAGTGGGGCCGGCTTCAGACGGTAGGCATTCCCATGGGAACGCCTCCGTCTGGCAGGCACGCCCCCGACACGCCCACCAAAGGGGGCGTGCTGTCAATCAACATCGACAACACGCCCCCTTTGGTGCAAGACCCGGAGCGATGGAAAGCCCGTCGCTCCCCGGGTCTCGCGCATGCGCACGACGGAGCTCCCTCCGTCGTGCGCATGCGCAGTGGGGAACATCGACCCGCTTGCGAGCCTACTGCTGCTCGCGAGCGGGTCTGAATGACCCCCAATATCAGTAGTCGTTATCCAAAGTCGCTTAAATAAAGCAGGAACTACTTTGAGAGTATTTATGTAAGACAATATGTCATAAAAAAAGGCTGCCAATAGCCAGGCACCCTTTATATAGGGCTGTGACCTACGATGTGACATCACAATGCATGCAGGCAGCAGCTAGAGATGGTAGGTTAATTGGCTTCTGGAAAAAAATTAACCCTAGTGTTAGTGTGGTAGTGACACACACATTCTGTGGAAAGTCTACTGGGGCAGAAACTGGTAAGAATGAGTATTCTGTGTAATATGCTGTGTAATGTGTGTGTACCATATAAATAGCTGTTGAAAATAAATGTATATATTATTTTATATGTTCATTTATTCCAGTCCTTGTGCTATACACAACCATACCAGTACAGTATAATGACTCTTGCTGCAATATCTACCTACTGTATAGTAGGGACCCTTTTAGGCTCAGGCAGTAGGCAGGATCTAGGTTTGCGCCAGTAAATATAAGTGAAGGGTGATAAATAGAAATAAAATATAACAGTGAAATGATATATGAGAAGAGTAATAAAGTGCAACATTTGTAAATAGCTAGTAAATAAACAGCATTGGTTGCTTGGCTCATTAATTGCACCTCTGTAGCTAAATAAAGGAATGGGCAATATACAGTATATAAAATATTAGATACTAGCTGGGATACTCGGCATTGCACAGGTTGAAGACTGGACCCTGAAGTACACTTGCAGCCTTTATTTGTTTACATTGTCCTCGCATATATATAACCCTATCCCATTGATCCTGAAAAGGACACCACTGTTTGCTAACATGCATGCAAACTGTGGCATAACTACTGTGGGTGAAAGGGGTGCGGCCGTCCTAGTGCCCAAGCTGCCGCTGAGGCCCAGCTAATTGCAGCTGGCGCACCTGCAGGCAGCAGCAGACATGGACAGACAGAGCCGGCACAATTTGAATTTGGCGCTGGTCACAAGTCAAGTGGAGCTCGCGGACCATCAGCTAATTAGGAGCTGCCACTGCTGACTGGATGCTGGACCCCCAACTCTGATTGCCTCGCGACATTGGTGCTGTCTCTCCATGTCTGCCTGCCGTTGCACCAACTGTAATCAGCTGGCGGGCCGGCAGCAAATCAACACCGCTGCCACCCGGACCCCCCTCGGCGGCCCTGACTGAACTAGCCCACCTTGTGTGCCTGTCTGGCTGTGCATAAAGGACACACAGAAAGACATTCTTTCTCGCTTATTACTGTATATAGATGAGAGGTAGTGAGATATGAGAGATAGATGCAGTGAGCAAAGTTAGAAAAAGAAGTATGACTGGCACAAAGTGGACAGGAGTTTATGGGGGGTTTCACTGAGGTGCTAGAAATAATATATTAAAATACAACTAATGATAATAAAGTTATAACAATGGTAAATAAAACCAATATTATATTAAATAGATATAACAGGAATGCCCAGATGACAAATCAAGAGAGTGGTTATAATAACTGAAGTGACTATTATTAATAACAATAGGGGTATAATTACAGTGGTTGGAGAAAAGCAAAAGGAGGCATGAAAGTGTCATGATTTCCCAATAATAAACTTTTACTTTAATTTTTTTCACCTCTTTTATATTTAATAATTTGGTGTGACCCAGTGACCTCCCAACCCTCCTCCTTTCACTTATGTGCTCCCAGTTCTTTAAGAAAAACAGTGATCAGTTCTGTTTCAGTGCCAGTGGTAGTGGCAAGCTCCTACTAATGCTTCTTGTTGCGTTCTTCTTGGGAGATGAGATGTCTCATCTCCCAGTCCAGTGTCACTAACGTGCCAATAGAGGAGGTGAGGGAGGCGTAGACAGCCCAGCCGGATGCACTTGTCGCATATTAATAAGCAGCAGATGCCCGGAACTTTTTCTCTATTGAGAGAATCTGACAGAAGGCAGGGCCAGCGGGTGTGCTGCCCACTGGGCATCGCTCCAGCTATCCTGCCCTCCCTAGAAGACTGCAGTGCAATGAGGCTGGATGCGTGTGGAGTCCATCCAATACTGGTGGCCTGCCCCCCAGCCAACCGGCCAGCCCCAAACACTTCAAAGTGTGCTGGCTTATGGGGCAACCTGCCCCCTGGCCCAACCCGCCCCTGGCTGTAGCTTAGATCAGCTATGGGCCCAGATGCATTGCACGAGCATTCTGGGGAGAATAGAAAAGCCGGGGCTCAAGAGATGGCAGTGTTACTGAGTGCAGGGAGAGGCCCGGGTCCCAGAAGCAGCCTGGGCCCCAGAGCAGCCCAAATCTTTGCACCTACTGTAGCTACGTCCTTGCCTGTGAGTGGCAAGTGGTCTGCCAAAGATTGGAATAGTATGTATGCTGACACAATCCTTTTAGTAGATTATTTCAGCAGATGCATATCTGAGATCTGTGGCAAAATTGGAGAGGAGTGTACGCAGATATCGGGTGATGAATCTGCATCCAGGTCTCCAGTAGGATTGTGCCAACAATCTTGGCTGGAGTTGGATCACCAGAGGATTGGACTAGTGTACCCATATTAAGTCAAGCATCGTCATATCATATGAATAATTTGCTTTATCCATTGTTTATACATCATACTGATCTATCTAGTACCAAGTCCATACTGCTCAGTTTTACACACTCTCTGTTTATGTATAGTCTGCCAATGTTATTCTTTTATGTCATTTTATATTAATTTTATATTTAAATAATCCTCCACCATTCTTTGGATGGTGACCGTAACAGATGGAGTTGCAGTAGAGGTGTTACTAATTTAGACAATTCTTTTACACCCAACCAGATGTCAAAATGTTGTGTTGATTCATCTGCATCAGCAGTGGGTTTCTTGGGTAAGCTTAGTTTTTCCTCGCAACAGCAAGGAGGAGATGTCATTGTGTCACATGCTGCTTAAGCTGACAATTTGCTCACCAGGAGCTCTTTGCATCTCTTAAAATCTGTGGGACTGATTTATTACGGATCACTATTGCGATCACAGCTGCGATTATGCACGCAGACCTGCTGTGAAAATATGCTAATGTTTGCAATCACAAAGCCATTATAGTGACACCCACTACCACTATCTGACTTCGCATTACTGCGTATATATCGGTAACATCGAGTAACATCGGCCCCTCATGCACAATTACAGCAGGCCTGACCTGTCTCAGAAATTTCAACTCTCATCACACGCAGTGAGTACTAAATCTGCGTAATTTATGCACGCTAATTTATGCACGCCCAAGAAACAGTGTCAAACAGACTGGCATGCCTGCATTTCTCCGACCACTCCCACGTCACCACCCCCAAACGCTGACGTACAACCACTCACTCTGCAATGACTTTATTTCTGTGTGCATGATCGCAGAATAATCGCAATGCTATCTCATGCACGCGCATTGTGATGCATATGCATGCGCAGTACGCACCATCGACTGATCTGCATATGATTAGGATCAAACACAGTTGCCAAAATGTATTGATCCGATTTCAGGATGGTGACAACACTTAGGCCCTGAGTCAGACCTGGACGTAAGTGGCCGTTCGCACGTTCGGCGTACGTGCCGAAAAATGTAAATTCAAGCGCTGGCTCGTAATTTCGTACGCAGCTAATCTTCCGCCCCATAGTCTCCCAACCCCACCTCTAGCTAACGAGCGAGCCAAATTGCGACCGTACATCTCCAATTTTGCATGCAGGGAACGCTCGCACAAGTACAAACCGGAAGTGGGCCTGTCAGATTTCGATTACCTGCTCGTTCATTCTGCATACCTACTTCAATCGTATCATGCCAATCAATATATCAATTAGCTTAATTGCTCTTCACATGTTTGCAAATCGTTTTTTTTTTCATTTTCAATAAACTTTACTCTTGTCCGTGTTTTTTTTTTCTCGCAGAATACTTACGGTTTAAACAATGGTTTACTTTATCCAAAATACATGTTTTATCCAATTATCCTATTGTTTTCCATGTTTTGTCTTACGCATATTTTACTTGTTTCATTTCTTTATTTAAATGAGCTAACGCATGTCACTGCATTAAGCCTATCATAACTCACATTAGATTTTTTAGCCTGTAGAACACATGACTCATACACTAACCAATAGAATGGTTCCTGTTAATTTTCCAACTACATTAGCCAATCAAAATTATTATCTGGTCTTTATTAAAACTGATTTTATAAAAATACACCATTGCCATTATGAGAGCCTCTGCGTTCACCAGGCGGGAGCTTCTGGTACTTACGGAGGTTATGGACCGGCGGATAACCAGCCAGCCTCCCCCCATCAGCAATAGAGAGAAGCGTTCCGCCTATGCGGAGGTTCGCCGCCGCCTGCGCTCCTTCGGCTCATGCCGACAGATCGGCCAGCTCGAGCGCAGGTGGTCCGATCTGCAACGCTGCACGCCACGCTTGCTGGCATGTTTTAGACAGCGTATAGCTGAAAGTAAGTCTATTTTTTTTTGGTTTCCTGATTTTTTTTGCGGCCCTATCTGCGTGTGCATGTTTTCATTCTTGCCCTGTTTCTTTATTTAGTACATATCTGCGTGTGCATGTTTTCATTCTTGGCCTGTTTCTTTATTTAGTACATATCTGCGTGTGCATGTTTTCATTCTTGGCCTGTTTCTTTCTTTAGTGCATATCTGCGTGTGCATGTTTTCCGGTTCGCATTTTTTTTTTTTTAGGATTTTCTAAAGGAAAAAAATTAAACACAAGTTAAATTGTTATCCATCATTTAGGGGCAGAGCGCAGACTACGCCGTCATCGCCAGTGACGACGTCGGCCTCGTCCCCTATCCCCAACTCCCAGCCAATCCTCCTCTCATCAAACCTTCCCATAATTCACCCTCCACCCCAGCCTGGCCAGACCCGGACGCCCCTCCCTCTCGGATAATTCCCATCCCTCAAAATTCCACCTCCCCTCAACCCCCCTCTCTCTTTTCATCACCCTCCCCTCCACCCACCCCTCTCTTTTACACCCCCTCACCACCTTCCGAAATAACCCCTCCTACATCCAACCTGCATTGGCCTACCTCCGAGGAGGACGATGGTGGGGCTACAGGTCCAGGCGTCATTGTGAACGGTATGTTTCCCTTTTAAACTATGGTTTTTTTTTTAATTTTTGGATTTTTGGGGATGTTATCCTTTGCCTGTGCATTTTTCATTTTTTAGGTATTTCTAATGTTTGTTATATATATCTTTGTTTAAAAATGTCTATGATGTTTTCTCCTTACACATATCACACATGTCCAAAAACTCATACTTGTATCTCTTGTTTACGGTACCAACAAATGTAGTTTTTGGGCGTACTTCTCCATTTTTTTTAATTTTATTTTTATGAGTCATTTTTTAAAATTTACTTTGGCAAAGAATTGTGGTTTTGATTTGTCATTTTTAATAAAATTGTCACTTTTCGTAAAGTCCAATTTGCTTTTGAAGTTGTTTGGAACCAAAAATTAAGGTTTCATTTTATTAAGCACCACAATTTTTTAACCCACAGAGGACCAGAGGCGGCTGACCGAGTTAGCAGCTTGTGTGAAGAGGCTGAGGGGCCATGTTATAGGCCTGCTGGTGGTCCTAGATCAGATGTCGGGTATCCTGCGCCACTCATTTTTTATTTTTACCCAGAATTTTTCATGTTTTAATAAAAATAAATACATTTTGGTTTAAAGTCTCATTCCTTCTCTGTAAATATTAGATTGTTTAACCTTACATAAGTCGACTATTGCAGCAAGTTTTTTAAAGTAATGTAACTTAGATTGTAGAAAGCTGAATTATGTAAGCTGGCACATTAAACACCTAACAATACCAATAGGTTTGTAGAATTACCAGCATTTGTTGTTAAAATTATTTGGTGGGTAAGGTAAATATTAAATGAAACCTGCTTAGGCCGAGATTAGAAAACATACTGATTCACCATAATACCTTTTGGTGTTTGTTTTTAGCCACAAAGCATGGTAAAATACTGAACAATTTTATTCATTACAGGATCAGCCATTAAGCAAGTTTTCCTTTTTTGAACCAGGTTACACTTGCATGTAATTTAGAAATGAAATGTTTGTTTAAACTTAACAAACAATTTATTATTCACAAATAAGAAACACAAAGTGATTTTTCACAGTCAATACACACAGTGAAAACACTCTCAAAAATGCAACCTACACTCAAAAAATAAAATTAAAACAACAATCAAGAACTGTTTTACGAAGTAGCATGCCAACATGATTCCACAAATGAGGCGATGACAAATTTGTTCCAGAAGTTATATCCAATGTGTCCACATGAAGTCAAGTTTTAGGATCAGGTAGTAGTCATCGTTTTTCCGAAAAATATTATGGAATAAAACACAAAAAGATAAAAAAAAATGTTAAAATTTATAATTAAATTATTACATGTCTACATTGTGTCAAATAACTTCATTTGGGACAATAATCACCTAAAAAATCTGGCCACCACATCATCACGTATTGCACGCCCACATACTGACCTCTGACCAACCTCGGGGGGGCCATCCTCAGGCAAGGCATCCTCTGGCTGCATTGGGATACCACTCCTTATGGCGATGTTGTGAAATATCCCACACAGGACCACAATTTTCGAAACCATATCCGGCAAATACATGAGCTCGCCACCAGAGCGGTGGAGGCATCTGAATTGGCCTTTTAAAAGGCCGATACAGTGCTCCACCACTTGCCTGGTGGCTGTAAGTGTGGAATTAAAATCACTTTGTGGGCCTGGTGTGGGAGCCAAATAAGGAGTGAGCAGCCAGGGCGTGCAAGGGTAGCCACTGTCTCCTGTGAAAAATAAGTTAAAAAATCAGGATCACTGTGTATCAAGCTTTGCATTGGTATCTAATAAAGGTCTCCACTTACCCAGAAGCCACGCATCACCAGCTTGTAGGTTGTTTAATTTATGCCAAATCCCTGATTGCCGGATGACAAATGAGTCATGTGCACTTCCGGGTAATTTTGCATTCAGGGACAGGATCTGGAGGGAGGCATCACATACCACCATTACATTCAGTGAGTGATAGTGTTTTCGCCACCTCGACTTGAGTCGCAAAAAGCCATAAATAGTGTTTAGTTTCCCGCTCAAATTAAGGACGGATCATAGGAACGCACAATCAATGATGCGGTCGAATAATAAGGACGCATGTATAAATACGTCACGGAAAAACACAAACGGTCTGGTGTAATTCAAGTTTTTACAAGCAAAATGGCTACAGACCAGCCAAACAATGGCCAAGAGGCGGCCGGTAAGTATTTCTCTCTTTTCTATTCAAGGATTATTTAGAACCAGAATATAGTGAAAGATTGACATCTAAATTTTAATTAATTTAATGTAAATAGGTGTTGAGGATGACAAGGAAGAGGCAGCTGGGCCCAGTATTCCGGCCAAAGCTGGCAAAAAGAAAAGGCAGCCACAATTCACAAGAAAGGAGAATGAGGTTTTGATTCAGAAGTGTGTGGACATCCTGCCACAGGCAGACAGGAATATGGGTGTAAGCCAGAAGTGGAGAATGTGGGAGGAGATAGCCAGTGCTGTCAATAGGGTGGGTGAGGTGGTCCGTCTAGCCCGGGATGTCAAACGCCGGTAAGTTAAAAAAAGATTTAAAGAAAAAGTGGATACAGGGCCAAATAATGTAGGAATAATGCCAACTTTTTCACCCACAGATGGCAAGACTTCAAATATTGGCTGAAGCAAAAACTGGCTGACAGGGCTAGGCATGCAAGGGGACAGGTGGGGGTCCCACCCCTGTGTCATTGGAGCTGACTGATTTGGAAGAGCTGGCACAGTGGTGTGTGCAGGATGTGGAGGTGTTTGGCGTGTCCAACATGGATACGGACTTTCCAGACTTTGCGACTCCTCATGTTGTCCCAGGTAAATGTTGTGATGTAACCAACTCTGAAATGTTTTTGTGACAATATGTAGATTCTAATGTTCCTCTTTTCTCTTTTTTCTCACAGAGACACAGGCGGATGAGTCTGCTCCAGAGGGGAGCCTTGGCCGCAGAATTTCTGCTGGCTCTGCAGGGGAGGAACCAGTACATCCGGCTGAGGACCCTGCAGAAGCCAGTCCAGGGCAATCCCCCTCGCAGGCAGTGGCACTCCTCACAGAACTCAATTTTAAATTGGATTACCATACGGAGCTTCTGCAGAGGATGGACGCCAGTCTGCTACGGGTGGCTGAGGCCCTGGAGCAAAATGCTGCGGCCAACGTGACCATTGGTCAGGCCCTGGCTGAAAATACCAGGGACAACATCAGAATAGCCAATGCCCTGGAGCAGCTCATTCGCCAGCACATGGTGGAGCCGACCTCCCTTCCTGCCGGAACATCAGGATCCTCCACCTCTGGCACAACAACAGCCATTCCTCCAAATGTGCTTAGCCCTGTGCCTAGTCCAGAGGCCACAACATCTGTCTCTGGACAGGCCAGCCAGAGGACATCCCGGACCCAGTCTGGCACCCACCCTACCCCAGCCAAATGGGGAAAAAAACGATGACAGCACTGGCTACTTTTCCCACACTCCTTCTGTGCTTGCACCATATTCCTTTAGGGCCAAAACTTCCCTCTCCTTTCTTGTGAATTGTTTTTAATGTGTTTTTTTAATTTTGCCAAAACTGGCAATATTTTTGGGATAATTCTTTCATTTATTATTGGCTAACAATGACCAAAAACTTTAATTGCCAAATGCACATGAAATATTAAAAAATGTGTTGATGAAATAAAAAAAATTACAAATGTTCTCAATTGTATTGTGACATTATTTGAAAAATGGTTTAGAGTTAATCCTGGCCCACAAGCCAAAAACGAAATCCAAAAAAAAACAACAAAGGGTTAAAAAAAAAATGGTTTCTTTAAGGAACACTTTGAAATTAAAAAAAGGATGCAAATTCGCCAGGCCAAAGGAAAATGTTAAAATACACACAAACATGATGACAATATTGTTACAATATCACAAAATGAAAAAGAAATTGAAAAGAACATTCCTAAAAATGTACGCTAATTGATTGTGTAATCCTGAAATTAGCAGCTGAGATTTTGACCTGCCAACGGTTTTGTGCTAACTAAAAAAACTCTTTTCAAAACACATTACAAGCTGGTTTTCAATTCAAAGTTGATTGTTTTTCTGACAAGCCGTGATAAATCGATGAAACATCGAGGAGGCCCGGACCGGAGGACAAGACCATCGCCATTGTGGTCGAGTAATCCACACCCCAAGCTGTGCGAGCAGTTTGAACGGAAAGAGGATCAGCCAGTGATGTATGACTTGGTACGAACACATTTGACGTTCGCATGAGCTAATTTAGGTACGCCCCAAAAACGCCTCGCCACGCCTGTGTTTTCCCATCTCCACCCCCGTCAACGCCCAAAAACGGCCTGTTCTGTCAATCACATTTCACATGTCACTTCCTGTTCGCAATTTGACGAACGAGTCAAAAAAAGCTTGCAATCTGCCGTACGCACATGCGCAGTGTTACCTTGGCGCATGCGCGGTTTCACAACATCGGAACGCAATGAGCGTACTGCTGCTAACGAACGGCTCTGAATGTGGGCCTTAGATCCTGTCCTGGAGAAGCGAATAAACCCTCTTACCTCTATGTCTGTCTGTTATTACCCTGTTTTGTTCTATAAATGTTTCCAATTGTAAAGCGCAACGGAATATGCTGCGCTATATAAGAAACTGTTAATAAATAAATAAATAAATAAAGGACTTGACTATAAGTCCGACATACTTAGCGAAATCACTTAATTTAATCTCTTCCTTCAGTTTCTTGATCTGCTTATTAGGGGAATTACCTGGCTCAAGCTGGTAGTGTCTGAACTCAGGGCCTGATTCAGAGCCGGACGCTATTTGTGGACAGTCGTTCCAAAAAAGGGGCCGGCTATTTAAATTGAGCGCTCGCTCTTTGCGGTTTGTTGACGCCTCTATGTCTGAGCGAGCGAACGAAAAATGCGCTCGCTATTTTGTAAAGACACCCCTTTGCTGTTCGCATCACACGTCATCTCCGGGATTTATTAGATTAATCGGGCACATCGAAAGGCAGCTGAACTGCTCGCAGTGCTTGTGGTAGGTTTTTCCTACCGCAATCACTGCGAGTAGTTCAGGCTAAAAGACAACCAAGTGACGTGGTCGATGACGCCATTTACTAATTATGCACTCCCATTAAACGCCCTTTTCACCGTTTGGCACGCCTGCGTTCGGATCTCCACTCCCCCGTTTTCAAGCACCTTCCCCTGTTGCCACCCACAAACGGTACATTCTGTCAATCAAATTAGCAGCCCCTCGCTGTTTTGCGAGCGCACGATTTCTGACCGCAATGACTGGTTTGCGCATGCGCATTACGACCCATACGCATGCGCAGTTGTGCGAACATCGCTCAGAGTGAATGAGCGGCCGCTTACGAGCGGCTCTGAATCAGGCCCACACTTCACAGGTGACTACTTCGAAGGGTTTCAGCACCTTGCACACCACGGAAAGTATTCTCCACTGCGCTAGGCTAAGGTACATTCCCCCTCGTCTCCCTGGGGGAGATGTATTATAGCGGCACGTTAAGTCTTTACTGAGGCGAAGCAGGAGGCACTAACGATGAGATGTATGAACATCTCATCGGCCGGAGCAGGGGAGTGATAACTCCCCCCTCCGGCGATCCCTGCCTGAGTACACAGCGCATCAGCCTATTGCTGATACGCTGTGTCTCAGTTCCGGACGACTCCACTGGGCATGTGCGGGATCTCGGAAGTATCGCGAGATCCCACGTGCAGCCCTGGAGCTGGCAACTCCCACAGCAGGGACAATGCTGTCCCTGCTGTGGAAATAGAGCATCGCCAGGCTGTAGCTGTTGATATCGACAGCTGCAGCGTGCGTAACGGTCAGGCAAACTGACCGTTTATACATTGCCCAAGCTATCAGTGCTACTAACGCCCCTGTCATTTACCACAAAACCCCCGGTCATACATTGGGGAGAAGCGGTATCAGTGCACATAACGTGCGCTGATACCGCTTCGACGCTTCATACATCTCCCCCCCCCTATGTCATGGCTCGTTGTGTAGCTTTAGGTGGCCTTTTGCTGTTCCTCCATCCGCTGAAGCATATAAAGGGTGGAATTCCACCTTGTTACTACCTCTTGCTTCAGCTGGTGGCAGGGAAAATGTAACTGTTTTTGCAGGTGCTGCAATCTTCTACATGCAGCTGCTGAATGACAATTTTCAGGCCGTAGACATCTCCTGCACACACCTGTCAGTTTTTAAAAAAATTCTGCACCACTAAATTGATTGTGTGAGCAAAACATGGGATGATTTAAAATCACCCAGCTGAAATGCTCTCACAATATTTGTGGCGTTATCAGAAATCACAAATCCAGAGTCCAAGTGGGGTAAGTCATTTTGCAATGACATCAATGAGTTTTTCTAAGAGGTTGATACAGGTATGCCTCTTAGTGAAGCTGGTGATACAGAGAGTAGAAAAATGGGTTTGACCCCATCCAGGGGCTGGCTGGCAACTTTTAGCCTGGGGGGCAAATGCATGCAGGCGGCCCTGGCAGAGGAGTAGCGTGTAGCCAGGGTGCCCGAAGAACATGCGTACTACGGCGCCGCCCCCCCTCAAGTGTTTCAGGGAGGAGGTGGGTCGATATGGGATTAATGTAAGGTAAAAATAAAGATTAGGGGCAGCCCCCTGTCGTAGTGCCCATATGCAGTGCCCCCGTGTGCCACAGGAGATAACACCCTTATGCAGGCCTCCAATAGTGCCCCCAGTAGTGATCCCCCCTATGCAGTGCCCCTTGTGCCCCCAGTAGTAAGCCCCTTATATAGTGCCCCCAGTAGTGGTACCCCCTATGCAGTGCCCCCAGTAGCAGTCCACCCCCCCATGCAGTGCCCCCAATAGTGGTAACCCTTTTGCAATGTCCCTTAAATAGTGGCCCCAGTTGTAGTCTCCCCCCTATGCAGTACCCCCAGTATTTCCCTTTATATAGAGCCCCCAGCAGTGGTCCCTCGCAGTGCCCCCAGTGGTAGTCCCCTCCCCCTATGTATTGCCCTTAGTAGTAGTCCCCTCCCCCCTATGCAGTGGCCCTAGTAGGAGTCCCCTCCCCTTGTAGTGCCCCCAGTAGTAGCCCCCCCTTGTAGTGCCCCCAGTAGTAGTAGTCCCCCCTTGTAGTTCCCCCAGTAGTAGTAGTCCCCCCTTGTAGTGCCCCCAGTATTAGTAGTAGTCCCCCTCTTGTAGTGCCCCTAGTAGTAGAAATCCACCCCCCTGGTAGTGCCCCCAGTAGTAATCCCACCCTGGTAGTGCCCCCATAGTAATCCCCCCCTGGTAGTGCCCCCAATAGTCGTCCCCACCAGTAGAGAGAGACTTAATAAAAAAAACAAAAAAAACCAAACACTTAGCTGAAACTCCCGCTCCTGGTCCCGACGCTTCCACCGGCTCCGCTGGCCGCTTTGCATTATGGGAGAGAAGTCGTCATGACGACGGCTCTCCCATTACCCACTGCGGGAGCCGGAAGATGGCTGCCGCAGTGGGAGCAGCGGCAGCCGATGAGAGTCTGACAGACTCTCAGCGGCTGCTGATTACAGCAAACACACAGCTGCCGGCTCCAGCAGCTGTGTGTTTGTGCTGTGTAGCGCTGACCGAACTCCGTCCGGTCAGCGCTACACATGCGGTGCAGTCTGTGTCACAGTGACGCTGCGGCCCGGGGGGCACATGGCACCCTGCCCCCCGGCCCAGCCCGTCACTGATCCCGTCGCACAAGAATTGTAGAGTATAATATTTATTTTTAATTTTTAAATTTCCCCACAATATCCTGTTCGTATAATCAAAGGAAGGGGGGTGCTACCACGGACACGATAGGAAATATCAAAGCAACTGAAGAGAAAAACTGAAATGTCCAAAAGGTGGTGCACTGGAGAATTCTTATATTAAATTAAAACATAACTTTTATTATTATTCAATAATATCAAAAAAATTAACAGCGAAAATTGGTTAAAAATAAATATAATTATACCCCTATGTATATATGTGTATATACTAGGGGTGTGCACCGGCCACTTTTCGTGTTTTGTGTTTTGGTTTTGGATCTGGATCTTTCTTCGTGTTTTGAATCTGGATTGGTTTTGCCAAAACCACCCTTCCGTGTTTTGGGTTCTGGGTTTTGTGTTTTGGATCTGTATTTTTTTGAAAAAAAGCATAAAAACAGCTTAAATCACAGAATGTGTGGGTTTTTCTGCTCCTGTGCAATTATTTACCTCAATAACCTTCATTTCCACTCATTTCCAGTCTATTCTGAACACCTCACACCTCACAATATTGTTTTTATGGCCAAAAGATTGCACCGAGGTAGCTGGATGACTATGCTAAGCGATACTAGTGGGCGGCACAAACACGTGGCCCATCTAGGAGTGACACTGCAGTGGCAGACAGGATGGCAGTTTGAAAAACTAGGCCCCAAACAGTACATACTGCAAAGAAAAAAAAGAGGTGCAAGATGTTGTATAAATAGGACAAGCACACTTTAACAAACCAATCATTTCAGTGCCAGGGTCTGCCACATGACTGTGGCTGAAATGATTGGTTCGTTTGGGCCCCCACAAAACAAGCTGGCAATTAATGTGTCCCTGCACAAACTGGATCTACGGAGGCGAGATGTCGTCCTCATCCTCCTCATCCACCAATTCCTTGGATAAAACAGGAAAAAGGGATTTAGGTGTCCCTGGACTGCTTACAGTCTTAGCCAAAGTTTCTGAACTTGACAGTAACTTTTTTTGAACGTGCTGCAGGTGCCGTATAAGGGAGGATGTTCCTAGGTGGTTAACGTCCCTACCCCTACTTATTTCACCTTTACATATGGTACATATGGCAAGACAGTTGTTGTCCGGATTTGGAAAGAAATATTGCCAGACCAAAGAGGTGGAATGTTTGGTCTTCTGCCCAGGCATGACCGTGATGGGATTTTTCATCCCACGGACAACAACTGTCTCCCCCAGAGCCTGATTTAAACAAACCACATCACCATCAGAATCCTCCTCGCCAACTTCCTCCTCAGCGCCAGCTACACCAGTATCCTCATCCTGTTGTACTTCAACAATGACATCTTCAATTTGCATATCAGCAACTGGACTGTGGGTGCTCCTTCCAGCACTTGCAGAGGGCGTGCAAATGGTGGAAAGAGCCACCTCTTCCCGTCCAGTGCTGGGAAGGTCAGGCATCGCAACCGCCACCACACTTGGACTCTCCTAGGGGATTTGTGATATCTTCTTAGAACGCACAGTTCTTTGCTGTGCTTTTGCCAGCTTAACTCGTTTGATTTTTTTAGTGGGAGGAGGGCTTCCATCGTCATGTGAAGCTGAACCACTAGTCATGAACATAGGGAAAGACCATAGCCGTTCCTTGCCACTCCGTGTCGTAAATGGCATATTGGCAAGTTTACGTTTCTCCTCAGATGATTTAAATGTTTTTTTCAAGGTCATTTTCCTGAACTTTGTCATTTGGGATTGTATGTGGCCTCTACTATGACATTAGGCATCGGCCTTGGCAGACGACGTTGATGACATGTTATCGTCTATGTCATGACTAGTGGCAGCAGCTTCAGCACTAGGAGGAAGTGGTTCTTGATCTTTCCCTATTTTATTTTTATCGGAGAAAGTTTGGTCCACCATTTATGTTATATTGATATATATACGTGCGGCTAAGGCGCACACAAACACAGAAAATAATTTTTTATTTTTGTTGGAGACTAGTGCACTTTGTGGGTTACACCACCCTTTAAGAAATGAGCCAGCCGGCCCTTTACTTATGGGACACAGGCGCACGCTTGGCGCTGCTCCTTCGTTGATGCACGTGCAGCCACAGTGCACACAATTCACAAACACAGAAAATTTTTTTTTATTTGTTTGGAGTGCCCTTTGGGTGTTACGGCACCCTTTAGCGGTCAATCCAGCTGGCCCTTTATTTATGGGACACAGGCGCACGCTTGGCACTACTTTGTTGATGCACGTGCGGCTACTGCGCACATAATTCACAAACACTAAAAAATATATATTTTTATTTAGTTTGGAGTGCCCTTTGGGGGTTACAGCACCCTTTAGCGGTCAATCCAGCCGGCCCTTTATTTATGGCACACAGGCGCACGCTTGGCACTACTTTGTTGATGCACGTGCGGCTACTGTGCACACAATTCACAAACACAGAAAATATTTTTTTATTTGGTTTGGAGTGTACTTTGGGGGTTACAGCACCCTTTAATGGTCAAGCCAGCCGGCCCTTTACTTATGACACAGCCGCACGCTTGTCACTACTTTGTTGATGCACGTGCGGCTACTGCGCACACAATTCACAAACACAGAAAATATTTTTTTATTTGGTTTGGAGTGTACTTTGGGGGTTACAGCACCCTTTAACGGTCAAGCCAGCCGGCCCTTTACTTATCACACAGGCGCACGCTTGGCACTACTTTGTTGATGCATGTGCGGCTACTGCGCACACAATTCACAAACACAAAAAAATATTTTTTTGAATTTTGTTTGGAGTGTACTTTGGGGGTTACAGCACCCTTTAAAGGTCAAACCAGCCGGCCCTTTACTTATGACACAGGCGCACGCTTGGCACTACTTTGTTGATGCACGTGCGGCTACTGCGCACACAATTCACAAACACAGAAAATATTTTTTTATTTTGTTTGGAGTGTACTTTGGGGGTTACAGCACCCTTTAACGGTCAAGCCAGCCGGCCCTTTACTTATGACACAGGCGCACGCTTGGCACTACTTTGTTGATGCACGTGCGGCTACTGCGCACACAATTCACATACACAGAAAAAATATATATGTTTTTAGCACTTTTGGGGAGCACCCCTGACAGACAGAGCACCCCGTGGACAACACTACAGCACGCCTTTAGGACTGGGACACTGCACAGGACTTTGCAGAGGACACAGCCCCTATGGACAACTGACTGCACAATACAGTCCAGCCAGCCCCTATGGACTTTGTAGTAGTGGACACAGCCCCTATGGACAACAGCAGCACAGCACAGCACAACACTACTCTGCACTACACTACACAGCCCAGCCAGCCCTAACTCCCACCCTCCCTCTTCACTGTCCACAGCCGAGTGAGAAAATGGTGCAGACGCTGGTACCTTATATAGGATCCAAAACCCACGAGACCCGGAAGGCGGGATGATGACGTTTTGCCTCGATTTCAGATCCGAGTCAGGCGGGAAAAGTCGAGCCTGACTCGGATCGGCCTCGGATCGGGGAGGCTCGGGGGGGTTCGGATTTCAGAAATCCGAACCCGCTCACCCCTAGTATATACGCATATATACATAGGGGTATAATTAACTTATATTTATTAGATTATTTATAATAGAATATCTATCTTATAATTTTTTACAAATATTGATATTATGAATTAAAAAATATGGAGTCTATAGCAAGTAGGTTTACAACACAGGCATATGACGATTTTATAGATGTTCAAATCAATATAATAGGATTATTGTTGTATGATACATTATCGATGAGTAAAAACATTATATCATATTTATGTCATAATTATAGGTGAGAAATCATGTAATCTTAACAAACAGGGGTTTACCTACACAATAGGCATAGTAGTACAATATAAAAAGTATTGTCTTGCACATTCAAATCCTTTAGATAATATTTATAATAATGACATTTCTATATTTCTATATATATATTTTTTATCACATTTTATTGAATATAATACATTAAGTATTTCCACAGAATATAGGTATTTGACTGGATCTGTCTGTTCCCCTTTCCACATTAGATGGGGAGGGATCCATTTATCTGTTATTGATTAAGTGGACCTAAATAGATTTCAGGTAATAACTACATATAATACTTATCTAATGAAAATAGGCAATTTTGGATGATAATAGAACAAGGTTGTATTAACCTCATGTCCTAAAGAACGCACATCCAGTGGATATTAAGCGCTATTAGGAGACTGTAATAGAAATACGAGTCTGCTATTGATTGCCTTAGTCTGGATGCAATCAATGGATTGGGGCTCCATTAGAGTCTCTAATACTTGGTTACATAGCCTTAAGCATGAATACACCCGTCCATCACGATGTAGGGGCGGGATGCACGGAGATACTACAACAGGATTGGCTGGGAATGATAGCCTTGTCCCGATTGGTTTAATACTGTTAATGTGTGTATATAGGGCAGGTCCGGCATATCACTCGGCTTGCCTTGAAAAAGCTTCTAGCGAAACCCCGCGTCGGTAGAGCGGCGTGCCTCGCTTCTCCCATTATGTTACTAAATCATGTTTAAATGAGATGACAAGCCAGTTAGAATTGGAGAAAAGATTCATATGTAACTTGAACCTGATAGTACAATTTATGTCAGGCTTCCTGAGAGGGCTGTTATGTTTAATTTATACTGACACTGTGAGCCATGTTAGGCTATAGATATAATACTGTTGTTTGTGAACTACTGTCTGATTAAATATATGAGAGACCTGCTATAGGAACTCTCTTACAGTATATATAAACAGGAGATGACAATACAACAGTATATCTATATAAATATGTTCGTTTCCACTGGATTTCTGTTGCCAGTGTGAAAGATGGAGGCTTATAGATAATATATTCAATAACGATTTGCATATTTATTTCCCAGAGGGCACTTTTATTAAAAACCGGACAATATATATTTGAGTGAACAAAAGTTTGTGCAAGTCTGATTAAACACCCTTTAGGATATATGGTACCATCTATTCCTAATTAATGTGAACTGATATGTGGAAACATTAATCACACCTGAACAATTATTCACTATTAGGAAAATAATGTTTCAGTAGAACCACTTATCAATACTTTATTGGCAAGAGCATGTACAATAATAGATATACTCTTATTACATAAACAGTTCAATATTCTGCATTGAAAAAACAGATCCCTGTTATTCAGTGCAAAGAATCATATAGAACTTAGTGTTTCACTAGAAACTATCTTTGACTAATTGTCACTTTTGAATACAATACACCAGATACTGGCTGATCTATTATATGGTGTTATTTTTCTAACCTAAAAAATCTGCTATTCCGAATGTGAAGGCACATGCTATTTGATAACATAGATAGTAATTAATAACGACATTTAATTGTTAGTAAAAGATTTGGGAGTGTAGCGAGGACACCGCATTAATTTTAATACACTTATTCTATTCTTTGTCACACACTTTATTTTTAGCCAATTTTCGCTGTTAATTTTTTTGATATTATTGAATAATATATAAAAGTTATGTTTTAATTTAATATAAGAATTCTCCAGTACACCACTTTTTGGACATTCAGTTGCTTTGATACAGAGAGTAGCCTCTGAATCAGCTGGCATTTGTTAGATGTTGCTGCTGTTCAGGGGTGTATCTAGTGATCCCAGCGCCCCTGGCAATGTAATGGACTGGTGCCCCCCACCCCCCCTATGCAGTGCCCCAATAGTAATCCCCCAGTAGTAATCCCCCCTATGCTGCATTGCCCCCAGTAGTAGCCCCCCTATACTGTGCCCCCAGTAGTAGCCCCCCTATACTGTGCCCCCAGTAGTAGCCTCCCCATACAGTGCCCCCAGTAGTAGTCCCCCAGACAGTGCCCCCCAGTAGTAGACCCCCACACTAGTCCCCCCCTATACAGTGCCCCCAGTAGTAGTCCACCCTATATAGTGCCCCCAGTAGTGGCCACCCCCCTAAATTGCCCCCAGTATTGGCCACCCCTATACAGTGCCCCCAGTAGTGGCCGCCCACCCCCTAAATTACCCCCAGTAGTGGCCACCCCTATACAGTGCTCCCAGTAGTGGCTACCCCCATAAATTGCCCCCAGTAGTGGCCACTCCTATACAGTGCCCCCCAGTAATGGGCATCCCCCCATAAAGTGCCCCCAGTAGTTGCCACCCCCTATTTCAGTACCCTTCCTGTAGTGCCAGGCTTACACACACAAACAAACACACAAAGAACAAAAAAAAAATTCAACTTACCTGATCCCCGCTCCTGACGTGACCGCCGCTGTCTGCTCTGAGTCCCGGCCGCTCTTCTCCTGCATGGGAGAGACGTCATGACGTATGACGTCTCTCCCATCACATGCTGCGGGGGGAGCCGGCACACGGAGCTCATTAGAACGCACATCCAGTGGATATTAAGCGCTATTAGGAGACTCTAATAGAAATACGAGTCTGCTATTGATTGCCTTAGTCTGGATGCAATCAATGGATTGGGGCTCCATTAGAGTCTCTAATACTTGGTTACATAGCCTTAAGCATGAATACACCCGTCCATCACGATGTAGGGGCGGGATGCACGGAGATACTACAACAGGATTGGCTGGGAATGATAGCCTTGTCCCGATTGGTTTAATACTGTTAATGTGTGTATATAGGGCAGGTCCGGCATATCACTCGGCTTGCCTTGAAAAAGCTTCTAGCGAAACCCCGCGTCGGTAGAGCGGCGTGCCTCGCTTCTCCCATTATGTTACTAAATCATGTTTAAATGAGATGACAAGCCAGTTAGAATTGGAGAAAAGATTCATATGTAACTTGAACCTGATAGTACAATTTATGTCAGGCTTCCTGAGAGGGCTGTTATGTTTAATTTATACTGACACTGTGAGCCATGTTAGGCTATAGATATAATACTGTTGTTTGTGAACTACTGTCTGATTAAATATATGAGAGACCTGCTATAGGAACTCTCTTACAGTATATATAAACAGGAGATGACAATACAACAGTATATCTATATAAATATGTTCGTTTCCACTGGATTTCTGTTGCCAGTGTGAAAGATGGAGGCTTATAGATAATATATTCAATAACGATTTGCATATTTATTTCCCAGAGGGCACTTTTATTAAAAACCGGACAATATATATTTGAGTGAACAAAAGTTTGTGCAAGTCTGATTAAACACCCTTTAGGATATATGGTACCATCTATTCCTAATTAATGTGAACTGATATGTGGAAACATTAATCACACCTGAACAATTATTCACTATTAGGAAAATAATGTTTCAGTAGAACCACTTATCAATACTTTATTGGCAAGAGCATGTACAATAATAGATATACTCTTATTACATAAACAGTTCAATATTCTGCATTGAAAAAACAGATCCCTGTTATTCAGTGCAAAGAATCATATAGAACTTAGTGTTTCACTAGAAACTATCTTTGACTAATTGTCACTTTTGAATACAATACACCAGATACTGGCTGATCTATTATATGGTGTTATTTTTCTAACCTAAAAAATCTGCTATTCCGAATGTGAAGGCACATGCTATTTGATAACATAGATAGTAATTAATAACGACATTTAATTGTTAGTAAAAGATTTGGGAGTGTAGCGAGGACACCGCATTAATTTTAATACACTTATTCTATTCTTTGTCACACACTTTATTTTTAGCCAATTTTCGCTGTTAATTTTTTTGATATTATTGAATAATATATAAAAGTTATGTTTTAATTTAATATAAGAATTCTCCAGTACACCACTTTTTGGACATTCAGTTGCTTTGATACAGAGAGTAGCCTCTGAATCAGCTGGCATTTGTTAGATGTTGCTGCTGTTCAGGGGTGTATCTAGTGATCCCAGCGCCCCTGGCAATGTAATGGACTGGTGCCCCCCACCCCCCCTATGCAGTGCCCCAATAGTAATCCCCCAGTAGTAATCCCCCCTATGCTGCATTGCCCCCAGTAGTAGCCCCCCTATACTGTGCCCCCAGTAGTAGCCCCCCTATACTGTGCCCCCAGTAGTAGCCTCCCCATACAGTGCCCCCAGTAGTAGTCCCCCAGACAGTGCCCCCCAGTAGTAGACCCCCACACTAGTCCCCCCCTATACAGTGCCCCCAGTAGTAGTCCACCCTATATAGTGCCCCCAGTAGTGGCCACCCCCCTAAATTGCCCCCAGTATTGGCCACCCCTATACAGTGCCCCCAGTAGTGGCCGCCCACCCCCTAAATTACCCCCAGTAGTGGCCACCCCTATACAGTGCTCCCAGTAGTGGCTACCCCCATAAATTGCCCCCAGTAGTGGCCACTCCTATACAGTGCCCCCCAGTAATGGGCATCCCCCCATAAAGTGCCCCCAGTAGTTGCCACCCCCTATTTCAGTACCCTTCCTGTAGTGCCAGGCTTACACACACAAACAAACACACAAAGAACAAAAAAAAAATTCAACTTACCTGATCCCCGCTCCTGACGTGACCGCCGCTGTCTGCTCTGAGTCCCGGCCGCTCTTCTCCTGCATGGGAGAGACGTCATGACGTATGACGTCTCTCCCATCACATGCTGCGGGGGGAGCCGGCACACGGAGCTCATTAGAACGCACATCCAGTGGATATTAAGCGCTATTAGGAGACTGTAATAGAAATACGAGTCTGCTATTGATTGCCTTAGTCTGGATGCAATCAATGGATTGGGGCTCCATTAGAGTCTCTAATACTTGGTTACATAGCCTTAAGCATGAATACACCCGTCCATCACGATGTAGGGGCGGGATGCACGGAGATACTACAACAGGATTGGCTGGGAATGATAGCCTTGTCCCGATTGGTTTAATACTGTTAATGTGTGTATATAGGGCAGGTCCGGCATATCACTCGGCTTGCCTTGAAAAAGCTTCTAGCGAAACCCCGCGTCGGTAGAGCGGCGTGCCTCGCTTCTCCCATTATGTTACTAAATCATGTTTAAATGAGATGACAAGCCAGTTAGAATTGGAGAAAAGATTCATATGTAACTTGAACCTGATAGTACAATTTATGTCAGGCTTCCTGAGAGGGCTGTTATGTTTAATTTATACTGACACTGTGAGCCATGTTAGGCTATAGATATAATACTGTTGTTTGTGAACTACTGTCTGATTAAATATATGAGAGACCTGCTATAGGAACTCTCTTACAGTATATATAAACAGGAGATGACAATACAACAGTATATCTATATAAATATGTTCGTTTCCACTGGATTTCTGTTGCCAGTGTGAAAGATGGAGGCTTATAGATAATATATTCAATAACGATTTGCATATTTATTTCCCAGAGGGCACTTTTATTAAAAACCGGACAATATATATTTGAGTGAACAAAAGTTTGTGCAAGTCTGATTAAACACCCTTTAGGATATATGGTACCATCTATTCCTAATTAATGTGAACTGATATGTGGAAACATTAATCACACCTGAACAATTATTCACTATTAGGAAAATAATGTTTCAGTAGAACCACTTATCAATACTTTATTGGCAAGAGCATGTACAATAATAGATATACTCTTATTACATAAACAGTTCAATATTCTGCATTGAAAAAACAGATCCCTGTTATTCAGTGCAAAGAATCATATAGAACTTAGTGTTTCACTAGAAACTATCTTTGACTAATTGTCACTTTTGAATACAATACACCAGATACTGGCTGATCTATTATATGGTGTTATTTTTCTAACCTAAAAAATCTGCTATTCCGAATGTGAAGGCACATGCTATTTGATAACATAGATAGTAATTAATAACGACATTTAATTGTTAGTAAAAGATTTGGGAGTGTAGCGAGGACACCGCATTAATTTTAATACACTTATTCTATTCTTTGTCACACACTTTATTTTTAGCCAATTTTCGCTGTTAATTTTTTTGATATTATTGAATAATATATAAAAGTTATGTTTTAATTTAATATAAGAATTCTCCAGTACACCACTTTTTGGACATTCAGTTGCTTTGATACAGAGAGTAGCCTCTGAATCAGCTGGCATTTGTTAGATGTTGCTGCTGTTCAGGGGTGTATCTAGTGATCCCAGCGCCCCTGGCAATGTAATGGACTGGTGCCCCCCACCCCCCCTATGCAGTGCCCCAATAGTAATCCCCCAGTAGTAATCCCCCCTATGCTGCATTGCCCCCAGTAGTAGCCCCCCTATACTGTGCCCCCAGTAGTAGCCCCCCTATACTGTGCCCCCAGTAGTAGCCTCCCCATACAGTGCCCCCAGTAGTAGTCCCCCAGACAGTGCCCCCAGTAGTAGACCCCCACACTAGTCCCCCCCTATACAGTGCCCCCAGTAGTAGTCCACCCTATATAGTGCCCCCAGTAGTGGCCACCCCCCTAAATTGCCCCCAGTATTGGCCACCCCTATACAGTGCCCCCAGTAGTGGCCGCCCACCCCCTAAATTACCCCCAGTAGTGGCCACCCCTATACAGTGCTCCCAGTAGTGGCTACCCCCATAAATTGCCCCCAGTAGTGGCCACTCCTATACAGTGCCCCCCAGTAATGGGCATCCCCCCATAAAGTGCCCCCAGTAGTTGCCACCCCCTATTTCAGTACCCTTCCTGTAGTGCCAGGCTTACACACACAAACAAACACACAAAGAACAAAAAAAAAATTCAACTTACCTGATCCCCGCTCCTGACGTGACCGCCGCTGTCTGCTCTGAGTCCCGGCCGCTCTTCTCCTGCATGGGAGAGACGTCATGACGTATGACGTCTCTCCCATCACATGCTGCGGGGGGAGCCGGCACACGGAGCTCATTAGAACGCACATCCAGTGGATATTAAGCGCTATTAGGAGACTGTAATAGAAATACGAGTCTGCTATTGATTGCCTTAGTCTGGATGCAATCAATGGATTGGGGCTCCATTAGAGTCTCTAATACTTGGTTACATAGCCTTAAGCATGAATACACCCGTCCATCACGATGTAGGGGCGGGATGCACGGAGATACTACAACAGGATTGGCTGGGAATGATAGCCTTGTCCCGATTGGTTTAATACTGTTAATGTGTGTATATAGGGCAGGTCCGGCATATCACTCGGCTTGCCTTGAAAAAGCTTCTAGCGAAACCCCGCGTCGGTAGAGCGGCGTGCCTCGCTTCTCCCATTATGTTACTAAATCATGTTTAAATGAGATGACAAGCAGCAGCAAATGAGAGTCTGTCTGACTCTCATTAGCTGGCTGCTATTACAAACACACAGCCACCGCTGGCGGCTGTGTGTTTGTAAATGGTGTAGGGCAAAGGGAGGGCACCGTCCAGCAGTGCCACCAGTAGCCAAGGGGTGGACAAGTCCCCTGGCCCCACAAGTGTAGGGCAGACCGCAGTGATAGCGGTCTGCCCTACACTTGTGAGGTCAGGGAACTTGTCCACCCCTTGGCTACTGGTGGCACTGCCGGACGTCACCCCCCCTTTGGTCGGCACCTCTTGCGAGTGCCATCCTGGCCAATGGGTAGATTCGCCCCTGCTGCTGTTCTTGCTGCTGAAGGAAATATACCCACCCAGTCGGCTGTCACAGTCATGTAGTCTTTAGTTTGCCCAGTTCTGCTTGTACACATATCTGTGGTTAAGTTGACAGTGGGTTCAATGTCATTTTGTAAGACAATAATTAAATTTTTGTCCATGTACAAGAAGGGAATTGCTTTTCTAGTAAAAATGGAAGCTAGATGGAATTTGGTAGCGGGGACATAGAACCTCAATTAACTGTCTAAAACCACTGCATTAATAGCAGATACTGGATGCAGATTTAATACTAGCATAGCCATCATGAGTCAGTGATCCGCTGTGCAACTGGGTGACAGCTGTCATACTTGCTTCCTCTAGTAAAGGATTGTTTAACAGTCAATTGTTTTTAAAACTAATACTAGTAGTCTTCTTGGTCCCCTTCCGGCATGAAGATCCACCGCCAGGAGCAGCAGCAGGCCTAGCACTCAACTCTTCTGAGGAATCCTGGATAGGGGAGGAGTCATTAGCTTTATCAAATTGGATGCAGGACTACGTCCGATCATTATTGAGAATATTGGTGATAATGGTGTTGGTGGTGGAAATTGCAGGTGCTTGGATCTAAGGGAGCAAGCTGACACTGGACTGCTTGTTGTTTTAGCATAATTTTCTGATTTTGACAAAAGTTTTCTGTAATACACAGCAAATTACGTAAAAGAGAGGAGCTTCCTAGATGGTTAAAGTCCCTACCTCTACTTACTGTGGCATTACAAATGCTACAGATGGCAAGACAATTGTCTGGATTTGGGTAAAATTAATTCCATGCATAAGTGGTGGATTTGTTCGTCTTATGCCCAGGCATGACAATGGCATCATCAACATCTACTTCATCAACATCCTGCTGGTGTCAGCTACACAAATATCCCCCTCATCCTGTTGCACTGCCACATTAACACCCTCAATTTCAAGGTCAGCATATTCTTGACTTGTGCTGCTCATTCTCACAATGGCAGAGGGTGCAGAAATGGTGGCAGGAGGCTTCTCTATGAGTACAGTATCAGAAAGGTGAGGCTCATACATAGCACTCGCAGACACACTTAGACTCTCCTTAGGGATTTTTGACATTTCTGAACACAGTTTGTTCTACTGCCTGTGGGTTTTTTTTTTAGCACTTTTATTATGGTTTTCATTTTTTTTATACCTCTTTTAGACTCAGAGTAAGATGGTCTTTCATCATCATGTGAGGCAGAAGAAGATGCCTGACTGACAGCAGCTGCAGAACCACCACTCAGAAATAAAGCCTGAGCCTTTCCTTGCCACTGCGCGTGGTGTATAGTTAGCTGGCAATTTTATATTTTTCTGCAGGAATCTTTCCTTTTATTAGAGGTGTATTTTTCTTTCGCAATTTAAAATATGGTTTTCATTTTAGATGGCCTGACAAGCCTTCTATGCCCTTGAGCATCGAGTTTAGTAGATGACATTGTAGTGGTATCATCATAACTGGTGGTGGCAGCAGCTGCAGTGCTAGTGCTTGGTTGCTGCTTTTACTGTTCTATTGATTGATCATCGTGATACAGACGCCTGAAGATTTTTGAACATTATATTGTTTATTTTTTAAAATAACAAACAAACTGCCCACCGGCTGCGACACAACGCACAGATAATATTGAGGTGATGGCCCTTGACCTACTGACCATTAGTGTTAGACTTTTAAAAAAAAGTGAAACACTATTTTTTTAAAACTTTTTTTTAAAATAACAAACTGCCCACCAACTGCAGTGCACTGCACAAATAATACTAAGGCCGTGGCCCTTGACCTACTGACAGTTAGTGTTAGACTACAAGTATTTACAGTGTGCTGTGCTCTTCCTTATGTATTTGGATAATAAGAGAACTGGTAATATCCAATGTTATGGGTGTATTTAATGGTTAGTGCGATGGAAATGATGTAATACAGTAATATATATAGTAATATAATGAGGGCTGGTGCTAAGGTGTTCGAAGCCCCCCCTGTAAACTATGCATTTGCACCCTTTCTCCTAGCTTTTATAAAGGGACAGCGTGCGCTCACCACAAAAAAGGTGCATGGACTCACAAGGAAGGGGCGTGGCTACACAATAGTACCCCCAATTCAACTTACTCCACACAGTAGCACAATCTTATTTACATTACATTGCACATAGTGCCCCTGATTCACATTACACCACATAGTAGTGTCCCTTATGTTATGACACACAGTAATGCCCCTTATACCAATGCCTGCACTACTGCCCATTATACCAATAATGCCCACAGTTATAGTGGCCCCTATACACAATGTCCACAGTAGTTCCCCTTATACACAATGCCCACAGTAGTAGTGTTCTTTACAAAATGTCCACAGTAGTAGTGCCCCTTGCACAATGCAGTGAACATCGTAGTGACTGCCAGGGGCGCCAAGAGGGGGGGAGTGGGTACAGATTACCGGGGCCCGAGCTTCCTGAGGGGCCCGGCGGGGGCCCGGGTCCGGCGCCGCTCCCCCTACCTCAGCGTGTGCTGAGCTGCAGTGGGGACTGCTCGTGGCTACTGAGCAGCAGCCACAGCAGTCTCCTATGCCTGTGGGGGGGAGCAATCACACTGATCGCGCCCCCCCTCGCTTTGAGCAGGGCTGAGGGGGCCCAGAGCGCCCCCCTCTCCAGCATGCGGCGCTGCAAATCTTTTTTTTTTTTCGGGAAGGGGGCGTAGCCACGCCTCCCGTGATTAGGCTACGCCCCCGAGTACCCGGGCCCGCCGCGGCTCTCAGCGGGCCTGGTGACTGCTAGATAATGCAGAGCAGGGCAATGACCATCAAATAATGCATAAAGCGTAACAGTGGCCTCCAAATAATGCAGAGAACATCTCAGTGACCACAGATAATGCAGTGTAGCAATGACCGTCAGATAATGCATAGAGCGTAACAGTGACTGCCAAATAGTGCAGAGAGCATTGCAGTGACCGCCAGATAATACAGAGCATTGCAGGAACAGACAAACAATGCAAAGAGTTGCAGTGACCACCAGATAAAGCAGAGAGTGCCGCAGTGACCACCAGATAATGCAGAGACCATCACTGACCCACATATAACACATAGGCCCCCATTTATCAAATAAGCATAACCCCTTTAGTGCTTGCAAAAGGGTTATGCCAGGCAGAGCCATAACTAGACTTTTTGGTGCCTTGGGCCAGAAAGATCATAAGACTTATGCCTGAAAAAGGGGCGTTGCCTCATGGGGAAGGAGTACTGATCCCATTGTACCACTGTTATTCAGGTGTCACTGCCAAATACAGTATGAATCCAATGGCTGCAGTGATGATACACAATAATTAAGCAGTATAACTCACCAGCTATAAATGTAGCAGAGCACTGGAGAAGCTGCACCTGCAGCAGGATTTGTCCATCAGAACAGCCATGCACAAGCCTGGAGCTGGCAGTGTAGATCACTGACTGAAGGTATAGAAAGATTGCTACTTGTAGTGTATATGCAGTAGGGATGAGCGGGTTCGGTTCCCTGAGAACCGAACCCACCCGAACTTCGGGGATCCGGGGCGATCCGAGCCCAAGCTCGGATCTCCCTGTCTGCCCCGGATCCCTCTCCCGAGGCAAAACCTCGAGATCTGCTGTCAGATCTCGAGGTTTTGCCTCGAGCAGCCATTTTAAAAAAAATGCCTTTGCCTTTAATGGGCAAAGTGCTGATTGGCTGACAGAGCCGTCTGTCACGGCTCTCAGCCAATCAGCATTATGGTGCTCATTTGCATGTAGCACGGACTCGTGAGATCCGTGCTACATGCATCTGTGTGACTGACAGTGACACAGAGCACAGATGGGTCAGTGAGACCCGTCTGTGCTGCTGTGTATTTCAATGACACAGATGCATGCACGGACCAGGAGATCCGTGCTACTTGCATCTGTGTCATTGACACAGAGCACTGACGGGTCCGTGAGACCCATCTGTGCTGCTGTGGTAAAAAAAAAAAAAAAAAACCTGTGTAAAAAAAGAAAAAAATAGCGTGCCCCCCCCCCCCAAAAAAAGAGCAACCAGCCCCGGGCATTAGTGACCCAGTGCTGGGTGTGCTTAAATACAGGGGACAAACGACGTAGGGGTCCCCTGTACTTAAGCACAACCAGCACCGTCAGGCTAGTGCTGGCTAGTCAGAACCAGCGCTGGTTGCCAAAATACGGGGGACAAACGACGTAGGGGTCCCCCGTATTCTGTGCAACCAGCTCTGGGCTCTGATCCAGTCCTGGTTCTGGAAATACAGGGGAAAAAAATTAGTAGGGTTCCCCTGTATGTTCCAGAACCAGCACTGGACTTTTTCTAGCGGGGGGCTGATGCCACAGCCAGGGGAGCCCTTTCACCGGGCCCCCCAGCCGCAGCATCAGCCCTGACCGCTAGTCAGCCCAGGCCGGGGATCCCTGGAGAGCTGGGGACCCCCCCAATAAAGGGGTCACCCTCTCCAGGGCACCCCAGGCCCAGGCTGATAGCCCGGGGCTATCCCCGCCACCCCTGGTGGCGGTGGGTGGCGGGTTGATTGTGTGGTGTGGTGTAAATAAAGAATATCAAACATTGTCTTTACAAGTAGAACTGCAAGTTCCAGCTAGCCTGTCCCGCATGCTGGTACTTGGAGAACCACAAGTACCAGCATGCAGGGCATTAAGGGCCCACTAGTACCTGTAGTTCACCTGTTAAAAAAATGTTTAAAAAAACACAGGACACACACACCGTGACAGTATAAGTTTATTAAACATACATACACACACACACACACACACATGTACACATACTCACCTATGTAACATCGTCCACTTGTCCGGTAAAGTATCCATAGGGGACCTGTGAAAAAAAACATACTCACCATCTCCTATGCGAGGTTCTGTCCTCTTCGTTCCAAAGTAGGCATCCCCGGACTTGGCAAAAAACAAAACGAAAACGCGATCCACGAACTTAGTACCGTTCTATAGAACGGTACTTCCCGAATGAGAGCTTAGCGGCGGGGTATCACCATGGAAACCCCGCTGCTAAGCGTTCATTGGCTGAGAGAGGTCATCTCCCGTCTCTCAGCCAATGAACGGCTCCCTCCATTGTAGTCAATGGTGGGAGCCGCAAGGTTATTAAAGTTTACCCTGCGGTTCCCACCATTGACTACAATGGAGGGAGCCGTTCATTGGCTGAGAGACGGGAGATGACCTCTCTCAGCCAATGAACGCTTAGCAGCGGGGTTTCCATGGTGATACCCCGCCGCTAAGCTCTCATTCAAGTTCGTGGATCGCGTTTTCGTTTAGTTTTTTTGCCAAGTCCGGGGATGCTTACTTTGGAACGAAGAGGACAGAACCTCGCATAGGAGATGGTGAGTATGTTTTTTTTCACAGGTCCCCTATGGATACTTTACCGGACAAGTGGACGATGTTACATAGGTGAGTATGTGTACGTGTGTGTGTGTGTGTGTATGTATGTTTAATAAACTTATACTGTCACGGTGTGTGTGTCCTGTGTTTTTTTAAACATTTTTTTAACAGGTGAACTACAGGTACTAGTGGGCCCTTAATGCCCTGCATGCTGGTACTTGTGGTTCTCCAAGTACCAGCATGCGGGACAGGCTAGCTGGGACTTGCAGTTCTACTTGTAAAGACAATGTTTGATATTCTTTATTTACACCACACCACACAATCAACCCGCCACCCACCGCCACCAGGGGTGGCGGGGATAGCCCCGGGCTATCAGCCTGGGCCTGGGGTGCCCTGGAGAGGGTGACCCCTTTATTGGGGGGGTCCCCAGCTCTCCAGGGATCCCCGGCCTGGGCTGACTAGCGGTCAGGGCTGATGCTGTGGCTGGGGGGCCCGGTGAAAGGGCTCCCCTGGCTGTGGCATCAGCCCCCCGCTAGAAAAAGTCCAGTGCTGGTTCTGGAACATACAGGGAAACCCTACTAATTTGTTTCCCCTGTATTTCCAGAACCAGGACCGGATCAGAGCCCAG
Organism: Taudactylus pleione; assembly: GCA_031769625.1. Classification (NCBI taxonomy): domain Eukaryota; kingdom Metazoa; phylum Chordata; class Amphibia; order Anura; family Myobatrachidae; genus Taudactylus; species Taudactylus pleione. Next base: position 630,928 of record JAUIMM010001567.1, read on the forward strand.
AGCTGGTTGCGCAGAATACGGGGGACCCCTACGTCGTTTGTCCCCCGTATTTTGGCAACCAGCGCTGGTTCTGACTAGCCCGGTGCTGGTTGTGCTTAAGTACAGGGGACCCCTACGTCGTTTGTCCCCTGTATTTAAGCACACCCAGCACTGGGTTACTAATGCCCGGGGCTGGTTGCTCTTTTTTGGGGGGGTGCACGCCATTTTTTTCTTTTTTTACACAGGTTTTTTTTTTTTTTTTTACCACAGCAGCACAGACGAGTCTCACGGACCTGTCATTGCTCTGTGCCAATCACACAGATGCATGTAGCACGGATCTCCCGGGTTCGTGCTACATGCAAATGGGCACCATAACGCTGATTGGCTTCCTGTCTGCCACTGCAGTGCCACTCCTAGATGGGCCACGTGTTTGTGCCGCCCACTTGTGTCGCTTAGCATAGTCATCCAGCTACCTCGGTGCAACCTTTTGGCCTAAAAACAATATTGTGAGGTGTGAGGTGTTCAGAATAGAGTGGAAATGAGTGGAAATTAATGTTATTGGGGTTATTAATAGCGTAGGAACAAAAAAAGGCCCATTTTATGTGATTTTAGCGTTTTTTTTTATTTTTTAAGAAAAAATCCAGATCCAAAACACAAAACCCAGAACCCAAAACACGGAAGGGTGGTTTTGGCAAAACCAATCCAGATCCAAAACACGAAGAAAGATCCAGATCCAAAACCAAAACACAAAACACGAAAAGTGGCCGGTGCACACCCCTAATATGCAGCAAATATAAGTGGTGCGGAGGACATTGCGTGTACCTTGCTGCTGCCGCTGAATCCACTGGCAAATAGCTCCATGTGTAAGGTGTCTTACTGCTATGTTAAAGGCGATAGGTTCAAGTTCCATGTATGACAGTATTTTGAAATGTGTGTGTTAAATAATAGACAATGAGAATGAAGGTGCTAGGGGGGTGGCCAAATGGAGGAGTTAGACAGGGAGGAAATAGCAGTGACCAGGAGATGCCGGGGATAACAGAAGAGGAAGCTACAGGTGAGAATGATTATAATAAAAATTTGACAGGCCCAAACAGCGCCCCCTGCCCTGATGCCAGGTCTCGCACCACCCTAGTTATGGCCCTGATGCCAGGTTTCTGGATTTAACAAACAGCAGTAATCTAAGATCACCGCCATTTGTCAAGCATCGCTCTTTTAGATGGCAAGAGTGGTGCGGTCCCCATTGCTGCCAATAGAGACCCAGCGCTGCCTTTCCGACTTCAGTGAAGCCTTCCAGGCCCTGCCGCGTCCCTGTGCCATGCACATGTGCAGACAGACCATCATGCATGCGCATAACACCGAAGCCCCATAGCTGACAGCGTTAGGCTGCCAGCAGAATAGGACCTCGCAGAGGACGCTAGACTACACGAGACCCCACCGGTGGGGTAAGTATTGGTAAATACCAGTATCTTTTTTGTTTGTATCACAGTGATACTAAATGAAAAATTGCGCTGGTGTTTACTATCATTTATAAATGGGGGCCATAATTTGAATACAACCCTCACACACACAAACACAATAATAATACCCATGCGCACACATTAATACATCATCCCCAGCACAGACAGTATTAACCCTCCCAAACAAAAATCATAAGTATACCATCCCCCTCAATAACATTTCACCCCTCCATTACTTACCTGTCCAGGAAGAGAAAGTGTCAGGTCCCTGTGGCGTTCCAGGGTACAGGAAATTAATTCAGAGACAGACTGGGAAAGGGGCAGAGACTCGGGACAAGGGAGCGGGGTCTTGGCAAGGGACAGCAGGGAGTAGATTGGAAGTCAGACCGGGTATATGAGTGGGTGGGATCTCAGGTGAGGGGCGGGGCCTTAGCCAGGAGGGAGTAGATAAGAATAGTCACACAGTGTAGATGAGGGGGCGGGGACTCAGTATAAGAGGCGGGGTCTTGGCTAGGGACAGGAGGTGAATAGGTGTAGTAGAATAGAGTCAGATTAGTGACAGTCAGGAGGGGGAGGAGACTCGCGGTGAGGGGACAGAGCCAGACAGTCCCTGGAGATTCATTCAATAGAACAGAATACAGTCAGGGTAGAGGATAGGAGAGGGTGGAGACTTCAGGCTCTCAGGCAGGAGGGAGGGAGGGTTCCCTGAGGCATTGCATTTAGCAGGAACTGGCAGATGTACAGACACTAGAGGATGGACTCGGGACAGGTAGTAACCAGTGGTCCATGAGTGCAGTCACCTGGCCGTCAGCAGGGCCGGTTCTAGACATGGTGGAGCTCAGGGCGAAAGTTCACAGTTGCGCGCCCCCCCCCAAAAAAAAACCAGAAAAAAAAACAACTTTTTGTAGATGACGTTCCTCTGCACGCGCTGAAAGCACACACGCTACTGGAAAGGGGACGTGTCCTTGCAGAACACCCCCAATTCATCACACTGAAGGGCGTGCCCAGCACTTATGAAGGTGCTGGGCTTCCCCCAAGCTCTCCCCTCGTGGCAAATAATTGCCATGTGCAGTAATGCGCCTTACACAGTAATGCCCTTTATAAATACATTATGCCACATGCAGTAATGCCCTTTATAAACACATTATTCCACACGCAGTAATGCCCTGTATAACACATTATGCCACACGCAGTAATGGCCTTTATAGCACATTATGCCACACGCAGTAATGCCCTGTATAACACATTATGCCACACGCAGTAATGCCCTGTATAACACATTATGCCACATGCAGTAATGCCCTTTATAAAAACATTGTGCCACATGCAATAATGCCCTGTATAACACATTATGCCACACGCAGTAATGCCCTGTATAACACATTATGCCACACGCAGTAATGGCCTTTATAACACATTATGCCACTTGCAGTAATGCCCTGTATAATACATTATGCCACATGCAGTAATGGCCTTTATAACACATTATGCCACATGCAGTAATGGCTTTTATAACACATTATACCACATACAATAATGCCCTGTATAAAACATTATGCCACATGCAGTAATGCCCTGTATAACACATTATGCCACATGCAGTAATTCCCTTTATAATACAGTATCCCCAATTCAAATTACGCCACACATTAGTCCCTTATTCATGTTATGACACACAGTGGTGCTCCTTTTACACAATGCCTAAATTAGTGCCCCTTTTACACAATGCCCAAATTAGTGCCCCTTATACACAAGGCCCACAGTACTGAGTAGTAGTGCCCCTAATACAATGCCCACAGTAGTAGTGCCCCTATAGTGGTGCCCACATTAGCAGTGCCCCCTATAGTAGTGCCCAAAGTTGGAATGCCCCCATTAGTGCCCCCAGTAGGAATGCCCCCTTATAGACATGTCCCCAGTAGTAATGTCCCCTTATAGACATGCCCCCTTATAGACATGCCTCCAGTAGTAATGCCCCCTTATAGACATGCTCCCAGTAGTCATGCCCCCCTATAGACAAGCCCCCAGTAGTAATGCCCCCTTATAGACATGCCCCCTTATAGACATGCCCCCAGTAGTAATGCTCCCTTACAGACATGCTCCCAGTAGTAATACCCCCTATAGACATGCCCCCAGTAGTAATGCCCCTTATCGACATGCCCCCAGTAGTAATACCCCTTATAGACATGCCCCCAGTAGTAATGCCCCCTTATAGACATGCCCCCAGTAGTAATGGTCCCTTATAGACATGCCCCAGTAGTAATGCCCCTTATAGACATGCTCCCAGTAGTAATGCCCCCTTATAGACATGCCCCCATTCCTCCCTTCTGAAAAATAAAAAATACAAACACAATACTTACCTTAGGCCCCGCTCCTGCGTCCGCTGCCATCCGGTCCGACCACAGCTCCACCACGGATCTATGGGAGAGATGTCATGACGTTCCTCCCATAGTGCTTTCTGCTGGAGCCAGAGCTCTGGAGTGCGCTCCGGCTCCATGGATCTATGGGAGAGACGTCATGACGTCCCTCCCATAGTGCTCTATGCGGGAGCCGGAGCTCTGGAGTGAGCTTCGGCTGCCTCTGCAGGGAGGGAGCCGGGTGCCCGCTGATAACAAATATCAGCCGGTGCCCGCTGATAACAAATATCAGCGGGCGCCCGGCAACGTGGGGGGGACCGGCGCTGTTTTTTTTATTATGGGAATTGTTTTTTTTTTACCTTCTGGGGACTCAGTGGCACCCTCTAGGGGCCGGCGCCCCGGGCGACTGTCCTGTTAGCCCACCCCTAGAACCGCCACTGGCCATCAGTCATGCTCCTGCAGCCCTCACTGAAACTACATTGTAGTGGCCCTGGGGGGGTATCTGGCACCCTGCCCAGACCCGATCTGCAGGGGGTGGGACAGTGTGAAGAGCCAGGCTCGGCTGCGCTTCCCTATAGTAGGTTGCCGCTGCCTGTCATACAGTTTGACAGGCACAGCGGCAGCCCCTGACAGCAGCAGCTGCAGGGATAGCGCCTCTCCAGCCTGGCGCCTCCCTGCAGTGCAGGATCTGCTGAGCGAGTTGCACCGGCCCTGAATAGAATGATGTTACTGTACTATAAAAACAAACAATGTTTTGCTGACTGCCTATCCAAAAAACTAGCTCAGCCAGTATTACTCTAATGGAGATGTGGGTGCCACTGCCCATCAAAGACAAAAAGTGTCACTGAACTTGAACTCTTTAGCTCCTCTGACTCTCCTAATCTCTTTCCCCGCCGGAGGTCCTGCGACAAATAATGCATAATCGCCACGGGAGGGACTTATATCAGATCCAAAACCTGCAAGATCCGAACCCTCGAAGATGACGTTTTTCCTCATTTTATAATCTGAAAATGGCAGGGAGATTTGAGCCGGGGCTCGGATAAGCTTGGTTCAGGTAAGTTTGGGTGGGTTCGATGTCATCTCTAATTTTGAATGAATAATAAAGTAGAATGTTACATATATATTGTAATTCTGTATGCTTAACTAAAAAACTTTATTTCATTGGGTCATATAGAAGTAACTGTTTAGCTTCAAATTAAAATAAACATTGTGCTGAGAAAATAAGTATTCAGAAATAATCAGTCTGTATAAAAATATGCTATCAGAAGCAACATCCGTCTTGAATAATGTTTTCTGTTGTAGTTACCTTTGTATCACTTAATTTGCTAATTGTTAATTTAAAAAATATATATTTTAAAAAGAGAACTTGAATAATCAGTATTCATGAGTAATATAACAATAAAAAAAAAAAGAAAATAGAAAATACATTGTCAGTGTGCTCTAGTTACTTTTTTAACCTTTGCCTCTTTGATATGTCTATTATGACAGAAACATCATAGATTAAGGAGTATATTTACTAAGCCCTATATTTTTGTGCAGATTTTTCCTGCTAGATTTAAAAGGGCTATAATATGCAATGCAAAACAAGCCTCTAATGTTAGGGTCCTTTTAAATATGGCAGGCAAAATCTGCAAACATTGTGGGTTTTGAAAATCCATTGCTTAGTAAACATACCCCTTGCTGTGTGCCTTTCACATTAATATTTCTCTATAGATGTTTAAAAATAGATGTACTGTATGTAAAGGGTCTCATTTTCCCTCTAGTGGCCAATTTCAGTATAACTGTAAGAACCTGATTCTGAGTTGGAGAGCAAGTAACTGTTCACCTGGATGTTGCATTGTTTTTGCATGCAGGGTAAATATTGTCCGCTTCTACATGGAGCCCACAAATGCTGGACAGCCTTATTTTACACTGCAATCTAGATCTGAATTTGGACACACTCCTTTGCCATGGTTTTGCCAAGATACAAAATCATTATTATCATTTTTTGCTTCCACCTCCCAGAATCAGGCCTTAAATGTTATAGAAATTAATTAAACTGCAATAACCAGAATAAAAAACAGATATGCTTTCAATTAAAGATATAATAATAATAATAATAATAATAATAATAATAATAATAATAATAATACAGTTGATAATGTTGCAAGTTTGTATGGTCAGACGGCATCAATCTTATTAGGTGCGAGCTTGTTAAATGAAACTCACACACTTTGCTCGCTCCAAAGATACACTCAATCCAATTAGAAATGCCAACTCACGCTACTCGCAGGGAGGGTGTTCAAATTTTCTATAGCTTGTGACTTGGTAGAAGGGCATGAAAAAGTGGGGAAACCATACTGGAGCCCAAAAAAGAATCATATAGAAGGTTGTTGGTGGGCATAAGGAAAGTACTGGAGGCTTTTAAATGGTGTCAAATGGCTGATTTGTGCTTTTAAAAAAAATAAAAAAGCAAAACTTTCTTTGTTTAATCTCAAAAATTAAATAAAAAATCCAAAGTAGAAAAAAAATATGATTTTGTTATAATGTGAGGCTACTAATTTTTGTAAACAAAATGTTAAAAAGCAATTATATTTTTTTTCATTTTAAAAATACTTTAAAATAAATTTGGGGTACCTAAACTAGCAAAAAATTTGAATTGAGGGTAATTTCAGGCCAGTTTTTAAAACACCCAAAAAAGACATGTAATTATTGGGTCAAATAAGCTAGTAAAAAACTTCTAAATGCCTAATTAGTCATTAACAGGGGCGCCAAGAGGGAAGGGGGGGGGGTAGCTGCTAATTTCCTGGGCTTGTTGAATAAATTCCTCCAGAGAGGATACTCCAGACAGTTACTGGATAGTGCAAAGCAAAAAGCTCTAAGTATTCCTCAACAGGGGACTTTGAAAAATGCATGTGAGAAGGAATTAAGACCACTATGATTTGGGTCAATAACTACAATGTGTTCAGTGAGAAGATTTAGCCACTAATAAAAACGGATAGTGAATTACCATTATTAAAAGATTCTTGACTTCTCCCTTGTTACAAAAGAGGCAGAAGTATCAGAGATATGCTTGTACGCACAGACGTTAGACACCTAAGCCCGTAATCCCAAGTAATTTCTTGTCTAAAAAAGCTGGAAATTTCCGCTGTCTAGGCTGCACCACCTGCAGTTATCTGGAGGTGGGAGTCAGTTTCCCTTATCCACAATCTGGAAGAAAGATAAAGATTAAGCATACACTGACGTGTTCATCCAGATTCGTCATCTATTTCATTAGGTGCCCGTGCAGTTTATTATATGTGGGTAAAACCATGTGTAAATTTACATCGTAGCACCATTAGATTTGCATTAGAGGTAAACCTAATGAACAACCGGTAGCGAGACATTTCAAGGATCATAAGCATTCACTCGCTGCACTCAGATACAAGATGATTGATTTTATTTCTGAGGACTGACGGGGAGGTGATAGAAACAGACTGTTGCTACAAAGAGAAGCATGGTGGATTGGCTATTTAAACACAGTGAAGCCGAATGGGCTTAATGACCTTTCTCTCCTTCTCTTGTTTTTTGTAAAAAAATATTGTTTTTGTGTATAGTACATTTAAATGTACTGCTTTAGGACCCAGGGTGGATCCTTTTCTAATACTTAGCAGTATTATTTTGTTTCCATATGCATATTGATGTTAGTGCGGTATCCATGGTGATGGAGTTTTCCCTTTGTTCCAATAGGATTGGATTCCCTTGTACGGACGTCACTTTCGCACACATGTGTTGCGAGGGACGCCGGAAGGGATGTATATATGCAGTGGCGTCCCTATCTGCCTTTGCAACCAGAGCAGGCAGCAGCGAGGCGCTTGTCTTGCTGGAAAATAAGGGGTCGTGGCCTTGTGGTGGGGGCATGGTCTCATGGCACGAACACCCGATTTTTGTCACACCAGGTATGCTGGAGGTGCAGGACCCGGTTCCTGTCACTGAGGGGGAGCCAGCACTTTGGTGTCACCCCTCGGCTGGTGACACCCGGGTGTAGCCCGCACCCCTCGCACCACCTTGTGACGCCAGTGTATATATACACGAGGTGTGGCTCTTAAATAACAAGACTGAACTTGTGAAAAATGGACCATACTGCGTGAGTTAAATTGGAGTGGGGGAACATTGACTTTGGACTATCCCAAAATGTTTTTGCAAGTTTCACCCCTCTCGTACAAACAGTTAGCTGGTACACAGTGTTCGAAAAAGTTGTGTTTTTCCCATGCATCGTAAAAATGCTTATTTCAAAAGTAGAGCAACTTGTTAACTTAATATTGCAGTGCACTCCAAAATTGAAATAGGGGAGCCACACCAACTGCCACCCAAAAACTGCCAAACAACGCTGGCCGAGACTTACTGGCAGTTGGGGTGGCTCCCATATTGGAATTTTGGACTGCGCCGCAGCCCCATCTCTGGAGCCGCCACTGGTCATGAGGATGTTAAAAATGCACATCAAAAACAAATGAAAATGAGGAAAAAAATTTAGAACATTTTTCAAATTGATCGTCGACTCAGCATCCAAATGATGATTCAATATTACTACAAAAATGTTCTAGCAACTTTGTTTAGAAAGAATCAGAAAAAAGAGGCCAGAGTTCTGGAAAAATGGTTTGAACCTCAATTAGGACAACACACCAGCCCACACAGCTCTCTCTGTGAAGCAGTTTTTGTTTGAGAAACTTATTGTAGTGCTAGAACACCCTCCATACTCGCCAGACCTAGCACCATGTGACTTCTTTTTTTCCCTAAAGTGAAATCTGTACTCAATGGAACCCGTTTTGCATCAGTTACTGAGGAACGACGGAGCTGTTGAGACACCTGACAGATAATGGAAATAAAAACTGCAGTGATGTATGGATGCAGTAAGGGAGTACATAGAAGGGGAACAGAGTACTTAATATAATTAAACATAACTTATAGCATCAGTCTTGTTATTTAATAGCCACACCTTGTATATACTGTATATATATTGTGTACATCGATCCAATGGATACATCCCCGAAAATGTATATGTTAACCATTTGTGCTCAATCATCGATATCCTTAAACGCTGGACTGTTAGTATGTCTTGGGGGCCGAGATTGAGAAGCACTGCTATAGCTAATAATAGAGTTTATCTCTCATCTACTTGAAAATGAAGACACTTTACAACCTGCTCTGTTGACAGGACAAAGACTCTCTGCAGACGTCGTGTCAGTTGCTTATAAGTTGCACCACTAGCTTTTAATTTACACCTCTGCAGATAATATTTTTATAAAAATAGCCACAGAGGTCATTAGAGCCTTAAAAAAACATGCTCAAAAATCTTTGTACATCAAGATGCTGTTGCTGAATTGCATGAAAATCCGTTTTTGTGGATGGATCTTGCGATTGTAAATAATGTGCATGCTTCCAGTGTACGTAACTGTGAGCAACTACAGGTGTTTCAAAGTCATATGCAGCTCCACTTATATACCAAGGGCATAACTGGGGGAATTCGTATGTAGACTAATTTTAAATAGGGCATGCTGAGGGCGTGTAATTGGAATTATGGCCGATGTAGATTTGTGCATTTGCAGAGATTTGTCTGATTTCAAATGGAGAGAGACGTAGCGGTCGTGTAGATGCGTGCAACTCGGGAAATGTGCAAGTGCATCCAATTTGCATGCAACTCTGAATAAGATTTGTTATAAACAGCAAGAATAACTCCGTAATTTATTTGGAATATATAGCCTCATACTCCAAGCTAATTTTGGGCCTCATGTACTGTAGAATTGCGCAAATGTCTGTTTTGTGTTAAAATTATGCACACAAATAATGCATATGCAAACAGTCATACACAGATTAAGTCACACACTTGCGACTCTTTAAGACTGGAGAAAAAGTATGGCAGAGGGAATGGGCAAACATATGCTGAGTAGCAGAGCCGTAACTAGACTTTTTGGTGCTCTGTGCCAGAAAGAGCATTGGCTCCCCCCTCATTTTTCAAAGGGACATAATGCACCCAAAAAAGGGCCATGGCTTCTTGGGGAAGGGCCAGGGAAGAGATAGGAGAGGCCAGGAGATGCTGGGGATGAAATAAGAGGAAGCTACAAGTGAGAATGATAATAAACAGAAATTTTACAGGCCCAAACAGCGCTCCCTGATCTGTGGTGCCCTGTGCGATGGCACCGGCCGCACTACCCTAGCTACGGCCCTGCTGAGTAGTGTAATTGCATCTAAGGTGGACCTGGACACAGATGCATATTCAGGAGATGTACTGTATCTTGTGGGTAATGATAATGATGACTGGCAGCATTATTTAGTTACTTGATATTGGCTGTTTGCATCTTGTACCATTCTACTTACTGTAATTCATTAGTGTGGCTTATATATTAAATGAAGTCACTGCCATCTATTTGCATTACTTAATTAATATTTACATTTTGCTTGACAAGTAAGAAGATTGTGTTTTTTAAGGGTAAAACAACAGATTTTTGTATTTAATTTGTATTTCTGTCTGTATTAGTTATATTTGATATGGTAACATGGGTTGTTGGGATGAATATAAATTATACTGTAATATGTGGAGCGGTACTACATTGTCACATACGCAATATAGAATAATGCGTATGTGACAATGACATTATTCTGTACAAATAAGCTGCATACACACAACGATTTTTTGAACGATTATCGTTAAATGATATCATTTAACGATAATCGTTTGGAAAAAATCGTTCACTTTCTGAGTCAAACGAGGACGATAATTGTTCATGTGCGTTCACGTTTGTAGTTTGTAGTTCAGTCAGAATTCTCATTAAGGGAATATGCAAAAATCGTTTGTAGTTCTAAAAAATCATTCATTACACTTTAAAATATCTGACAGATAATCTGACAGAAAATCGTTCATAAAATCGTTCATAAAATCGTTGGAAACAAAATCGTTGTGTGTGTATGCAGCTTTAGGGTTATTTGATTTTTATTGCTAGGGATTGTAACACTCCCAATTTGGTGGGATGTCATTGAGTGGATCGTACCTGCTTGTGATGATATCGCCAGATGGATCAGGGCCGTTCCTCTTTTAGACTCCTCCTAAAACAGCAGAGTGACAGGGGATCCCCCAGAACCCAGCGCAGATACCAAACCAATATAAAGAAATGGGGAGTTTATTACAGTACTCTGGATCACTTCTCCACTAAGACAATTCTAAATGAACATTAGAACATGCAATATTGTCACAATGCAAAAGGTCAGGGCATACTTGCCTACCCTCCCGATTTTGGCGGGAGTCTCAAGAAAATCGTGTGCTGCTCCTGGCCCCTCGGAAAGGCAGGCAAGTCTCCCGGCCCCCAGGGACCCGTCTGGCCCCCCCTGCGATTACAATATAAACCCCGGCTGCGGGGGGGCGGGGACGCTATTCGCGCTAATTCGCGTCATCGTAGCCCCGCCCTCTGCTTCACAATGCCATTAATCTCAGCATTATGAAGAGAGGGCAGGGCTGCGATGATGCGATCGCACTGTCACACCCATGCTCCGCCCCCATTGATGAGTCTTCTACCGCGACACCCCCCCCCCGCTGAGAAAGAACAAAGTAGTTAAACTGAATATCACAAGTTATAGTTATAGTTGGCAGAATCTCTAACAGTTCAACTATAAAATCAAGAAAGAGTACAATGTACCTGGGAGTACTCAGAATTCACTGTACAGCCTTTCGTTGGTGCACAAACTTTATAGATGACACTGAACTGTACTACTGGTACCCAAAATGGCATCACTGTCTGTGCATGTGGGGCCACTGCATAGTTCTGTGTTATACACTACTGCTGTATATCCTGCTGCAGCCGTCTCTCATTGTACAAATATGTTAATACGTATCAATAAATTAAAATTCAATAAAATGACAGTAATGTTAATGACACTGAAATAAAACAATGAATTGAGCAAAGAATAGCATTGAGCAATAAGCCTCTTCCAATCAGTCAATAGGTTTTGAACAATGCCTGTTCCTGTGAATGCTTCTGAATAGTAAATACGTATTAGTCTCAGTACGGAAAAGGACGTGCATGTCCTGTGCATGTATAGTTACTATGTGCTCTATTTACTACATTCCGCATATTGAATGCAGATTGTAGTGTGATATTAACGACTGAATTCGCATTGCGAATTCAGGTAATATCACAGGGATTTACTACAAATCCCTTACCTGCATGATCCGGGCCTCCGATGATGTCCTCCATGTCCTCCGGTCAGGTGATATCCCATACTGCACTGTAACCCGATCACCTGATGACCGGGCCACAGTGCACTATGGGAGACCAGCTGACCGGAGGGAGGACATCACCCGGAGCCCCGATCACTGGTCCCTGTAGTCAGGTAAGTACATTTTTTTTTACTACTTTTTTTTTTGCAGTAAATCAGCTTGCGGTCTGTTTAGACCACACAGCTGATTACTGTGACCGATTCCCGGGTCTGCTCTCCCCATTAGAGTGGAGCAGGAGTCCGGTAACTGGGGGAGACCCTGGATAACGCCACCTCCAGGTGGCGTTATTATCACAGGGCCTCCCTAGGTATTTTTTTCACATTTTATTTTTAGTAACTCTGGTTGGATCACATTTCCCATTACAATTATGGGAAATGCGATCTGCTTACTAAAAATAAGTGATACTTAGGGGTTGGATGAGAATTTTACAAATTCTACTACAATTGCCCTGTAATAACTATAGGTGATACTAAAATAATGTGAAAAGGGTGTGAACACACCCTTTTTCACTTTATTTGAGTCAAACTAATGTTAATAAATAGAGCCCCAAGTCCTTAACACCAGTACAGGGATGGTCCTATTGGCATTCAGTCCATATGCTGCACTCGGAGCCCTCAGATGTCCATGGTGTGGGTGGTTGTCAGTTGCAAAGAAATGATTCCAAAGGAGATCCAATTCTATTGGCGGAAAGATGGTCCAGGTTTGTTTAAGATATCCAGTAGATGTATAAGCTGCTACATTTACACAGCGAAACGCGTCAGTGTTATGCCTCTGTCCTACAAATGACTTTATACATCTACTGGACATCTTAAACAAACCTGGACCAGCTTTCCGGCAATAGACTTGGATCTCCCTTGGAATCATTTCTTTGCAACTGACAACCACCCACACCATGGACATCTGAGGGCTCTGAGTGCAGCATATGGACCATCCCTCCACTGGTGTTAAGGACTTGGTAACTGTACATGCACAGGACATTCACGTCCTTTTCCACACTGAAACCAATACGTATTTACTATTCGGAAGCATTCACAGGAACAGACATTGTTCAAAACCTATTGACTGATTGGAAGAGGCTTATTACTCAATGCTATTCTTTGCTCAATTCATTGTATTATTTCAGTGTCATTAACACTACTGTCATTTTATTGAATTTTAATTTATTGATACATATTAAAATATTTATCCAATATTATTGACACTTATTCATTGCAGCGCTGCTGCTCTTTATGGTGCCTATATATTGTGTGACTGCCCCTATACCTAGCAGCTGCTTAGTTAAACAGACCATCCTAGCGCCTGTATTCTCAGCCATCTCTCATTGTACAGCAGTATGCTGGCTGCCCTGAGATTACAGACTTCTGTTGTTATGGAGCTATGTGCTGACTGATCTCAGGGCCTGATTCAGAGCCGCTCACAAAAAGCGTGCACTCGCTCTTAATCAGGGCGTGTGCTTTTTTTTTCGTTGTTTTTTCGTTACTACCCACAGCTTATGCGAGCAGCCATGATGATGGTCGCGATGGTCAAGACCATCGTGACCATCGGGCTTGCGACGAGACCCTTGCGGTAGGGTCTCATTGCCGCAAGCCCCAGTGGACTTCCTGCACTATTAGAGCAGGAAGTCCACCTACTGACATCACTAGTGATGTCAGTAGGGCCACCCACAAACGGCAGGCGTTCCTGCAGGAACGCCTCCATTTGCTCAGCCACCCCCCTTCCCCGCCTTCCAAACGGGGCAGCTGTCAATCAACATCGACAGCTGCCCCTTTTGGATACGAGCGTCGGAGCGAGTGCTTTTTGTGCTCACTCCAGGGCTTGCGCACGCGCAGTGCGCACGCCACGTGTGCGCACTGGGCCACCATCGACCCACTTGCGCGCGGGTCTGAATCAGGCCCTCAGTCTTTACCAGTGGCAGATTTTACCTAGGGGCTGCAAGGCTGCATCCCCCCCAGTAAAATCAGCCACTTCAGTGAGCCAGTGCAGTTCGTGACTACACTGGCTTCACTGTGACAGGAGGTGGCTTCCCATTGGCAGCGCTACAGTTCTTCTCGGGGCTGCAACCAATGCAACCTGAGAAGCTGGTGATATGCACATGCCAGATTAATTGAGCAGGCGCCAGGACCCAGACCAGCAGCAGCTCAGGTAAGAGGACAGGAGCCTCTGCTGGTCTTTACTGTGGTGCTTTTCACTTGACATGTGCTTGAATGCTTAGGGCACCTGTCCAGATGCCAGCACTTGTCTTTGCAGCATGTAAACTCTCGCCTCTCCCTTGGGCTTTAGTAGTTTTAATAGATCTGTGTCCTGTCAGATTCTCTTGTCCTGCTACCTTACATAGAAGGGGTCTCCTCCTCACAGCCACTGTTACCCTGATCAGCTGCTGATCCCAGCTCTCTACAGTATGCCCTCAGTCACAGCAGTCTAGAGCACACATCACAGACCCTGATTCAGAGCCGGACGCTCTGAGGCGCTCGCTCTGAATCAGGGCCGTCCTTTCTCCTTTTTGGAGCAGCCTCCTGGCCGCTCGCATAGCTGTGGGTGACCACCCACAGCTATAGCGAGCGGCCAAAATGATGGTCGCGATGGTCAAGACCATCACGACCATCGGGCTTGTGACGAGACCCTTGCGGTAGGGTCTCGCTGCCGCAAGCCCTGGAGTGCTTTTGGCTGGAGTGCTTTTGGCTCTAGTGATGTCAGTGGGGCTGGCCCTAGACGGTAGGCATTCCCATGGGAACGCCTCCGTCTGGGCAGCCACGACCCCGGCACTCCCACCAAAGGGGGCGTGCTGTCAATCACCATCGACAGCACACCCCTTTTGGTGCAAGACCTATAACGACGGCTTGGCCGTCGTTATTCGGGTCTCGCGCATGTGCACGACGGGGCCGCCTCCATCATGCGCATGCGCACTTGGGCAACATCGACCCGCTTGAGAGCACTCAGCGCTCGCGAGCGGGTCTGAATCAGGCCCACAGCTCCTTTCACACTCTCTCCCTTACCTGGTTTCACTTTCAATCCCAGGCTGTGTAGTGCTGCTCCAGTTGGCTGCTCCTGGATCCTAGAGTCCCTCCTCCCTGCAGATCCAGAACATTCCCCAGCACAGGGCAGCACATAAAAGTCCAAATATATGAGATCCCTAAGGGGTTTCACAATATTGACACATGTCTGCTATATTTGTTCTATCCCTGACGTTTGCTGTACTGTACGTCTATGGGGCATATCCAATTGGGCACGTGGTTCAGCGATGTAAAAAAACCTTGCATCCAATTTTGGATTTCCATAGGTATGCGTGCTTCAGATACCCACAGTATGCAATTACAAAAAAAGTGGTCGCAGGGTTTTCAACTCTGAAAACCTCGTGCCACGTAAAAAATTAAAAAAATGACACTTACCTGCTGGTGGTCTCCGTGGCTCCTGGTGGCTTCTTCTCCATCTTGGTAGGGGGCTGCTGTGAGTCCCGGGGACTGCCGGGAGGCTCTGGGGGCTGGTGAAAGGAGCAAGGGCTGCTGAGAGATATAGTTCTCCCAGTGCCCACTCACTGATACACACTCACTCACACTGACATACTCACCCTGCTGCAGGAGACCGGGTCCCGGCGCTGGAGGAAAAAGACAGCACTGTAAAGGTAAGTAATTAAGGACTAATTAAGCTAATTTAAAACTTCCAATTGCTTAATTAGTCCTTAGGGGGGTGCTGCTGGGGTCCCAGACCAAGTCTCACTAATTTTTCCTAAAATGAACGATTTTGGAAAAAATCAGACTTGCTCTGGAGATGCAAGGAAAAAAACCTCCTGGCACTCAAAATTAAAAAAAAAAACCTGCACCTGATTCAGTAACAAAACCCCCTGCACCTGATTTAATAGCAAAAATCCCGCAGGAAAAACCTTGCAGGTGTGGGATATTTGCTATTCTTGCCCCCAATTGAATTGTATTGTATATGTATTTTACTTCTTATGTTCAGTGCACAGATGCATCCTACTCTACATGAGCTCCTTTGTCTCTTGCCAAGCCCACACAGGCAACTTTTTGTTGCATCCAGACAGGCAACTTTTTGCTGTACTTACGGCTGGCAAATACAGAAGTTTAATACCCCTTTTACACTGGAGCTAAAACCCGGGTTTTTGAAGGGTTAACCCGGGCAGCTCTCTGGTGTAAAAGGGCAGAGGGTTGGATCGCCGGGTCGAGTGACCCGGCAATCCAACCCAGGTAACTAGCAGGGTTTAACACGGGCGTAGCCCGTGAAACCCTGCTATGGGAACAGCGCACTCCGGGTCACGATGACCTGGACTGCGCTGCTAGCCGGACCATTGGTCCGGCTTCAGTGGCGCTTGGAGATGACGTCATCTCCAAGCGTACACTTTCACTCCGCAAAAGCCAGGTCTATGCAGACCCGACTGCGGTGTGAGCGGCGCTGACTCGGGAATATCCCGAGTCAGCGCCGGCAAAATTCTGGGTCTGATCCGGATAGGAACTTTGTTCCAACTCCGGGTCAGACCCGGAATTTAGGTGGAAAAGGGGTATAATACTCTATCCATTTCTCTGTCATCCTGCATGTGCTGCCCACATGTACAGCAATGAAATATACAAAAAGCAAGTGAAACTAAGGAGCTAATGTGCAAATTTAGTTACAAACTGGCATGATGGACTGTATGTAAACACTGTTTTTTTCTATGACAGAAGTCACTGGTAATCAGATTAAACAGTATCAGTACTCCGCTAAAGTTACAAGTTGATACAAAATTAATAGTAGCTTCCATAGTTAAGATAAGAGCTTCTCAAATCCATCCTCGGAACACACTAACAATCCAGTTGTTACAGATGTATTAATTAGAAACTGACACATTTTAAAAGATCCTAGGTGGTTTTAATTATTTCACATGTGATTCTGGGGGAGATGTATCAGGCCTTAGAGAGAAATAAAGTGAAGAAAGCTAAAGTACCAACCAATCAGCTTCTAAAAGTCAAGCACAGCCTGTAAAGTGACAGCTCGGAGCTGATTGATTGGTACTTTAGCTATATCCATAGCTCTCTCCCCAAGCTTTGATGTGCGTACATCTCCCCCAAAGTAGCAAGCTAACTGTCATTTTACAGGCTGTATTTGAAAAAAGACAGGAGCTGATTGGTTGGTACTTTATCTCTCTCCGTGGCTTGATACATCACCCCCCCAGTGAGGAGACCTAGAAAACATGCAGTGTTAGTGTATCCCGAGGACCAGATTTGTAAAGCACTGTCCTAGATAAAATGATTTAACTGATCTCTTCCCATTTCTGGACCTAGTTAGTTATAAGAAATAAGAATTAAAATTTATAGAAAAAAAGGCTCTAAATAGTTCATCTTAATTAATTGAAAAATAATGTTACCTATTACTTGTCACAACTAATCAAGTTATTACAGAGTTTGGTAAAATAGATTTTATTTTCTTTATACTGTACGATTGAACATGTATAACATTTAAAGGGTTTCTTACCTATAATGTTAGTGACTACAATAGCACTCTCTTATCTGATGTCCACCTAGAACACTGTCTCAAGCTGCATGAGGTTGTCTGCTCTTTGGAACTTTTGGCAGCCTCTGTGCAATTGATCAGTGTGTATCAGGCTCATATCTGTCTTCACAGAGATCCTGTAACGGTTCATATTAGCAGGAAAGATGGGATAGCTCCTATGGCTAGACAGTGTGCTGACTTCAATGCAAGACACCTGTTGTCTGCGAACTGTATGTTTGTCAGAGTTTTTAAACAGCAAGTTCACATGTCCACATCACAATTACATTAAGGTATGTAATGCTCTCAAAATCAGTTCACTTAAAACTACATTAATCGGGTCTTTGGGAATCCAGTGTAAACCATGATTTCTTTGTATTGATGATGTCATGTTTAGTACTATTAAAGCAATTCATTATTCATCTTTGCATGCCATTTTGTAATAAATATAGTTTATGTGGGCCACAATTCACTATTGGGTTTAAATAAAAAGTTATTTATTTTTATTAACAAAATTCTGTTGTTCATTTCACATTGTCTACAAAGTTAACAAAGGAAACTTTTTACCCTTTTGACCTTAGCATTGCAATTCTAAGTGATAAACTAAACATTCATGAAAACTTAATGAGATGGGAAATTAGTCCATTCTCATATTTCAACAAGTGACATTACACCACTGTCCTCTCATTGGAAGATAAACCTCTTCTGTAAGACGTTTATTCTAAAACCTTTTTTTATTTATTTATTCAAAAAGTAACTAGCTGAGGACACTTGCCAGAAGCACAGACATAATGCCCAAACACCAAAAACTTGTGGCCTCTGAAAATGACGGTAATATTATACTCATATTGTTACTTTTTGTGTAATTTGAACTTTAATGCCTGTGTAAATCTTCAATGTATATTCTCAAAGATCACAATTTATTTAGAGAATATAACATGCATTAATTTTTTATCCAACTTATTCACTCCTAAGAGTGTGCTTTTAATGCTTTTTTACTACTCTTTAAACAAAATGTAATTAAAATGCTTTAAACTTTCTTGTGCACAATTTTTGATTAATTTCTTAATGTACATTTCTGCATTTAATATATTTGTATTGCTTTCATGTTCTCTTTGTGATTTAACAATACATATTAACCTAGCAGTATTTTTGATAAAAATGTCAATGACACATAAGGCATGTATCACACTATACAAACAATTTATATGAATGGAATCCCAATAGGTTAAAAAATGTATAGATTTGAAATAGTTCCTTGATAGCATAATAACAGATTTCATTTTTAAACATGAGTTTATATTCATGCATGTTATACGCTATGGAACTGGACCTACAAATTGTAATGCAGTTTACATTAAATAAAATGTATTAATATCTAAAACAGTGGTTTGAACATCCATTAGTAATTGTATAAAGGTTAAGCTGATATATATATATATATATATATATATATGTGTATATATATACCATAGCATGAATGTTGATTTACTATGTACATGCTATACATGTGTCATACTGTAATGGGCTGATTTTTTGACATGTTGTGAGAAATTGTGAAATGTGCCTGCCCTTACTTGATAAATGTTTTAGCTCACCACTTTCTTCACCGCTGTCTTAGCCAGAAAGCCATCCCATTTCAAATTCAGTTATTTTGGTTGAGTTTAAAGGAACATTAATTGACAAACAGTGCTTTATAAGTAAAACAAATGTACTTTCATGTCTGGTTTATGCTTGCTCAATAAAAATAAGGCTTAGTAAGCAAAAAATCCTTACCATACTTAACCACTGGGGGCACTGTACTACTTCAGTTGATATCTGATATTTAAATCAACATACACTAAGTAATGATATCAAACTATACCCATGTACAGATAAATAAGGTATTTTATGAATAATAATTTTTGGCTATCTATTTTATAACGTATGTATTTATATTAAAAGTGATAATAACCATATAGCAAATAAGTTATAGATCCATTGATAACACTATACTGCTATTGCATTGTGGGATTTTACTCGCATGTTATACTGTATATATTTTTTATGCAATGGTTTTGTTTGCTTTAGGATTTAAACAATTCATTTTAAAATTCATAAAAAAATAAATATACAAAGAAGTCATGTGTGTGTACACTACTGTAGTATATTTAAGTTATGAAAATTACTATATATATATTATATATATATATATATATATATATATATATATATGCTTTGTTTAAATCATATAAGGCAAGCTATAACATCCTGATACATTGGTTCAAATACAATAATCAATGATGTATTACACAATAACTAATATATACATTTGTTTTTACCCACAGTACAAATTGAAGTTGGAGAAAATGCAGGTAAGACACACCTCCGTAGGATTTACTTTACATGATGTATATAATACACACATGACAAACCGTAGCAAGAGAAAAATATTGCATTTAGCTGTAATGTTGCACTAAATCAAAGTAATCAATTACCTTTTATTTGTATAGTGGAGGTTAGACATATAAGCACATGCCTGATTGGTTATATATGGTTTAGTGCAAATGTAAACCTAAATGCAATAATAATAAGTAGCCCAAAATGTGACAAATGCAGTAACATTAATATGGATAAGATGTCCATCTTATTAAATATACAAACATTGTCTACTTAATCAGAAGACAAAGGAGGGTTCTAAAGGAATATCCTAAACAAAGCTTTCTGTAGCGTGCTTCTGATCCAAGACACTCCTAGAAATAAACCCTTTCAAATACACTATTATTAAAAAAGAATTCTTACCTTAGTTTGATGAAAGTACTAGGAATATTTTATAGTGTTAGTATCTCTTTAAATATTTTCAAATATTAAAAGCATATGATTATGAACGATTATTATTCTACTTTACGCATTAAATATTTGTGTTTCAAATGCTTCTAGTGACCTCTGAATTATCCCTGTATACAATTATGTATATTTTTAGCAAACTTTGGAGGCAGCCAGCAAATAAATTTCATAAATAAGTTTTGCAGAAATATCCTTCAAGTGTTTGTCTCTATGTCACATTATTAATGGCAATAGCATCAAACTCACATAAACAAACTGGGCTTGATAAATCATTCTCTTTACTTAACATCAGAAATAAAAACCTGCAAGAGCTACAAGTTATGTTCAACTATTCTGTTTGAAAATGCAGAACTTTGAATATATATCAGAAATCACATTTCCCTAAATAATATAATAATCTTCTCATTTTCACCATGCTCTTTAACAGTCAAAGCTAAAAAAAAATGCTTTATCATTTAATAATTAAAAAAATATTTTTGGAAAATATATCATAAACACATTTGTATAATATTAACATAAAATAACTTTGTCATTAAATTTTTAGCAAGAAACATTAAGCAGAACAAATATGATGCATTTAGTGTAAAATATATAAGGCGTATATGAAACATAAATGAATTTCATGTATGTATACAAACTTTTTTTGATGTACAAAATTATTAAAAATATTGTAGTAAATGACCTGCAGGCTATATAAGGTGTATATAGAACATACATTCATTCTGTGTTTAGATTTAGGTTCCATTCCCAAGAAATTTTATTATGGTATGCAAATATTCCAAAATACGGAATATTTCGCTATCCAATATACCCCTGGTCCCAAGCATTTTGGATATGGGAGACAACTTGTATTTGTAACAAATCATTTTATGTTGCTTTATTATGACTGTTTTTGTGAACTGTAATCACATACCAATGAAAAGTCTGGGGACTGCTTCTGTCTTTAGACCCATCAACAGTTTTCTATGTTGACATGGAGTATCGAAATGAATGGTGTGCACTGCTGGGACAATACTATTATTATGCACACTAATAAATGTGTTGCATTTTTTTTGTAAACATTTTAAAAATACTTCCCAAGCCATAATTCACCACTTGAAATAATTTAAAATCTCTTTTCTTGATTCATTGAAGTCCATGTGGAAATTCTCCTGTCATTTTAATTCTATGGAAGATGCAACTGCTTACTATGAGCATGACTGATATGAAGTGCCCAAGAATGCTATTAGTCATTCAACCAATCAGAAGCATTTTCTCACACTAGTATATTCTGATTGGATAGCAGCCAAAGGAAGTCCAAGTTAATGTGGGTTGTTCAGTGGCAGCTGGTTATGGTGTACATTTGTATCATTTTTTTTTATAATTTGGGATTTTCTCCTATTGAATTACAAAGTAGAATAATTTTCATTAGATTACTATGAAGAAATAAATTAAATTGTAAAGTACAATGGGATATGCTGACACTGTATAAGTAAAAGTTGATAAATAAGAATGAAAACAGAAGATTTCAGTTTATATTAAAATCGTGAACAATTTGTTTCATAGAATGGGGCCTATTTATTGATCTATTTGGTCTGGAAATTCATGTGACAGGAGCAGTGGCATTTATTACCCCCTTTAAAATTGTCTTTTTTATTCTAAAGGGGAAAATGATGACTCTGAGGGTGAGGAAAATAATCCTCCGAAACGTCGAGAAAAAAATTGGAGAGTACCAGATATGAAGCCTTGGTTGGCAGAAATTGATGATGGGAATAAAAATGCCACAAATGCAGAGGAAAATGAGAATGAGGAAAGCCCTACTTCTGGCAAGAGAGGTAGAAAGGGAAGGAAAGGACCACGACCAGCCAAAGGAAAAGCAAAGGAAAATGCCAAGAAGAAGGACAAGAAGAAGAAGGACGGTGATGGGTAACTTTAGTTTTGACATACTAGAGTTATTATAATTGTATCATGAGCAATGCACCCTTTCCTGTAGATTATCATGACTAGAGATAAGCAGGTCCGCTTCTCCGAGAACCAAACCCACCCGAACATAGGAGGATCCGAGTAAGATCCGAGTCCGGCTCAGATTTTCCCACCTAATTCGGAATCCAAAATGAGGCAAAACATCATCATCCTGCTGTTGGATGGGCGGGGGGTTTGGATTCTTTAAAGGTCCCGATGATCGGCGCCATTTTCACTCCAGCTATGGAGTGTGTACAGAACAGACGTGCTCTGTGCTGCTCTGACTGAGCATGTGTTCTCTACTTCTGATGGGTGCAGTGTTGGCAGGCTGAGGCTGCTGTCACCTTGTCATTCAAGGGGCTGGGGCTGCAGTACCATGAAGGGGCTGGGGCTGCAGTACATAAAGGGCTGCTGCTGTGTTGTCCATATAGGGGCTGGGGCTGCAGTACATAAAGGGGGCTGCAGTACATAAAAGGGTGCTGCTGTGTAGTCCTGTCCATCAAGGGGCTAGGGCTGCAGTACATAAAGAGGAACTGCTGTGTTGTCCATAAAGTGGCTGGGGCTGCAGTACATAAAGGGGGTTTACAGTACATAAAGGGGTGCTGCTGTGTTGTCTGTCCATCAAGGGGCAGGGGCTGCAGTACCATCAAGGGGCTGGGGCTGCAGTATATGAAGGGGTGCTGCTGTGTTGTCCATCAAGGAGCTAGGTCTGCAGCACATAAAGGGGGGCTGCTGTATTGTCCATAAAGAGGCTGGGGATGCAGTACATAAAAGGGGGCTGCAGTACATAAAGGGGTGCTGCTGTGTTGTCCTGTCCATCAAGGGCTAGGGCTGCAGTACATAAAGGGGTGCTATGTAGTCCAGGGGTGCTCTTCCTCAGTTTTAAAAAAAGAAAAGTTAAATAAAATTATCATTCTACAAAAAAAGAACCTTTTTTAGATTTTTTTGTGTGTGCTAGCTATGCTATTATTGTTCGGTGACACTGTCGGCCAGACTGCAGTTTATCATCCACATATTGTGACACTATAAATCATAGCGCAGTGTCTTATTCTTATTCATAAAAAATCTTGTGACACTGTAAGTGGTAGAAAAGTGTGTTATTCTTTTCTTATTCATAAAAATATTGTGACACTGTAGGCAATTGAAGTGGCACATGATGCAGCAATGGCTCCTCCTTCAATTTCTCCAGCAAGTGCGGTTGCCAGGAAAAAACTAAACCATTAACAAATGGTTGAGGACTATTTTAATGATAGCGTCCAAATAGTCATGTCAGACAATCCGTTTCACTACTGGCAGGAAAAAAAGGCAATTTGGAGGTCCTTGCACAAACCGGCTTTGCTTTACTTGAGCTGCCCACCCTCCAGTGTGTACTCAGAAAGAGTTTCCAGCACAGCCGAGAACCTTGTCAGCGATCGGCGTAAGAGGCTACTTCCTCAAAATGTGCAAAAGATGATGTTCATCAAAGTTAACTACAAATTTCACGGGGAAGACCTTTACTGCCAATTACATCCAAAAATTACAGAGACACCTGTGGCTGTAATGGTGGATTCCAGCGGGAACGAATTAATATTGTGTGAAGATGATGTACACACAGATGAGGGTGAGGAATCGGATGTTGATGGCGACAACATCCTGCCTCTGTAAATCCAGTTTGTGTATGGAGAGATCATTGCCAGCAATGTCAGCTGCCCATTGGTAGCTTGTGTAGTGGGGGCCCAAACAAACTAATTGCTTCAGCCACAATTGGCAGTCCCTGTTGCTGAAGTGATTGGTTTGTTAAACTGTACATGTCCTGTTTACTATATACAACATAAGGGTGGGTGGAAGGACCCAAGGACAATTCCATCTTGTACCTCTATTCTTTGCATTATGTGCTGTTTGGGGCATTGCTGCCTGACATTTTTAATTTTATAGTTTATTAAATTGCCATCCTGTCTGCCACTGCAGTTCCACTCTGTGCCATGATGGAGGCTGAACTGCCACATGTTAGTGCCACCCACTGCTGTCGCTTAGCTTATTCAGCCAGCTAGCTTGATGCAACCTTTTGGCCTAAACTGGACGAAATCAATATTATGAGCTGGTGGTCAAAATTGCTATATGATATGTGTATTTTAGATATGTGTGTTTTAGATATGTTAAGTGTCTGTGTCTATTAAATATGTATTTTTATTTAGAGAAGCCTTGTTGAATTGATCATGAGTTAAGTGATACAGAATGTAGTATACTATTTTAGACATAAAATCCACATATAAGTGCAATCCATTTTTTGAGTTTTTTTTATTTGTAGTTAAATCGAGCCAGCTGGTACTGGCTAACTGGATTAGCAGCATATAGGGCCTAATTCAGACCCGCTCGTGAGCGCTGAGTGGTCGCAAGCGGGTCGATGGTGCCCTAATGCGCATGCGCATGATGGAGGGAGCTCCATCGTGCGCATGCGCGAGACCCGCATAGCGACAGCCATGCTGTCGCTATGGGTCTCACACCAAAGGGGGCGTGCTGTCGATGGTGAGTGACAGCACGCCCCTTTGGAGGGCGTGCCGGGGGCGTTGCTGCCCAGACGGAGGCGTTCCCATGGGAATGCCTACCGTCTGGGTCCGGCCCCACTGACATCACTAGTGATGTCAGTGGGAGTGCTTTTGGCTCTGATAGAGCCAAAAGCACTCCTGGGCTTGCGGCAGCGAGACCCTACCGCAGGGTGTCGTCGCAAGCCCGATGGTCGCGATGGTCTTGACCATCGTGACCATCTTTTTGGCCGCTCGCATAAGCTGTGGGTGGTCACCCACAGTTATGCGAGCGGCCAGGAGGCCGCTCCATTTTTAGGTAGGAGAGCCCTGATTCAGAGCGAGCGCTCTTTCAGAGCGTCCGGCTCTGAATCAGGCCCATAGTGTGAAAATAATAATCTCTTTTAACAAATATATAAGCACAAGGATAAATAGCTGTCAGGTAACTGACATTCTATAGATATATCAATATCAAAATACTGAATTCAAATTATTTCATACACGTTAATAGAACTCCAAGGTGATCTAAATATTTTTGTAATTGTAAATTCCTTATTTAAAGCCCCACAAATTTGTTAGCTGTATTATAACCCTTTTGAAACTGACTAAAAAAAAGCTTGCAAAATCAAAAACTTTACAATTCTTAAGTGAACCACAAATTTTGATATCAGAAATTCAAATGGACCACACCCTATGCCAGTGAGAGGTAGCCTCACATACCTCCAGGGCTGCACACGTAGTCCTCCACACTCCATACATTACATTTCATTTCAAGAATTAAAAACAGCCTCAAATTTACCAAAGCATTCCCACATCACTCATCTCAAAATTCCAGCAAATGCTACAATATGGCACAACAAGCACTCAGATGCCCAATTGTCCTAAAAAACCCTCAGGGGGTCATTCAGACCCGCTCGCGAGCACAGGACGCTCGCAAGTGGGTCGATGGTACCCTACTGCGCATGCGCACGACGGAGGGAGCTCCGTCGTGCGCATGCGCGAGACCCGGCTAGCGACGGGATAGCCGTCGCTCCGGGTCTCACACCAAAGGGGGCGTGCTGTCGATGTTGATTGACAGCACGCCCCCTTTAGTGGGCGTGCCAGGGGCGTGGCTGCCAGACGGAGGCGTTCCCATGGGAACGCCTACCGTCTGAAGCCGGCCTCACTGACATCAGTAGTGATGTCAGTGGGAGTGATTTTGGCTCTGATAGAGCCAAAATCACTCCAGGGCTTGCGGCAGCGCAAGCCCTGGAGCCCTAGCGCAGGGTCTCCGTCGCAAGCCCGATGGTCGCGATGGTCTTGACCATTGCGACCATCATCATGGACGCTCGCTATAGCTGTGGGTGGTCACCCACAGCTATGCGAGCGTCCAAGAGACCGCTCCATTTTCATGTAGGAGGGCCCTGATTCAGAGCGAGCGCTCTGGTCAGAGCGTCCGGCTCTGAATCAGGCCCTCAGTCCACACATGGTCTCCAAAATTCCTCTACATACCACTAAGAGCTTGAATTATATATTATATGTAATTTTGAACAGAACCCATATTCATTTATTATTTTTAAGCACTTAATAAAGGCATTTATTCAGACTTATTGTGACACGATGGAGATTCATGGTAAAAACAATTGCACTTTATTGTACTCAAATCAAAGTAGGAAGAGAGAAATACTATATAAGCATGGTAATATAGGGTGCTTAATGTGCTAGTTATGTAAATGTTTTGATTTTGATACTGATGGAATGTACTTTTGGTTTGGTTTGAAAGCTTTTGGTTGTAAGAAATGTTTATTATAATGGAAGTTATGAATATACGTATGATGGATTTGTTTAAAAAAAGGATTGACCAAAATGTTTTCGCCTTTATATGCCATTTTTATACCATTTAGTTATATAAAGGGACACACAAGGTAAATTAGGAGGAGATAATGTCATTTAGTGGAGATGCAATATATTAGCCCACCCCTATATATTTAAACTAAATTGAATTATGAATTTAATTAAAATAAACAGTAGACACTGTGAATATGTGTGTTTTTAGCACAATTAAATAAATTGGTATTAGTTCATATTTTGTTCAAAACAATTAAGCTGGAAATCCAACGTCAAAGCTCTTCAGTTCTTCTAGTCCTGTATTGACATCTATGCTTCAAACGCTATTAAATTGCAGTTAAAAACACACCTTTTTTGGAGGTTTTTCTTGTAAAACATATACACAGAGGCCTTATATAAGCTTCACATAGCAGTTAAGACATCATTAAGCAGTGTATTGTAAAACAAAAATAATATAAGGCTGCCCAAAGTTATCCTTTATTAAAGATGATATCAACTACCACGTATCTACAAAACTTGAAACGGGCTCTCAAGCCCCACTTCTTTGTCAAAGCCTTACAGCTCTCATCCTAACCCACTGTTCAATGCTCATCACGCACTGTCTCTCCCTTCTGTCACCCCTTTCTGTCTTCTCCTCCCCGTTAGATTGTAAGCTCTCCTGAGCATGGCCCTCCTCCCTCTTGCGTTTCCCTCACTTATCCCATAATCTCCTCTCCACTGCCTACAACAGCACCAAACCCTTAGGTTCTGCCACCCTGCTGCTTATTTAAGTATTGAAAAAAAATGTGTAGTACTGTGATGCTTTAACACAGTGGCAAGATGGTGCCATGCATGTTCAGTATCACTGTTAGTGGCCATCTTGGTAAAGGACTGATGCTTCAGTATAGGAGGATCATGGAGACAGTGCAGTAGCACACTCCATATACCAACACCCCCAATCATTGCAAGCTCTGTTTAGCTACATAAATATAATCTTTTATACAATTATGCAGCAATTACCTGTAATTAAACAAGAGGTTAGACAACAAATAACATTTAAATATTATCAAGTATATTCCATTCCACATTTCTCTAAAAAGAGACCAGTAACTGTACTGTAACTCCTTTTGCTAGTACAGTATATCAGCAGGATTCTTCTAACTTGCTCTATGGATTACAGCAACAGATCCATTCTCTACAAGATCACGGATGAAGTGATGTTCAATCACAATGTGCTTTGATTGTCCATGGTGCTTGGTGCTATAGGACAGATCAACTGTACCTTTGTGCTATAGGACAGATCAATTATACCTTTGTTGAAACACTGTTACAGTTTTCCTAGGATACACTGCGTAAACCCCCAAAACTCAACAGACGAGGTCTTCTGCCACTAACTGCCACCCCATTGTTCCCTTAGAACTAGGTGCGTTTATTGGTAATTAGGCAGCCGCCTGGACATAAACTCGGAGTAGTAGGGGTTTACACAGATCTCCCAGGAGTCCTAGAATAAAACAAGAGCCGATAGCTGACATGCGGCTAATGCAGCGCTGGTGGTATAGATGCGGCTAAAGTAGCACTGGTCGTATAGATGCAGCTACTGTAGCACTGGTGGTATAAATGTGGCTAATGTAGCACTGGTGGTATAAATGTGGCTAATGTAGCACTGGTCGTATAAATGTGGCTAATGTAGCACTGGTGGTATAGATGCGGCAATTGCCGCTGGTGAAATAATGTGCCTGGTACAGTCTGTGGAACTGAAGCTATTTGTAGCTGGTAGAATTGATGTGGCTGGTACAGCCTGTGGAATTGATGCAGCTAATAATTGGTAGAATTGATGTGGCTGGTACAGCCTAAGGAATTGATTAGCCGCGGTGCAGCTACTTCCGCCGGAGGATACGATGCGGTCTGAGGACTGAGGTGCGGCTTGGTTAGCCATGGTGTGGCTACTACCGCTGGATGATATGATGCGGCCTGGTGACCGAGGTGCGGCTTGGTTAGCCGTGATGTGGCTACTGGAGCCGGAGGTTATGATCTGGCCTGATGACTGAGGTGCGGCTTGGTTAGCCGTGGTGTGTCTACTAGAGCCGGGAGGATATTAGCGTTCCCGCTAGGCTGTTTTAGTGGGGCGCTGCACCCTGCCCTCCCTCTGGAGATCAAAAAGCACCCTTGCCTCCTTCAGGAGGGCAAAAAGCACTCTGCCCTCACAGCCTGCGGGTGCCGACTTCATCCGCGGGTCGCAGTGTCCGCGGGTGGGGAAATGTGCAGTGAGCCGGTCACCGCCGGTGAAAAGACGCTGGGCGCATGCGCCCGGTATCTATTCTCCCTGTCAGCAGTGCTTGGGGGCTACCCGGCATGTCTGTAAGTGCCGGGCACGCCCCCAAGAGTGACAAAAAGGTGACGCATCTTATAGACATGCCCCCTTTTCAATGGCCATTCGGTGCGCGCGGAAGTGCCTTCTCTACCTCCGGCACTCAATTAAGACCGCAAGCTACTGGTAGCTCGCGAGCTACAGGTTGCAGGCCAGTGATCTAGCTCTTTGTCAAAGTTTCAATTAAAAGACAAAACTGCTAGGGAATGAGAACTGGGGATATCATTCTGTGCTAGCATTACATTTTAGATCTCACCTTGAACTCTCTCCTGTTAAGAACATGCTGGATATATTCATAGTTTATTCTTAGTTATCAGGTTGCCATCTCTTATTAAAGGTTTATTTTTCAACATCTATATGAATCTAACTGTGTAGAAATCTATAGTTAAGTTGTTAACTTTTTAACTTCTTGGCTTAGAAGATCAATGTCTTATCTATGTGACACTTAATGATCTCCACTTGCACTTCAGTCTCACTGATGTTTATCTAAATGTAAAAATGTTGTCAAAGACATGTGATTAAGGACTTTATGCTATGAGGGGATTGGACTTAATGATGGTAAATGATGCAAAAAGTCCAGCTCCGCCCCCACCAGCGGCATCCCCTCTTTGTGTTTCTCCAAGATGGGGTACATAAAATGTCAGTAAGTATGTATTAGTGTTATTAGAGTATTGAGCTTATGGTAAAGCCTGATTATCTTAAACATATACTGATATATGGTTGATTTTTATGATGGTTTTCTTATTTGTTGATTTCTGTGTTTCTTTGTGATACATGCATTTGTATTTATTTAATTTTAATAAATTGAGTGTTTTGATATTTGCCAAATTCTATGCAGCACTGTTTTCTGGTTTTAGAGTAGTTTATATATCATGTCACTCAAACCAACACACAACTCAAAATATCACTCAGACTTTGTGCACATGCTCTATATATGCCCCTCAGGCAACCCTACATGCCCCTATGTACCATTCAAGCCTCCACACATGCCACTCAGTAGCTGTTCTAGTAAACATTAGTAAAAATAGATACTTAGTTTGGAGCCTGCCGATGAAGGAGGTTGAACATGTAGTGCATAATTTCCTGCATTCCCCACTTATACAATTGGATGTACTATGCGACCTCCCTGCATTGTGCATAGAAGATCACGTAACATAGAAGCTGTCTGCTTATGCTCTGCTATTTTATATAGTAGCAGAGAACAAGTCAGAATGGGACACTGAGTACCTGTTGCTCACCACTATTCTAAATTTTAGATAATAATATTTGTATGCAAACAGGTTAATCCACAAAATAGTAATGTGCTTTTGCATTAATCAGTGACAGATTAAAATATGAGTATTTCAGT
Organism: Taudactylus pleione; assembly: GCA_031769625.1. NCBI lineage: Eukaryota > Metazoa > Chordata > Amphibia > Anura > Myobatrachidae > Taudactylus > Taudactylus pleione. The sequence goes on from JAUIMM010001567.1 coordinate 661,210, forward strand.
AGGCTTCTTAAGTTGCAGTTGTCTACTTGATAGCATTTAGTTTTCGCTGGTGCCGGGTGGTTCCTGTTGAAAGAGGACTTCGGTCTTCCTGTTTCTCCAGGGAGGCTTCATGTCTTGTTCCAAAACGGCCACCATGGTCACTACTGAGCATGTGCAGGGGCCATCTTGTTTTTACTGTGTAGAATAACATGGTGGGCTTAGCTCCTATGAGAGACCTGGTTAACACCTGCATATAAAGCTGTTCTAGATCCCTGCACCTCTACCCACAAGAATCATACACCCACTGGCTGGTGAGCTGTATAGAACCCTGCTCTGCTCCAGCTCCATTCCATTACCAGTGTACATGTAACAGTGAGTATGGCTGTACCTGCTACATAACTCTGCAATATCAACACCTGCACACACATCATTTCCAACAATTCCATGACATAGGGTTATATTCATCAAAGTTCAATTTTGCATTCGATTTTATGTTCAATTTAGCTCACCTGAAATTTAATCAAATCAAATGTAGATATCACTGTCCAAATCCCACATTTGCAAAAATTTGATTTTGTAAGCCGAATGAGATGTAGTTTGATTTTGACTAGTGATTTCTTGTTCGTTTTGGATGCCCATGTCAAAATTGAACATACAATCAGACGCAAAATCAAACACAAAATCTCCTAAATAATAGATCTGATTCATGCTTGTTGTGTGTTATGTGTATGAAAGTGCCCCCCTAAATGCATATCCAACATCGGGATTTTCTGAGCTGATCCTGGTTGTGAATATTTGGGGGAAAGAAGACGTAGTGTTCTCCCAGCACCAGGCTCAGTGAGCGATTCCTGGTTTTGGAAATACGGGGGACAAAATGAGTAGGGATCCCCTGTATTTTCCAAAACCAACACTGGACTCTTTCTAGCAGAGGTGTAATGCCACAGCCGTGGGACACATTCACCGGGTCCCCCGGCCAAAGCATACATCATCCCTTGCCAGTCAGCCTAGGCGGGGATCCCTACTATTTAAAGTAATACGTGAATAAAAGCTCTGTGTTCAGATTTGTCTAGTCATTATAGGACTGATATTGCTCATTCAATTTAAGTTGTTCAGCTTGTATATATAGATCCTGTAGATCACATTACTGAATGCAGGAATGTACGTCTATATCATTGCAGGTCTGACTCTGAAGAAGATGCCATAACAGAAGAGGAATTAGACAAATTAAAGGAAGCAGTAGAGGAAAAAAAGAAACTGATTGCAACTATAAGGAACAAACCTTGGAAGATGAAACAAAAGTTGGAAGTCCTAAAGTAAGACCCTACTAGTTAATTATTTGGCAGTAACTTTATTAAAATACATATTTTTTTTTTATACAATTCGGTGCTGCTGTAGAGTTAAAAGCAAATTGGCCATAATTGCTCTCATATCGCTTGCACGGAACTAAATGCATATGCATATATTTGTCTGTATTCAGAGTTGTATGCATCTGCTAGCAGACCACCCCTGTCCATAAACTGTACATTAGGTTTGATAACCATCATCATCGGCATTATCATTTGGGGCAAAAAATACATTTGTAACAGGCATGATTACGCTTCCGGACATGCCCTCAGTGAACCCTGCTTACGTGAGTACACCCCTATACTACCCAGTTTTGCCCCTTCAGTCGCAAGTGGAGATGCAAGTGAATTGCATGCAATTCTGTATTATATGTACTTGCATACATATGCTTGGTTTTGAAACAGGGCTGAAATCGCTCTAGATACAGTCCACAAGGTGGTGTAAGTTCAGTGCTGCATCAGCCCCTTTATGTGCAGTTTTGAAAATGTAAGCGTTTCAATATCCAAGCTCTCATCAACAGGGCCGTAGAGAGCGCTGCCGGGCCTCGGTAAAGAGGGGGCATGGCCTAATCGCGGGAGGTGTGGCCACCCCCCCTTGAAGAAGGAAAAAAAAACATTATTGCAGCGCCGCGTGCCAGGGAGGGGGCACTGTGAACCCCTCAGCCTGACGCAAAGCCAGAGGGGCCGCGATCAGTGTGATCGCTCTCCCCCTCAGGCAGAGGAGATTGCTGTGGCTGCTGCGAGGGAGGGAGGCGGGAGGAAGGGAGGGGGGGTGGCGCTGGACCCGGGTCCCCGCCGGGCCCCTCTGGAAGCCCGGGCCCAGGTAAAGTGTACCTGCTCCCCCCCCCTCTCGGCACCCCTGCTCATCAAGTAAACCTGCATACTCAATAATCAGGCATAGCCTCTCATCTGTGAGAGAAAGGCCTGATCAGTTACTTTGTTTAGTTGTTTTTTTCACCCTAGATATGATGTCAGCTGAGGATAAAAGATTATAGGAAAGTAAATAATATTACCATTACACTAGACAAAGTATTATGGGGCAAACATACTGTATCACAAAATATGATGGGGGGCCACATAAATTAATAAAAAAAAAACAATTGATTAAAGGCAGCACTGTAGCTGTCTCTCTACTTTCTCTATTGATGCAAATGTATCTATTGTCTGTTAGGCTATTGAATAAAGTTTTCTATAAGATAAAGTTATGTTGAAAGAAATGAGATATAACAAAGTGTAAAGGCCTAATTAATGTCAAACATTTCTATGAGATTTTATGAGATTCTACACATACACTTTTTTTAATTTAATTAACCTATAAATAAATATACAAAACAAATACCTGTTGTAAAAAGTAATTTACCATACAATATACTGTACATGTATATATTTCTTTAAAATTAAGTCAAAATATTTTGAAAACCTTCTTTACAATGAAGTCTAAGGATTTGCTGGCTATTTCTGTAACATAAAATAATATTTCAAAATTGTAGGGACGCTCAGGAATTTGTCGAAAAATTTGAAGGAGCACTTGGCAAAGGGAAAGGAAAAAAGCTGTATGCATATAAAGTAATGATGCTTAAAGTAAGTGTATTTTGATTTTCAATGTATTTTAATTTGTAAAATCTATTTTAAATTGTAAATACAATATTTAAAGCTGTTGCTTAAATATTTAGGTAAATCACAGATGTAACAATTTGCATATTTTGCTTCAAATAAAAACATCCTCCTGACTTGAAGAATCAAAACCAGAAATAACTAAATTCCAGAAGTAACATTAAGCATGTAATAGTTAAATGGTTCTTAAAGAATGTTGACCATTCGGCAACCCTGTGTTACATTACAATGAACATTTCCACAGGGCTCTTGACTATTCCAACCATATTTTCAATGCAGTCCTGAGCTGTGGCTTTAGATTTCCAATCCAGTGTCATCACTGGTGTCAGCTTGCAGAAGCCGCAATGACTTCAGGTTCAGAGAATCTTTCTAGTAATGAAAATTTAAATAAATAAATTATATATTTTACTAACTTGCAGTGCAACACACACACTGTATTATGGACCTCATTCAGAGCCGCTCGCTATTTGCGGTCGTTCGTTCAAAAAAAAGGGGTGGCTATTCAAATGAACCGTTCGCTCTTTGCGGTCTGTTCACGCCTCTATGTCTGAACGAGCGAGCAAAACTTGCGGTCGAAATTTTGAAAAATACGCCCCCTTGCCGCTCGCACCATACGTCATGTCCGCTATTTATTTGATTAATCGAGTACATCGAACAGCGTATGAACTGCTCGCTATTCTTGTGGTTGATTTTTCCTACCACTATATTGCGAGCAGTTCTAACTATAAAACAACCAGGTGACATGGTCGATGACGCTGCCGTATTAATTATGCACACCCTTAAAACGCCCGTTTTGACCTTTAAACACGCCTGCGTTCTGAATTCCACTCCCTGTTTTCAAACACCTTCCCCTGTTACCACCCACATACGCCTCCTCATGTCATTCAAAATAGCAGGCATTCGCTATATAGCGAACAAATTATTTTCGGCCGCATTGACTGGTTTGCGCATGCGTATTAAAAACCGTACGCATGCGCAGATGTGCGAACATCGCTCGGAATGAACGAGCGGCCGCTTACGAGCGGCTCTGAATCAGGCCCTATGTCCCCAGGATCTACTGAGAAGTTACAGTGATATAAAAATAAAATACAAATATTAATTTAAATACAGAAATAAAGGGAAATGCGAGTTAGACCCTTTAAAATGCTCCTAAACATAAGTATATGTACTGTACTATAAAATTAAATACTAGCTCTGCCTCCCCCTTTCTTTCTCTTGCCAATGCCAACAATTTCTCCTCACCGCTTCTGTCTCTCTGTGGGGTCTATGTACTAAGCTTTGGAGACAGAAAAAGTGGATGGAGATATAAGTAACAACCAATCAGCTCCTAACTATCATTTTTTAAACACAGCCTGTAGTGACAGTTAGGAGCAGATTGGTTGGTCCTTTATCTCCATCCACTTTATCTCTCTCCAAGGCTTAGTACATAGACCCCAGAGGTAGCTGCACCCTTTCTCTCTCCTTTTTATCAGCAGTCGATTGTTATTAAATAGACACCTAAATGTACAAGGTAATAGGTGAAAACATTTTAGGAGAAACTTTAGTTACACAGTAGCTGCCAATGGCAGCTCATATTACACATCTATCTGCTAGTTACGGTAGGCTAATTCTGCTCACACTTCCACAGGCTGCGAGCAGAATCAGATTCTGTGACTTAAAATGCAGAATCTGTAACGGCAACTTCTGGGCTTAATTCAGTCTGCCTCTTAGTGTGACTGCTTTGACTATATAAACCATAATAAGGTAAGGGCATATATATTTCCAAATACTAAAGCTGTAACTATCATAAAGAGTACTGTCCAAAATATGTCAAAAAGTACAGTTTTGCTAAAATGCACCTTTTTCTACTAGAAATGGATGAAATTTCAGAGGGATTTTGAGAATTTCAAAACTGCCTGTATACCATGGGAAATGAAAATTAAAGAAATTGAAAGTAAGTGAGCTTCCTATGCTTCAACCTGATTAGTTAAAAATACAACTATATGAAATTAATATCATATGCATCTAGAAAGGCAAACATACACATAAATAGAATAGCAATCATTTAATATTTTCATTAAAAATATGTAATCACAAACACGTATTTTAAAATGGAATAAACCCTTTTCGTAGACATTTAGGGGTCTATTCATTACAACTTAATGTTCATTTTCACCTGCTTTTCTAGAAATTATGTTTTGGGGCCACTCATCACAAAGGTAATACAGGAGATATAACAGATATCTCCTTCTTACCTTTCTCTCAAAATCTGGCCCGCTGTCCCCATACACTAGTATGGGTACTTAAATTCATCAAGCTCCGAAAATATAATATTTTTGGAGCTTGACTGCTACAAAAATCAGATGGCGTTTGTTTCCCTTTAAATTCCCTCCGCCCCTGTCTGACTTCTTCCGTCGGACACTGGCGCTTGTGCAGTGCTATGTTTCACAGCTCCGTTGGAACAATAATGAATGGATGTGACCACTTAAGCTTCAAACTCTCAATGGGACAAAGTCTCGTTCTCATCCCCCAAGCCCCAGCTTCCTACCTGTCTTTGGGCTTGATTCAATTAGCCACGAGTTGCATGTTAATGCCAGCAATGGCACCTCATCCCATTCCCCTCAGCCTGTTCTCGTCCCAGATTTTTGTTCACAGCTATTAGCAAGTCCGCCTTAAGTGTGGCATATACCGCACTTACTTGTAAGGACTCACTGGGCAAGTCTGTTTGAAGCGACCCCTTTCAATGCGGTATGCAGTCAGTGACAGTAAACATTGCTTTCATTCATTTTCATTTTACACGTGATTAATATAAAGCTAAAACACTTTTAATTGTAGCTGTTTAACTTTCACCCATACTGTCTTATTATGTGCTTGAAAGCCAATTCGAGTGTGTTATTCTTAAGCAAACAAATGAACTAAAAACTATACTACTAATTAAATAACTTTCTGATTAACTGCTAACTTTATATCATAGAATATACTGTATTGAAATAGAGAATACACCTTACAATTGTAATGAAAATAATTGCAACTTAACTACAGCTAAGCCAATTTCTATCCCCAGGTCACTTTGGCTCTTCAGTTGCCTCTTATTTTATTTTTCTTCGTTGGATGTATGGAATCAATATGATACTCTTTGGACTGACATTTGGCCTAGTCATGGTGCCTGAGGTAAAGCAGTAAACCAGCTAATCTAGATTTGGAATAATTATACAGTATGTCATCATGTAATGAGTTTCAGATTACCCTTGACGTGAAATATGAATCATCATTCGGTAATGTTTAAAAATAGGGAGTCTACAATACTGAAAGCTCAGCAAGCTCTATATAAATCAAATGTATATTTAGAAGAAATATATTAATATTTATATACCGGATATACTCGAGTATAAGCCAAGTTTTTCAGCACAAAAAATGTGCTGAAAAAGTACCCCCTCGGCTTATACTCGAGTCAAGTGTAGCGCTGACCGGACGGAGTTCGGTCAGCGCTACACACTGCCAAACACACAGCCGCCGGAGCCGGCAGCTGCGTGTTTGGTGTAATCAGCAGCCGCTGAGAGTCTGTCAGACTCTCAGCGGCTGCTGCTGCTCCCACTGCGGGAACCATCTTCCGGCTCCCGCAGTGGGTGATGGGAGACACGTCGTCATGACAACGTCTCTCCCATGCAAAGCGGCCGGAGGAGCGGACAGCGGTGGGACCAGGAGCGGGAGTTTAAGGTAAGTGTTTATTTATTTTTTATTCTTTTCACGTCTCTCTCTACTAGGGGGGGGAACTACAGGGGGCACTACCAGGGGGCGATGACTACAGGGGGCACTACCAGGGGGCATTATCAGGGGGTACTACCAGGGGGCGATTACTACAGGGGGCACTACCAAGGGGCATTATCAGGGGGCGATTACTACAGGGGGCACTAAAAGGGGGGATTACCACTGGGGGAACTACAAGGGGGGGATTACTACAGGGGGCACTACCAGGGGGGGATTACTACAGGGGGGGATTACTACAGGGGGCACTAAAAGGGGGGATTACTACTGGGGGTACTACCAGGGGGGGATTACTACTGGAGGCACTGAAAGGGGGGATTACCACTGGGGGCACTACCAGGAGGGATTACTACTGGGGGCACAACCAGGGGGAATTACTACTGGGGGCACTACCAGCTGCTGCCATTTCCCACACTAGGCTTATACTCGAGTCAGTAAGTTTTCACAGTTTTTTTGGTTAAAAGTAGGTATCTCGGCTTATATTCGGGTCGACTTATACTCGAGTATATACGGTAATAAGCGAGAAAGTGTGTGTGTGTCGGTTTGTTCTTTATGCATGGCCAGAGTTTTGTATCTAGCTCCACCAAGTTTGGCATGGTGGTGTTGATTGACAAGGATTAGGTTTTTGGCTATGTTTGAAGTTCGTCGGACCCATGGAGGTTTACATGGTGCCCACCAAGTAGGCCATGGGTCTCTGATTTTAAATTTTTGCTTAAGCAAGTCCGCTCAGGATGTCTTCCTGTGCCTAAAACTTCCCTAATCTGAAAGCACAAGCTTATATGTACCAGTGGGGGGCAGGCAGAGCTCCAACGGAAGAGCAGTGAGTCAGAGGATCAACTATCACACTGCACCTGCAGTGACGGTTACTAATTTCCTCCAAGCACATTTTCATATGCCATGCTCTCCAGTATTGGTCTGCAGAGATTTCTGCTCAACAGTAATTTCTGTTCTGCACTGATTGATGTTCTGCAGTAATTTTCAAAATCACAGTGTTTCAGGAAACTATACTAATTTGTATCCTGTAAGTCACTCTGCTCCTGATATAGCCCATTCCAAATAGTCAGAGAATACACCTGCCTGCACTGTCACTTACTCCTAAATTGCATTATTATCTAGGTTTAAACGAATTCTATGTTCCTTGTCAAAGCTTTCCTTCTTTAGGATGCCACATCATGTTAGAAAACAGTGGGGTCCTTTTCAGGATTAGTGGAATGAGGTTATAGGCGAAAACAATGTAAAAAATAAAGGCTGCAGATGTACTTCAAGGTCCATTTTTCAACCTGGGCAACGTGGGGTATCCCAGCTAGTTATATAATATTTTGAAATTGTTATGGAATATTTTATTTTAATCGGTATGTTTAAAGTCATTATTTAAAAGAGTGGGTATCAACCAGTGTCATAAACTCATGTTAGTAGTTTTAACTGTACATAGCATGAAAATCCAAAAATAGATGAAACATGTTAGAATTATATATAATAAAGCTTTCCTACATATCCAAGATTATCCATGTCTGAGCATTGTCCCATCTAAAAAGGTTTGCTAGAATAAATCACTTTAATTTCCTAAAGTATTCATAAGGTATTTTATAGTAATGACATCAGGAGCAGTACTTTATTAATTGGCAAGAAGTGTGCAAATCATTTAAAAAATACAGTAAGGGCTAAATCAGTGTGCAGTAATTAGTGTGACTTCATTGCTATAGATCCAGTGCTGGTCAATTAAAATGTGGTTAATTAAAATGTTTTTAGAGTATTTTAATAACTAAAAAAAATACAAATAATTCAATTGCAATATGTGAAAGACTCATTTATTCCCCTTTTTGTACAAATGTATTTACAATATATCAATGTAATGCTATCAGCTGCATATACTTATTACTGCTTTAATTAAATGGACTTTTTTTTTTATAACATGTGCAGCTTGGAAATTAAACTAATATCATGTAAACCATGATTATGCAAACAAAACTGTAAAGGGATGAAAGCACTAACCTTTTCAGTCAAGTGGGTTTATCCTGTGTGACTGCCTTTTTTCACCATGAACATGCTAGTCTGTATTTTTTTATTAGGAATACGCTAGCCTTGAAAGATTTTGGCTGATTTTCCATATATGATTCTGGAATGATCCCATCTTGATAACTACGGGCCTGATTCAGAGAGTTAGATATAAATCCCGTCATGACTGAGATCCTCTATGAAGCGGACATGTAAACAAATGCAAATGTTGATGTTGGCTGGATTTTTGTTCAGGCACCCACTAGCAAAGTCGTGGCTTGTGTACAGAGCCACATCCATTGCATGCATATTGGATGATAATTGACCACCTGAGTATCCCTATGGTTACAGCAGAATGGCCGCCAATACTGTGCCATTTTCTCTCCGTTTGGGACCGCAATCGCAGCCTGCAACCCCTCCCAAACGGTCAGGACATGTCTTCATTTCAGCGGACATACCCCCATTATCACCCCCAAAAAGCTTCCTGATAGTCAGTGACACTACAAGAAAATACTTGTTGCGACCGTCGAAAGTTGATGCATGTGCAGATCACTGATCATGGCTCATCTGCGTAAATACCTGCATTGCGTTCATCTCTGAATCAGGTCTTATTTATTTTGTATGGGTCTTCATAATGGGATGCAATGGTGTTCTCCTGTTTCACATATGTTATGTTGAAATGTATTACTTGGTCATTACTAAGTATCAACATTTTTGTCCTACTGTTTGTAGTAGTCTGTGTTTCATTTTGTCACAATGAATGAAGTAACATGATAGCTTCACTTAGTGTACATTAATGAATTCAATCCACAGAGCAGTCCATCTGTGCAGCGTATCTCATGCCTAAATGCATTGCTGTGGGTTTCTCAGGACAACAAGATCAAGTATGTACTATATAGTGCACTCACAGAGAAACAGTCTCCCCTGGCTATATCTGGCACAAACCTTCTAATTACATCACAGTGGGACAGTACAGGAGTACATATGGCTAAGGACGCAACTACTGTCCTGCAATACATTCTGTTATGCAATGTAATCAAACAAAATGACATGAGAAACTTGTGAAGCCTACAGATATCACTTCTCCACATGCTTTATTAATCATTTATAGAATAATTACTGGAAAGAGACCTCATCTTTTTTTGGACAGTTTGATGCATTTCCCTTTAAGCAGAACTAAAGATCATTGAACCTATCGGAGATCATGTTTGGGTTAATACAAATGCAAAATGCGTCTTTTTTTTTTTTTACTGTAAAGTGCACATTTTTTGCAAATGCACAAGTGCATAATATTGCTACACATCTGTCCCCATTCTGTGACCTTTTTTTTTAAATTATATTTTTATTCAAGAGAAAACATACAGGAAACAAAAACTTGGCAGACAATAAGAGTACAGTCAGAACAAGTATACATGGACAAACATAAAGGCTAGACATAGACAATATGGGGTTGGAAAATCCACAGTAGTCATGAACTGAGGACACGACCGGGCAACGCTAATGTAAGCAGAGGTCTAAATGCAAAAATCTGTATAGAAAGTAGATTCAATAGTTTTAACATGTATAAAAACAGAAAAGAGGAATGATGGGGAAGGGAGGAGTAAGAAGTAGGGGAACCCATATGAAACAAGGGAAAGGAACAACTAAGTTGGAAGTTACCGTAGTGGCATAATTGTTGAAATATTGAGTGCGATACTGGCTGCATCCATGATGCTCCTTTAGGGAAGCATCCTCCCTGTACCAAGATGGCCACCAGTTCAGTTTTCTGCGCATGCGCAGTGCCATCTTGTCACTGTGTGAGAGCACAGACATGTTCCACAAAGCACCCATAGAGACCCCAGAATTTATGCGGGCTAAAGACCACTAAAGAGCCACACCGATTGCTTGCATATGTACCACTACCGGTGGTGGATATTACCTAGGGGCTGCATGGCTGCAGTCCCCCATTGAAATCCACCACCTTAGTGGTCCAGTTACAGTCCATGACTGCGCTGGCTAGACTGTGACTGGCAGTGGCTTCCCAATGGAAGTTCTACCTGCCAGTCACAGAGAGGACAGGCAGTCCCAGGGAGAGGTGTTTTCTCCCCGTGGGACTGCCAGTGCAGACTGTGATTAGCAGAGAGAGGGTGCTTCCAGTGGGAAGCTGCTTCTCTGCCTTTCAGGCAGCACTACACAGCTTCTAGGAGCTACAGCCAACGCAGTCCCTAGAAGCCAGTGTTTTGCACATGTGCTGAGCCACTGCTGCTTGTGCGTGTGCACTGGTCCCGCGCCTGCCAGATCCATTGCACAGGCGTCGGGACCCGCCAGTCAAAACTGAAGTGTCTCTCCTTCTCCTTCAGTAGCGGCAGCCCCCTTATCTAAGAGGGTAGGAGCTGAACGCTACCCACATACATTTATCAGCTGGTGATCTATATTGTCCGCTAGCTCAGCTCCTTCAAGGACACTAACTATTAAACTGTGAGTACGGCTGTACAAACATACCGCTGCACAATAAACCAAACTGCTAGCTAAGTCCTAAGCTGTCTAGTACATGTGGTGTACTGTATACTATTTACTCTGCTTATCACCGTCAAATAGTACACACAGTTCAACAATAATAAAGGTACCAGAGTAAGTTGTTAGGAAAGCATTTACTCTCCTAGCCACAAATGGAAATGTAGCTGCTAGACTCCTTGAATAGCAACCAAGTTCTTCAAACAGCGTTTCATTCCTCAAACCTGTTAAGCCAACAGAAGGAGATCATCCATGGCCTTATAGTGGTCTAATCTGAAGAATCATTCCTTAATGGAGGGTGGGAAAGTAGATTTCCAATGGACTGGGATAACAGCTTTAGCAGTGGGTTCGGTATGATTTACCGCCGGCCGCATGACAGGGGTGAATATCCCGATTGTCCAAGGTAAGTATTTCCTAACCCTATTCTATCCCCTAACCCTCCCTTAGGGGTGCCTAACCCTAACCTCTCACCAAGTGCCTAACCCTAATCCCCCTCCAAGTGCCTAAACCTAACCTCCCCTTCCCCGCCACCTAAACCTAAGTCCCTCAGGGGGGTGCCTAACCCTAAGTCCCCCCCGGGAGCCCTAAACCTAACCCTCCCCCCCACGGCTGTCCGCGCCCGGTGCCCGGCTTACCTTCGATCGGTAAGCCGAGTGTCGGGCTCCCGGCATAGGTAAAATGACAGGCGTCGGGATTTCAACGCCTGTCAATTAACCCTTGCCAGGACTAGACAGTCGTGAAGCCGGTGGTCGGGATTCCGTCTGTTGGCTTCCCGACTGTTTCCCTTAGCAGCACTGTATTATTTTAGCAGTGACTTCTTATAGCAGGATATAGGCCCATTAATCTTATTCAGTAACCAAAAGAAGGGATCTACTGAACAGTCTCCTCCTAGAGTTTAAAACACAGTGGAGCGCTAATTCCACTTGGTGATCTAATTGTTCACACAGCTGCTGACATATAGAGGAAACTGCCAGATTCCTCTCAACAAATGAAAATATACAAAAAGGATATGTCTGCGCTGATGTTCACAGAAAAAACATATTAGAAATATTATTGAATATCAATTTATTTCACATATAATTAGAACTGCAGTTCCTAAAAGCATTGGATTCAACAATTATTTTACATATACTCAGATCATATCTGTACAATTACCAATATGGCAATAATGAAATGATTACATATGAAATTGACTGGTAAAAACAATTGAACAAACAAATGTTGTATTAATAACCCACCAATTGATGGGAAAAGACAAACAGCAATTGATTTAATATATTAATACTATTGATCCCAAGAAATACTAAAGGGATTCCTAATTGAACTCCTATTGGAGATTGGAGACAAATAGCCCAATGATAAAAGTTCCAATGTTATTGGATCCGCGGTGTCCGTAAAGTTTGAAGGACACAGTGAGGTACATATGTTAAATATGATGACTATTCAAGCCGCTCACCCTCAGCTGATCCGGCCTAAAAAAGTCTGTCTGCTCCGGCAGAACACTGATTTCCAATGCTACAGACACACTGGATGTTAAACTGTGGAATGTGTGCTAACCACAGTGATGTCTGGCTGTAAGCGCAATACTCACAGGGGAGCCGTCTGCTCCGACAGGTGTCTGACTCCCACTAGTGAGATGCAATGGGTGATGACTGGTAACCAGCTGATAGCGGCTGAAGGGGGTACGTCTGCTCCGGCAGGCTCCTGACTCTCGCTGATGGATAGGCAGTAGAGCGTGACTGCTACCAGCTGGAACCGGCTGAAAAGGTGAAGATGCGGTCTCCAAATGCAAACAGGAACAGGTGCAGTCCTAACTAAGTTTCCCTTGACGTGTTTCTCCCCTCTCACGGGGGTTTTTTCAAAAGGCTGAAAAGCCTTTTGGAAAAACCCCTGTGAGAGGGGAGAAACGCGTCAAGGGAAACTTAGTTAGGACTGCACCTGTTCCTGTTTGCATTTGGAGACCGCATCTTCACCTTTTCAGCCGGTTCCAGCTGGTAGCAGTCACGCTCTACTGCCTATCCATCAGCGAGAGTCAGGAGTCTGCCGGAGCAGACGGACTCCCTTCCAGCCGGTATCACCTTATACCATCCAGCACTTCTCACTAGCGGGAGTCGGGAGCCTGCCGGAGCAGACGTACCCCCTTCAGCCGCTATCAGCTGGTTACCAGTCATCACCCATTGCATCTCACTAGTGGGAGTCAGACACCTGTCGGAGCAGACGGCTCCCCTGTGAGTATTGCGCTTACAGCCAGACATCACTGTGGTTAGCACACATTCCACAGTTTAACATCCAGTGTGTCTGTAGCATTGGAAATCAGTGTTCTGCCGGAGCAGACAGACTTTTTTAGGCCGGATCAGCTGAGGGTGAGCGGCTTGAATAGTCATCATATTTAACATATGTACCTCACTGTGTCCTTCAAACTTTACGGACACCGCGGATCCAATAACATTGGAACTTTTATCATTGGGCTATTTGTCTCCAATCTCCAATAGGAGTTCAATTAGGAATCCCTTTAGTATTTCTTGGGATCAATAGTATTAATATATTAAATCAATTGCTGTTTGTCTTTTCCCATCAATTGGTGGGTTATTAATACAACATTTGTTTGTTCAATTGTTTTTACCAGTCAATTTCACATGTAATCATTTCATTATTGCCATATTGGTAATTGTACAGATATGATCTGAGTATATGTAAAATAATTGTTGAATCCAATGCTTTTAGGAACTGCAGTTCTAATTATATGTGAAATAAATTGATATTCAATAATATTTCTAATATGTTTTTTCTGTGAACATCAGCGCAGACATATCCTTTTTGTATATCCTCCTAGAGTTTCTTTAGTTAGGTCTATCACAGAATCCCAAAAAGGATGCAGGGTCTGGCAGTCCACCAAATTTGCTTTGCTACATCTCCAAAAGGAGCTAGACATTCTAGGGAACATCCAAGCAACAATGCTAGAGTATCTCCTCCATAGAGACAAAACCTTAAATGGAGTTTCAATGATTGAGTAACTCACCAAACAAATAAAGGTAGTTAGAAAGATCTTATACCAGCCTTTGGTACTGGTCTGAATATGTAGATCCCGATCCAAGGGCCTGATTCAGAGCCGGACGCTATTTGCGGACGGTCGTTCCAAAAAAGGAGCCGGCTATTTAAATTGAGCGCTCACTCTTTGCGGTTTGTTGACGCCTCTATGTCTGAGCGAGCGAACGAAAAATGCGCTCGCTATTTTGTAAAGACGCCCCTTTGCCATTCGCATCACACGTCATCTCCGGTATTTATTAGATTAATCGGGTACATCGAAAGGCATCTGAACTGCTCGCAGTGCTTGTGGTAGGTTTTTCTTACCGCTATCACTGCGAGCAGTTCAGGCTAAAAGACAACCAAGTGACGTGGTCGATGACGCTCCTTTACTAATTATGCACTCCCATTAAACACCCTTTTGACCATTAGGCACGCCTGCGTTCGGATCTCCACTCCCCTGTTTTCAAGCACCTTCCCCTGTTGCCACCCACAAACGGTATATTCTGTCAATCAAATTAGCAGCCCCTCTCTGTTTTACGAGCGCACGATTTCCGATCGCAATGACTGGTTTGCGCATGCACATTACGACCCATACGCATGCGCAGTTGTGCGAACATTGCTCAGAGCGAACGAGCGGCTGCTTACGAGCGGTTCTGAATCAGGCCCCAAGTTCTTAGTAAATTTAGGCAAGGTCTAGAAAGCATCCTCAATTAGTAGTTTGCATCCCACAGAAAAAGGGTGAGACGGGCAAGACAAGAGGGTGTTAGACTGAGAATGTCCCCTTGCATTAAGTGAGTCAGCAAAGGAGTTGGAGGAAGTGTATAACCATGGCAAAACTACTGTCCCTTTCTTACCACAAGATAGACACATATGGGCCTGTTTGTCATTGGAACGCTTTAGGTTTCTCTTTACCTGGTGCAAAATGTGAAATGATGATGATGACGATGACAATCTGATTGGCTGAATGCATCTGAATATACAACTTAAGCTAATGCTAATTATTGCAGTGATATTTGCAATCAGTAAATGGCAATAAAGCAGTTTCCCATTAGAGCTTTTAAAGTGAAGTTGAAGCATCTTTGTATTGATCTTAACTTTATTAAAACAATTTGGCTTTCTTGTAATTTCCTTTTACATGGTAAATATAGCTATATCATTTATTAATAACACTGTCTAGCCATGTATAATATTTTATATGAATTGTTTACTGTAGTGTTACAATTACTACAGCCACTGTGAAACGACATCTCATTTTGTTAATCAAGTTCATATGCTAGCCCGTCTGGCAAGCTAAGCAACTGTACCTTGTTCCAGGGATCATTGTGCACTTGTGTCCAGCTCAGTATGAGCCTCCTTTGTGTTCAGCCTCGTAGTAATGTTTTCTTGTTTTGTGTTTCTTTTTTGTAGGCATTAATGGGAAAGCCATATGGTTCAATTCCAAGGAAAACTGTTCCACGAGCCGAACAAGCCAATGCTATGAATTTTGCCACACTGTGGGACTTTAGTGTAAGAAATATTTTCTATGCATGAGTGAATGTCATGTATGGGATCTGTTTTGAGAATTAATATTCCTGTTTAGAAAGCACAGTGTGGTGATCTCATAACAGAATTAAAACAAATTATTAAATTGATATAAGCAGAGAAAATATTTATTTTCTGTGAGCTTTTTCGGGTCTGATTCTCTATCATACTTGGATGGCTCATGGTTCATCTGGATGCACTCAGTAAATAGACTCCTCCCACATCCTGGATGATGGCCCTTTGTTTCATAGCATACCACAATAGAAGAATGCGATATAAAATAAACTGAGGCAAAATGAAAAAAAAAATCAAGCAAATATCATATAACATAACATAGGTGCATTTTATTTTTAGGGTTATGCGAATAAGCATTTTATGAAAAACATTAAAAATAAAGTTGAGATTATTTTGAGTTGACAAGAATAATATAAAAACCTTACTGCATAGTTGTGCAGTAACTATAAGGGCCTACCAATAGCCACAGGAATTGTGTTATTGAGAATCAGTAGAACTAATATATTCTATCACAAACTTGATTCATTTCTAGTGTGTGGGGCTCATGTAAAATTGGTCATTGGTTAATTTCTCTACTGTGCATGCACACAAACAAGGACATACACCTGCATCCATAAGCATGTCCTGTGGCAATTTATGTTTCGACTCCATACATTGGAGAGGTGTAATAGGGATGGGAACAGTAATGGCAAGTTCATAGAAATGCGCTCTTGTTGGGGGATGTACTGTAGTTATCAGTCTGGACGACGGCATGCCGCCGGTCTAAATCACGACGGGGGAAGCCCGACACGGGACTTAAGATAGGCGTCGAAATACTGATGCCTATCTTAATCTCGACGCATCCTTAGCTCTTAGCCATGGGGGGGAGTGTTAGGTTTAGGCAGCATAGCGGGGTTAGGGTTAGGTTTTGGGGGGTTTAGGGTTAGGCACCCCTAGGTGGGAGTGTTAGGGTTAGGCACCACTGGGAGGTTAGGGTTATGCACTAAGGGAGGAGGGTTAGGTTTAGGCACAAAGGGGGGAGACTTAGGTTTAGGCACTAACAGGGAGGGTTAGGGTGCAGGGTGGGGAGGGTTAGGCTACAAGAAGGCAGGGTTATGGGGAGAAGTGGGAAAGGTAAGTATACTTACCCGACTCCTGTCGTCGGGATACTAACCATCGGGATGCTGCTGTCTGTATTTTGACAGGAGGCATCCCGACAGCCGGCATTATATACCGAAACCTCTGATGCAAAATACACAATGATTATTATGATGACTATAGTCAACAGCTTCTGATTGGCTGATTAGACCTCTCCCGCCAATAGTATATAAATCACTGTTGTGGCTGTTATATTATTTGAAGTCATGTCAATCTATTTGCATAAATTAACTGATATTTGCCATTGCAGCACAGCAGTTAAAATAGTCCAATTTAATTTTTAAGGGGGATAAGTAATAACACTTCTATTAAATTGTGTAATGTAACTTTAGTATTTGTTACCAACACTGTACAGCTACATCTCTATACCTTACAGGATGCCCATTTGCTAATATTTTCCATTAAACCTGGTGTATGTTACTATAGAAGAACTATGCACATTTTGAAATATGTCCAGCTCATCAGACACAAGGAAGGGATGTAGTTATTATCCCGGCTGTCGGGATGCCGGTGCTCAGAATGCCGATGCCGGAATCCCGACACCAGTCAGAATCCTGTTGCCGGCATCCCGACGGTAAGTAGTGGTCTTAGGGGGAGGGTTAGGTGTTAGGGTTAGGCACTAGGGGGAGGTTTAGAGTTAGGCACTAGTGGGGGGGGTTAGAGTTAGGCACTAGGGGAGGAAGATTAGGTTTAGAGGTTTTGGGTGCAGGGAAGGAGGTTTAGGAGCATGGTTAGGATACTTACCGACAGGTGTTGGTATCCAAACCCTATCGGGATGCCGTCATCAGGATTCTTACTGCCGGTATCCCGAGTGCCGGCATACCATACCCAACCCACAAGGAATTGGATTTTTTTTAGACGCATTTTTCCCCCAGCGCTTTAGTTGTAAAATGCACCCAACTCTACATGAGCCCCCGTGTGTTCTGTTATCTTCTTGTTTTCACTGACATCCTGTGTTATATTTTTGTTTCAGGGATTTGCACAATATTCTGTCCTCTTCTATGGTTATTACAACAGTCAAAGGACCATTGGATGGCTCCAGTTTAGGCTACCTCTCTCTTATTTGCTAGTTGGAATTGGCACCATTGCATACAGCTTCATGGTTGTCATTAGAACGTAAGTTTTGTTTCAGAACTTTTAAGTTTTTTCTTTATAGTTTTTTTTCTTCACTTAAGGACCCTATACACTACACAATAATTTTAACGATTTTGCTGACTCTGACACATCGGAATGACAAATCGTTAAAAATGTGTACTGTGGGTCTGATTCAGACCTGCTCGCAAGCGCATAGCGCTCGCAAGCGGGTCGATGGTGGGGTACTGCGCACGCACGGCACATGCCGCGCGCATGCGCAAGCTCCGGAGCGAGAGAGAAATTCTCTCGCTCTGGGACTCACTACAAAAGGGGCGGCTGTCGATGTTGATCGGCAGCTCGCCCCGTTTTGTAGGCGGGACGGGGGGTGGCTTCACAAACGCCTGCTGTTTGTGGGAGGCACCACTGACATCACCAGTGATGTCAGTGGAGAGCTTCCTGCTCTGTTAGAGCAGGAAGCTCTCTGGAGCTTGCAACGGACGAGACCCTACCACAAGGGTCTCGTTGCAAGCCCCGATGGTCGTGACCATCGCGACCATCACCTGGCCGTCCGCAAAATCTGTGGGTTGTCACCCACAGCTTAGCGAGCGGCCAGGAGGCCGCAACAAAAAAAAAAACACGCCCTGATTCAGAGCGAGCGCTCTTAAAGAGCGTCCGGCTCTGAATCAGGCCCTGTGTATGCACTACATCATGCAACGCTCATCAGCCTCATCGCCTGATCTTTTCTACATGCAGTAAGGTTAGGTGATGCGGCTGACAATCCCATGTAGCGCTATGCAGGGGTTGGCATATCGGGTGGTTGGGCACTGGATCGCCCAGTGTGAATGGACCACCCGATATGTCAGCCTGTCGGCAGCTGGGTCATGTGCCACATCGCTGGGTACACACGTCGTTTTAAGTGTGTACCCAGCTTGAGTTGTACAGATGAGAAACTAAAAAAGGAATACTGTACATTCTTCTAATAGCTACAGGAACAATTTTACAAAATGATATACAAGTAGAAATGTGCAGCTGGTCTGATATATTGCCCAAAAAGTAAAAAAATGCAGTTTTATTCCAAGCAGTCATTTAAACCTTAAAATGAGAATGAGGGAGAAAACAAAAGGGAAGGGGGTACATATATAGAGAGAACAAGAACGAGAGAGAAAGGAAAAGAAAAAAGTAATTTTGTATCTTTAGTTTCTTTTTAACCTAAACTTTTTATTAGCACATCTGAGAAAGTTACGAGTCATGGAAGAGGGAGTTAAGCTCTGTGAGATCTGGTGCTAGTAGGGACTGAGATGCTGATTCAGCAGAGGATGGAATTGCAAAGCCGCCCACAAGCAACTTTGCAATTCCGTCCTTGCTAATATGCAAATGCAGAGGTGTCTGAAATGTCCTGCTGCATCTGCGATCCCAGCGCTGCGAAAGAGGTCGCGATGTTGGACAGCATCGGCCAGCTGAGTAATGGTGCCCATACACCATGCAATTTTTAACCCGATATGGACAATTTCGGCGGGTTGTACAGACCAATCGTATGAAAATAGCTGTTTTTTGTGTGTTCTGCGACCCCAATGTGCGTCCCCGAGCGTCCTCTAGTTGGATCGCAGATCAGATTGTTTTGCAGAGATCTCAACCGATCATGTACAATGTGACACACATTGTATGTACTTTTGTTCATATGCGATCCGATGTAGGATCTGTGATGTCCCTGGCCACTGCCCGCCACCATTTTGTGTCAGACGACGTGGAGAAGAGAACATAAGCATTGTTTTGCTCGTCTGTCCAAAGTTGACTTGATTGCGTTCAAGTGAGTATATACATCCCTGCACCATCACCCCTGCTCCACCAATGCATACCACTGCCCCACCAATGTGTATTGACCCCTGCTCCATTAATGTGTATTAACCCCTGACCCTCCAATGCATACCACTGCCCCACCAATGTGTATTAACCCATGACCCACCAATGGATACCACTGCCCCACCAATGTGTATTAACCCCTGCTTCACCAATGCCCCACCAATGTGTCCATACCTAAACATAGAAGCCCAACATTGTTTATAATACACAACGCCATTATTGTACCTCTTGGCTAAAGCTGAATATAAACAATGCTTGTATTCCCCCTTTACAAATAATTCTAAAACCCAAAACAGTTTTTTTTTAAATAAAAAATTATAAAAACATAGGGTGATGTCAGTAGTGGACTTCCAACTCTATTAGAGCTGGAAGTCCACATGGCATTGCGAGTGCTGAGTCCCTACCACAAGGGTCTCCTCAAAATGCCAATGGTCGTGATAATCACGACCATCGCCAGGCCACTCGCACAAGCTGTGGGTGGTCACCCACAGCTGTGCGAGCGGCCTGGAGGCCGGAATTAAAAAAAATAGGGATGCCCTGATTCATAGCGAGCGCACGCAAATAGTGTGCGCCTCTGAATCAGGCCCATAGTACATTTTGGAAACAATTTTTATTTAAACAATTAAAACCTATAAACTAATTTAAAACCTTCAAACATCAAAACATTAAAACTGTAAAAACTATTTTAAAAACTTCACACATCAAAACATTAAAAGGGTAACCATTTATAAATATATTTTTTATCAATTTGTTTTTCCAACAGGAATGACAAGCGCTATTGGAAAAAAAATTCCTAACCGAATTTATTGAGCAGTACCACCAACATGAATGTTTGTGGCGTATGAAAAACGCAGATTATCACAACAAACATAAGAGAGCTGCTACAGTCCAGGCGATTGTCCAAGTAAGCGGATCCAGATTGGGTCAAGCAAAGATCGAAAATTTGAGAACAGTATACTGTATGTCCGAGAGAATTGGAAACAAAAGGAATCTCGGGCATCTGGAGCAGGGGACAACTGATTTATACTGCAGTACACTGTGGTATTTTGATCTCCTAAAATTCCTGCAGGAGCCTCAGCGACCGTCACAGGCCTTATTGATTGACAGTGTTCCTGAGGAAGCTGGTGGGGACAACACAGAAAATGAACAAGCGTCCTCCAGCGAAGTAGTAAGTATAATACAGTTTTTTATACACTACATTAATTTTTATTTACACGTTCACATGCCAACTATAGTTCATTAACGTATACTGTCCTCCTGCGATGGTACTGCCCCCACTCCATTGAAGTAGGTCATATATTGCTCTCTGACCTCTTTAGCCCTTGCAGTTCCTGTTGTTGCCAATACTGAGGATGGGGCCACAGAAACCATAGACAGTGTTTCCTCAAGATGTTCCCGGTCATCAGGCACAGCTGTGTCTGATGCCATACTGCGTAAAGTTGTTTTTTTTCCTTAGAAAATTATGGAGAACACAGCAGGCCAAGACAATAGTATCTATTTTGTCCACATGAAGGTTGATGCTTGTGTGGAAAATCCTAAAAGTGTTTTCAACTACTCTCTGCGCCATGGAAAGATGGTAGTTGAATATACACTTTTCTATTGTCAGAGCGTGTTGTGCATATGGCTTCAGCAAATGCTCGTGGAGAGCAAACGCCTCATCAGCAACAAAAACATAGTTTAGGCCGTGCTTCGTTGGTGGCAGGTTCAGGTGTTGGGATGTCAGTCTCTCATAGAAGAGGGTTTGCTTAAATGACATTTTTGCCCACATCAACAAAAATAAATTCATAATTCGCGTTCACAACCGCCATAAGCACTATGCACCTCTGCAATGGTCTTCCACTCCTCCACCGTTGTTGGGAACTAGAGTAAAGACAAAATGTAATTAAACATTTGTAAAACCTGAAACTAACAGTAATCAATTCTGTCTTTCCTCCAACAGCCTTCAACACCTAACCTCGACTTGACAGTCATCCCACAAAATCCCTCCCAAAGTGCCAGTGAGGCAGATATCAGTGAGGTCTCACAACCTACTACTAAATGCCGGAGATACCAGCGCAAGAACCCGGTTACACAGGATCCTCTGTTAGACCAGGTCAAGCTGGCATTAAACAAACCGTTGAACATGTATGACCACCTTGGCACACACATTGCGAGCAGTTTAAGCGAAATGGTTGAAAGCCAACAAATACATGCCCAACGGATTCTGTATGAAACTGTAATCCAGGGGAGATCTCAAAATCTGGCTAGCACTACAAGGCTCACTGATGACTTAGTCCTCCAGACAATGATGCAGCCCTGGTATGGCCCATCTACATCCCACAGTTCATCCTGCAGTTACCCTCCACCAAGTTACCAGGCCACACCACAAATGGGACCAACTGCATACCAGCCTACACCCCATCCCAGTTTTTCAATGCCGCAAACCACTAACCCCTCAACAACCTCAGGCGTATATAGTGCAATGTTGGTGGAAGATGAGCAACCCACACAATGGAATAATATGTAATTTGCAAATTTACTACTGTATCAGCCAGTTTTTTCAATACCTGCTGCATGGTATGGGGTGCGGATGATGGGGATTGGGCAGGTCCATTAAGCGCATGGCGCAAGGACTGATTTTTGTTTGCCGGGGCCTCAATCTGTACTTGCGCCATGTGCTTCTTGGCCTGTTCAATCCGTCATCTGACACACTGCATACCATGCAGCTGGTATTGGGCGACAAAGAACTAGCTGATGTTGCAATTTTTATATATTTAATATATAACATTTGTTTTTGGTAAACAAATAAAATTAAACCATGTTGGTTTTGCAGTTATGTTAAAAAAAAACATTTATACATTTATATATACAGCCATGTTGGTTAATTTGCTTAAAAAATACATAAATAATAAAAAAAAAATTTACACAAAAAAATGAGTAGAGTTTTTACTTACTTTAAAGTAGTGTAACTTCAGGACTTTCACAATGGCCTCACAGGTGTCCGGGATGATGCGCACCAACGTCTGGGCAGAAATGAGGGTGCCGAACTTCAGGTCTCCAAAAGACCGTCCTGTCGCCAGATATCGCTGGGTAGCCACCAACCTCTCCTCAGCCGGGATGGACATCCTCATATTGGTTTCCTGCCTCTGGATACAGGGAGTCACCAGACGCAACAACTCGCAGGAAGTTGCGATAGTCGTCCGGGTTATTCTCCCTAAGCTCCATCAGCAGGGGCATATGGGAGCGAGTCTCCCTCCTCGTCAGCCACTCCTTGGTCCAGCAGGACCTCATCCTCCTCCTTCTCTCCTGAACTCCTTCATCTTTCAGCCACAGATAGCCATAGGCTAGCAGAAGCTTATTGCAATAGGAATCTATCAAGAAAGCTGAAATCACACTTTGTAAAGGCAAGCCTTAAAACAAAACAAAACACACTAGCAAAGTACAACGTGCAGCAGGGTAAACTTAGACTCACTAGTCACGGAGCAGAGTGTGCAAAAATCTTAAAATGGCTGCTGCCTTTATGCCCACAAGATAAGCCCTCCCATATTGACATTCCAGCAGATGCATCGTGTGGTAATTTGCTGCATACGATCTATCTTATATGATTTCAAGTCATGTACGATAGATCAAATCGTATGGTCTTATGTGTAATCGTTGCATTTTAAACACAAACCGTACATAATCTGAAGGGAAGAATTTTCAAGGGAAATCGTATGTGACATCAGATGCGATTACAAATCGCACCGTGTATGGCCACCTTAAGCTTCAGCTGATGCAGGCTGGCTGGCGTGCGAGGCCAGGAATCTGCAACATGCACCCGCTTCCGGGAACACAGGCAGTCTCCGCTCCCACACCACCCTGTAAATGCCTCTGCCTGTAAATCAGGCAGAGATGTACGGGGGCATGTGTGAGATAATGCAGGACCCATTCTACACATGCGCAGAACGGGTCCTGCGCATGTGCAGATTCCCGATGTTCTACAATCAGCAGTACACTTGCGTGCTCTGCTGAATCAGGCCCAGAGTTAAAACAGCTGAGGCAGCTTCAGGATTAAACCCTTTTATTGTTTTTGTCAGTTCTAACTGCCATGCTTGTTGTGGTTTTGTTAGCTGACTCTTCTCTGGGTGTGGATGTTAGTTTCAGTGTCTCCCTCGTACACTACTTAGATTGCATCCCTGTTGAAAGTGTACAAAACATTTAATTTACCACGGAATTTATGGAGATTTTAGCTGTGTTTCAGGTTTTGTATAATTGTTTAGGATTATGGTGATTTTGGTGGAGGAATGTTAATTTTATTTTATAAGGCCGTTATATATAGATTTCAATTAAAACCAATAAAATAAAATAAAGTAAAAAAATTCTGAAAAATATTATTTAAAAAATCTAATTTGTAATGAATATTTGCAAAACAAATTCCATTGCTTTTTATCCAGAGTAAAATGTGTTAAAATATAGACCACCATATACAATGACACAGGGATCTTCCCAGCCAAGGATAGTCCCTGGAGAGGGCTTTAGAGATTAGTTTGCTAATGTCTGCTGGCACTATTAGATAAGGATGAGCATTTCTGATTTGACTCAGGGCCTGATTCACTACGGATAGCAACTGCAATCGCGGCTGCGACTACTCACGCAGTCTGGCTGCGAAGATATGCTAATCCATTGCGATCGCTATGCCATCGCAGCACTACATAGGGACGCCCACCTTACCTTACACACATCCGTAATATTTGTCAAGACTGCAAAATTCACAAGCTCTGACTTTACTCAGGAATTGCTAACCTCATTGCACGCACTGTGTATGGCATCACAGTGGATAATTTATGAACGTCCATGCAACGGCGTTCGAACCAACTGGCATGCCTGTATTTCGCCGACCACCCCCCCATAACCACCCACAAATGGCACTTCCTGTCAATCACTCTGCGATGGGTCTGCGTAGTCTCGCAGTCCCGATCGCAGTGACTAGTTCATGCACACGCACTGCGATGCATGCGCAGATCGCAATAATCGTCCGATTGCATGCGTAATCACAGCTGAAAACAAGGCAAAATATAATTTTCCCATAAAGCTTGGGTCTTGCATGTTTGGAATGCATTTAATTGGATATCTGGGGAGAGTCTGTGTTCTTCTATTTTCTTATATATCCTAATTTTCTATCTTTCCCCTTGACTGCTTACGAGCTCAGCTACAGCTCCTTCCCAGTAGCCTCTCAGTCTATATGAGACTTTCATAAACACTTTCTTCTTACTGGTGCATTTTGTAGTTTTTTCCTGTCTTCAACCCATTTGTAAAGGTCCTCATACATCTGCGACGGATTGTCATGATGTAGCGATCGGAAACGCCATATATGTTCCGTGATCCGTCGCAGGATCGGTGAAATTCTACATGTTAAATTTCACTGATTTGCCAATCGCGATAATTTTTTTGTTAGATTTCAGCGATCCTGCAATGCCGGATTGCAGGATCACAGGATCGCGGCAATCCATCGCAGATGTATGGGGGCCCTTTAGATCTGCCTTCTGCTTTTAGGGCCTGATTCAGACCCGCTCGCTAGATGCGGCCGCTTGTTCCCAGCGTATGGAAATTCACACCTCTACTCCCCCGTTACTACTGGCCTGCCCCTTTTACCACCCACAAACAGCCTCTCCTGTCACTTATTCTACTGGGCTGTTTTTGCTGGGCGAGCGAGTGCTTCCCGATCGCTCGGACTAGTTTGCGCACTGCAATGCATATTGCATAACATCGGCCGCGTACGAACGAGCGGCTGCTTGCGAGAGGGTCTGAATCAGGCCCTTAGTACTTAGTACTACTTAAAGTGGTATATTTATTAAAGGTCGATTTTAATTGATTCAAAATCAGTCAAAATCGATCAACATCGATGTTGTTTTTCTGGGGTTAAATTACACATTTACTAACAGACGATTTTTTATTTGTTTTTTTAAGTATTAATAAATGTTTGGCTTCCTTATATCTAGATACTAGAAACTACAGACTACAATTCCAGCAGACTTGTATATTTACCAGTTCATTTACATAACTTCCAAACTTTTAAACCTGTTGACTCATTTATACCTTCAAAAAGGCCTTTCCAGGGTTGTATGAAAACTGATCACATGATGCTCATATCCAATCCTGAGATGCAGAACCAGTTTAACAGCACAGTGGCTGGGGCAGATAAGCAGTGTCCCTTCAGACTGGTAGCCCCCACATAGCTCTATATCCAGTGTAGGGGCAATGTGGCATAGGTGAGCTGGGCTTTCTGTGTTGCATAATGTGAATGGGTGGCACTAAAGTGTACTTAACACATATTTGATGCTGGGAGTATTCACACTTTATACATTTTAAAAGCATCTCCAGCATCTTATTAACAATTGTATTGCCTCTTCTAGGTGTCCTGGGGCCTCCACAAAACTTAATTCAACCTGCTGACACACACTCTATGGCATGTTGCTACTGGCCATTCACAATAAATATTGCAAAGTGGTGTTGGTTTTCTATCCCTGTAGAACACTGTCTTCTAAACCTGCTTTATGTTACAGTAACTACAAGACTTACCAGAATCCCAGTATATAGTGTATTAAATTGAATACATTGGACATTTGACTATTTTTGGAGCTCTTAAGATTGCTGTATTGGAAAACTACTGATTGATTGCAGTGGCTGTCTTTTCTCTCTAGATCCAAGAGCACAGCATTTGTCTAGTGAAATATAGATTTACCATTGCTGTGATTTCCATCTCTTTTCTGTGCAAGAAGATTTATATTTCAATACCCTTCTCACTGGTAATAGAAGTAGAAGACATAGAAGCATACATGCCTACCCTCCCGGTTTTCGCGGGAGGCTCGCGATTTTTCGGGTAACCCCCCGCACCCCCGGAAGGGTAGGCATTTCTCCCGCATTCTGCCCACTTCCTAGTGAAGTGAGCAGAATGAGGAGAATACCCGCGGCGATCGTGGGTCTCCGTGAAGGGGGCGGGGGTTAAGATGTGATTCTGCATGAATCACAGCATTTGGCCCCGACCCCTATGTAAATTTTACCCAATCGCTGCAGTTTTGCCACGAGGGGGCGGGGCTTAATGACGTGTTTCATTATGCCCCGCCCCCATCAGCCCCCTGCTGCTTCTCTTACCCGGGCTTCTCCCGGGAAGAGATTCTGAAAGGTAGGTAAGTATGCATAGAATCCAATTGCAAGCATTGCTGCTAACCTGCTACTTTTCTTTTTTGCTATGGCTATTGGTTTGTTACAGCTGCTTGTTACCAGGGCTGGACTGGCCATCTGGAAAATGCCAGAAGGGCCGATGGCCTGTTGGGCCGGTCTGGCTTGAAAACCTATCTAAGCAGCTCCGCCTCCTGGTGCTCTGCTCTGCCGGCATGGAGAGAGAGGTGGCGTGACATGAAGTCACGCCCTGTGAGGCATGACCACACCCCATGTCTGTGCACACGCCTACGATGCGCACATACAGAGGGATTCCAGGGCTGTTTTACAGCCCAAGTCCGTCTCTGCTTGTTACCATTGTTGAAGTGTGTTTCTATTGGGCTACCATGCTGCCAAATACAGCACTGTTCAGTTGGAAACAGGGACTTTTTGTTACATTTTTTATAGTATGCCTTATGCAGAGCTGGTTATAAATCAGGCATATATTATTCAAAAGAAGCGTGCATGGGAAAAGTATACATTCACCGGCATGCAGTCCTGGGACCACATCTGTGCCTGTAGCATATGCATGTGATTTGCTACTAATAATGCTTAGTAAAGTACTTACACTTAGGTCGGCATGGCATGCATTTGGGTGAACATGTTTTCACTAAACGTTGTCTATGAAAGACCTCCCCATCACACCCCAGTTCTGCTTCTTCGGTCATAAGTGTTAATGCAATACAAATATGTACAACTCTGCATAGCTCGTGCTAGCGGGCACCCATTACCGTTACATGAGCAGTGCAAATAAACGTAAGATACACCACTCAACTCTGCGTGAGCCCCAGGGTGCCTTCTGGATGGAGTGTTGTGTTCCTAATTTTAAAGTTAGACCTATGGAGTGACTACTAATTTATCAACGCTCATTCAATATATATATATATTAGGGGTGTGCACCGGCCACTTTTCGTGTTTTGTGTTTTGGTTTTGGATCTGGATCTTTCTTCGTGTTTTGGATCTGGATTGGTTTTGCCAAAACCACCCTTCCGTGTTTTGGGTTCTGGGTTTTGTGTTTTGGATCTGTATTTTTTTGAAAAAAAGCATAAAAACAGCTAAAATCACAGAATTTGTAGGTTTTTCTGCTCCTATGCTATTATTAACCTCAATAACCTTAATTTCCACTCATTTCCAGTCTATTCTGAACACCTCACACCTCACAATAGTGTTTTTATGTCCAAAAGGTTGCACCGAGGTAGCTGGATGACTATGCTAAGCGACACGAGTGGGCGGCACAAACACGTGACCCATCTAGGAGTGACACTGCAGTGGCAGACAGGATGGCAGTTAGAAAAACTAGGCCCCAAACTGTACATAATGCAAAGAAAAAAAGAGGTGCAAGATGGAATTGTCCTTGGGCCCTCCCACCCACCCTTATGTTGTATAAACAGGACATGCACACTTTAACAAATCAATCATTTCAGCGCCAGGGTCTGCCACACAACTGTGGCTGAAATGATTGGTTCGTTTGGGCCCCCACAAAACAAGCTGGCAATTAATGTGTCCCTGCACAAACTGGCTCTACGGAGGCAAGATGTCATCCTCATCCTCCTCATCCACCGATTCCTCACCCTCTTCAGTGTGTACATCCTCATCCTCACAAAGTATTAACTCGTCCCCACTTGAATCCACCACCACAGGTCCCTCTGTACGTTCTGGAGGCTGGTCTCCCTGGAAGAGCTGATAATTCATTTTGATGAACATCATCTTCTCCACATTCTGTGGAAGCAACCTCCTACGCCTTTCGCTGACAAGGTTCCCGGCTGCACTAAACACTCTTTCGGAGTACACACTGGAGGGGGGGCAACTCAGGTAAAATAGAGCCAGTTTGTACAGGGGCCTCCAAATTGCCTCTTTTTCCTGCCAGTACAGGTATGGACTGTCTGACATGCCTACTTGGATGCTGTCACCGATGTAATCCTCCACCATTCTGTCAATGGTGACAGTATCATATGCAGTGACAGTAGACATGTCAGAAATTGTTGCCAGGTCCTTCAGTCCGGACCAGATGTCCAAACTTGGTCCTGCCTGCCCTGCATCACCGCCAGCGGGTTGCTTAGGATACCTAAGTTTTTTCCTGGCAGCCCCAGTTGCGGGAGAAAATGAAGAAGGAGCCGTTGACGTGTCACGTTCCGCTTCAGCTGACAGTGTGTTCACCAGCAGGTCTTTGCACCTCTGCAGGCTTGTGTCGGCCGGAAA
This sequence comes from Taudactylus pleione, assembly GCA_031769625.1. Lineage (NCBI taxonomy): Eukaryota > Metazoa > Chordata > Amphibia > Anura > Myobatrachidae > Taudactylus > Taudactylus pleione. The sequence continues at coordinate 690,387 of JAUIMM010001567.1, forward strand.
GAGAGACACCACATAGGCTTTAAACCTAGGATCGAGCACGGTGGCCAAAATGTAGTGGTCTGATTTCAACAGATTGACCACCCTGGAATCCTGGCAAAGCGAATGAAGGGCTTCATCCACAAGTCCCACATGCCGAGCGGAATCGCTCCGTCTTAGCTCCTCCTTCACTTTCTCCAGCTGCTTCTGCAAAAGCCTGATGAGGGGAATGACCTGACTCAAGCTGGCAGTGTCTGAACTGACTTCACGTGTGGCAAGTTCGAAGGGCTGAAGAACCTTGCACAACACGGAAATCATTCTCCACTGCGCTTGAGTCAGGTGCATACCCCCTCCTTTGCCTATGTCATAGGTGGATGTATAGGCTTGTATGGCCTTTTGCTGCTCCTCCATCCTCTGAAGCATATAGAGGGTTGAGTTCCACCGCGTCACAACCTCTTGCTTCAGGTGATGGCGGGGCAGGTTCAAGAGTGTTTGCTGGCGCTCCAGTCTTCGGCACGCAGTCGCTGAATGGCGAAAGTGGCCAGAAATTTTTCGGGCCACCCAAAGCGTCTCCTGCACGCCCCTGTCGCTTTTCAGAAAATTCTGCACCACCAAGTTTATTGTGTGAGCAAAACATGGGACGTGCTGGAATTTGCCCAGATGTAATGCCCGCACAATATTGGTGGCGTTGTCAGATATCACAAATCCCCAGGAGAGTCTAAGTGGGGTAAGCCACTGGGCGATGATTTCCCTCAGTTTCTCTAAGAGGTTGTCGGCGGTGTGCCTCTTACTGAAACCGGTGATACACAGCGTAGCCTGCCTTGTAACGAGCTGGCGTTTCTGAGATGCTGCTACTGGTGACGCTGCTGCTGTTGCTGCGTAAGGTGATACATCTACCCAGTGGGCTGTCACAGTCATATAGTCCTTAGTCTGCCCTGTTCCACTTGTCCACATGTCCGTGGTTAAGTGGACATTGTGTACAACGGCATTTTTCAGGACACTGAGGACACTTTTTCTGACGTTTCTGTACAGTCTCGGTATCGCCTGCCTAGTGAAGTGGAATCTAGACGGGATTTGGAACCGGGGACACACTACCTCCATCAATTGTCTAAATCCCACTGCACTAATGGCGGATACCGGACGCACGTCTAACACCAACATAGCAGTCAAGGCCTCAGTTATACGTTTTGCTTCAGGATGACTGCTGTCGTACTTCATCCTCCTCGCTAAGGACTGTTGGAGGGTCAATTGTTTAGTAAAAGTAGTGGTGTTCCTACTTCCTCTCTGGGATGATGAACGACTCCCAGCAGCAGCAGCAACAGCAGCAGCGGCAGCAGTAGGCGTAGCAATGCAGGATCCTCCGGAGGAATCCCGGATAGGAGAGTCAGTCATGCCAGTGATATGGCCTGCAGGACTACTTCCGATCCTGACTAAGGAGGAAATTGACGAGGAGGGAGTTGACGGTGTGGTTTGCAGGCGCTTGGATACAACAGGACAACGGGATTTAGGTGTCCCTGGACTGCTTACGGTCTGAGCCAAAGTTTCTGAACTTGACAGTAACTTTTTATGAACGCGCTGCAGGTGCCGTATAAGGGAGGATGTTCCTAGGTGGTTGACGTCCCTACCCCTACTTATTTCACCTTTACATATGGTACATATGGCAAGACAGTTGTTGTCCGGATTTGGATAGAAATATTGCCAGACCAAAGAGGTGGAATGTTTGGTCTTCTGCCCAGGCATGACCGTGATGGGCTTTTTCATCCCACGGACAACAACTGTCTCCCCCGGAGCCTGATTTAAACAAACCACATCACCATCAGAATCCTCCTCGCCAACTTCCTCCTCAGCGCCAGCTACACCAGTATCCTCATCCTGTTGTACTTCAACAGTGACATCTTCAATTTGCATATCAGCAAGTGGACTGTGGGTGCTCCTTTCAGCACTTGCAGGGGGCGTGCAAATGGTGGAAAGAGCCACCTCTTCCCGTCCAGTGCTGGGAAGGTCAGGCATCGCAACCACCACCACACTTGGACTCTCCTTGGGGATTTGTGATATCTTCTTAGAAAGCACAGTTCTTCGCTGTGCTTTTGCCAGCTTAACTCTTTTGATTTTTTTAGTGGGAGGAGTGCTTCCATCGTCATGTGAAGCTGAACCACTAGTCATGAACATACTAGGGATCGACCTTAGCCGTTCCTTGCCACTCCGTGTCGTAAATGGCATATTGGCAAGTTTACGTTTCTCTTCAGCTGATTTAAATGTCTTTTTCAAGGTCATTTTCCTGAACTTTGCCATTTGGGATTGTATGTGCCCTCTACTATGACATTGGGCATCGGCCTTGGCAGACGACGTTGATGGCATGTTATCGTCTATGTCATGACTAGTGGCAGCAGCTTCAGCACTAGGAGGAAGTGGTTCTTGATCTTTCTCTATTTTATTTTTATCGGAGAAAGTTTGGTCCTCCATTTATGTTATATCGATTTGATATATACGTGCGGCTAAACACAGAAAATAATTTTTTTTTTGGTTTGGACTGGAGTGTACTTTGTGGGTTACAGCACCCTTTAACGGTCAAGCCAGCCGGCCCTTTACTTATGACACAGGCGCACTCTTGGCACTACTTTGTTGATGCACGTGCGGCTACTGCGCACACAATTCACAAACACAGAAAATAATTTTTTTTTGGTTTGGACTGGAGTGTACTTTGGGGGTTACAGCACCCTTTAACGGTCAAGCCAGCCGGCCCTTTACTTATGACACAGGCGCACGCTTGGCACTACTTTGTTGATGCACGTGCGGCTACTGCGCACACAATTCACAAACACAGAAAATAATTTTTTTTTAGGTTTGGACTGGAGTGTACTTTCAGGGGTTACAGCACCCTTAACGGTCAAGCCAGCCGGCCCTTTACTTATGACACAGGCGCACGCTTGGCACTACTTTGTTGATGCACGTGCGGCTACTGCGCACACAATTCACAAACACAGAAAATAATTTTTTTTTGGTTTGGACTGGAGTGTACTTTCGGGGGTTACAGCACCCTTTAACGGTCAAGCCAGCTGGCCCTTTACTTATGACACAGGCGCACGCTTGGCACTACTTTGTTGATGCACATGCGGCTACTGCGCACACAATTCACAAACACAGAAAATAATTTTTTTTTAGGTTTGGACTGGAGTGTACTTTCGGGGGTTACAGCACCCTTAACGGTCAAGCCAGCCGGCCCTTTACTTATGACACAGGCGCACGTTTGGCACTACTTTGTTGATGCACGTGCGGCTACTGCGCACACAATTCACAAACACAGAAAATAATTTTTTTTTTGGTTTGGACTGGAGTGTACTTTCGGGGGTTACAGCACCCTTAACGGTCAAGCCAGCCGGCCCTTTACTTATGACACAGGCGCACGTTTGGCACTACTTTGTTGATGCACGTGCGGCTACTGCGCACACAATTCACAAACACAGAAAATTATTTTTTTTTTGGTTTGGACTGGAGTGTACTTTCGGGGGTTACAGCACCCTTAACGATCAAGCCAGCCGGCCCTTTACTTATGACACAGGCGCACGCTTGGCACTACTTTGTTGATGCACGTGCGGCTACTGCGCACACAATTCACAAACACAGAAAATAATTTTTTTTTGGTTTGGACTGGAGTGTACTTTCGGGGGTTACAGCACCCTTTAACGGTCAAGCCAGCCGGCCCTTTACTTATGACACAGGCGCACGCTTGGCACTACTTTGTTGATGCACGTGCGGCTACTGCGCACACAATTCACAAACACAGAAAATATATTATTTTTTTAGCACTTGGGGGGAGCACCCCTGATGGACAGAGCACCCCCTGGACAACACTACAGCACCCCTTTAGGACTGGGACACTGCACAGGACTTTGGAGTGGACACAGCCCCTATGGAGAACTGACTGCACAACACAGTCCAGCCAGCCCCTATGGACTTTGAAGTAGTGGACACAGCCCCTATTAACAACAGCAGCACAGCACAACACAGCCAGCCCCTATGGACTTTGAAGTAGTGGACAACAGCAGCACTACACTACACTACACTACACAGCACTAACTCCCACCCTCCCTCTTCACTGTCCACAGCCGAGTGAGAAAATGGCGCCGACGCGGGTACCTTATATAGGATCCAAAACCCGCGAGACTCGGAAGGCGGGATGATGACGTTTTGCCTCGATGTCAGATCCGAGTCAGGCGGGAAAAGTCGAGCCTGACTCGGATCGGACTCGGATCGGGGGGGCTCGGGGGGGTTCGGATTTCAGAAATCCGAACCCGCTCACCCCTAATATATATATATATATATCCACTACCATCCAGTGATCGCTTTCATTAGATGATTGTATTTCATTCACCAGCGCATGAAGTATTTGTTCACCTTTAGTAATATTGGATCTGATCCAGAGGTGGATACAGTTGCATTTCGAACGCAGTGGACTTGTGTACAGAGACGCCTGCCGCCGGTGTCTCAGATCTACCTCTTACATACAAAAGATGGAACATTGGTTGCACCATCGAACTTCTGAGCAACCCTTTGGTATCTCAGACTGTCCGTCTCAATTAAGACGCTGGGGCCAGTCCAACTGCAAACTAATTCACAGTGGCTGACTACGACATGCCCATAAAATTTTGGCAACACACCTGCATTTTATAGCCACCCCCAGTACCTCCCCCAAACGGTCACTACCTGCCACTTACTTTGCAAATAAATCCTCACTGCGTCTGCTGTCGTAAATCGCCGCATGTGCATCCACCTCTGAATCAGATGCAATATCACTTTATTAGGATATAGTATCGCCTATGCATCGGTCTTGGTGTGGATCTGGTCAGCCCCTCTCAGTCTCAGATGGTATAAATTACTCATGGTCCCAGACACTGGCAAATGGCTCAGGTACAGCTTTCACATTTCCCACAGTCTACCACTCAAAAGTCACCAGGCTTGACGCGTTTCGGACTACTTGTCCTTCCTCAGAAGCCTGAAACTACTCTGGGTCTCAGAGGGGGCTGACCATATCGACGCCAAGACCCATGCATGCATGGGTGATATTATATGCTTTTAATGTTTTTTTACATGTGAGTGCAATGGAGAAATAAAACATCGACATTTTATTTAGAAGGTGTTGCACTACATTTGTATGTCACCAATGGCTCATTTGAGTCCTATAGTGACCATGTGAGTTTCACTTTGATAAGGATTAAGGGATTCATATATAAAGACTAGCTGATGTACCCGGTTTCACCCGGGCAGACCATAGATATTTACTGTTTCCATTTCCATTTAACCACTCCAATAACACATTAATCATTCACCTCTATAGTAATGCATCACTGCTATAGTAAGACATTACCTTCCCTCACCAGTGTACTAACACATTCCACCAGAGCCGTAACTAGACTTTTTAGTGCCCTGTGCCAGAGAGAGCATTGGTGCCAGTGGCATATCTATAATGGGTGCAGTGTGTGCGGGGCACACAGGTCCCCCGGGTCCAGGGGGCCCCGCACTGCACACACTGCACCCATATTATTTTAGACTTACCTGTCCGTGGTCCCACGTCGGGTGTCTGCGGTGCTCAGAGCACCGGAAAATAGTAAATTTTTCTGATGTTCTGCGCATGCGCATTAGACTCCGGGCACTAGAGTGTGTCCGGACTCTACTGTGCATGCACAGAACGCCGGAAAAATGGCCGCCACAGCCACTTTCCGGCGTTCTGTGTATGCGCAGTAGACTCCGGGCACACTCTAGTGCCCGGAGTCTACTAAGGCTCCGGTGGCTGGCTAGCCGCGTCAATCAGCTGCCGGCCACCGGGGAGAGAGGAGGGGGCCCCGCACAGGGAGTGCACACGGGCCCCTTCTCTCTTAAGACACCCCTGATTGGCGCCCCCCTCCTATTTTTTAAATAGGGACATCAGATACTGTACATGAAAAAGGGCCATGGCCTCATAGGGAAAGGCCAGGGAACAGATAGGGGAGGTCAGGAGATGCTGGGGATAAAAGAAGAGGAAGCTACAAGTGAGAATAATAATAAACAGGAAGATTGACAGGCCCAAACAGCGCCCCCTGCCCTGCAGTGCCCTCTGCCATGAAACAGGTCGCACCACCATAGTTACGGCCCTGAATTCCACTCCCTCACCTCTGTAGTAACACCTTTCCCTCCCTCACCCGTGTTGTAACAAATTTGACACCTGTGTAGAAAAACAAAATACATTTCTTCTCTCACACCTGTAGTAACACATTACCCTCACTCACACCTGTAAAAACTTATTCCCCTCCCTCACCTCTGGAGTAACACATTCCCCCTCCCTCATAACTGTAGTAACACATTACCCACGCTCACCACTGTAGTAACACATTCCCCTCCCTTACCTCTGCAGTAACACAATACTCCTGCTCACCCCTATATCAACACATTCAGCCTCCCTCTTCTGAGTTGTTACACATTCCCTTACTTTACCATATAGTAACACATTTGACATTCCCCTCCCTCATCTGTGTAGTAATACATTTTCCTCTCTCACCTCTGTAGTAACACATTCCCTTACCTCACTATTCAAATAGGGGAGCCACACCAACTGCCAGTGATGTTTGGCAGCACTTGAGATGACAGTTGGTGTTTGAATATGAGCTGTGCTACAGCCACCATGAGTCAGTAAGTCAGGACATTGCACAAGGGGAGGTAACATTTTAGCACTTTTCACCCCCTTAGGAGTTGAATTTAAAAAAATCCCTTCTTAGTGGGCACCTACATCATGGAAGGAATATACTCCCCAACTTTCATGTTTCTAGGTCCAGGGGCTTGGGCTGAGCATTGATGAGTCAGTCAGGATATTTGTTTATTATACATTTTATTTTAAAGTCCCTTTTAAGTGCCTTATTTTCTAAATACTATATATATATATAATATATTATTTATATAATATATTTTATATATATATACATATTTGTTTTTTATATAGCTCCGCCCTCAGTAACTGTACCAACAGTTCCGGATTCTATTTCTCCAGAAAAATTGCAACTGTCAAACAATAGGAGGGCTCATATCAGAATTGGACATTTTCTACCACTTGATTAAACTATGCACTGCCTGGTGTAAATGTATGCTATTCCATTGGTATTTTGTGTTGACATGTTACCTTGATGAGCGCAGGTTTTTAGTGGTATTTCTGCATTTATTTACAGAATTTACCAAGCTCCGTAATGTGATGGCAATGGAGTTAGGCATTGTAGCCTATAGACTACAGACTGCAAAAAGTACTGGGATAGGGATCCGTAGAACCCCTCTCCGGTACAGTATATTAGCCTATGAATGACCAGCAGACTGTATATGCGCAGAATGAAGGAGCAGTGAAGTGATCGCATTAGCTTTTCCTATTAGAGCCTGTGATTATTAATTATTATTAGCAGTGATAAGAAATTGCAATTATTGGATCTAGAACCCGATAATTAATAAATATGTCCCTATAAAATAAGCAAAGCTTAGTTGCCCAAAATGCTCTATTAGAAAGAACTGAGCTAGCAAGCATTGTGTAATTAATTATTGTATATTTGTGATCTATACAAAGCTGCATACACACGGTACGAACTGTACCACCAACGACTTGAAAGATATCTGTGAAAGATAACTTTCAGTGAAGTCATCCAGACACATATCTGAACTGGGAAAGTTGACAATATCGTGCAAGTTGGCCTCCATGTACGGATGATCATAGATATCATTATCGTTCATGCGGGAACGCGCATCGTTGGTTGTTTACTGCATAAAAAGTATCGATATATCGTTGAACAATATTGTTATCGTTCATATCTTTCATAGATATCGTACCGTGTGTACGTTCCTTAAGACAGATATGTTAAAAGGTGATATCATTTTTAACTATAGTATCTTTCTCTTAACCCTAAATTCTTATCTTACATATTGCAGAATGGCTAAGAATGCTAATGAAGATGGTGGAGGAGATGATAACAGCTTTAATTTTAGCTGGAAAATGTATACAAGTTGGGATTTTCTCATTGGAAACCCAGAGACAGCTGACAACAAATTTGCATCTATAACAACTAGTTTCAAAGTAAGACAATGATATGAATTGTCACTGTTGAGCTCAAAATCTGGACTGATGGTTTTAAATTCCTATGAGTTCATTATTGCATTGTTATTTATTCAGTTCAGGAATGCACTTCAAATAGAAATAAAACCAGATCTTTTACTGGTTTAAGTACCAACTTGTAAGTGTTTCAGTTTATTCTTTCAATTAGACCAATAATGCCCGTGCAACTTATTTATACTACAAGCAACCAGCACAAAAGTTCAGAGCAGTAGTGATATACTATATACAATATATTTTCAGAAAGCAAATGATATATAGGTTTATGGTAATTCCCAGCCACAAAGCACAAGCATACAGTAAACGGAAGGAGTTGTATTTGGACTTTAAAACTATCTGCTGAACTCCTGAGGCCTGGCAGGGAAGAAGGAATGTACTGTATATCATTTTACTGCACCAGCTCCCTCTACTGATTTATTACTGTACTTCATCATGCACAGTAATCCAGTGTACACAGTGTTTTCATTACTAGGTATTTGAGTTTCTAGTAGAGATGTGCGCCAACACCCGTGTTTTGGTGTTTTGGTTGTGGATCCGTATTTATTTTTTTCTTAAATAAAATAAAAAAAACTGCTAAAATGAATATGTAATTTTGACCTGTTTACATGCAATCAAAAACCAGAGTTCGTTTTAAAAATAGGAATTTCAAAATGTGGTACGATCCGAACCGGAGCTCTGTTCGACTCGGTACCCCAAAGTAATTCCGAACTTGGACTCTGTTCGACTCGAAACCCCTAAATTTGGTTGTTGTCGATTCTCTGGGAACCGAACCTGCACATCTCTAGTTTATAGTTATACAATCAGGATGTACTTTCTAGTATATACAACATTGTCTTACTAAACAGAGGTATTTAGAAAGTAATTGACAAGTCTCAAAAAAAGTCCTCAATTTGATGACAAGGTGAAGCTTAAAGTCTCTCCTCTGCCTGTGATTAGTTGGTGGTGCTAACCAACCTTATCCAATACAGTATGTCCTCTCATCATGTATTAAGTAGCTGTACTGAAAGCAACCCTGCCGTAATCCTTGTTAAGTAGGAGCATAGTTCAAATTAGAGGTATTGCTGCTATTTATTCTTTTATTCAGTGCCCGTATATTAGGTGATGGTTTTAGTTGTAGCAAAAAACATTTTAATCATTTTCTTTTTTTCTCTTCTATTTTTCAGGAATCAATATTAGAAGAACAAGAAAACAGGAAAGAAGAAAATATTCACTTAGTCAGATTTCTCAGAGTTCTTGCAAACTTCCTAGTAATGTGCACACTGGCAGGAAGCGGCTATCTTATTTATTTTGTTGTACGCAGGTCCCAGCAATTTGCTTTGAAAGGTTTGGAGAACTATGGTTGGTGGGAGCGGAATGAAGTTAGTATTATTATCAGTAGCTTTATTTTTAGCTAAGATGATTTTTTTGTTGTATTTTTTATTTTACCAAGTTGATTGCACTGAACTAAACCTTTCGTATATGTATTAATGACTAATCTCATTGCAACTAATATTTATTAGCAGTCACTTCAATGAAGTTGCAAGGACAGTCATTTGCATGCCTTTCTGGACTCTGGAGCAGTTGTTAACTTTATTAAATACAGTACTGTCAAAGACTTGGGAGTCCCCTAGAGTACACAACTTGGCTCTTGTGTTATTCATCAGTGTATGGAGGTTTTGTCCTATATGGAAATATGCCAATTACTTTTCGTGTGGGCAATTTCCTTGATTTTCTTGTAGCTTGCAAAACCTTAAAACCAACTACTTCTTCGCCTAGGACAGGACTGGCATTCAGGACCTCTTGCCTAGAAAAAGCTGCTCCCAATTCTCCTCTGCATGTGTCATATAGGAAAATTCTCTTGGGTAGTCTCACTTATTATTTTCAGACCCTGGCACCTCATCTTTCCTACAGTTGTGCCATTGACCTCATGCCGAGTACCTCTCCCCTTATGGGCAGAATATACTCTTTATCCATTTCTAAGCCAGAGCAATGTTTGATAATATCCAAAAATTTGCCTGTTGCAGACTTCTTCTTTGCTGGGAAGGACCACATTCTCAGGCCATGCATTTACTACCAAGGCCTCAGCAAAATTATGCCGTCTGGAATGTTTTGAGTGGAAAACATATTTTAATGCACAAGATGGGCACTATGAATACCTTGTAATGCCCTTGTGCCTCTGTAACTCATCAGTCATGTTTAAAAATGTTTTCAGTGAGGTTTTATATAATTTTGTCAATGTCTACATTGATGATATTTTAATTTTCACTTCAGATATTTCCTCTCATAGGAAACAAGTTAACAGGCCTAAGGAACAACAGACTTGCATTATTAGGATAATAAATCATTTAAACAACCACAACATACATGTTTTTCTGGTATTATTTCAGCTTCTATATTTCAGGTGGATCTTGAAATCTCCTGTCAGTGATGCCTCAACTTTGACAAATATTATTATCTATCAATTAAAAATCTTCTGTAGTTGGTCTGATTGCCAGAGTTACTAAGTATAACTTAGAAAAACCCTCCGAAATCTAAACCAAAGAATCATGTGCATTTCAAGCACATTCCCACTTACCACTGAGGAGGAGGCATAGCTAGGCTGTAACTGGGCATTTTCATATATGCAAGGTTCAGCAAGGGTGTGTTAACAAAACTGCAGACTAGTCATAGTTGTACAGGTGTAAATATAACTTTCCACGTGTGACATTTGCACCAAGTACAGACTGGTATAAGTGCACAACAATGCTGACAGTGAGGAGTAGCAAACTAAGCTTATGGATAGGGGGTAGGTTCACCACGCGATACATGCAGAGAATATAGACATTTACAGTATGTCCGTGCATGCAAAGCAGGAACATATATGGCTGATTTGCATTCAACTCTGCATGAGGTATCATGTTTAGGTATTGTCCACCTGAACTTGATACTGACTTTGTACCTGACTCCCATTGCTTTTTTGTTACCCTGAACATATTTAACATTTTGGAATGTGTTCTGTCTTCTCTGACCTTGTACTGTATATTGGCCATAATGTTTGTCTTGTTTCTCTATATAGCTGTCCTTTGAGGTCCACAACACATGGATCTTTTACAGTGAAAGCACTCCCTGGCCATTCCTCAGATCTACCCAACCCCACTTGCTATCAGCATAATGCATTCACATCCTAGAGGTCATTCATTTACTAGAGGTTTATATTCAACAAAAACATTCTTAACTGAAACAATACATTGTTGACCCTCAGCAGAACACCTGTGTTAATGTTAAACATATTGTAGCATTATTGATTGTGAACATAATGTATATTTGTGCTTGTTGTTTTGGTAGGTGAATACGGTCATGTCTCTTCTAGGAATGTTTTGCCCAACAATGTTTGATGTGGTTAGTGGGCTGGAAAACTACCATCCTCGCATAGCATTAAGGTGGCAACTTGGCCGCATATTTGCTCTGTTTCTGGGTAACCTGTACACATTCCTAATTGCTCTCATGGATGAAATTAATCTTAAGGTACAGTGAAGAGTGTTGGAATTGTATTGTAAAAATATTAATCTTCAGTCCTAGAAAATGAAATTATGGTACTTTATGGAAATTTTTTCGCAGTTACAGTGTGTAAGCTTTTTTTTTTTTTTTTTTCCCAGCGTCAAGAAGAGAAAATTGTGCAGCACAATATGACTCAGTGGTACGCCAATATTTACAATGCGTCTTTTTCAGAAAATTCTACAGGTGTTCCTTTTCAAGTTGATCCATCGGATGTTCCTAGGGGTCCTTGCTGGGAGACAATGGTGGGCCAGGTCAGTTAGTTTTTAATGGGGAAATGTTTACTTAGTATGTTACTTTAAACAGGAAACAACAATGCAAATGAAACAGGAGTTGTGAAGAATGGAACATATAAAGAGGAAGAATTGCATGTGTACAAGTGTAAGAAGTACAAATGAGTTAAAGGGGATTCCACTATTTTTCAAGTATAACCATTGTGCAAACGCTAGAGGAGTGTGTGGACTAGAGGGCTCAGAATCAAGTGTAAAATGTGTCCATATATTAACCTCACAACTTGGGTAGATATAAATTTGTCACTGAGGATAATATTATTTTTACTATAGCTGCTGACAAAGACGAAATGTGTTTGTGACAGTGTGGGTGAGATCTTACTGCATGGCGTTGTGAATATGTAGCTTAATCAAAATGTTCCTGTAGGGCCTGGTAAAATATGCACATTATGCTAGTGCCTTCTCCTGTGAGAGTCTGATTAAGAATCTTAATTTAAATTTAATTTATTGCAGTCATAAAACATACTAAGCAATGAAAACAGTAGTTACTATAGTAATTAGCAATGGCACATGCAACATATTCATCTTTCAGTGGTATACCCTGTGAGTTATCTTGTAATTCAAAAGATGACTATTATTTCCCAAATAATACTCCTTTATTTTTTAAATGTAACACATCTCTGATATTGCTAATCCATGATGCAAATATCCTCTTTAATAACAATATGGTAGGTAGGTTTTGTCTCAGGGCCTGATTCAGACCCGTTTGCTAGGCTGCGTTCGCACGTAGCCTGCCGATGTTTGCAATCTGCGTATGTGTATAAGATGGGGTGCACGTGCGCGAACTAGTCCATGTGATCGCTAAGCGATCGCACCCTGTACACAGGCGCCCTGCTAAAATGAGTGACAGGATGAGCCATTTGTGAGTGGTGACAGGGGGTGGTCGATGGAAACGGGGGAGTGGAGGTGCGAGCGCAGGCATGTCTGTGCATCATAACGCCGTTTCAGGGGCGTGCATAATAAAGACACATCATCAGCGTACACGTCACATGGCGAATTACACACTGCAGCACTCGCAGAGCTTGCGGTAGGGTATGATCAATGTTACCGATTGTTTCATACACTTCCTGGAGATGACGTGAGTTACTAAGGGAAAGTGGGTGTCTTGTGACAGGCTGCTGGGCGTCTAAATACATACCGCAGTTGCACGGCAAGACATAGTGGGCGTGCTAATGTCTTGCTTGCGATCACGGGATTTGCATACTTTGGCGTCTGATGGCTGCATGCGAATGCAGTCTACATATCATTTATTTGCTCTTTCTTATGTTACATGAATATCAACCAAATATTAATATGTATAACAATAAGCATTACAAGATTAGAATAATTTACCAGTCAATGCAGTGCAGTTAAGAAGAGTGGAAGGGGAAGGCTGGAGAGTTGGGACTAAAGACCAGTTAAATCAAGTGAGGAATAAAATGGGCATTTACATGAGTGAGATGTTGGGGACTTCCCCGATAAAAGCCTTTGGAGTATAACTATGTTGTGATGACATTCTGACAGTTTGTCAGGGAGAGAAAACAGTCTGCACTAATTATGTCTGAGCAATGATAGTAACCAATCAAAACTTAAAGTTAGTTGATATCTCTGCTCTGGACCCCTTAAAACAGCTTAGGTGGCTATAGCTGAAATTATGACTAAGAATTGTTAATTAATGGTAATTCATCAAATAATGAAACCACTGCTCATAAGGCCCTATATTTATTATGGTAATAATCAAAGGGCTCTTGTACAGTAACTCAGCTCTCACCCTCTGATGTAAAGAGGTGCTCATTCTTTATGATAGGTTTCAAAAATATTGGTCACACAAAATTTCCTAGGAAAAATAAGAAGATTGCATTGAACAAAATGTATACAACATAAATGACAAAACAAAAACATTTATAATTTAGCAGAAAACTTTATTCTAATTCCAGGAATTTGTTCGACTTACTGTAAATGATATCATGACGACATATATCACTATACTAACTGGTGACTTCTTACAAGCAGTTTTTGTACGCTTTTTTAACTACTGTTGGTGTTGGGATCTGGAATATGGATGGGTATGTAGTTATTTATTTAATTTTCTTCCTTTATGAGCAAATAATGTATATTTCAACATGTCTTACATTTTCAAAAATAGCAAATTTAGAATCTTAATACCCAAATACGTAAACCTCAGATACTGGAGAAGTAGAAATTGGAGAAAATGCAGAGGTGCAGAACATGACATAACCTGCACCACTTTTATGGCATCAGGCTCTATTTTTTTATGAGATGTGTGCATTTTTGCACAGTATGATAGCAGCACCTGGCTGAGCATGAGCTTTTCTTTTGGAATGCACAATATTCTATAGAGGTTGTATTTCTACTAGAGATGAGCGGGTCTGGTTCTCCAAGAACTGGACCCACCCGAACTGCACGATATGAGCTGAGATCCGAGCACGGCTCAGGTTTTCCCACCTAACTTGGTTCCGAAAACGAGGCAAAAAGTAATCCTCCCGCTGTCGGATTCTCACGGGTTTTGGATTGTATAAAGGTCCCAGTGATCAGCGCCATTTCCATTCCGTCCGTGGAAAGTGTGCAGATGTGCTCTGTCTGTGGTGCTGTTGTTCAAGGGTGCAGTGTTGTCAGGCTGAGGATGCAGTACATAAAGGGGGGCTGCTCTGTTGTCCATAAATGGGTTGGGGCTGCAGTACATAAAGGGGGGCTGCAGTACATAAAGGGGTGCTGTTGTGTTGACCTATCCATCAAGGGGCTAGGGCTGCAGTACATAAAGTGGTGCTGCTGTGTTGTTCATAAAGGGGCTGGGGCTGCAGTACATAAAGGGGTGCTACTGTCTTGTCATGTCCATCAAGGGGCTACGGCTGCAGTACATAAAGTGGTGCTGTGTAGTCCAGGGGTGCTCTGTCGATCCAGGGGAGCTCTTCCCAAGTGTATAAAAAAATTAAAGTTAAAATCTAATTTTTTTTTTTTCATTTTTTTTGGTGTGTGCTTAATTATTCATAAAAATCTTGTGACACTAAGTGGTAGTGCAGTGTTTTACTCATAAAAAATCTTGTGACACTAAGTGGTAGCACAGTGTGATATTCTTTTCTTATTCCTAAAAAATCTTGTGACACTGTAAGTGGTAGCGCAGTGTTTTACTCATAAAAAATCTTGTGACACTGTAAGTGGTAGCGCAGTGTGTTATTCTTTTCTTATTCATAAAAAATCTTGTGACACCGAAAGTGGCAGCACAGTGTTTTAATCATAAAAAATCTTGTGACACTGTAAGTGGCAGCACAGTGTTTTACTCATAAAAAATCTTGTGACACTGTAAGTGGTAGCACAGTGTTTTACTCATAAAAACTCTTGTGACACTGTAAGTGGTAGCACAGTGTTTTACTCATAAAAAAATCTTGTGACACTAAGTGGTAATGCAGTGTTTTACTCATAAAAAATTTTGTGACACTAAGCGGTAGCACAGTTTGTTTCTTTTCTTATTCCTATAAAATCTTGTGACACTGTAAGTGGTAGCGCAGTGTTTTACTCATAATAAATCTTGTGACACTGTAAGTGGTTGCACAGTGTATTATTCTTTTCTTATTCATAAAAAAATCTTGTGACACTGTAAGTGGTAGCACAGTGTTTTACTCATAAAAATCTTGTGACACTGTAAGTGGTAGCACAGTGTTTTACTCATAAAAACTCTTGAGATACTGTAAGTGGTAGCACAGTGTTTTACTCATAAAATTCTTGTGACACTAAGTGGTAGTGCAGTGTTTTACTCATAAAAAATTTAGTGACACTAAGCGGTAGCACAGTTTGTTTCTTTTCTTATTCCTAAAAAATCTTGTGACACTGTAAGTGGTAGCGCAGTGTTTTACTCATAAAAAATCTTGTGACACTGTAAGTGGTTGCACAGTGTATTATTCTTTTCTTATTCATAAAAAAATCGTGTGACACCGTAAGTGGTAGCACAGTGTTTTACTCATAAAAAATCTTGTGACACTGTAAGTGGTAGCACAGTGTTTTACTCATAAAAACTCTTGTGATACTGTAAGTGGTAGCACAGTGTTTTACTCATAAAAAAATCTTGTGACACTGTAAGTGGTAGAGCAGTGTGTTATTATTTTCTTACTCATAAAAAATATTGTGACACTGTAGGTCATTGATACCACAGTGTAATATTTAAAATTGGTGCAAATTGAGGTGTGGGCTGTACCCCACTTTGTTCGTGTTTGTTGATAGAACGATCAGTTGAGAGGAGAGCAGGAACCACATACTAGTGCTGGAGCTGCTGCCAGTGCCACCAGTCATGACGATACTAGTCCGTCTACGTCATCTAAAGCCGATGCCCAAGGCATACAGGGCTTAAGTCAGGGCATCTAAAATCAAAGAACCAATCTTTTACATTGGTAAAGAAAAAAACATCAAATGGAAAGTTATCTGCAGAAAGTCATAAAATTGGCAATATGCTTTTCACCACACGAAGTGGCATGGAAAGGCTAAGGCCTTGGCCTTTATTTATGATGGGTGGTTCTGCCTCTTATGATGATATATGCCCTTCTCCCTGAAGACATTTAAAAAAAAATTCAAATCATTAAGGCACAGGAACCAACTGTGCGCTCAGAATTATCACAAATCCCTGAGGACAGACTAAGGTCCTGAATCAGACCCATTTGCAGCAGCCGCTCACTCATTTCTGGTCGATGTTATGCAATTGTGCATGCGTATGCATCACAGTGCGCTTGCGCGAACTAGTCCGAGTGATCAGGTAGCAATCGCTCGCTCAGCAGAGACAGCCCAGCTGAATGAGTGACAGGTCAAGCCATTTGTGGGTGGTAACAAGGCCAGGCCACTGGAAATGGTGGAGTGGAGGTGTGAACGCAAGCGTGCCTGAGTATCTTAATGCCGTTTCAGAGGCATGCATAATTAACAGGCAGCGTCATAGTACACGTCACCTGGTTAAATTATACACTGATTTACTCGCAGTGCTTGCGGTAGGGTACAGTCATCTGCATACACAAAGTAATTGCACGCCAAGACATAGTGGGTGTGCTTATGCCTTGCCGTGCAATCGCCTGCCTTGACATAACTTAGCTGAATTTGCATACACTGGGAGCGAGCATCTGCATCTAGTGAGCAGGTCTGAATCAGGCCCTAAGTGTGTCGGTGGGTGCCATGTGTGAGCCTGACCTTTCCAAAACTATACTCGAAGAGGAGCCTCCTTCCACTACTTGTGCATCCTCTGCAAATGTGGGGATGAGCAGCACAAGTCAACATGCTGACATAATAATCAAGGATTATATCTTTGGAAGTGCACCAGGTTGAGGAGGATATTATTATATAGCTGACACTAATAAGGATGTTGTTGATGAGGATGTTAATTGTTTAAATCAGGCCCCAGTGGAAACAGTTATTACCCAAGATAAGGAAAAGCCAATTGTCATGCCTGGGCATAAAACAAAAAATCCACATCTTATGTTTGGAATAATTTCTACCCAAATCCGGACAACAATTGTCAAGCCATCTGTACACATTGTCATGCCAGAGTAAGTAGAGGTAGGGACCTTAACCATCTAGAAACCTCCGCTCTGTTACATCATTTACAGTGTATCCATCCAAAGTGTTTGCAAAATTCAGAAACTTTTGCTAAAAAAGTAACAACAAGAAGTCCAGCATCAGCTAGCTCCCTTCTCTCTGCTAGATCCAAACACCTGGCATCTTTACCACTAACACCTTCATCAACAATATCCTCAATCATGATCGTAACTAGTCCTGCATCCAATTTGATAAGGATAGCTCAGTCCTCCCCTATCCTGGATTCCTCAGCAGAATCCTTGAGCGCGATGCCTGCTGCTGCTGCTACTGGCAGTGGATCTTCATCCCAGAAGGGGACCAGGAAGATTACTAGTAGTAGTTCAAAAAAACAATTGACTGTTAAACAATCCTTTGCAAGGGAGAGCAAGTATGACAGCAGTCACCCAGTTGCACAGCGGATCACTGACTCCATAACATCTATGCTGGTATTAGATGTGTGGCTGATATCCGCCATTAGTGCAGTGAGTTTTAGACAGTTAATTGAGGTCCTGCGTCCCTGCTACCAATCCCATCTCAATTCCACTTCACTAGAAAAGCAATTCCCAGCCTGTACGTGGACATTAAAAATAACTTAATTAGTGTCCTCCAAAATGCCATTGTACCCACTGTCCACTTAACCACAGATATGTGGGCAAGTGGAACAGGGCAATTTCAAGATTACATGATGGTAACAGCCCACTGAGTGGGTGTATTGCCTTCAGCGCCACCAAAAACAACAGCAGCATCTAAGAAACAGCAGACATAACATGTAACAGGATGGTACGTTTAGGTCATGTATCACAGAGGAAGGGGGTAGATGTGTGGGAATGTGTAGAAATGACAAGGACAACTGTGATTGGTGTAGGGGTGTGAAGGGATGGGGGAAAGGGAGATCGGATGATGTATGATGTCCCGGTATATTCAAAATATTAAATCCAAGTTTGGTCCTTCAAATACAGTATGTAGCGGGGAGCTCTCTGTGAGTAATTAACGTTATGGTTGCTATCCCGTCTTAAGAATGTGGTGATTGCTGCTGAGTTCTAGCCGCTTATGACTCGTGGGTACTAACCCTTCCTGGCTTTGTGAGACATCGGTCTCTCTCTGCTGGGGTCATGTGGCTGTTCCTTCCTGATGTTCTTCCTTCCTCCAATAAACATCAGGAAGAAACAGCCGCATGACCCCGGTAGAGAGAGACCGATGTCTCGCAAAACCAGGAAGGGTAAGTGCCCACGGGTCATAAGCGGCCAGAACTCAGCAGAAATCATTCTTAAGACAGGATAGCAACCATAAAGTTAATTACTCACAGAGAGCAATATTTTGAATATATAATACATCATCTGATCCTACCTTTCTCCCATCCCTTCATACCCTTACACCAATCACAGTTGTCCTTGTCATTTCTACACATTCCCACACATCCACCCCCATCCTCTGTGATACATGACCTAAACGTACTGTCCTGTTACATGTTATGTCCATTTTTAACACACTCCTAGCTGGTTGTTTCTCAGTGAACAATTGATACATGCATTGTTTTTTTATTTAAATTTTTATTTTCATTTAATTTTTATTTCTATTTTTATTCTTACACATTTTTATTTAATTATATTTATGAACATCAATTTATAATTCATGCTAAAAAAAGATTTTAATAAACAGACTACTTCAATAAGATATTCAGCTTGTATTACCTCATTTATAGGCTCACATTATATTTAGAGGTTGAGCGCCAAGGTATAACCAAAATCTAAGGTCTAAAAGAATTGCCTACAGTTAATGAGACTTGAGGACTGTTTTAATGATAGCGTCCAAATAGGCATGTCAGACAGTCAGTTTCACTACTGGCAGGAAAGAAAGGCAATTTGGAAGTCCTTGCACAAACTGGCTTTGCTTTCCTTGAGCTGCCCACCCTCCAGTGTGTACTCAGAAAGAGTTTTCAGCACAGCTGGGAACCTCACATTTTGAGGAATTACGAGGCTAATTCCTCAAAATGTGCAAAAGATGATGTTCATCAAAATGAACTACAAATTTCATGAGGAAAACCTTTACTGATAATTACCTTCAAAAATTACAGAGACATCTGTGGCTGTAATGGTGGATTCCAGCGGGGACAAATTAATATTGTGTGAAGATGATGTACACACTGATGAGGGTGAGGAATCGGATGTTGATGGTGTTCATCTAGTGAACTAAAAATTTCACGAGCAAGACCTTTACTGCCAATTACATCAATAATTACAGAGGCACTTGAGGCTGTAATGGTTTATTCCAGCAGGGACAAATTAAATTTGAAGATGATGTACACACTGATGAGGGTGAGGAATCGAATGATGATGGTGACAACATCTTGCCTCTGTAAAGCCTGCGTGTGCATGGAGAGATCATTGCCAGCAATGTCAGTTGCCCGTTGGTAGCTTGTTTTATGGAGGCCCAAACAAATCAATCACTTCAGCCACAATTGGCAGTCATTGTTGCTGAAGTGATTGGTTTGTTAAATTGTGCATGTCCTGTTTACTATATACAACATAAGGGTGGGTGAAAGGGCCCAAGGACAATTCCATCTTGCACCACTTTTCTTTGCATCATGTGCTGTTTGGGGCTTTCCTGTCTGACAATTTTAATTTTATAGTTTTTTTAATCTGCCACCCTGTCTGCCACTGCAGTGCCATTCTGTGCCATGTTGGAAGCTTAACTGCCACATGTTAGTATCACCCACTGCTGTCTGTTAGCTTGTTCAGCCAGCTAGGTTGATGCAACCTTTTGCCCTAAACTGGATGAAATCAATATTGTGAGTTTGAGGTGAAATGACTGGAAATAAATGTTATTAAGGTTAATAATACTGTAGGAACAAATACAGGCCCAAATTATGTTATTTCAGTTTTTTTATTTATTTTTTTAGAAAAAATTACAGATCCAAATCCAAAACATGCAAGGGTGGTTTTGTAAAACCAAATCCAGTTCCAAAACCTTGAAGGAGTTACAGATCCAAAACCAAAACCAAAACACAGTGGTCGGCGGACATCCCTAATTTCTACAACAGTGCTGACATAAAATTACAATTACATATATTGTAATCCTATAGCATGTTAAAAAATCCTATACCTGTACATCTCATGGTATTGGAGGATTGATAGTCTTTGGTAACGTGTGCATATTAAGCAGTATCAGAATTGGGCATGAAGAACCCAACAGGGGTATTCAATAGAAGGGTCACATTGTAGTGCCCCCAGTTCACATGATGCCACATTGTAGTGTCCTCAGATCACATTATTGCCTCATACTGCCCCAGTTTACATCATACCACACTGTAGTGCCCACATTTCACATTATGCATCTGCACTGCTACTTACCTACCTGTGTGTGGCAGGCTCCTGTTGACTTAGCTGATTTGATCGCAAATCTTGGAACTCTGAAGGAGTGCCTGCTGACATTTTCCTTTCCTTCTTACAGCTCTGCAGTGGGGTTGTCCATTGAGTCACACGCCATCAAAGGTTGATGATGTTTACCCATGTACAGGAAACAATTGATGGTTTAACCATCGATTTTTGGGTGCGCGTATGCACAGACTACGGCACATACACACACTTCCACTTTCGGATCTTCACCAGTATTGTGTACTATCAGACCTCTCCAGTTGATGGGGACACTGTCAACCATTTTCTAAAAACTATCGATGGTTGATACCCATCCATGGTCAATGGCCATCCCTAATCTGCAGCTGCAGCAAAATGGTCTGAGGGACCTTGTCATATGCTCCCTGTATCCCCTCTCAATTCATCTCTGCAGTGGTGCCAACCAGGGATTACCCCTGCCCCTTCCATCCTTTGCCTAACCCTGAAATGAAGCCACTTCCAGGATTTGTATTTCTGCCCCAATTCTACTCTGTACTGGAATGGCACTGTTATGCTCTCTAACACTAAGCTCGCTGTTCCCATCTGGCAAAGTAGAGCTCCCACTGCTGTGGCTGAGGGCTATTAGTTACCCCCTCCCTCCTGAAGTATGTGGGAAATGGGCAAACTAATAGCACTAAGCCAATTTCTGTGCCAGCCTACGATCTGGAAGAGAAATATAGCATCTCTAGACATTTGTTTTTGCTGGCACCCACCACCCAGAGGTAATTTTTACTGGTTAAAGTGGAAGAGAGAGTCCCCTCATGAAATAGGCCTTGTGTTCTTTATTAAATCTTAAATCACAGAACATATAGCAGCGCACACAAATAGCTCCTGTTGGCACATCAGGTCTTTCTCCTTCAAATGTGCATCTTATTTGCATAAATAAAACAACTGGGGGTGACAAATCTACTTTGCTAGGTTGCACTGATCAATTTGATGTGTGACATTTGTACATCTGTGTAGGGCCGGCAACAGAAATCTTGGAGCCAGGTACACTGATGTCTCTAGGGGCCCCACCTTCTCACCACCACCCCTGTTCCCTCAACCACCATCCTTCCCCTGCATGTGTGATATGTGATGCATAATAATGGTAACTGAAAGAGATGCCAGCCATTAAATAAAATAAAAATACACTATGACTTACCACACTGTCTCTCTGTCATTAACGATGCAGGCTCTAGCTCTTGTCTGCCATGTCTTCCAAAGTCTTCTTGATGACAGTGTTGTGCATGCCTCATGGGTAGGAGGGATGGTGTCTGCTGCCAGCCATCCTCAGTCCTCAGCTCCTCATCACCTTCCTCAAATTCAGTCTCTAATCACCATCCTCAGTCCAAAAGCCCCTCATCACCTTCCTCAGTCAAAGACCCTCATCACCATTCTCAGGCCATATTTGCTGCATCTGCGATGCGAATAAGATGCAAAATTTAAAGAAAAAGACATTAGGCTAAACCTCTCAAATTGACTCAGTTGCACCAGGTGTCTCTAGCCGCATGGTGGATGGGCACTAGGGGGGTATATTTATTAAAGGCTGATTTCAATCGACTGAAAATCAATCAAAATCGGTCAACATCGATTTTGTGTTTCTGGAGCTAAATCACACATTTACTAATGCTTAAAAAACAAATAAAAAATAGTCTGTTAGTAAAGTGATTTAGCCCTACAAAAATGACATTGATGTTGATAGATTTTCATCGATTTTAAATAAATTAAAATCGACCTTTAGTAAATAATATACCCGTAGGTGTATGAGGACAAATCTGTATATACTGCTTAATGTTAGATAACATATTAGAATTCAGAAAACACACTAGCAAAATTGACCACTGGTCTCATTCAGGGCCGTAACTAGGGTGGTGAAACATGTGTCATGGCACAGGGCACTGCAGGACATGGGGGGCTGCTCAGGCCTGTCAATTTTCTGTCTATAATCATTCCCACTTGTAGCTACCTTTTCTTTTATCCCCGGCATCTCTTGACTTCCCCTTTCTCCTCCATGGCCGACTCCTCCTCCATCTAGTCACCTCCCCCAGCACCTTCAGTCACATCCTCTATTATTTAACACACACAGCTATCTGCTCCACAATTTCTGATGGCAGCCCTGAACACAGCCACCGATTCCTGACCCAGGTGTTACCAGTACTCGTCGAGTACCCTTGCCGGTGAATTTAGCTGCTGGTGCAAGGTATATACACGGATCTCCTCGCAGCTGATATTTGCTGCATATACACTACAAGTAGCTCTCTTTCTATACACTGTATGCTGGAGTATGGCTGTTCTGATGGACAGATCTTGCTGCAGGTGCAGCTTCTCCAGCTCTCTCCTACATCTAGATCTGGTGAGTTATACTGCATAATTATTGTGTATCATCACTGCAGTCATTGGATTCTTACTGCATTTGGTAGTAGTGACACATGGATTACAGTGTTACAACAGGATCGGTACCCCTTCATCTTCGTACATGGCAAATCAGATTTGTCATGCCCCTTCCACATGATGACACACACCTTTATCAGGCGTGTGTCTTATGTCCCTATTTGAAAAATGGGGGGGGGGGCAACAATGCTCTTCTGGCCCAGGACACCAAAAGTCTAGTTTTGTCTCTGATCTCATTAAAACAATGTAAATCTGCTGTCAAAGGTTGTAAAACTGTATATAGATGTGTGACTACTGTACTTAAATTTCCATAAATCTTTATTTGATTTTTTTTTAATTGCAGCCTTCATATTGTGAATTTGATATAAGTGGTAATGTGTTGGGGTTGATTTTCAATCAAGGGATGATTTGGTAAGTAAATGTCTATCTGTGTATTGAAATAAAAAAATGAAAAGCACATACATTTTTGTAATATTATTTTTACTATCTCATTTGAAGACAAAAATTCCATGTATTGTGTCATGTAAAATATTAATTATGCTACAACATGAAAAAGTGAGATGTTATAAATACTTTTTTTTCATTATAGTTCCTTATGTTAGTAACATTAGTTCAGTATCCCCTTTTTAATCCTACACAGCGTATGTGTCCCTGACATGCACAGTGACAACTGGATGGTGGTGCACATAGTAACACTGCCACTAATGATGGCTCTTCTGCTGGACGCAGTGTCTGTGCTGCATTGCCACCAAGCTGCCATTTATGCCCCCAGAGCGGGGGGATAGAGGTCCCAGAACAAGATGTAGAGGGACCAACACACCAGCTCAAGATAAGGTGCCAACTAACCAGCTCCTATCTGTCATGTTTCAAACACAGCCTGTGACATGACAGTTAGGAGCTGATTGGCTGGTACATTATTTCTCTTCACTTTATCTCCATCCAATGCTTAGTAAATAGACCTTAAAGTACCCAGGTCTCTGGTCTTGCTTTCCTTCCCTTTCCCATGCAGCATGGTCTGTCAGAAATAGTTGACCGGCAATACTCCAATGGGGGTTGAACATGGTGCAAATGAGAAAAGGGAGGAGAGTAGAGGAAAGGGGGGAAAGAGAAGACAGAAGGGTAGAGAAAGAGGAGGAGGGCAAGGGAGAGATGGGAAGAAACAGGATGAGAGAGATTTTTGTGTGCTCACAACCTACAAATGACCCATGAATGAAGGGTCCAAAATACTTTTCTGCCACAATATACTAAAATAACATTGTAGCACATATTGTATTACTACAGTATCATGCCCAGTGCTAAAGCACTGCTTTCAGTATTGGTCACTGCTCAATACAATATTACAGCTCTTAGTTGCAATACCAATGTTGTTCCTGTGTGTAAACACACTGCTGCTTATGTATCAGTGGGCCCGATTCTGTTATGGCTTGGACATGATAGTAGGGAATAGTCATGCGACAGCCTTGAGGGCTGGTATATCTTGGCTAGATGCAGCCTTGCAGCAGCCTTGAGGGCTGGATTGATTTGATTAGTTGTGGCCTGATGGCTGAGGATGTGATGCAGCCTTTGGGCTGTGGAGGAAGCCTTGTGGGCTGGAAGGCTGTGGTAGTTGTGGCCTGATGGCCGAAGATGTGATGCAGCCTTTGGGCTCTGGAAGCAGCCTTGAGGGCTGGAATGCTGTGGTTAGTTGTTGTCTGATGGCCGAAGATGTGATGCAGCCTTGAGGGCTGGAATGTTGTGGTTAGTTGTGGCCTGATGGACAAAGATGTGATGCAGCCTTTGGGCTGTGGAGGCAGCCTTGAGGACTGAGAAGTCTCTGATGTTAAGTGCCCAAAGGTGAGAAGGAGTTGCCAATGTCGCCACGTTGACATAGGTGATTGTGCGCTGGGCTGCGCACTCTGGATGCTAAGGTGCGGCCTATGTCGTTACTGGTGCTAGTACACTAAATAGCATACCCTGGATGCTGGAATTTGCGCACTTCGGATGTGCGGCCTATGTCGCCGGGTTGACACTGGCGCTAATGCACTAGATAGCGCACCCTGGTTTCTGGAGTTTGCACACTTTGGACGCTGAAGTGCGGCCTAAGCCGCCAGGTTGACACTGGCGCTGGTATACTAAATAGCGTACCCTGGACACTGGGATTTCTGCACTTCAGACGCTGAAGTGTGGCCTATGTCGCCAAGTTGACACTGGCGCTGGTACACTAGTTAGAGTACCCTAGAAGCTGCAATACATGCCGTGCCACCAAGATGACACAAGTGGCAATAGCAGATGATATGCCGACCAAGCTGCCTGGATGTATCAAATAGTAGTGGGAAAACACAACAGGACTGGACTCTGATACTACGAAAGATCAACAGGAGACTTGATACCACTGGAGACACAGTAAACGTTATAACCGGCATGGAGTGAAAGACTGGCTGGAATATAACAGAAACAGAGTCCAACCAGAGCAAGCCTCCCTAATGACAGACTAATGTGCAGCTGGACTGTGCACAGACAGGAGAATCAATTAGTGTGCACCTGATACTGCACACAGACAGGCAGTAATTAGTGCAGAGCCTCAGTAGCAACTAAGGCTGGAACTGCAAACCATATGCTGCAACCACAGATCCTAACAGGAGGAAGGAGGAGACTTCAGCGAACACTTGCTCGGCGTTCACCCCGCACAGCATTGGTAGCACGGCGGCTTGTGACAGATAATGTATGCGTGGCTGTGATTTCTTTCTGCTGCAATAACATGCAAATGCTAGTTTCAGCCTTCCCCTTTTGCAAGCCCTGACACATCCACTTTCAAAGTCCATGAACAGTGGAAATCCGCCATTGTACTCAAACACCCCACAATCAGAGTGCCATCTCAATGACCAGCTACACATATGAGGCCGTATGGCTGGCGCAGTGTCTCCTCCTGAACTGTCTTTATAGTGGCCTCTGTGGCTGCAGCTCTTTGCTTGACAAAGAAGCCACGTTCACTGACACACCCTTGACATCCATGAGATAGTATTTATTCTTTTTTTGCATTTACTTCAAGCCACCTCCCAGTCACCTCCCAGATATGCCAATGGCTGTCCACCAGCAGCTCTATTACAAGTCACTCAGAGCTCGATTCAGACCCGGTCACTAGATGCATAAGCTCGTTCTCAGAGTATGCAAGGCAGGCGAACGCAAGGCAAGGCACAAGTACGCCCACTATGTCTTGGCGTGAGATCACCCTGTGTTTGCAGACCCCACCAGCCACTTGTGCAAGTCATCTCCAGGAAGTGTATGCAACCACCGGTACATCACGTACCGCAAGCACTGCGAGCACTTTACTGTAAAAATCAACCAGGTGACGTGTACTATGACGCTGCCTGTTAATTATGCATGTCTCTGAAATGGCGTTATGATGCTCAGGCACGCCTGCGTTTGCACCTCCACTCCCCCGTTCTAGTCGCCTGCCACTACAAACAGCTTCTCCTGTCACTCACTCAGCTGGGCAGTCTATGTGCGGCGAGCAAACGCTTCCCAATCTTTCACACTGGTTTGTGCTCCCGCACTGCGATGCATACGCATGCGCAGGATACGAAAATCAGCCAGCTATGAGCTAACGCTTCTTAGCGACCAGGTCTGAGTCAGGCCTTCAGTTCTCAAGAACAGCTGTCTCTGCGTACACTCAGTAGTAAGCATGTGTCATAGGGTTTTTGACTTTTCACGCATGGGCTGTAGCAAATAATTGCTTATTTGCGCAAACATCGACACTGCATCCACCTCCATATCAGGCCCAGTGTCTTATACTGTATGTAACAATGAAAATATGTATTAGAGTGTCCTATGTGTAATAATCACAGTATGCATCACAGGGGGAGATGAATCAAACCTTGGAGAGAGATAAAGTGGAGAGAGATAAAGGGGTCTATTTACTAAGCCTTGGATGGAGATAAAGTGAATGGAGATAAGGTGCCAACCAACCAGCTCCTAACTGTCATTTTTCAAACACAGACTGTGACATGGTAGCTAGTAGCTGATTGGCTGGTAAATTATTTCCGTTCACTTTATCTCCATCCAAGACTTAGTAAATAGACCTTAAAGTACCCACCAATTAGCTCCTAACTGTCATTTTTCAAACAAAGCATGCAACATGACAGTTAGATGCTAATTGGTTAGTTTTTTATCTCTCTCCACTTTATCTCTCCAAGCTTTGATACATCTACCCATAGTGTCTTATTGAGTTATAAGTCCCAGTGCGGCCACATGTAGTGTTAAACGCAACTCACCAATGGACAGGGCCGGATTAAGGGCAGGGCGACAGGGGCGGTCATCCTGGGGCCCCCACACATAGGGGACCCTCACACACTGTCCCCGACCCCTGGCCACATGCCCGGCGAAAAAGTTGATAATGATCTACTGGAAGCTCACGGAGCTCCCATCTGTAGATCGTGATCAACTTACGGTAAGTGGGAACGTTGGCCTCTGAATACTGATCGCTTCAGAGGCCATCGTTCCCAGTGATGCAGTGCGCGGGTGACGTCATGATGTCACCCGTGCACTGCAGAGGAGAGGAGCCTGCGCGCCAGATCCAGCAAACAGCGGCAGCAGCAGTGACGGTGGGACTCGGGAGCTGTGACGGCGTGGAGTGAAGACAGGTAAGTTTTTTTAACAGGGGTGTGGGTGGGTAGGGAGAGCTACTGGAGGCACTACTTTACGGGGCACATCTACAGGGGCATTTAAGAAGAGGCACAACTACTGGGGGCATTGCAGGGGGCATTGGAGGAAAGGCACAAATACTGGGGGCATTGGAGAAGGGGCACAATTACTGGGGGCATTTAAGAAGAGGCACAACTACTGGGGGCATTGCAGGGGGCACAAATACTGGGGGCATTGCAGGGGGCACAAATACTGGGGGCATTGGTGGGGGCACAAATACTGGGGGCATTGGAGGAAAGGCACAAATACTAGGGGCATTGAAGAAGGGGCACAAGTACTGGGGGCATTTAAGAAGAGGCACAACTACTGGGGTCATTGCAGGGGGCACAAATACTGGGAGCATTGAAGAAGGTGCACAAATACTGGGGGCATTGAAGAAGGGGCACAAATGCTTCACCTAAACTCGGGAAATTTGAGGCTCCTGAAACTCTCAAATTTACCAAGAAGTGAGTTTAGTTGAGAGTGAGATGTCCAATTGTGAAGCAGAATGAGATTTCTTCCCCGAGTAGCAGGTTTTGCAAGAGTTGACTCACCCAAGATTGCAATGTCTTCTCTCTACAAAAGTCTCCCAAGCAAGCAGCCTGCACATATCAGTGAGATATGTGTAAGCTGCTTGTGTTCAAGCCTGTAAAAAAATGGGTTAAAAGTTTTGTTTTTAAATTACACAGCCCCCCCCCCCAAAAAAAAAAAATGACTAACCAGCCCCGGACTTGCCAGCATGTCCTGGTTTTTAAAATTACGGGGAACAAAATGAGTAGGGTTCCACCGTAATTTAACAACCACCACATCGCTGCAGGGCCAGACCTAGTTTTAAATATAGGGGGGAAACAAATGCGTGAAGTCCCCTCTATATTTAAAACCAGCACTGGACCCTTTCAAGCGGGGGAGTGATGCCACAGCCAGGAGAGCCCTTTCACGCCCAGCTGCAGCATCAGCCCTGACCGTTAGTCCACCCGGGGATCCCTGGAGAGCAGGGGACCCCACCAATAAAGGGGTCCCCATTTCCAGGGCACCCCTGTCCTAGGCTGATAGCCCGGGGCTATCCCCGCCACCCCTGGGCGATGGGTGGCAGGTTGATAGTGTAGGTGTAGTGTTAAAAATAGAATTAACAACATTGTCTTTACAGTAGAACTGCAGGTCCCAGCAAGCGTCCCCTGCATGCTGGTACTTGGAGAACCACAAGTACCAGCGTGCGGGGCATTAAGGGGTTGCCAGTACGTGTAGTTCCCCTGTAAAGAAATGTGTAAAAAAAACACAAGACACACACACCGTGACTAGTAAAAGTTTACTGCATACACCTACCCACTTGTAGTTCCACAAGTGCCAAAGGGCAGGCATGCTGGCACCTGTAGTCCCACTGTAAAATACAATAGTTTTCATCAATTTCTCACTTTATTATCCCTGTACCCAACGCTCCAGGGATGCGGGGAAGAGCCCCGGGCTTCAGTCCAAGCCTGGGGTTTCAGGGGGGACCCCTTTTTTTGGGTTCCCCACCTCTCCTCAGATCCCTGGCTTGGCCTGACCTACTTGGGCTGATAATGCTTTGGCCCCGGAGCCCCGGTGAAAGGGTCTGAGTGCTGTGGCATTACAGCCCGGCCATTATGGGTCCGGTGTTGGTTTTAAATATAGGGGGTGCCCTACACAATTTTTGTCCCCCTATATCTAAAACCAGGACTGGCCCTGCAGCCTGGTGTTGGTTTCTAAATTACGGTGGAATTTTGTTCCCCATAATTCTAGAAACCAGGACTGGCTGGCAAGTCCAGGGCTGGTTAGGCTTTTGGGGGGGACCATATCTCATTTTTTTCCTGATATTTAATTATTTTTTAATATATTTATAGGCAGAAACATACATGGATCACAGTGATCTGTGTATGTTTCTGCTATACTCGCAGATCACAGGCAGGTGTATTTTTCCATCTCATGAGAGTTTAGAAAACTCTCTGCTTGGTAAATTCCAGAATCCTATCTTCACTAGTGAAAATGTTCTCGAGTTTGCCGATGGTGAATTGAAGAGAGTTTGCTAACTCTCCAGTATTTTCCCATAGTAAAGGAGATCTCTCTCCCGAGTTTGACATTAATAAATTTGAGAGTGGGAAAAAATGCCCAAACTCTCCAGAGTTTGCAAACTCTCCCAAACTCTCAGCTTAGTAAATTTACCCTTGTGTGTCAGCCAGGTGTGATTACCACTCTTCACACCTGATGTTGCCATTATCAGGGGAGGAGTGTCATATGAGCTGGGTCGCTCCTTCACAATGACCAGATCAAGTGAGAAGATTTCTGGGAAATACATTTTAAAAGGTTGTAAAGGCAAAAAAGAAACAAAGGAAATATATTACTATTGGTATTCCTGTGTATTTTGGCTAGAAGTGCCTCTTAAATGCGTGCTTGTGGAGTCTACCTTCTTCCAGATGAGGCATATGGACAGCTATGGCTTGCGATATACATACAGTAGGGAGGCCAATCCCGGGGCTTTTTTCAATCTCGGGGATTCGGGATTGAAAAAACTCAATTCCGGGATTGGCCTGGTTTAATAAAAAAAAATGCCCCCTTCCAGCCCTCACAGTTACTTACCAGCGGGGCTTGCGGTGGGTGTGGTCCAGCTGGTGTTGGGCTGCGCAACATTACCTCACAGCACACTGCGCACTGGGAAGGAGGAGCCGGGCAGCGTCTCAGCACTCCGCTGGAGCTGCTCAGCGCTGCCCAGCATTTTTAAAAAAACACAATTATGGCCAATGCCGGGATTGGGATTGGAGGCTTCCAATCTCAGGATTCAATCCCGGCTATTTTTAGCCCCAAATCTCGGAATCCCGCCGATCCAGATCCCGGGGTTGGCCTCCCTAGATATACAGTAAGTGCAGCAGTTAAGAAGTGTAGCACAATCAGTTTCATTATAATTCGGGAGAAATAAATGTAAGTAAAAACTATTTCTGCTTCCAAAAAATGTCCAGTATTCACACTCTGTGTGTAACTGAAAGAAATGAAATAAATGGAAAAACAAGTGTCGTAAAGATAAATAATACTGCATATGTTACAGCTGCAATTAAAGATACTCAAATTTGTTTGAAAATGGTTCTCAACTCTATTTGCTTAATCGGCTCTACAGTTGTAAATTTGAAAAACAATGACCCGGGTCGTGCTGCATGCTACCTGATTGGCCAGCATCAGTGGTGTTTTAAGATTACATCATCTCCAAGCATCCACTGCAACGCTGGAAGACCCAGGTCACTGCAAACCCGGGTCCAGTGTGAACAACGCTGACCCGGGAATAAGCCAGGTCGGATGACACAGTATGAAAGGGGTCATGTCCTGGGTCTGAACCGTGTTGGAACGGTGTTCCAAATCCCAGGTCAGACCCGGGACTTTGGTGTAAAGGGGGTAACAGTTTGATGCCCTCAATAAAATTTCTAACTGGTCATAATCACTTTAGCATCTCTAGCTGCAATCTATACAAATCTGATCAAGTATTGCCACTTATACCACTTTCAGACCTGAAATCCCGGCTTCAACCCGGCTCAGACCTGGGACACCGAGCACAGGTTGAAGCCGGGCTACCCATTTCCGGGTTATTCTTGGGTTGCCACCCTTCACATCGGACCCGGGTCTTGCAGTGGTCTTCCGGCATTCAATGGGCACTTGCAGATCTCTTTCATATTTCATTTTATGATCTCATCTCCAAGCACCACTGTCCTGGTCAATCAGTTTGTTTTAGGTATGACCTGGGTCGCACTTTTCACACTTGAGCTTGGTCATCAAACCGGGTTACAAGTCCTGGGAAAACTCTGCTAGTGAGCTGGGTCGCTGACCCAGGACTGTCAACACAGGTTGCACCAAAAACCTGGATTTTAGGCTTAAGTCTGAAAGGGGTAATATTTATCAGAGAGTTCCACTATGCACACTTGGATTGTACTCTTCTGCTAGTGCTGTGTGTTTGACATGAAAATGTGTTCAATTATACAAAGGTATCATGTTAGAAAGATAGTGTCATCTTCAACATAAATTAAATTAATACATTTTATTTTTATGTTATCCTTTTAGGATGGGATCATTTTATGCTCCATGCCTTCCAGCCATTAATGTGTTCCGTCTACATACATCCATGTACTTGCAATGCTGGGCTGTAATGTGCTGCAATGTTCCCCATGCAAGAGTGTTTAAAGCCTCCAGATCCAACAATTTCTACATGGCCATGCTGCTCTTCATTCTTTTCTTGGCCATGTTGCCAGTGATCTATACCATCGTCTCCATCCCGCCATCATTTGACTGTGGCCCTTTTAGGTATTCAACTTTATATGAACATATATATATATATATATATATATTATATATATTTTTTTTTCAGTACATTAATAATACTTGCTTGTGTTCCTACGTATTTATGTTGTAGCTGTGTGAAAAGCTCTGGAGATAAGGGTACGGTAGGGCAAGTATGCATAGAGAGGTGGAGATCTATCAAACCTCCTAAAGAGGATAGGTAATGAAGTGTCTAACCCTAACCCTGTCGGGATTTGAGCGCCGGTATTTCGCCCGTCGGCATCCCGCACGCCGTGATGATAAATACATCCCTTCTCCAATAACCAGCACAAGGCTAAACCAGCCAGCAGGATAACACCAAACTGGTTAGCCCATTGCCGGAATCCCTAGGGAAGTGGTGACCCCAAAGAAAAAAATGGGGTTCCCCCTCCCCAAGGATAACCAACCCTGACTTTCCATTGAAATTAATGAGTGGTGGGACACAGCTTTCCCAGGGTCTGTCACTTATTTCTAATATTGCTCAGATGTCTAAGTCAGTGATGTGCAGTGAGGTGAGGCAGAGCCTTTCCTGTCACACTTAGGTATACTCCAAAGTTTTGACTATAAAATTATAACAACATTTTAAAGAAAAATATCTACTTTGTATTATTCTAATATGTTTCTTGTCAAAACTCTGGAGTAAAAAGTGTATGGTAGGTGAGGCACTGCCTCCTCTGTCTGCCTTTTCCACACATCCCTGATCAAAACACACCAAATTCCCAGCGCTATATACTGCTGCACCTTTGTATAATGCCAACATGAACCCTCGGGTTCATATATGTATCTGTAAATCTGGCTCTGATACTAGCCAGTGCCTCCTCAGCCATTTACCTCACCACATGTCACTGGTCTGAGTATATAAATGCAATTGCCTTGTGATGTCCACATTTTTAGAAAGTGTACACACTATGCTGTGCTAACAACCATCTGCATTTAGGGCCTGATTCAGCACAGATTGCAATTGTGATCGCGGCTGCGTAATCGCACCCAATGCAGCTGCGAAAATATGCTAATGTCTTCCACTGCTCAGCCAGTATAGAGACGCCCACTGCTGCTTTCTCACACCCATAATACCTTGCAGTCCTGTGTATACATTGGAAGTACATCAGCCTGTCACGCCAAATTACAGCAGGTCTGACCCATCGCAGAAATTGCAAGTCTCGTCGCACATAGTGAGTACTCAAGCTCCATAGGCAATCACAGCCATTCATTTATGCACATTCAGACAACGGCGTTCAAACGGATAGGCATGTCTGCTTTACTGCAACCACTCCCTTGTCACAACCCCCAAACCCTCAAGGCCTGTCACTCACACTGCGATGGATTTCTGTCTGCATGTGTTATCGCAGTGTGATCGCTGCGCACACGCAGTACATATGCATGCGCAGTGCGCAACAATCGGCCGATCTGCTTACATGGTTGCAATTGTGGTCCATGCTAAATCAGGCCCTTAGTGTTCTGACAATTATATATTAGGATATATTGCAAACAACAGCTCTTTATATGTATGTATGTATGTATAAGATTTACAGCGGATCTATAGCGGCCTCTGATTGGCTGTGAGCTGCGTGGCTTTTGATTGGCAGCCACGCTGCTCACAGCCAAAAAGATGCTGCTTACTCTAGAGCGGCCTCTGATTGGGTGGTGGCCCGGTAAGTGTCAAAACCCACATGGATTCTGTCATTTGCCAGGGAAGAGATGTATGTGGAAACATAAGAAGAGGACCGATCTGCACCAGGGGGTAGGTGAGTATTATTTATTTTATTTGTTTAGGGATAATCAGGGAATTCTACTGGACGAAGGGACTGAACACTAAGGAAAAGGTAAGTACAGTACAGTATGTGTAAAACAAGAAAAAAGCCAATGGCGCTGCAAAAAGGACACACGTGCAATCACAATTGAATTTAAATGTAAAATGAAAACTGGTGTTTCATGCTGCTGTTAAGGTAGCCAACCGTATGTAAAATAAAACAAGAAAAAATAACAGTGCTGTGAAACACCTGTAACCAATGAATAAAATGTAACCAGCTATGTCAAAAAAATTAATTTAATATGCTCATGAATTAAAATAAATACATCATTGGCCAATGAGACACATACACAATGTACAATAAAAAATAAAAATATATAACACTGTGATGAACAATCACAATTTACAGAAACACCATATCTAAATGTATCAATTAGTATTTGGAGAGCAGTGATATTATCTTCAAATGGCTCATTAATCATTCACTGTGCGTATGTGAGAGAAATTGAGTTCTTCGTATGCACAAGACTGCAAGTCTATTAACTTGTTTTATATACTCAAAGTCCTGAGCAAAAATATGTATCATTCATAATGTTCTGTATCATGCAAGGATGCCAAATTCCAATGGCTTACAGCGTGAGCCTCTCACTTTTTCCGGCTCATATGAGCCCGTATTATGGGGATAAATAAACACCACAATGAGCTGCAGGGTACCTCACATATAGTACAGATGATCGGTGGTGGGTTCCGGACTCCATCTACCAGCCGTGTACCAGCTGGTCGGTCCTCTTCTCCCATGTAGAATCCACGGCTGTCCCTGAAAAAAGTTCCCATACGTGATCCATGCCAAACAGGTGTACAGTAAGTATATGTTGTTACATATACTGTACTTATACCTTGCGAAATGACAGATGATCAAAATCTACGTAGAGCAGTGCCAGGATGGAGGTGAGTATGGGTCTTTTTCCAGGGACAGCCATGGATTCTACATGGGAGAAGAGGACAGACCAGCTGGTACAGGTAAGTATGTGTGAGTGGGTTATGCGTATGGAATAAAGTTTTATGAGATACGGTGTGTGTGCCTGTGTTTTTTTTAACTATTTATTTTACAGTGGGGGTATGGGTGCCGTCTGCCTGCTGGCACTTGTAGTTCCACAAGTGCCAAAGGGCAAGCATGCTGGCACCTGTAGTTCCACTGTAAAATACAATAGTTTTCTTCTATTTTACAATTTATTACCCCCATACCCACCACGGGGAAGAGCCCCGGGCTTCAGACCAAGCCTGGGGTTTTGGTAGAGGGGGGATGCTTTTTTGAGGGGGTCCCCACCTCCCCTGAGATCCTTGGCTTCCCCTGACTGGCTTGGGGTGAGAATGCTTTGGCCATGGAGACCGGGTAATAGGGTCTCCTGACCAGAGACGTAACTATACTTTTTGGTGCCCTGTGCCAGAAAGAACACTGGCGCCCCCTCATTTTTCAAAGGGACATAATGCACACAAAAAAGGGCCATGGCTTCATGGGGAAGGGCCAGGGAAGAGATAGGAGAGGCCAGGAGATGCTGGGGATGAAATAAGTGGAAGCTACAAGCAAGAATGATAATAAACAGAATTTTGACAAGGCCCAAACAGCGCCCCCTGACCCGTGGTGCCCTGTGCGATGGCACCGGCTGCACTACCCTAGCTACAGCCCTGCTCCTGACTGTGGCATTACACCCCAGTCAGTTTGGGTCCAGTGCTGGTTTTAAATATAGGGGGACCCCTATGCATTTTTCCCCCCTATATTTAAAACCACGACTGGCCCTGCAGCCTGATGCTGGTTCCTAAATTACGGTGGAACCCTACTCGTTTTGTTCCCCATCATTTTCGGAACCAGGACTAGCTGACAAGTCCGGGGCTGGTTATGGCTTTTGTGGGAGGGGACCCTATGTCATTTCTTTAAAAAAAAATAAACACTATTTTTAATATTTACAAGCAGAAACATACACAAATCACACTGATCTGTGTATGTTTCTGGCAAACTCGCAGCTCCGGAGGTGAGTGTTTAAGACTTCAATTTGGCAGAGAGTTTGCTGTCATCTCACCAAGATTGTCATCTCGATTCTTAGCAAATTTGCGAGCTGTATATTTTAGGTGAAAAGTACTTCCGAGTTTGCCCGATGGTGATAAGATTCGAGTTTGCGATCTCACCTGAGTTTTACGAGTGAGATTAAAGAACTCTCTCCCAAACTCACCAGAGAGGAAAAACATGCCTAAACTCACCAGAGATTGTTATCTCAATCAGACTAGATTCTTAGCAAATTTACCCCTAGGTTTGGAGTCCACAGTTAAAATGACAAAATATGTAGGAGCAAAAGTTAGCACAGGCAAAGGGGGAAGTAGAGCTTGGTGTCCTTCAGTAGACTGTAAGCTTTCCCACTACTAAAGACACACACTGATACACCTTGTTATAGGGAGCAGTGCAGAAACAAGAGTTCAACTGCAGAGTGAGATTATAATAATAGCTCAAACCATGTTGATGGTGCAACAGCAAATCCGCATTGTTGCTGGCTGCATTAAATAAGCAAATGTTATTTGAATAAATGATTCCTGAAAAAGCTCATTAACCAATTTATTTAATATAACTAAAACGTTATTTTCTTCTTTTATGATGTATTTTAGCTCAAATAACCCCAGTCTCCCCTGTAAAATCCTCATAAAAACAAGCCACTGCGCTATATGGGTCACTCATTCATAAATTATGTCTGGTAGATTATCAAGAGTCCAACAGAAAAAGAGAACAGACAAGCCTTTACATGAGAGATTTTCCACTCACGGAACACTAAACAAAATGCTAAAATTGTCAAAGCATACCATACTATTTTTAAGGAGAGATTTTATTTTTACAGTTTCTGTATTCTTACATAGTGCACTTACAACAAATCTAGGAGTCTTATGGGAGAGATGTATGAAGGGGCGATAGGGGGGATAATGGTAACTGCACATGTTAAGTCCTGCAGTTACCGCTTCCCTGCATGTAGTAATGTAGGGATGCAACCCTGTCATTATCGGTGCTCCTATCTTCAAGATAGGGCGCAGATGTACAGGCAAATGTATGAACAGTCAGTGGCACTGATCGTTCCAACAGCTGCAGCTATTGATTTCGACAGCTGCAGCTGTCATTGCCTCACTGAAATAGCACTGTCCCTGGCTGTCAGTCCCGATAGCAAAAGATTGTGCACACAAAGAAAACCCAATAAAGTTTTTTTTCTCTATTAGCCGCAGATGCCACTGGGGGGTCTCTGACTGGCGCATGTGCAGACTCACTGCAAGCGCCAGTCACAAGCCGAATGAGGGAGAGTGCAAATCATCAGCCAGGCAGGCCTGGTGACAGGGGGGACTACGGTTACACCTCTACAGGGCCCGAGGTCCAGAGGGGTCCCGATGTCAATATGGGCACAAATAGCACCAGCCGGCATACCGCGGCCGCCAGTACTCGCCGCCCAGCTTCCTTGTAGTCTGGCCCGGGTGCTGGCTCTTCCATGTGGCTCAGATGCAGCCTGGGCCGGACATGACCTTCAGCAATGCGGCAGCGTGACGTCATAGGTCACACCATCGCACATCGTCCCCGCCTGTCAGGTAGGCTGCGGGAGAGGGGAAGGAGGCAGGGGTTTAGGGCTGAAGAAAGTGAAGGAGGTTGGGGCTGAAGAAGGTAAAAGGGGTGAAGGCTGGGGAAGGTGATGGGAGTCATGGGAGTGGGACTAAGGGCTGGGGAAGGTAATAGGAGTCATGGGACTAAGGGCTGGGGAAGGTGATGGGAGTCATGGAACTAAGGGCTGGGGAAGGTGATAGGAGTCATGGAACTAAGGGCTGGGGAAGGTGATAGGAGTCATGGGACTAAGGGCTGGGAAAGGTGATGGGAGTCATGTAACTAAGGGCTGGGGAAGGTGAAGGGTGTTGGGGCTAAGGAAGGTGATGAGGCTGAGGAAGATGATGGTGGTCTGATGAAGGTGCTGAGGTCTGAGGATAGTGATGAGGGGCTGAGGCTGAGGAAGGTTACGAGTAGTTTTTGGGCTAAGAATGGTGATGAGGGTCTGAGGCTGAGGAAGGTGTTGAGGAGCTTTTGGACTGAGGATAGTGATGAGAGGCTGAATTTGAGGAAGGTGATAAGGGGCTGAGGACTGAGGATGGCTGGCTGCAGACACCATCCCTCCTACCCCTGAGGCATCCACAGCACTGTCATCAAGTAGACCATGGAAGAGACGGCAGACAAGAAATACAGCCTGCATCAGCAGTGACAGTGTGGTAAGATATAGTGTATTTTTACTTTATGTAAAGGCTGGTATATCTTTCAGTTAACATTATCTTGCTTCACATATCACACCTGCAGGGGAGG
This sequence comes from Taudactylus pleione, assembly GCA_031769625.1. NCBI lineage: Eukaryota > Metazoa > Chordata > Amphibia > Anura > Myobatrachidae > Taudactylus > Taudactylus pleione. Next base: position 728,683 of record JAUIMM010001567.1, read on the forward strand.
TATATACGGGATCGGGGGTGGTGGTGAGAAGGTGGGGCCCCCAGAGATATCAGTGTACCGGGCCCAAGATTTATGTTGCCGGCCCTGCAGCCAGGTGATTTAGCACTCTCCCTCTTTGGCAAAAAAGGAGATGATGCATGTGAGTGGTGTAAAATAGGCGAAGCAGGTCCAGGCTTTTAACAGCCGTTAGCTGCCGCATCATACAGTGGAGAGAGATACAGTGAACAGAGATAAATTACCAACCATTCAGCTCCTAACTGTCATTTTTCAAACACAGCCTGTAAAGTTACAGTCAGGAGCTGATTGGTTGGTACATTATCTCCGTTCATTTTATCTCTCTCCAAGGCTTAGTACAAAGAGCCCATAACCTTGATTACTATCTAAAATCATTATCTGTGAAACTCATAGACTAAAATGCAGCAAAATAAAATAAAAGAAGGGTATAGAAATAAAAAATACTGATTAATTTAATATATGTTAGTATTGTAACTAGGTTGATGTTATTTTTATTGGTATAAATGTGTCTGCTTATCAAAAGTGCAAGTACTCTGTGTATTCGGTGGAATGCTACCTAAGGTGTTTTAAAATCTAAATTAAAGCATTTATTTACATGATATAATATAAATAATGTATAATTGAAATTGACTCAGCACTAACAATCACTTGAGTTCTAAACGGAATGAAAAAAATGTGTTTTAGCACCCTCTAGTGGATATTGCTCGATGTACATGGTAGTAACACACGGAAGAAAACTCTATACATGGTATATACCTGTATGGTGTAAACAATAATAATAAAAATATATATTTGCTTTTCACATTAAATTATTTATTTTGCTTAAATAACTAGTGTACATACAAACCTATGAATTTGAGTGTGTTTTCTCTAAATCTTTGAAACACATATGGTTCTTTACATGCTGAAACCTGTTTTAATGCTGAAAAAAGCATAACAAAACCCATAATAGATGTTTAAGTGTCCATATAAAGAATATAACAAGTATGGGTAAATAACTGCACTTATTAATAGTGAATGCACAGTGCAATTGCCCAACTTGAAAAGTAAACTCATAAACTGACCTGTACTGTAATGGAAAAATAAGAATGACAATTTTGCATAGCTGTTCCTTCTATAAGGAGAGGTGACAATTTAATCTGTGATGGTACCAGTATATCTGATATGAAATGTTCTCCTTGTCTACTGGTTCTCTTTCCTCCCCCCATTATTGCAGTCACTTGGCGCTCACTGCAGGAGGCAGCGCTGTGACTGAATGTGTGTGAGGGGGAATCGGGGATGAGGTATTCTATTTCTCCTGCCCTGACTCCTATCACAATGTCTGCCCTTCCTTTATATAAATGTATATTGTATTCTTAATGATGAGAGTTTCACATTGTACTTGGCTCTGGAATCTGAAAGTAAGGCATAATGTAAAATACAATCAATCGAATCTCATGAGATTTGGTTGCCACCAGCCCATGCTTGTGTCTTTCTGGAAGTTGTAGCTTGCCTGTAACGCAATAATTATTTATTATTCCAGTATGTATTTGATGGTCTATATGCTTGTTAGGTTTGTCATCGCCTGATTGGACTGCATGTACAGAAGATCAGGGGGAATTCAATTAGATGCAAAATGTCGCATTTTGGCGAAAAGTCTTCGCAGGTGCAAACTTTTCGCACATAAGTGCATATCGTGCTATCCAGGTCCTGAAGTGTTTGTATTTGCAAAACTCCATAGACAGATACCGGCGAAAAGTTTTCACCATTTCAGAGCAGGTGAAAAAATTAGCAAAATCCTTATTTTTGGCTAAAAATGTGGGGACTTGGTTTAGAACCCTTTGGACACCTCCCCTAATGACTAATTAGGCAAAAATATTTTTTTTATTTAATTTAATTCCCCCTTATAATGACATGTCAGTTTTGGGGTGAAAATTTAAAAAGTGTTGGAAAATGGGTTTAAAGCACTGGGTCAGGTATTTTGGGGAGCTGTATGGATGGGACAGGTGTTTTAAACATTGCAGGTGGCTGCAGAAGGTGTATTTAAAAAAAAAAATTAAAGTGTACTTTAAATATACAAAAAAATACTTGCACCAATTTTAATGTACCCCCAATTTAACAGCAGTAATTATTTTGTCCTAAAAATATTGCTTTCTATCGATTTTCCCACATTTATGCAAATATGCATATAACAGCCATTTCACACAATTTAAGAATCCAAAATACTTTTATTAGGGCTAGTAATACACTCCTATATTGATTTCCTATGTCAGTTAGGATTTTTATAGGGTACAAACTGATTTCCCCAAATGTGCTTTCATTTTCGCTAGTTTCGCTATATGCAATTATCGCACATATGCATTTTCTCGTGTTTTGTATTTGAATAGGGCGAAAAACAGGAGTGCGCATTGAGAAAATACGCAAAAAGATCGCACCAAAACTGCCAAATAGAGCGTTTTACTGCGGCTAATTGAGTACCGCCCTTGATGTTTTAAAGATTTGATCCTAAAGATTTGATCCTAAAGATTTGATCCTTATCGCACAAGTCAAGCTCACTAATGTAACAACAGCAAGAAAATTCCTTACTGCTCATATAAAGTGATCAACAAAAGAAATAGTAAATATATAATTATTAATAAATTAGGATTAACCCCATAATTTCTAAAATGTACAAAAAAAAATATTTAAGCTAAGTGCTAAGAGAGACAGCATCTAGTAACAAATTCTTTAAACTAGGGGTGAGCGGGTTCGGATTTCTGAAATCCGAACCCCCCCGAGCCCCCCCGATCCGAGTCCGATCCGAATCAGGCTCGACTTTTCCCGCCTGACTCGGATCTGAAATCGAGGCAAAACGTCATCATCCCGCCTTCCGAGTCTCGCGGGTTTTGGATCCTATATAAGGTACCCACGTCGGCGCCATTTTCTCACTCGGCTGTGGACAGTGAAGAGGGAGGGTGGGAGTTAGGGCTGTGTAGTGTAGTGTAGTGTAGTGCTGCTGTTGTCCACTACTTCAAAGTCCATAGGGGCTGGCTGTGTTGTGCTGTGCTGCTGTTGTTAATAGGTGCTGTGTCCACTACTTCAAAGTCCATAGGGGCTGGCTGGACTGTGTTGTGCAGTCAGTTCTCCATAGGGGCTGTGTCCACTCCAAAGTCCTGTGCAGTGTCCCAGTCCTAAAGGAGTGCTGCAGTGTTGTCCAGGGGGTGCTCTGTCCATCAGGGGTGCTCCCCCCAAGTGCTAAAAAAATAATATATTTTCTGTGTTTGTGAATTGTGTGCGCAGTAGCCGCACGTGCATCAACAAAGTAGTGCCAAGCGTGCGCCTGTGTCATAAGTAAAGGGCCGGCTGGCTTGACCGTTAAGGGTGCTGTAACCCCCGAAAGTACACTCCAGTCCAAACCAAAAAAAAAATTATTTTCTGTGTTTGTGAATTGTGTGCGCAGTAGCCGCACGTGCATCAACAAAGTAGTGCCAAGCGTGCGCCTGTGTCATAAGTAAAGGGCCGGCTGGCTTGACCGTTAAGGGTGCTGTAACCCCCGAAAGTACACTCCAGTCCAAACCAAAAAAAAAATTATTTTCTGTGTTTGTGAATTGTGTGCGCAGTAGCCGCACGTGCATCAACAAAGTAGTGCCAAGCGTGCGCCTGTGTCATAAGTAAAGGGCCGGCTGGCTTGACCGTTAAGGGTGCTGTAACCCCCGAAAGTACACTCCAGTCCAAACCAAAAAAAAAATTATTTTCTGTGTTTGTGAATTGTGTGCGCAGTAGCCGCACGTGCATCAACAAAGTAGTGCCAAGCGTGCGCCTGTGTCATAAGTAAAGGGCCGGCTGGCTTGACCGTTAAGGGTGCTGTAACCCCCGAAAGTACACTCCAGTCCAAACCAAAAAAAAAATTATTTTCTGTGTTTGTGAATTGTGTGCGCAGTAGCCGCACGTGCATCAACAAAGTAGTGCCAAGCGTGCGCCTGTGTCATAAGTAAAGGGCCGGCTGGCTTGACCGTTAAGGGTGCTGTAACCCCCGAAAGTACACTCCAGTCCAAACCAAAAAAAAAATTATTTTCTGTGTTTGTGAATTGTGTGCGCAGTAGCCGCACGTGCATCAACAAAGTAGTGCCAAGCGTGCGCCTGTGTCATAAGTAAAGGGCCGGCTGGCTTGACCGTTAAGGGTGCTGTAACCCCCGAAAGTACACTCCAGTCCAAACCAAAAAAAATATTATTTTCTGTGTTTGTGAATTGTGTGCGCAGTAGCCGCACGTGCATCAACAAAGTAGTGCCAAGCGTGCGCCTGTGTCATAAGTAAAGGGCCGGCTGGCTTGACCGTTAAGGGTGCTGTAACCCCCGAAAGTACACTCCAGTCCAAACCAAAAAAAAAATTATTTTCTGTGTTTGTGAATTGTGTGCGCAGTAGCCGCACGTGCATCAACAAAGTAGTGCCAAGCGTGCGCCTGTGTCATAAGTAAAGGGCCGGCTGGCTTGACCGTTAAAGGGTGCTGTAACCCCCAAAGTACACTCCAGTCCAAACCAAAAAAAAAATTATTTTCTGTGTTTGTGAATTGTGTGCGCAGTAGCCGCACGTGCATCAACAAAGTAGTGCCAAGCGTGCGCCTGTGTCATAAGTAAAGGGCCGGCTGGCTTGACCGTTAAAGGGTGCTGTAACCCCCGAAAGTACACTCCAGTCCAAACCAAAAACAAATTATTTTCTGTGTTTGTGAATTGTGTGCGCAGTAGCCGCACGTGCATCAACAAAGTAGTGCCAAGCGTGCGCCTGTGTCATAAGTAAAGGGCCGGCTGGCTTGACCGTTAAAGGGTGCTGTAACCCCCAAAGTACACTCCAGTCCAAACCAAAAAAAAAATTATTTTCTGTGTTTGTGAATTGTGTGCGCAGTAGCCGCACGTGCATCAACAAAGTAGTGCCAAGCGTGCGCCTGTGTCATAAGTAAAGGGCCGGCTGGCTTGACCGTTAAGGGTGCTGTAACCCCCGAAAGTACACTCCAGTCCAAACCAAAAAAAAAATTATTTTCTGTGTTTGTGAATTGTGTGCGCAGTAGCCGCACGTGCATCAACAAAGTAGTGCCAAGAGTGCGCCTGTGTCATAAGTAAAGGGCCGGCTGGCTTGACCGTTAAAGGGTGCTGTAACCCCCAAAGTACACTCCAGTCCAAACCAAAAAAAAAATTATTTTCTGGGTTTAGCCGCACGTATATATCAAATCGATATAACATAAATGGAGGACCAAACTTTCTCCGATAAAAATAAAATAGAGAAAGATCAAGAACCACTTCCTCCTAGTGCTGAAGCTGCTGCCACTAGTCATGACATAGACGATAACATGCCATCAACGTCGTCTGCCAAGGCCGATGCCCAATGTCATAGTAGAGGGCACATACAATCCCAAATGGCAAAGTTCAGGAAAATGACCTTGAAAAAGACATTTAAATCAGCTGAAGAGAAACGTAAACTTGCCAATATGCCATTTACGACACGGAGTGGCAAGGAACGGCTAAGGTCGATCCCTAGTATGTTCATGACTAGTGGTTCAGCTTCACATGACGATGGAAGCCCTCCTCCCACTAAAAAAATCAAAAGAGTTAAGCTGGCAAAAGCACAGCGAAGAACTGTGCTTTCTAAGAAGATATCACAAATCCCCAAGGAGAGTCCAAGTGTGGTGGTGGTTGCGATGCCTGACCTTCCCAGCACTGGACGGGAAGAGGTGGCTCTTTCCACCATTTGCACGCCCCCTGCAAGTGCTGAAAGGAGCACCCACAGTCCACTTGCTGATATGCAAATTGAAGATGTCACTGTTGAAGTACAACAGGATGAGGATACTGGTGTAGCTGGCGCTGAGGAGGAAGTTGGCGAGGAGGATTCTGATGGTGATGTGGTTTGTTTAAATCAGGCTCCGGGGGAGACAGTTGTTGTCCGTGGGATGAAAAAGCCCATCACGGTCATGCCTGGGCAGAAGACCAAACATTCCACCTCTTTGGTCTGGCAATATTTCTATCCAAATCCGGACAACAACTGTCTTGCCATATGTACCATATGTAAAGGTGAAATAAGTAGGGGTAGGGACGTCAACCACCTAGGAACATCCTCCCTTATACGGCACCTGCAGCGCGTTCATAAAAAGTTACTGTCAAGTTCAGAAACTTTGGCTAAGACCGTAAGCAGTCCAGGGACACCTAAATCCCGTTGTCCTGTTGTATCCAAGCGCCTGCAAACCACACCGTCAACTCCCTCCTCGTCAATTTCCTCCTTAGTCAGGATCGGAAGTAGTCCTGCAGGCCATGTCACTGGCATGACTGACTCTCCTATCCGGGATTCCTCTGGAGGATCCTGCATTGCTACGCCTACTGCTGCCGCTGCTGCTGTTGCTGCTGCTGGGAGTCGTTCATCATCCCAGAGAGGAAGTAGGAACACCACTACTTTTACTAAACAATTGACCCTCCAACAGTCCTTAGCGAGGAGGATGAAGTACGACAGCAGTCATCCTGAAGCAAAACGTATAACTGAGGCCTTGACTGCTATGTTGGTGTTAGACGTGCGTCCGGTATCCGCCATTAGTGCAGTGGGATTTAGACAATTGATGGAGGTAGTGTGTCCCCGGTTCCAAATCCCGTCTAGATTCCACTTCACTAGGCAGGCGATACCGAGACTGTACAGAAACGTCAGAAAAAGTGTCCTCAGTGTCCTGAAAAATGCCGTTGTACACAATGTCCACTTAACCACGGACATGTGGACAAGTGGAACAGGGCAGACTAAGGACTATATGACTGTGACAGCCCACTGGGTAGATGTATCACCTTACGCAGCAACAGCAGCAGCGTCACCAGTAGCAGCATCTCAGAAACGCCAGCTCGTTACAAGGCAGGCTACGCTGTGTATCACCGGTTTCAGTAAGAGGCACACCGCCGACAACCTCTTAGAGAAACTGAGGGAAATCATCGCCCAGTGGCTTACCCCACTTAGACTCTCCTGGGGATTTGTGATATCTGACAACGCCACCAATATTGTGCGGGCATTACATCTGGGCAAATTCCAGCACGTCCCATGTTTTGCTCACACAATAAACTTGGTGGTGCAGAATTTTCTGAAAAGCGACAGGGGCGTGCAGGAGACGCTTTGGGTGGCCCGAAAAATTTCTGGCCACTTTCGCCATTCAGCGACTGCGTGCCGAAGACTGGAGCGCCAGCAAACACTCTTGAACCTGCCCCGCCATCACCTGAAGCAAGAGGTTGTGACGCGGTGGAACTCAACCCTCTATATGCTTCAGAGGATGGAGGAGCAGCAAAAGGCCATACAAGCCTATACATCCACCTATGACATAGGCAAAGGAGGGGGTATGCACCTGACTCAAGCGCAGTGGAGAATGATTTCCGTGTTGTGCAAGGTTCTCCAGCCCTTCGAACTTGCCACACGTGAAGTCAGTTCAGACACAGCCAGCTTGAGTCAGGTCATTCCCCTCATCAGGCTTTTGCAGAAGCAGCTGGAGAAAGTGAAGGAGGAGCTAAGACGGAGCGATTCCACTCGGCATGTGGGACTTGTGGATGAAGCCCTTCATTCGCTTTGCCAGGATTCCAGGGTGGTCAATCTGTTGAAATCAGACCACTACATTTTGGCCACCGTGCTTGATCCTAGGTTTAAAGCCTATGTGGTGTCTCTCTTTCCGGCCGACACAAGCCTGCAGAGGTGCAAAGACCTGCTGGTGAACACACTGTCAGCTGAAGCGGAACGTGACACGTCAACGGCTCCTTCTTCATTTTCTCCCGCAACTGGGGCTGCCAGGAAAAAACTTAGGTATCCTAAGCAACCCGCTGGCGGTGATGCAGGGCAGGCAGGACCAAGTTTGGAAATCTGGTCCGGACTGAAGGACCTGGCAACAATTTCTGACATGTCTACTGTCACTGCATATGATACTGTCACCATTGACAGAATGGTGGAGGATTACATCGGTGACAGCATCCAAGTAGGCATGTCAGACAGTCCATACCTGTACTGGCAGGAAAAAGAGGCAATTTGGAGGCCCCTGTACAAGCTGGCTTTATTTTACCTGAGTTGCCCCCCCTCCAGTGTGTACTCCGAAAGAGTGTTTAGTGCAGCCGGGAACCTTGTCAGCGAAAGGCGTAGGAGGTTGCTTCCACAGAATGTGGAGAAGATGATGTTCATCAAAATGAATTATCAGCTCTTCCAGGGAGACCAGCCTCCAGAAGGTACAGAGGGACCTGTGGTGGTGGATTCAAGTGGGGACGAGTTAATACTTTGTGAGGATGAGGATGTACACACTGAAGAGGGTGAGGAATCGGTGGATGAGGAGGATGAGGATGACATCTTGCCTCCGTAGAGCCAGTTTGTGCAGGGACACATTAATTGCCAGCTTGTTTTGTGGGGGCCCAAACGAACCAATCATTTCAGCCACAGTTGTGTGGCAGACCCTGGCGCTGAAATGATTGATTTGTTAAAGTGTGCATGTCCTGTTTATACAACATAAGGGTGGGTGGGAGGGCCCAAGGACAATTCCATCTTGCACTTCTTTTTTTTCTTTGCATTATGTACAGTTTGGGGCCTAGTTTTTCTAACTGCCATCCTGTCTGCCACTGCAGTGCCACTCCTAGATGGGTCACGTGTTTGTGCCGCCCACTCGTGTCGCTTAGCATAGTCATCCAGCTACCTCGGTGCAACCTTTTGGACATGAAAACACTATTGTGAGGTGTGAGGTGTTCAGAATAGACTGGAAATGAGTGGAAATTAAGGTTATTGAGGTTAATAATAGCATAGGAGCAGAGAAACCAACAAATTCTGTGATTTTAGCTGTTTTTATGCTTTTTAAAAAAAAAATACAGATCCAAAACACAAAACCCAGAACCCAAAACACGGAAGGGTGGTTTTGGCAAAACCAATCCAGATCCAAAACACGAAGAAAGATCCAGATCCAAAACCAAAACACAAAACACGAAAAGTGGCCGGTGCACACCCCTACTTTAAACACACATTTCCTCTTTTCTGACATGTTTCAATTCACTAGAGCAGGCCTGGGTCTCTCCAGCAAGTCCTACAAATCCCAGTATGCCTTGCCACGATTTTACTAAGAGATAATGCTAAAACTGTGACAGGGCATGCTGGTATGTGTAGTTTCATAAATAGCTGGAGAGTCACAGGTTGGCTAGGCCTGCACTAGAGATTTACTTGTAAATAAGTGAACTTTCTCTTCTTCTGCACATCATTGTACATTGCATATGTAAAGTATTTGGGAAAAATTTACTAAGCGGCGGGTTCTAAACCCCAGCGGTTTGGTGGCGGTTTTGCTATCTGCAGATGTACTAAGGCCAAAACCTCTTCAAAACCGTCACAAAAACCAATGTCAAAACACATTTTAAAATAGAATAGAACAGGGCTAGGGCTAAAATGACTAGGCAGCGGTTTTGGTGTCATTTAGAAACTGCCACCAAACCGCCAGAGTTTAGAATCCGTCGTCAAACCTCCGGGGTTTAGAACCTGCCGCTTAGTAAATTTTGCCCTTTGAGTTTGATCTCAGGTCTAACAAATGATTTTCTTAAACTGGAAAATGGTTAAAAATGACATGGCAAAATTCTGTTTATGGCAGTTATTTATCTACAGTAGGTAGGCACTTGGCAGCACTGTACTTCATTTCCTTTCTTGCCTTCCTTCCCATGTGAAATCTATATCAATGTACTGTCACATGCTAATGCTTCCTATTCTTCTCTAGAGGGTACCAGAATACTTATGAATACATACAAATGAAACCAGATAAAAAAATAAAGAATGCAACATTAACCAAATGATTTTTTATATTTATCTCAGCTTACTTATTTACAAAATTAACATTTTGTAAATAAGTACACAATTTGACCAATTACTAGAGTGCAATTAATGTAACAAAATATGTTTAGTGAATTAGTATTTAAAAAAAAAAAAACAATTGTAATGTTGAACAGTGTTTTGTCAAAGCTCATAATAAAACATATTATTAACATTTTGAGCAATTGTGTGGTTGCATTTATTGTAATGTAAATTGTAAAATAATGTTTTTTTTATATCAAGCACTAGCAGCGTCAACTAAGTCCTTAGGAATTGTATGTGCATCAGTAACTGTGTGTGGCAAGGATGTCCGCTGCAATTTTCCTGCTGATGTTCTCTAATCCGTAATAATCACAGTTGACAGTCTCTGTAAATACGCTCCTATAGACCTCTATTAAATGTATTTGTCACACCATAGATTTCCGCTAAGAGATTCTGAGTAAAGCAGGTGACAGCATTTTGGTCCAGCTGATAAATGATACTGGAAAATGCGGCTCTGTCGAAATAATGGTATCTTACAATTATTGTAATTAGCTGCTTAAGAAGTCAAGTGAAATGCTGCCCTTATTATGAATTGCATGTGTTGTGCATTTATTATATACTTAATAATATGCATATATTTTAATAGCGGAAAGCAGAGAATGTTTGAAGTTATACAGGAGACCCTACAGAATGACTTCCCTGCATGGTTTGCAAAAGTATTCAGCTATGCATCAAACCCAGGACTTATTCTACCATTCATACTGCTTATGGTGTAAGTATAGTAACGAGAGGATAAAATAGAAATATTTATTTTGTTTAATGAGTACAAAATATACCCCCACTAGTCTGTTAAAGTTTTACCATACAAAGTACAACTCCTCTTCCTTCTCCTCCTCCTCCTCCTCTTCCTCCTCCTCCTCCTCCTCCTCCTCCTCCTTGCTTAAAGCAAATTAATTTCTTTTAAAGAAGGATTGTTGGGGTGACCCTGTCAGATTTACAAGGCAGTGAAGTGAAAGACCACACCATAGGGTAATGGCATGTGCAAGAAGTTTAATAAGACACTCCCTCATATCTTACGGACATTGAGAGTAAGGAGAAAACAAGTGAAGTATATGATTATTGAACAAACTACTTTGAATTACATTGCCCACTGTACCACCAGGTAGACTATGTTGCTTTATGGGCAATCATCACGTGGTTGGCTTACATCTTACCCTCTAGACAGGCCCCATAACTGTCCCCTAACTTTGCTTATAACTAACATGTAGATGATCTACAAGCAATGTGCTTTACAATTCTGCCATTTTCTGAACAGGAAATAAATTGTTGGCATGTTCATTTATTTATATCTGTTTTGTCTAGGATGAGTATCTATTACCTCAATGCAACATCTAAGGGTTATCAAGCATCAATTCTTGAACTAAAGAAAAAACTGCAAAGCGTATGTATAAATAAGTAATGTACTCCGATACTACATTATGTCAGTAACACTTAAGGGGATGTGTATCGAACTTTGGAAAGAGATCAAGTGGAGAGAGATAAAGTGCCATCCTATCAGCTCCTAAATGTCATTTTTGAAACACAGCCTGTAAAATGACAGTTAGGAGCCGATTGGTTGGATCTCACTCTCCTAGGTTTGATACATCTCCCCCTTAATCTTTTGTACTGATTTTTGTCATCTAGCAAGCTGAGGAGAGCAAGAAGAGAAGTAAGAAAGCAGCAGAAAAGGCAGCAGAGGCAAAAGAGGATGCAGCAGCACTCTCTAAATCAAGTAAAGATAATCCTCCTGGTATGTCTACAAACTAGCTTACCTACTTTACCTCTTTAATATGATCAAAGTAGATCAGATAAATCAGATCATGGTGTCACTGCTGTTCTGGCATATCTCCAGCATTTCCCAGGAATACATAGAATAAAAGATACTCCTACAAATGGGTGTTTATGCTTTTCCAAAGCCACGCTGGCTTTAGTGCATGGCAATTGGAGCGTTAAGCCTGTCTTCATAAAAAAGCTGATCATTGTATTAAATGAGTTTCCCTGGGAATTGGCTTACAGTAAGTAGACTAATAACAAGGGCTTCAGGGTCTACAACACTGGACTTTAGCTGGCAATTGGAGGAAGAGCAGAGGGAATGAGAGGGAGTATGGACAGAAATGAGGTTAGGGACATAGGAGGGTATAGACTGTAGAGGGATTAAGGGGCTTTTCACGAAAGCTTGGAGAGAGATAAACTTGTGAGAGATAAAAGTACCAACCAATCTGCTCTTAACTGTAATTTTTCAAATGCAGTCTGTACAATGACAGATAGGAGCAGATTGGTTGGTGCTTTCATAATTACGACCTAAGTGCTTTGTAATTGAGGGTCAAGTGTTTGAACTGGTTTCGGTGGATAGAAAGGAAAATGAGACAGGTAGCAGCATTCATGATAGATTGAAATGGGGAGAGTTAAAGGTGCCCACACACATAGCGATGTGTTCTCAATCCCACAATGTGTACGATTTCCCCTGAACTCTCCCCAGGCAGCTCCCAGGCAGTCGTGGTCACGATTTGGAGTAAAAAATGTCCAATCTGAGTTAAGGTCTATCGTGCATCCAGTGCATTGTGTCCCAGATTGGCAAATCTGCCCTACAGCACGGCAGATCTGAAGATGCGATGTACAGGGAAGGCCAAATAGGAGGAGGTTACAATAGTTGAAGTGAGAGATGATGAGTGTGTGGATTAGGTTTTTGCGGTTTTTAGAGTGAGACAGGGCCTGATCTTAGAGATGTTTTGGAGGTGGAAATGGTAAGAGTGAATTATATTTTGAATGTGCCGGTTGAAGGGCAGGGAAGAATCAAGAATGATCCCCAGGCAGGGAATATGGGTAATGGCCAAGGGTATGATGTTGAATAAAGCAAACTTGCTAATACATGCATATAGGACAACAGACAGCCTATGCCACCAAATAAATGATGTACTTTGACAGGTCGTCTGACTTTATCTGCATATTGATGTATTCTAGTGCATGGTTTTGGCAACTTTTGATATATAAACTTTGTTGTGCAGTTTGCAGTGTGTTGTTTTCTTACAGGAATTTTAGATAGGACTCACTAATTTATACAGTGACTTTTGTCCATAATCATTTTTCTAAAACTATAATAACACACTTTCAAGATCAAAGATTTCTCAGGCTTGAATTAGTCAACTACTTAAGTCCTTATTTGTTTGTATATTCTTATTCAAAACAATAAGATCAGGGCCGGCACTAGGCTTTGCTGTGCCCAGCGCTGTCCTGTGTTGCCGCCCCTTCCCTCCTCCGCTCCGTCCCCCTGAAGTTACATAGTCACGATAGTGCCTGGAGGGAGGGTGGATGGGCCTAGAGCCGCTACTGAATAAGATAGACATATGGGATGAGACTATTACAAGCAGCGCAGGACCAGGGCTCCCCCCTGGACTGTGCCAGCCCCACTCCCCAGACACATGAGGTCATGTGAGTGGGCAGGGTTGCTGGCAGGAGGAATTGTAGAGCTGCTTGGAATCTATGGCCTCATTATTATCTAGTGATCACAGTAGTTTTCTCAAAATATGCTAATTTGTATTACAGGAGGACGACCCAATAGGAATGAAAATTCAGCTGGAGCTAAAGGGAAGAATCTTGAAGTTCCACCTCGTATTGCTGTAACTAAACCACCAGCATCTAGAGGACCACCTGTTCCTTCTTAAAGAGCACAATGTGAACAAAAGGTCTAGCAATGTACAAACAGTGCAAAAATAATGACCACAAATGAAACACTGACAGCTTCAAGGAGGTCAAACATTTTATGCTTAACAAAGTCTCATAAGTGCTCTATTCATCAAGGAATATTTAGAATTCTGGTTGGATTCATAATTGTAAAGCATGTAATATTTCCTCTGTTGTTTATGGTATTTACTGTATATCCCTTTGCATCTATAGTATTTACATGACTAAGCCATATCTGAAAATAAATAATTTTCTATATTTATAATGAATAAGGCCAAAGTATCCCAGGAACAAAAATCAGGCAAGTATATAAATCAAACCATCTATCATTACCTTCTGTACAGTTTTCAATCTCTCCCTGACTGAACAGCTGAATTTAATAATACACTTTACTGGGTAGATATACTTCAATAAACCATTGTGCCTCACTCTTAAGCACTGACTGATTCTAAATGTCTGATATAATACAGGGTGGTTTGTAAGTGTGGAAACACCCTTATAAAAAGGAATTGTCACGTCCAGGGTTTCTCGGCATAGTGGTCGACGGGTAATACCTGTGAGGTCACTGTGGCGGGGGGCGTCTGGTGATGGCACTGGTGTTTGTCGTGGGCCATGTGATTCAGCCGTCCAATCCTGGTGTGTCACGTGCTCTCTCTGGCCAGTCACGGTACGGCACTCGGTATTTAGGGAGGTCCAGAGCCTCTCTTCATTGCCAGTGCAACGTGTTTCTCAGCATAGCTGAGAGAGAGTTCCCTGTGCTCACCACCTGTTTCCTGTGAAACACTACCTGCCTGCCTGCTTGTTTGCTCCAACTCCACTGGACTACCCTGCATCCTCCATTACCTTCCCCTTGCCTGAGTTCCTGAGTCTGCTGTTCACCCTGCACCTTGCCTCCACTGACACTCTGCTGGATAATCCTTCCTCAGCCTGCTTTCTTCTTTTCAGTCACCACACCTGATTTCTCCAGCCTGTCATCAACTGGACATTTCCCTATTAACCAGTCACTACCTGGACAGTTCCCATTGTCTGCCACTACCTGAACATTTTTTATTAACCAGTCACTTCCTGGACATCTTTCATTGCCTGTCACTAACTGGACTTTTTCCCATTACTTCACCACAGCTCCCAAGTGGACTTAGTGGACTTTTTTTTGTCATATTCATGTCTATCAAACCACTCATTAAAAGTTCCACCTTTTCATTTAAACCTGCTTCAGTGTCTGCTCCTATCACCACCCCGGGCCCACAACAAAACCAGAACCTCACAGGAATTCACTAAGGAAATATTAATCCAGTGGCTACACATATGATATGGGAGTGGGGGAAACCTTTTAGGGTATGTCACCAGTATGGCGGTTATCTTGGAGTCGGCCATCTTGGATGCAACTCTATTTTTTTAATTGGGAAGGTGGTCTTCGTTTACCAATGACTTGTGCATGCAGACGTGGTGAGGAAACAGAGAAGTTGGTAGAGAATAGGGTTGAAGTGGCAGGTTGTAGGATGAGATGACTGAGAAAATGAGTATAGCGATTTCATCCTTGGTTACTGTAGTGAATGATCTGAGACCGGATTGGGGAGTGTAAGACATTAGGGGAAAAGTAGTTGGCAAAATCATGGGTTGCCAGGGTGGAATGGGAATAGAAGTGTGATGAATGTGGCAAAAAGTTGGAGTTAGAAGAATGGGTATACTGTATATTAGTAAAATTATGTATTTTTGTTGAAAGGGCAGCATAAAATAAAATAAAAAAATGAGGAATTGCTTCCTACAGGATACCTACCTTCCTCTCACACCGTGCTCTAAACTAAAGCTTTTTCCCAATCTTTCTTTTCTTCTGCCCCACGAAGCATAGAGGTGTTGCTATCTTTGTCCACTGTAAGGTTCCCTTCATGATGTACTCTGAACCTTGAGGGTAAGTTTCTTACAGCTGGGGGTTAACTTGGTGCCAACGATTTCCTTGGTGTCCTGCTACACTCCCAATAGAAAGCAACTTGCCTTTCTTTCCTCTTTGTTTTGTCATCTTGACTTGCATGAGAGTGTTTATATGGTCCTGGGGGGCAACTTTAGAATGGTACTAGACCCAGCCCTGGATAAATCTGCCCATCCAGTCCCCTCTTCTTACCTAGTCCAGCCCCTACTTCCTCACTTTGTTTTGCTGCATTCCTAAAGGATCACCTCTTGCTTGATTTTTGGCATCTCTCTAATTGGGAAGCCAGGGACTACACCTTTTTCTCTCCCCCGCATAGGTCATTCTCTCATATAGGGGCATATTCAATTGGGGGTAAGAAAAGCAAAAATTCCGCACCTGCAAGATTTTTCCTGGAGGTGCGGGATTTTTGCTCTTCAATTACATTACTGTAGGTGCGGATTTAATTTTTTTCCGCACCGGGAGCTTTTTATTCTCGCACCTCCAGAGCAAAAGTGATTTTTCCTAAAATCGTTAATTTTAGGAAAAATAAGTGGGACTTGCTTTGGGACCCTGGTGGCACCCTCCCTGAGGACTAATTAAGCAATTGAAAGTTTCCAATTAGCTTAATTAGTCCATAATTACTTACCTTCTGCAGTGCTGTCTTCGGAAGCCGGATCTTCTGCAGCAGGGTGAGTAAGTCATTGTGTGTGAGTGTTTGTTAGTGTTTGTAAGTGTGTATCAGTGAGTGAGTGTGTGTGTGTGTGACCCCCCGTGTGTGTGGCCCCCCAGTGTCTGTGTGCCCCCCCGGGATGGGCACTGGGAGAACTACATCTCCTAGCAGCCCTTGCCCCTCCCACCAGCCCTTGGAGCCTCCCAGCAGACACTGGGACTCCCATCAGCCCCCTCTTTAGTGAGAAGATAGAGGGGAGGCCACCGGGAGCCACGGAGATCACCGGAGACCCCTGGGCAGGTCGCCAGAAGTTTCTGGCTGATAAGCAGGATTGAGCAGTAGTAAACTGCAGTAGTAACTCAGCAGACTGGAACTTGCACAGAGTCACACAAGCAGACTGGAGCCAAGTAGTTCATATGCAAGTTAAATAAGTTGTACAGGCAATTACTAGCCTGTTCAGATGATTGGAGGGACTGTCCATGTGACTGAGATCTGCCTGAAGATGGTTGGCTGGATGCAATTCCAACATGGAGGTGCCCATGGTACAGAAACATGTGGAAATCCCAGAGAGGACGCCAAACACACTGCAGGACCCAGTAACAGGGTCAAGGGATCTGGTGTTGCCCCCAAAATCCACACTCTAATGATTGAGCAGATACTGCTGCTGGTTCCTGGTGGGCAGCCAGAAGTCTAATGAAGGATGCTGCTTTGCGGTATGTTGGTGTGGTCATCAGGTCTTGGGTGGAGGGGTGGGAGAATTACTGCTCTTATAATAACTGACGCAGCAGTGAAGGTTATATGTAGGTTGCCTGAACAGCAGTTTAACGTAGAAAGGGGCAGCCTTGTTGCCAACCCAGAGCATTAAATGGAGGACTGGCCCAGTGGACACATGTCTCCCTGTACCTCGTCCTTCCCTACACCTGGGATGAAACCTGGGAAGGAGGTGAAGTATCCGCCCCCACCCCTGTACCACCGGCACCACTTCCCTGCCAGAGATTGAATTCATGCAGCAGCTGTCATCACAGTGGCCACCTGCCGGCCAGGACCTTTCAAGCTTAGTGAGAGTACTGCTGAGAAATGCTGCTCACACTAATCCCACTATTGACTTTGCCAGTTGGGCAGTACCCCCTGCCTCTGTCAGTGCCCAGAGCCCATGCTCCAGGAGCTAAGCCCCTGTGTACTGTCCACTCATATAATAAAGACAATCTGTGTACTGAAAATAGGACACTTGATAAGAACAGTCACATAGGATTCCATCTGGAATAATTACCCAGAGGGCTGAATGCAAATCTCCTGGTATTAATAGCTGTTATTAGCTGTCAGTTCTTTTTGTGCATATGTCCAAAAAGGAACTTACAGAGCCTTGACAATAGCTACACTGGAAGCACATTGAAGAGTACCTACATCTGTGCAAACACTACACATGTGCTTGTAACAAGGAGCATTGAAATGTAGTTCAAATTCTCCATCAGAAATAAAAACAAGTGACAGTTCAAATCTTTTGATAGCAGACTCTCAGATACTCATCTATAAATGGCACTAGCCATGCTCCCTATGTGTCTGAAAGTCAGGACGCTGCCATTGGTATCTGTGAATCTTTCCAATTTACTCTTTAAATATTATAGAAGACTTGTAGTGTACCTGTGTTCAAGAAGTTAAAGATAGATGTGGAGTGTTGTGTGACTGATTAAAGTACAAAGGTGAATTCCTATAATGGGAAAATTATGACATCTGTCTAATAAATATATATATACATATAGTGAAATACAAATATGGTTCATAAAACAAAAGAATGAACTTTGTAAATAAACATTATACAGAATGGTAATTGCTCAAATCAATTTATAGGCCCATCACAAGTGCATTTAAGGGAGAGGTTAATCTAGGCATGAAAATAAAAAATACAGTCTACCTTTACACTGAATAGCCAGCAAAAGAGATTTACACCTTACATGATAATAAAAATGCAGAGATCTCAGGGCCTGATTCATTACGGATCGCAATATTGCGTAAGCACATAGTTCAACTGCGATAGAATGCTAATCAGCACAACATAAGGATGCCCACTTTACCTTATACACATCTGTAATGTTTAGCAGAATAGTGAAACCATTGCTACAATCGAGTACCATCGCAGCCTCACGCACACTTGCACAAGCTCTGACCTTACTCAGAAATTGCTAACAAACCATGCATGCTATGAGGCCTCAGACTGCATATGGCATCGCAGTGGATAATTTATACATGCCCCTGCAACGGCGTGTAAACGCACTGGCACGCCTGTGTTTCCCTGAACCCCCCCTTCCTTATTACCACCCACAAACAGTGCTTATAATTATAATTTTCAAGTGTAGATTTATTATGAAAATTCTGGTTTTTGCTGTTTTGGAAAGGTGGAAAGGTGGACTGATGCTAAACACAAAAACCCTAATGGTGCATATACACGGTCCAACTTAAAAGAACGCTATAAACGATAACGATATCATTATCGTTTGATTGTTTATATCGTTCTTTTTGTCAACCCCTCTAACGACCAAACGATGGTCGATGCACGGGCACTGATGGTCGATATTGACCATCTCCAGTGCATGCAGGCCAATTTTGTCGATATCGACCAGGTTAGCCTGTTTGTTCTAGGGACCCGTGATCGTTGATCGCAGGATCGTTAACTCGTTAGGGGGTTGGTGCATGTTGCTGGATGTTCGATATCGAACATCCAGCATATGCAGGACGATCAGACGATATCTGATCGTTGCTTTTAGGTTACCTTCTTGCAATCGATAATAATCCCCACTTTTTGGCATTTTGGATAGATTTTCATTGCTGTGTAAGCTACTTAATGTGAATTTCTAAAAAAAATCTAAGTATTCTAAAAAGGTATAATATAGTACTGCATAAGCATATTACTGATACTGATGTTGGATATGATGAGGGGCAAGAAAAGCTTCATTAGCAAATAGTCTAGAAGATCATGAATGAAAATAAACATGAAATACAGATCACAATGAATTAAAATAATTACATTTGTTTTTATATTATGTACATATTCATTTCATACTAGTTTATTTAGTATGATCATTTTCTTTGATTGAAATGCTGTATAAGAAATTTTTTTACCCAGTGTTACACTTTGTGGTAACATCAAAATGTCAAAAGGTCTATTCATTATTTTAATTATTGGGGTCTGAGCTAACCCCGATAATTAACCTACTAACTCGACGTGAGCGCCGGAGCAATTCATCATTGCTCCGATGTGGAGACAGGTGATCTGAAAATCAGCTGTCACCCCGAGTGCGCCTGCGTGACCTAGAGTTCACGCAGGCTCACAAAAACCCAGGCATCCGGCAGAAGGAGCCAGAGAGGGGAGGAGGGTTCCGAAAGGATCCCTCTTCGCCACTTGGGACTCCTTCCTAGGGAAGGAGTGGGGTGAGAGCATAGTATGAGAGCAAACATCTGAAGATGGCGAATGCTCCCGCAGTCAAATCTCTGAAAATTTTGTGTGTTCGGAGCTTGATGAATTTCTATCCCCATACTAGTGTAAGGGGACAAGGGGCCATTTCAGGAGAGAAAGGTAAGCAGGAGATATCTGTGATATCTCCTGCTTTACCTTTTTGATGAATGGCCCGGACACTTAGAGGTAAATTTACTAAAGTGAGAGTTTTTAGAAGTGGAGATGTTGCCCATAGCAACCAATTAGATTCTAGCTATTATCTTCTAGAAGGTGCTAGTTAAATGTTAAGTAGAATCTAATTGGTTGCTATGGGCAACATCTCCACTTCTAAAAACTCTTATTTTAGTAAATGTACCCCTTAATTTCTACAAAAGCAGGTGAAACTGTTCATTTTCACCTGCTTTTGTAGAAATTAAGTGATAATGATTACACCACAAAATGTTCCTTATCTGTAATGGAGGTGGTATACATTATTTTGTATTTTAATTGTTAATTTTGCTTAGTGTTTAAGTGCTTGTAAACAAAAGACAATGAAATGTAATATCCCACATTAACTTTTTAACACATTTCATTGTGTCAGACTTGTTTACAAGGCAGGCCTGCAGGTAAGTAAGCTTGAGGTGATCAAAAAGGGACCCCATCAGTATCATGGCCAAGAAGGAGGTACCAGCTCTTGAGGCTATTAAGCACTTATTTGTCAAAGTGGAGCAAGGAGGAGTGGAAGTGGGACAAGCTCTGTGACTTATACAAAACCCTTACAGTCACACAAGCTGTAATCTTAAAATGAAAGAAAGGTGCAGACACGGTATGTGTTTTAGAGAATAAAAGGGATTTGCATATGTCAACTGATTTGTATTCATACTTTTAGCATTTATATGATACATGCTTGATCTTATTTATTATCTTGTGTTTCAATGGTTAAGTAGAAGTTTTACAGAGTGAGAATTGTCTCTACATTTAGCTGGAGTATAATAAGGATGGATGAGGAGGCACCAATAAAAGTGGTCACACCAACTACAGGCGTTGCCCAATACATTTTTCTGACATCACTATCTAAAAATGAATATTCTTGTTTATCTAATGTGTACACTTTTCTCTTCACAGTTCCTGTATCATAGATTCAGTTCAATGTTGAACAGAACGGACTGCAGGCTATGCAATTTTTAGAATATATTTAAATATTTCATTAAAACAATAGTCTAAATATTTTCCCCTTTTAGTTAAAAAAGTGCCACAATCAATAAAGCAAATAAGTAATTTCTTTGTTTCACATTTACTCACTCCTGTCTTGATCTTACAGATACCAATGGCAAATTCTGTCCCTTTTTTACACACGTTAAAATAGTCATTGTATTGTGTCTCAGACAAGAATTGGGTGTGACTCTTAGTTTATTATTTAACATTAGGTCAGATTATATGACACCAACACTATGCATCCTGCTTTCAGTGTAGCTGCCTACTAAAAACATTAGTCACAACAAGTCTACCAGGCGCCGAAGATTCTGATATAACCATTACTGTACATTTACAGTATTTTACTTTTAACAATGGTGAAGAAATTTAAAAATCGTATGGAGAGCCTGATGGATGAAGGTATGTGGAAATCACATATTAAAATAAATCATTCATTCCTGTTGTATGTATAACTTAG
Source organism: Taudactylus pleione (assembly GCA_031769625.1). Lineage (NCBI taxonomy): Eukaryota > Metazoa > Chordata > Amphibia > Anura > Myobatrachidae > Taudactylus > Taudactylus pleione. The sequence continues at coordinate 749,862 of JAUIMM010001567.1, forward strand.
TTTAATTTGTTAGTTCGCTTTAGTTGATTGTGTTTCTGCTATTTGCTCATCAAGTATTAATTTGCTTTGAAACAGTTCACAACAAGTAAGATTTGGTTCTGAAATATGATAATAAAAGGCACAGTTATTTTTCCAACAGCAGTTGTCATCAAAATATGTTAGGGTCAATAACTTGCTTTTACACATATCATTCTTATGATAAACTTTTGATACACTTTGTAAGCAAAGCTTTTACCAATGAGCAATCTTAAGCCTGCAATACACTTTAAGATTATCTTTCCAAACATCCAGCTAGTTGGCTGGTTTAACGAAAATCTGGTAATGTGTGGGAGCAAATGACAATCGCCCATTTGCTTGCAAATGCCAGAAAAATTAACAATAATGGTTGTTCAGACAAATTGGTTAAATCAACCGGATTTAACCAATTTGTCTGAATGACCCTTTACATCCATTTTCCATTGTTTGGGAGCAAATGGTCGATTGTCCGTTGCTCGCATACATTACCAGATTTTCGTTCCAACCAGTCAACAAGTTAGCTCAGGGGCGTATTAAGAGAGGAGGGGGCCCATGTGCAGTCTCTGTCCGGGCCCCCTCCTCTCTAGTAGGCAGCGTATTAGTGAGCACTAGTGGAATCTGGTGCTGTGCCAGAGTCGACAGTGCATGTGCGGCGGCCATTTTCCCTGTGTTTTTCTCTACTAAGTATGTGCAAAATGCCGGGAAAATTGTGGCTGCCCCATTTTCCTGGTGATTTGTGTAGTACTGCCACTGTTGATGCAGGACACTGGAGAAGTGAGTATTGAAGAGATAAGGGCAGGGTGTGCGGTATGGGCCCTCTGGACCCAGGGACCCCCACACCCATTATAGATGGAATCGGTATGATTTACCGCCGGACCTATGCCCGGCGGTTGGAATCCCGACAACGGCATTCAGGCTGAGGAGGAAATACAGATCGTCAAAGGTAAGTATATACTAACCTATTTCTACCCCCAAACCCTAACCCTCCCTTAGGGGTGCCTAACCCTAACCTTCCCCCCCAGTGCCTAACCCTAATCCCCCCTCTAAGTGCCTAAACTTGACCCCCCCTTCCCTGCCGCCTAAAACCTAAGTCCCCCGGGGGGGTGCCTAACCCTAAACCTAAGTCCCCCGAGGGGGTGCCTAACCCTAAATCCCCCCTGGGGATGCCTAACGCTAACCCCCCTTCCCCTAGCCTAAACCTAACCTCCTGAGGGATGCCTAACCATAAGTCCCCCCCCGGGAACCCTAAACCTAATCCTCCCCCCCTTGGATATCCGTGCCCGGCGCCCAGTGTCCCTTCGCCTGGGATGCCGGGCATCGGGCTCCCTGCATATCTCTAATGACAGGCGTAGGCATATCGACGCCTGTCCTTAGACCCTTGCCGGGATATGACAGTTGGGAAGCCGGCTGTAGGGATTAGGTCAGCCAGCTTCCCGACTACATACCTTATAGATATGCCACTGAGTTGGCTGGTTGGAAACATAATCTTTAGGTGTATGGACAGATTAAGTTACATATATGCTTGGTAGGCTTGCAGGTTTATCTAGAGCTACTGCTGCTGAAAACTTCTCCTTTGGCTACAATTTGTTCATTTTTTCCAAAGATGAAAATGAATGAAAGATAGAGCTGTGTTATATAAGTCAAGATACAGAATGCAAGAGAACTGGAGATGAGAAGGGGAACAATACATGAGCCAGGGATCACAGATTAAGAGTATCCTTTTCATACATAAGCCAGTTTAAAGGAAAGAAAAACCAGTAACAGGAGACACAACCAGAACAGAAGGTCAACTACACACAAGTATAAAATGGGAAACAATAATTACAGAGACACTGTATCAGATACACAGATAACAAGTACAGGGACAAGATAGAAAGACTAGAGTCATGCATTATGTTATGCTTCTCCTTTTGCTACTAGTGGCAGGTGACAGAATGTCTAAACACTGAGGATTTGGGAACAATTTACAGAGAGCTGCAGGCTGCTTTTAAAGTTAAACTTGTTAACCGTAAAATTGAGCAATGCGTGGAAATAATTATAGCCTCAGCTAACACTTAGGACTTGTGAGTATCCACCTTAGCTTAAGGCAGAGGTTCCCAAAGTTTTTTGAATCATGGCGCCCTAAAGTATCATCATTGTTTTCATGGCGCCCCTAAGCCAGAAGTTGTTATTGAGAAACTCAGAAAAAAATGTAGTAATGTAGTAAAGTGAAGTAAATTGCGCTTACCTGTCATACTTAGGGTCAGTTATGTGGTGATGGATAGGTTTGTGCTTCTGTGTGTCCATATATTTACATTACATTCACCAAAAATAATTTGATTTGGTGCTGGACCACCAACCTGAGGCACCCCTGCAAGTGTCCAGAGGCACCCCAGGGTGTCACGGCGCACAGTTTGGGAACCACTGGCTTAAGGAATAAGGAGAGTAAAAAGTCTGCACAGGGTTTTGAGTTTGGATCCCAAAAGCATATGACGTTGTTCCTATATTCCTCAGGACCAGTGTGAGTGTAAAGTGCTAAACAAGCAGTGTCCTATGGTTTTTATTATCTGCCACAGAAGTCATATAGGCATATCTAAGTTAAAATACCATAGGGCTCATAAGATCTACAACAAAGCAGGGAATGCCTGTGGCAGTAAGTGAGCAGCAGGAGTTTGTGTCATCAAGCATAACAGAGATGAGCAGATCGGATTACCTTAAATCTGAACCGCTCCGAAATTGGGGATCCAAGTCTATTCTGAGCCATGGCTCGGGTGTTCCCACCATGCTCGGATTTCACATCGAGGCCGAATGTCATCCTCCTGGTGTTGGAATATCGCGGGATTTGGATTCTATAAAATGCGCCGCAGACATGACTAGGCGCCATTTCACTACAGTCATGCTGCCGTGTGCTGCGCTCTGGCCTGCGGTGTCCAGCAGGGCTGTGCTGCTGTCAGTGTGTCCATCAAAGAGGCTGTACTGATGTCAGAGTGTCCATCAAAGGGCCTGTGCTGCTGTCACTGTGTCTATCTAAGGGGCTGTGCTGCTGTCACTGTGTCCATCTAAGGAGTTGTGATGCTGTCACTGTGTCCATCTAAGTGGCTGTGCTGCTGTAACTGTGTCCATCTAACGGGCTGTGCTGATGTCACTGTGTACATCCAAGGGGCTGTGCTGCTGTCACTGTGTACATCCAAGGGGCTGTGCTGCTGTCACTGTGTCCATCTAAGGGGCTGTGATGCTGTCACTGTGTCCATCTAAGGGGCTGTGATGCTGTTAATGTGTCCATCTAAGGGGTTGTGATGCTGTCACTGTCCATCTAAGGGGCTGTGCTGATGTCAGTGTGTCCATCAAAGAACCTGTGCTGCTGTCACTGTGTCCATCTAAGGGGTTGTGATGCTGTCACTGTCCATCTAAGGGGCTGTATTGCTGTCACTGTGTCCATCTAAAGGGCAGTGCTGATGTCACTTTGTCCACATATGGGGCTGTGCTGCTATCACTGTGTCCATCTAAGGGGCTGTGCTGCTGTCAGTGTATCCATCTAAGGGGCTGTGCTGATGTCACTGTATTATTATTATTATTATTATTATCGTTTATTTATATGGCGCCACAAGTGTTCCGCAGCGCCTTACAAGGTACATAATCAAAAAGTGACTTACAGTAAAATACAATACAATGAAGGACAAGGACATGGATAATATACATTGATACATAGGTGGCCATAGTACCCACATAAGCAGCAAAGCATAGGCACCAAGTGTTAGGTGTCCTAGTGGTGAGTAAGAAGTAGATGAGCATATAGTAAGGAGAAGCACAAGAGGGTAGAGGGCCCTACTCGCAAGAGCTTACATTCTCAAGGGGAGGGGCAGACAGATGGGCATGATACAGATGGGGAAGACAGGGAGGAGGGAGCATGTAGTAGCAAGTTAGGATGAGAGCTGGAAAGCATTGATGAAGTAGTGGGTCTTGAGAGCCCGTTTGAAGGATTGTAGAGAGGTGGAGACTCTGATGGGGAGAGGGAGAGAGTTCCATAGGTGGGGAGCGGCACGGGCAAAGTCTTGGAGGCGGGAGTGGGAGGAAGTAATCAGTTGGCATGAGAGGAGGTGTGCATTTGTTGAACAAAGAGGGCGGACAGGAAAGTAAGGGGTTTTGTTGCTGTCACTGTGTCCATCCACAAGCTGTTAAATGTTATAAAAATAAAAAAAGTTAAAATTAAAATAAAAAATTGGATTTCTATTGTTTTGTGCACTGTAACCCAGTACGCTGTAGTACCCCAGAGAATGTGCGTAAAATCAGTCTGACTCCACGCAGTGTGAGGCAAGCTGCCAAGTTGAAAATAGAAAAAAAAAATGGTTGTATTTCTATTTCTACTGTTCTGTGCACTGCACCCAGTACGCTGTGGTACCCCAGAGCTTAGCTTACTCAGCCAGCATGCCCGGTGCAACCTTTTGGCCTGAGCTGGATGAACACAATATTATGAGCTGTGAGTTGGTCAGAATTGACAGGAATTGAGTGAAAGTTAATGTTATTAAGGGTAATAATAATCTACAAAAATAAGGCTCAAATTATATGATTTTAGCTTGTTTTGTCAATTTTTGGAATAAATATACAAAACCAAACCCAGTCACAGCAGTTTGGCAAAACCAAAACTGGCTGACGAATTAAAACCAAAACCAGCTAAATGGTCCGGCGCACATCTCTAGTACCAGTGGCTGGTGGCTTACGATATGTTTGCTGAGTCCTCTGCATTTCATTATTATGTAGGATGTAAGTCTCTTGCTGGCCCATTGCAGTTGCTGGGGGAATTTGATTCATTGTTTCTCGCCTCTGTTTATGGCCATCCTGCAAAGAGCAGTAAAATTGAGCAACTCCTGTTAGAAATATGGGGGGTGGAGATGGGGGATCATATTTGACCTACTCCCTCCACTGACCAAGTTTGGTATAACTTGATGCCTTCAACCAGAGCTGATCTAACTAATCTATCACATATAATGTAACATTAAAATGCACGTCAGTCACATTAATTGGAATTGTCAACTTTTCATTATCTTGCAATAATAGTTTATCTGGTAACACTGGTACAGTAATATAAGGCAATATCCCAGCAGAAATGGGTGACTGTGTGCACATCACTGTAATTACAAAGTCTTATTTATATCAGGATAAACAGATTATGCTACTCATTAGAAAATATTGATGGAGTTCCTGCTTTTATCTCACATGGGGCTCAGCCAGTGTCATGATTACCACTAGTACCACCTAGAGATACCACCATCATGCCATTAATTAATATACTTGATCAACTTGCGAACAGGAAAGTAAATGGGGTTATCAGAACCTTCCAATAACACAAATGTACTACTTTCCCAACCTTTCTCAACTACTTCCCCTGTCATCTTCTTTTCTTTGGAACCAATGGATAAAATGATAAATATCAGTTATGCACATCTTCTGCATTTTCTGTTTGGCATGTATTGCTTTTTTGAAACTGGTGTGGGAACTGACATGTCCTACTGGTACATCCCTTTCATGACAGGACTTCCAATTTGGGTCCAAAATATCTGGAACCCCAAAGTTATTTTCCTCTAATCTGCTAACTGTCCAGTTACTACATTGACATCCACATACAGTAGTTAGACTTGTAAAAACAGCCCAACTGTCTGTGTTTTTGCAAAACCATTTCAACTGCTTGCAGCTTCGATTCCAGAATGGGATAACTATCACTAGTTTGGCATAAAAATGTCTCTGTAGTGGATTTATATTGAAGAGCAAAACATGACCTATCCTTCTGGCTGAGAGTAGAGGAACCATCAGTACATTGTGCCAGTTCCTCCTCTTCTGGATGTAGTTATGCCAATGCACAGGCCTCAGTGACTGATCCTCCCTGAATCTAGAGAGGAGGCAAATTAATTTTCTTATGATTAAAATATTTCCATTCTAGCTAATTGGGTTCTTAATTCAGCCAGTTCTTGGCACTCCACCTCTATCACTCAAATACCACTTCCTCTTCTCTAGAGTAGGCTTCTGGGTCTTGGCTCCTCATGCTCCCAATCCTTCTTGTCTCACCCATCCAGTAATTGGTAAACCAGTCATGACATTACCAGTTTACTGTTTGTTTCAAGAGGCGAATCTCTTATTGAGATTGATGTTGCAGAAATAAAGAACACATATGCAGGGAGCACGCCAGTGCAGTCAACCCGCACCACACCCTATTGCATAAACCTCATAATATGGCAATTATAGTGCCATGGAGACAAAATACAGACTGTACATAAAATTTGGTTGTGTTTGGACATTTCTAGCACATTTAAAGATCACAATTTATTCTGACTATATGCATTTTCTTTAAAACATTGTGTCTGCTGAACAATAAATATTTTTAAAAGCTTGCATTATAATTAGGGGTGAGCGGGTTCGGATTTCTGAAATCCGAACCCCCCCGAGCCCCCCCGATCCGAGTCCGATCCGAGTCAGGCTCGACTTTTCCCGCCTGACTCGGATCTGACATCGAGGCAAAACGTCATCATCCCGCCTTCCGAGTCTCGCGGGTTTTGGATCCTATATAAGGTACCCGCGTCGGCGCCATTTTCTCACTCGGCTGTGGACAGTGAAGAGGGAGGGTGGGAGTTAGTGCTGTGTAGTGTAGTGTAGTGTAGTGCTGCTGTTGTCCACTACTTCAAAGTCCATAGGGGCTGGCTGTGTTGTGCTGTGCTGCTGTTGTTAATAGGGGCTGTGTCCACTACTTCAAAGTCCATAGGGGCTGGCTGGACTGTGTTGTGCAGTCAGTTCCAAAGTCCTGTGCAGTGTCCCAGTCCTAAAGGGGTGCTGTAGTGTTGTCCAGGGGGTGCTCTGTCCATCAGGGGTGCTCCCCCCAAGTGCTAAAAAAATAATATATTTTCTGTGTTTGTGAATTGTGTGCGCAGTAGCCGCACGTGCATCAACAAAGTAGTGCCAAGCGTGCGCCTGTGTCATAAGTAAAGGGCCGGCTGGCTTGACCGTTAAGGGTGCTGTAACCCCCGAAAGTACACTCCAGTCCAAACCAAAAAAAAAATTATTTTCTGTGTTTGTGAATTGTGTGCGCAGTAGCCGCACGTGCATCAACAAAGTAGTGCCAAGCGTGCGCCTGTGTCATAAGTAAAGGGCCGGCTGGCTTGACCGTTAAGGGTGCTGTAACCCCCGAAAGTACACTCCAGTCCAAACCTAAAAAAAAATTATTTTCTGTGTTTGTGAATTGTGTGCGCAGTAGCCGCACGTGCATCAACAAAGTAGTGCCAAGCGTGCGCCTGTGTCATAAGTAAAGGGCCGGCTGGCTTGACCGTTAAAGGGTGCTGTAACCCCCGAAAGTACACTCCAGTCCAAACCAAAAAAAAATTATTTTCTGTGTTTGTTAATTGTGTGCGCAGTAGCCGCACGTGCATCAACAAAGTAGTGCCAAGCGTGCGCCTGTGTCATAAGTAAAGGGCCGGCTGGCTTGACCGTTAAGGGTGCTGTAACCCCCGAAAGTACACTCCAGTCCAAACCTAAAAAAAAATTATTTTCTGTGTTTGTGAATTGTGTGCGCAGTAGCCGCACGTGCATCAACAAAGTAGTGCCAAGAGTGCCCCTGTGTCATAAGTAAAGGGCCGGCTGGCTTGACCGTTAAAGGGTGCTGTAACCCCCGAAAGTACACTCCAGTCCAAACCAAAAAAAAATTATTTTCTGTGTTTGTGAATTGTGTGCGCAGTAGCCGCACGTGCATCAACAAAGTAGTGCCAAGCGTGCGCCTGTGTCATAAGTAAAGGGCCGGCTGGCTTGACCGTTAAAGGGTGCTGTAACCCCTGAAAGTACACTCCAGTCCAAACCAAAAAAAAATTATTTTCTGTGTTTGTGAATTGTGTGCGCAGTAGCCGCACGTGCATCAACAAAGTAGTGTCAAGCGTTCGCCTGTGTCATAAGTAAAGGGCCGGCTGGCTTGACCGTTAAGGGTGCTGTAACCCCCGAAAGTACACTCCAGTCCAAACCAAAAAAAAAATTATTTTCTGTGTTTGTGAATTGTGTGCGCAGTAGCCGCACGTGCATCAACAAAGTAGTGCCAAGCGTGCGCCTGTGTCATAAGTAAAGGGCCGGCTGGCTTGACCGTTAAGGGTGCTGTAACCCCCGAAAGTACACTCCAGTCCAAACCAAAAAAAAAATGATTTTCTGTGTTTGTGAATTGTGTGCGCAGTAGCCGCACGTGCATCAACAAAGTAGTGCCAAGCGTGCGCCTGTGTCATAAGTAAAGGGCCGGCTGGCTTGACCGTTAAGGGTGCTGTAACCCCCGAAAGTACACTCCAGTCCAAACCTAAAAAAAAATTATTTTCTGTGTTTGTGAATTGTGTGCGCAGTAGCCGCACGTGCATCAACAAAGTAGTGCCAAGCGTGCGCCTGTGTCATAAGTAAAGGGCCGGCTGGCTTGACCGTTAAAGGGTGCTGTAACCCCTGAAAGTACACTCCAGTCCAAACCAAAAAAAAATTATTTTCTGTGTTTGTGAATTGTGTGCGCAGTAGCCGCACGTGCATCAACAAAGTAGTGCCAAGCGTGCGCCTGTGTCATAAGTAAAGGGCCGGCTGGCTTGACCGTTAAGGGTGCTGTAACTCCCGAAAGTACACTCCAGTCCAAACCAAAAAAAAAATTATTTTCTGTGTTTGTGAATTGTGTGCGCAGTAGCCGCACGTGCATCAACAAAGTAGTGCCAAGCGTGCGCCTGTGTCATAAGTAAAGGGCCGGCTGGCTTGACCGTTAAGGGTGCTGTAACCCCCGAAAGTACACTCCAGTCCAAACCAAAAAAAAAATTATTTTCTGTGTTTGTGAATTGTGTGCGCAGTAGCCGCACGTGCATCAACAAAGTAGTGCCAAGCGTGCGCCTGTGTCATAAGTAAAGGGCCGGCTGGCTTGACCGTTAAGGGTGCTGTAACCCCCGAAAGTACACTCCAGTCCAAACCTAAAAAAAAATTATTTTCTGTGTTTGTGAATTGTGTGCGCAGTAGCCGCACGTGCATCAACAAAGTAGTGCCAAGCGTGCGCCTGTGTCATAAGTAAAGGGCCGGCTGGCTTGACCGTTAAAGGGTGCTGTAACCCCCAAAGTACACTCCAGTCCAAACCAAAAAAAAATTATTTTCTGTGTTTGTGAATTGTGTGCGCAGTAGCCGCACGTGCATCAACAAAGTAGTGCCAAGAGTGCGCCTGTGTCATAAGTAAAGGGCCGGCTGGCTTGACCGTTAAAGGGTGCTGTAACCCACAAAGTACACTCCAGTCCGAACCAAAAAAAAATTTATTTTCTGTGTTTAGCCGCACGTATATATCAAATCGATATAACATAAATGGAGGACCAAACTTTCTCCGATAAAAATAAAATAGAGAAAGATCAAGAACCACTTCCTCCTAGTGCTGAAGCTGCTGCCACTAGTCATGACATAGACGATAACATGCCATCAACGTCGTCTGCCAAGGCCGATGCCCAATGTCATAGTAGAGGGCACATACAATCCCAAATGGCAAAGTTCAGGAAAATGACCTTGAAAAAGACATTTAAATCAGCTGAAGAGAAACGTAAACTTGCCAATATGCCATTTACGACACGGAGTGGCAAGGAACGGCTAAGGTCGATCCCTAGTATGTTCATGACTAGTGGTTCAGCTTCACATGACGATGGAAGCACTCCTCCCACTAAAAAAATCAAAAGAGTTAAGCTGGCAAAAGCACAGCGAAGAACTGTGCTTTCTAAGAAGATATCACAAATCCCCAAAGAGAGTCCAAGTGTGGTGGTGGTTGCGATGCCTGACCTTCCCAGCACTGGACGGGAAGAGGTGGCTCTTTCCACCATTTGCACGCCCCCTGCAAGTGCTGAAAGGAGCACCCACAGTCCACTTGCTGATATGCAAATTGAAGATGTCACTGTTGAAGTACAACAGGATGAGGATACTGGTGTAGCTGGCGCTGAGGAGGAAGTTGGCGAGGAGGATTCTGATGGTGATGTGGTTTGTTTAAATCAGGCTCCGGGGGAGACAGTTGTTGTCCGTGGGATGAAAAAGCCCATCACGGTCATGCCTGGGCAGAAGACCAAACATTCCACCTCTTTGGTCTGGCAATATTTCTATCCAAATCCGGACAACAACTGTCTTGCCATATGTACCATATGTAAAGGTGAAATAAGTAGGGGTAGGGACGTCAACCACCTAGGAACATCCTCCCTTATACGGCACCTGCAGCGCGTTCATAAAAAGTTACTGTCAAGTTCAGAAACTTTGGCTCAGACCGTAAGCAGTCCAGGGACACCTAAATCCCGTTGTCCTGTTGTATCCAAGCGCCTGCAAACCACACCGTCAACTCCCTCCTCGTCAATTTCCTCCTTAGTCAGGATCGGAAGTAGTCCTGCAGGCCATATCACTGGCATGACTGACTCTCCTATCCGGGATTCCTCCGGAGGATCCTGCATTGCTACGCCTACTGCTGCCGCTGCTGCTGTTGCTGCTGCTGCTGGGAGTCGTTCATCATCCCAGAGAGGAAGTAGGAACACCACTACTTTTACTAAACAATTGACCCTCCAACAGTCCTTAGCGAGGAGGATGAAGTACGACAGCAGTCATCCTGAAGCAAAACGTATAACTGAGGCCTTGACTGCTATGTTGGTGTTAGACGTGCGTCCGGTATCCGCCATTAGTGCAGTGGGATTTAGACAATTGATGGAGGTAGTGTGTCCCCGGTTCCAAATCCCGTCTAGATTCCACTTCACTAGGCAGGCGATACCGAGACTGTACAGAAACGTCAGAAAAAGTGTCCTCAGTGTCCTGAAAAATGCCGTTGTACACAATGTCCACTTAACCACGGACATGTGGACAAGTGGAACAGGGCAGACTAAGGACTATATGACTGTGACAGCCCACTGGGTAGATGTATCACCTTACGCAGCAACAGCAGCAGCGTCACCAGTAGCAGCATCTCAGAAACGCCAGCTCGTTACAAGGCAGGCTACGCTGTGTATCACCGGTTTCAGTAAGAGGCACACCGCCGACAACCTCTTAGAGAAACTGAGGGAAATCATCGCCCAGTGGCTTACCCCACTTAGACTCTCCTGGGGATTTGTGATATCTGACAACGCCACCAATATTGTGCGGGCATTACATCTGGGCAAATTCCAGCACGTCCCATGTTTTGCTCACACAATAAACTTGGTGGTGCAGAATTTTCTGAAAAGCGACAGGGGCGTGCAGGAGACGCTTTGGGTGGCCCGAAAAATTTCTGGCCACTTTCGCCATTCAGCGACTGCGTGCCGAAGACTGGAGCGCCAGCAAACACTCTTGAACCTGCCCCGCCATCACCTGAAGCAAGAGGTTGTGACGCGGTGGAACTCAACCCGCTATATGCTTCAGAGGATGGAGGAGCAGCAAAAGGCCATACAAGCCTATACATCCACCTATGACATAGGCAAAGGAGGGGGTATGCACCTGACTCAAGCGCAGTGGAGAATGATTTCCGTGTTGTGCAAGGTTCTTCAGCCCTTCGAACTTGCCACACGTGAAGTCAGTTCAGACACTGCCAGCTTGAGTCAGGTCATTCCCCTCATCAGGCTTTTGCAGAAGCAGCTGGAGAAAGTGAAGGAGGAGCTAAGACGGAGCGATTCCGCTCGGCATGTGGGACTTGTGGATGAAGCCCTTCATTCGCTTTGCCAGGATTCCAGGGTGGTCAATCTGTTGAAATCAGACCACTACATTTTGGCCACCGTGCTCGATCCTAGGTTTAAAGCCTATGTGGTGTCTCTCTTTCCGGCCGACACAAGCCTGCAGAGGTGCAAAGACCTGCTGGTGAACACACTGTCAGCTGAAGCGGAACGTGACACGTCAACGGCTCCTTCTTCATTTTCTCCCGCAACTGGGGCTGCCAGGAAAAAACTTAGGTATCCTAAGCAACCCGCTGGCGGTGATGCAGGGCAGGCAGGACCAAGTTTGGACATCTGGTCCGGACTGAAGGACCTGGCAACAATTTCTGACATGTCTACTGTCACTGCATATGATACTGTCACCATTGACAGAATGGTGGAGGATTACATCGGTGACAGCATCCAAGTAGGCATGTCAGACAGTCCATACCTGTACTGGCAGGAAAAAGAGGCAATTTGGAGGCCCCTGTACAAACTGGCTCTATTTTACCTGAGTTGCCCCCCCTCCAGTGTGTACTCCGAAAGAGTGTTTAGTGCAGCCGGGAACCTTGTCAGCGAAAGGCGTAGGAGGTTGCTTCCACAGAATGTGGAGAAGATGATGTTCATCAAAATGAATTATCAGCTCTTCCAGGGAGACCAGCCTCCAGAAGGTACAGAGGGACCTGTGGTGGTGGATTCAAGTGGGGACGAGTTAATACTTTGTGAGGATGAGGATGTACACACTGAAGAGGGTGAGGAATCGGTGGATGAGGAGGATGAGGATGACATCTTGCCTCCGTAGAGCCAGTTTGTGCAGGGACACATTAATTGCCAGCTTGTTTTGTGGGGGCCCAAACGAACCAATCATTTCAGCCACAGTTGTGTGGCAGACCCTGGCGCTGAAATGATTGATTTGTTAAAGTGTGCATGTCCTGTTTATACAACATAAGGGTGGGTGGGAGGGCCCAAGGACAATTCCATCTTGCACCTCTTTTTTTCTTTGCATTATGTACAGTTTGGGGCCTAGTTTTTCTAACTGCCATCCTGCCTGCCACTGCAGTGTCACTCCTAGATGGGTCACGTGTTTGTGCCGCCCACTCGTGTCGCTTAGCATAGTCATCCAGCTACCTCGGTGCAACCTTTTGGACATAAAAACACTATTGTGAGGTGTGAGGTGTTCAGAATAGACTGGAAATGAGTGGAAATTAAGGTTATTGAGGTTAATAATAGCATAGGAGCAGAAAAACCTACAAATTCTGTGATTTTAGCTGTTTTTATGCTTTTTTTCAAAAAAATACAGATCCAAAACACAAAACCCAGAACCCAAAACACGGAAGGGTGGTTTTGGCAAAACCAATCCAGATCCAAAACACGAAGAAAGATCCAGATCCAAAACCAAAACACAAAACACGAAAAGTGGCCGGTGCACACCCCTAATTATAATGTAGATGATGATGTTCCTTTGCTTTCATTTTGGAGAGTTGGAGTATTTGCATGAAACATGGATTTTTTTCTCTTGAATCCAGTCTGTCTTCACTATTAGACTGGCTCCTAATGTGTCTATCTCTAATCTATTTCTCTCGTCTATCCATACTGATGAGGGCCTGTTTCAGAGATGAACGCTAATGCAATTTTAATGCAGATCGAGCGATTGTTTGCCATCGCGCATGCTTATATGCTGTACTGTGCGTGTGCAACGATCACATTGTGATTACAGACGCACAGAGGAATCCACTGCAGAGTTTGTGACAGGCTGTCAGCGTTTGGGGGTGGTAAAGGGCAGTGGTCAGAAAAATGCAGGCGTGCCTGTCCATTTGTCTGCCGGTACATAGACGTGCATAAATTATCCACTGCGAGTGCATACACAGCTCTGCGTGTCAGAAGAGCTCCCAAGGCTGCGGTAGGTCAGACCTGCCGCAAGGGTAAGATGGCAGCTGATGTGTGTCAATGTTACCGATATTTACACAGTTATGCATCGTCGCACACAAGTAAGAAAGCAGCAGTGGGCTTCTTTATGCTCAAATGATCATTGCTAACATTAGCATATATTCCATGCTGCGTTGCGTATGAAATCGCAGCTGCGATCGCATTAGCGTCCATCTCTGAATAATGCCCTGAGTTCTAAAGTGAGAGTACACGTTGCACTGAATAGTTAGTTGTTGGCAGGAGAACAGAAATTCCACCACAGTTGAAAACACTGACCATTAATTCCTTCCTCTATGAATGTTCTGAAAAGATCAACCTGGCTTCTGAATTAGAAGTCCACTTCTCCCAATGTAATTTAATATGCCTTTCAACTATTTTGTACTGGTCAAAATATTGTTCTTCATCAATAATAATGGAAAAAATTTGCTGAACAACTGCTAAAGATGATCTAGCGCCAGACCCACTTATATTTTCCTTTGAAGTTAGCCCAAGTAAGGAAAAATGAGCTAGGGGTTTGAGCTGCCCACTTTTCAATATAGTTCACATAGGCATCGTAAAACTCGTCACACTTGCTATGAAAACTTTGTACCGCTAATTCCCCCTCATCGTGCAATGCTTGTAGCAGTGAGTGTGTTTCTGTGGGCAGAACATTTTCTTCTTTTCTGTCACACATTTTCTGCTCAAGGTTGCTGAGAATGGCTGATAGTTCTATAGCTGTCATTTTCTTGATCTCTATTTGTTTAATGCAATTGTGGAACACTTTGAGCTGGCACTATAGGAATGTAAGCCACAACATGGAAGTGCTGGATGCAAATAAATTTTTCAGGATTTTGCGACACATCGGGGCATATTCAATTGGGTGCGTGAATTGCAAAAATTCTGTGATTTTTCCTAAAATCATTATTTTTAAGAAAAATCAGTGGGACTTGCTCTGGGACCAAGACAGCACCCCCCCTTAGGACTAATTAAGCAATTGGAAGTTTCCAATTAGCTTAATTAGTCCTTAATTACTTACCTTCTGCAGTGCTGTCTTCTGCATCTTCTTCTGTATCCAGTGTCGGAAGCCGAGTCCTCTAATGCAGGGTGAGTATGTCAGTGTGTGTGTGGGAGTGTTCGTAAGTGTGTGTGTGGCCCCCGGTGTGTGTGTCTCCAGTGTCTGTGTGCTCCCCAACCCGGATTGGGCGTTGGCAGAACTACATCTCCCAGCAGCCCTTGCCCCTCCCAGCAGCCCCTGGGACTCCCAGCAGCCCCCTCTCCAGTAAGAAGATAGAGAGGAGGCCACCGAGAGCCACGGAGACCAAAGGGCAGGTAAGTGCTTTTTTTTTTTTTCCCTTTTTATGCGGCTCGGGGTTTTCAGAGCTGAAAACCCCGTGACCACTATTTTTTTAAATGGATACCGCGGTTATCAGGAGCGCGCATACCTGCGGTATTCCAAAATTGGGCACGAGGGGCGCAAGGTTTTTTTCTCGCTAAACCTCGTGCCCAATTAAATAGGCCCCATTGCTTGGGAAAGAAAGTAAGATTTTAAAGAATTAAACATAGATACTATCCTGTCAATTGCTGGATACAATGCCAACCACCTTGTCTTTGAATGTCGTAAAAAAATCTTTGTACTGTACATCAGCAAAATCACTAAATTCACAAAACAAGATTTGCAACACGAACAGAATATATATGAAGACAGAGCCGTAACTAGACATTTTAGTGCACCGTGCCAGAAAGAGCATTGGCGCCCCCCTCATTTTTCAAAGGACATAATGCACCAAAAAAAGGGTAATGGCCTCATGGGGAAGGGCCAGGGAAGAGGTAGGAGAGGCCAGGAGATGCTGGGGATGAAATAAGAGGAAGCTACAAGCTAGAAGATATGTAAATCTTGCATACAATTGTTTCTACATCAACTTGTAACACATCACTGGCACTTTGAATACTGTTGTGTAAAATGTGAGCAACACACCCCATTCCACAAATGTTCCTTATTAAATTGGATTTTAATTTGATAAAAAATTACCTTTTCCCCTGTGGTTGACTCCTCCGAAGTTGGTGTGCTATTATTTTATCTATCAGCTTGTATTTCTTCAGAACTTCAATCAAATCCGTAATCAGGTCAGAAGTTTCTCCCTGGAGATTAGTAAAGTGAATTATTTTCACCATGACACCTACACCTGGCACACAGTACAGGGACAGAAACTAACTTTACGGCCTTATGATTTGAACTGTATATCACAGATACAAATTATGCAACTTCCAGTTCAATGACCAACTTCTTGCATCCGGTATTGTGCCAGTACAGTAACAACAATTTATCTACTTTCTGCTGTGCACACATAAATGTATTTTCCCAAACAGTTCCCTTACAGTTTCTGAGGTGCAGTTAACTGTATGATAACTATGATTGTGCTTTACCATATGGAAAGCCATAGTTCCCTCACATGCAGCCAATTCATATGATTCATTATCAGTCTTGACAGGTGTAAAAAAAAAATGGTCACTTTCCCATAAAGTAAAGAAGCCTGAGTTGAAAGTCTGTGTTTCTTTGTTTTAATATGGTCATTAATGTCAGACCTCCCACCATGGCCGATTGCAAATACAGCACTGCGCATTGGGCATAACACAGTTTTACTGTCATTCTCTATACATTTCTTAATAAAAGGGAAGCCATTAGGCAACTTTTTAGTTAACTGAAAGTTTCTCTTTGGTAATGGCAATCTTAAATAATTAGAAATTAGAAATATGAGCTTAAACGCAAAATATTATTTAATATAAATGATGGGAGACAGTCTTTCGAATAAATGGGTCCAAAACCAAGTTGAAATGTAAAATATATTTTTTGAATCCCTTATTGCAGCGTAATAGTCTAGTTTATATTAACTAGTCTGACTGCAGTGGCTGGATCTGGGAAGGAGCAATCCTTCCAGACCAGTGACTAGCCAAAGAATGCCTGCTCGCCATGGTGGGTTGGAAGAGAAAGCTGTCCGGCCGCAGTTGATGTCATAACGTGTCCGGCTACCTGGGAACCAGGCCTGGCGGCAGGAAGGGACAAACGGGACACCCATACTGGGCCCCGAGGATCAGAGGGGCACCGAGGGCCAGGGAAAGAAACGGTGCAGAAGTTCAGATCCCAACACTTCAATGTTAAACAATGGCCATTTGCCAATATTTAAAGGCCACATTGTCAATTTGGAGCCTCTACTGAACCTTTGCTAGTCAACTGCTATCCATATACTTTTATGGGAAGTGTGAATAATGAGACTTCTGCATCTCTGTTTAACAAAGTTGTGTATGTCCTGACCAGTATATTGCCACAATTACACATGGCTTTTGATCCTTTTGTTTTATTGCACAAGGGGAGTTGTATCAAGCCATGGAGAGAGATAAAGTGGAAAAGTTACCCAAAAGAGCCAATCGGCTTCCAACTGTCATTTATCTAGCACAGTCTATAAAATTACAGTTAGAAGCTGATTGGTTGTTATGGAAACATGTCTATTTTATCTCTCCCAAACATCTGATACATTTTCTTCCAAAGATATTATGTCAGTATCTTAGGAGTTTTGCCTTCTTGTCAATAAGCCTCCCTCTCCCCTCATTGTGTATCATGTTTCATCATCAGTGGCGTAACTAGGGCAGGGCCCTTGGTGCTGTGGTACCGGCGGTGTGGGAGGGGGGCGCTGGCCACAGTACAGGCCCACCCTAGTCAGCCAGTGTAGTGCTGACCGCAGTGAGTGCAGTCGCACTATACATTTACACACACTTCGCCACCAGAGCCGGTACTACCTGGCAGCGATGTGTGTGTGTTAGCAGCCAATGAGAGTCAGACAGAATCTCATTGGCTGCTGCATCCACTGCCAGAATCGGGCTGGAGCTCACTCATGAGCTCTGCCTTCCGACTCCTGCAGTGGGTGATGTGAGAGACGTCATGACGTCTCTCCCATAATGCAGAGCAGGAGGACGGAGACAGAGGAGCAGCAGCAGCAGGAGTGGGGATTCAGGTAAGCCTGTTTTTTATGTTTTGTGTGTTTATGTTTGTGTATGATAACTACTGGGGGCCTGCATAAGGGGGACCACTACTGGTGGGGCACTATGTAAGGGGCACTAATGGGGGCCTGGCTGCATAAGGGGGATCACTACTGGGGACACTGGACACTAATGGGGGCCTGCATAAGGGGAACCACTACTGGGGGGGCACTGTGTAAGGGGCACTAATGGGGGCTGGCTGCATAAGGGGGATAACTACTGGGGGCACTGGACACTAATGGGGGCCTGCATAAGGGGGACCACTGCTTGGGTGGCACTGTGTAAGGGGCACTAATTGGGGCCTGGCTGCATAAGGTGGACCACTACTGGGGTACTGTATAAGGGGCACTAATCGGGGCCTGCATAAGGGGGACCACTACTGGGGGCATTGCATATTGGGGGTACTGTATAAGGGGCACTACTGGGGGCATGCATTAGGGGGACCACTACTGGGGGCACTGCATATTGGGGACTGTATAAGGGGCACTGCATTAAGGTACATATGGAATGGAAAGGAATGTTCATGGAGTGACGAGAAAGGGGTGTGGGTCATGTTGATATGCCCCATTTTTCAGCGGCCACGCCCATTTTTCATCTTTGGCGTGCACACATAGGGGGGGCTATTTTAAATTTGCCCTGTGCTTCAAATGCCCTAGTTACGCCTTTGTCCATCATATGCTATAAATCATTTTTTGGTCTATGAACTATCCACACTCTTCCTTGTGTATCACATTGTACCATATCCTGTAACAGCTTATTTACATCAGCATACTGTACAGGGAGGAATGTGGAACTAGAGGGGCACTGGGTGTAACTGTCTCATTTACATAACTAAGCACCATCCTCTTTGGTGTCCCGCCCCCTCTATCTTACCTGTGAGCTCATTTCTCTCCATCTTTTCATCTTTTGCATCCTGTCTATTTTGAGCTTGTTAAATCACTTTGTTATTTGCTAATATGAGGCCTATTCATTGTGATAGATTAAGGACCTCATTCAGAGTTGGTCGAAGCGGCCGCACGGTCGTACGCCACCGATGTTCGCTATACTGCGCATGCATACAGTTCGCAATGCGCGTGCGCAAACTAGCCGCTACGATCAGAAATTTCTCTCTCCTTGAACACAGCCAGGTCGGTAGTTTGAGTGACAGATTGAGGCGTTTGTGGGTGGTAACGGGAAGGTGCTTGAAAACGGGGGAGTGGAGATCCGAACGCAGGCGTGCCTAATTATGCAGACGGCGTTTTGTGGCAGTGCATACGGTTTTTGGGAGTGCATAATTAACAAAGTAGCGTCATGGCACATGTGATATGGGAGGTTTTTACACTGACATGATCGTAGAGCTTAAGAGAGGGTATGGTCAACCTTAAGCTCTATGACCAGTTTCGATGGTTGACGATGGTCTCGAATAATCCTTATATGCCCAGAGATGACGTGCAATGCGTACGAGAAGGGGGCGTATTTTTTTGTCTTCCGACCGCTTTCTCCCCTTGGTCGGCCAACTACCGATCCGAACTTAGGGATGCAACTTGCGAAGGAATCATTTGCATATACGGCCCCTTTTCGCGTACGGCCGTGCGGCCGCTTCGACCGACTCTGAATGAGGTCCTAAGTACCATGCAACCTGCTCCTGTCACTTTACAGGCTGTGTTTGAAAAATGGCAGTTAGGAGCTCATTGGTTGGTATACGTTATCTTTCATAATTGTATCTCTTTCTAAGTCCCCTTTATCCTTTAAATCAAAGGAAGAGACTTTATTAAAAGAAATAGGTATATTCTACCTTAAATGAAAAGATGTTAATCTCATATCTCTGTTTGTTTACAGTTGGCATTGATGTTGATGGATATGCAGACAGCACAGAGACAGAAAGCGATGATGGTAAGTACGGTAATTGAGAGGACGGTGGTAAACTTTGTATTTATTTTGCATAAATGTAGAGTTACTGAGTCAAACTGTAATCTCTGTTAATTGGCTACAAAATACCAAATAAAAAGTATATAGGAGAACCCATTTCCTGGAACAAATATAATATTTAGAGATTACTTGATATCGTGGCATAAATGTGATCACTTGGAAAAGTAAATGTTATCTTTCTGTGTACAGTGCAAAGTCATACACACAAGTCCATTTTAATTAATTTTCCTTCTAATGGAAATGCCATGGGCTTCCCCCAGCCACAAATATACATAGCATGTGAGCAAAACTTCCAAAGTGTATTTACCCCTCAGTACAGTTATCAGTCTCTGCTACAGTAAATGCAGCCATGATACTGGATTTAATGCCAGTGAATGGAACACACTGAATCCATTATACTGAAATACAAGGTCTGGACACTTCTTCACCTTTTGATCTTCCAGTGTCCGGGTTTCCCCCCTACCAATACCAGCTGCTGCTAATTTCCACTATGTCCATGACAACTGGATTATGAACTGTATGGTCTGATGTCTACCCCAGGTAACATTTAAATAACATCAGAAACACTGTAAGCTAAACTCTGCTGAGTTCTTTCTTTCTTGAGAGAGAGTAATGGGAGGGGGACAGACATAACTGAGACAGATGGGGAGACGGAGATGAGGGAGGTGGGGGAGGTGACAGAGATGACACAGAGAGACAGAAAGTGGAGAAGGAATAGAGGAGAGAGACAGACAGACTCATAGATGGGCATATAGCCATGGTGCCCAGAGCATGTGCATTCTGTGGCCACCCCCTACCCTGTCCCGAAGTGTGCCATTTGAGCGGGCATGTCCAGCATGTGGGGGAAAGTTAAAAGGAAATAAAATTAAACATTGGTGACAGTATTGGATTATGGCCATGATATATCATACATAATTAGGGAGATTATATAATTAAAAAATATATATGTATATTTCCGTTTATAATACTTATTATATGCTAATCATCATTAATTTAATCCAGTATGACAACCAAGCAGGCAGATATACAGGAATAAATGAATGGTGATTAGCATATAACTATTATAAACAAAGCAAATATAAAAAAAAATAAACCTGATATGGTTTTTCTAAGTCTAATTGTGTATGATATATATCATGGTATATAAGAAGGCTATAATTCACTACTAAATGAGTCAAGTAGTATGCTCCTTGCAGGAGACATGGTGACTGGAAAAACTTGTAGTGAAACTAGACGTTTAGCTGCCTGTATGAGCCTGCACAGACAGAGCAGAATGGCTGTGGGATGAAGTAAAGGAGGCCAGTGCCTTAGAAAAAAAAAAAAAAAAAGAATGCAACCCAGATGGTGCCTCTAGCTGGGAGCAGATGCCTGGAGCTCGGCTCCACCCTCGCTACACCCCTGGACAGACTCTCTGACATATTATTTTCTGATGAGCTCCTGACTTGAAGGGGCACAAGATAACTCATGTAGTCTTCTCAACACTTATTATTTACTCTCTGGTCCACAATTATTTAGATAAGGTATTGAGTATAACTTTTTCTCTCATCTGTTATCTTAGTACAATCCTTTTGGTAAAACAACTAGAAAACTGATACAATTAGCTAAAGAGTTTTACACAAATTGAATAAATGTGAACATGCTGTATTGTGTCTAACGGTATGTAGTCAGGAAGCCGGCGCCTATCATCAGCCCCACGCCGAAATCCCGACAGCCGGCATACCGAACGAAGGTAAGGCGGGCATCGGGACCTGTTAGGTTTAGAGACTCCTGGGGAGACTTGGGGTCAGGCACTCTCCAGGAGGGTTAGGATGAGGCTAGTGGACGGGAGGTTAGGGTCAGGCACCCCCCAGGTGTAGGTTAGGGTTAGGCAAGCCCCCTTGGAGAGTTAGGTTTAGGGAGCAGGGAGGGGGGGTTAGTTTTAGGCACCCCTGGGGGGAGGTTAGGGTCAGGCACCCCCCAGGTGTAGGTTAGGGTTAGGCACGCCCCCTTGGAGAGTTAGGTTTAGGGAGCAGGGAGGGGGGGTTAGTTTTAGGCACCCCTGGGGGGAGGTTAGGGTCAGGCACCCCCCAGGTGTAGGTTAGGGTTAGGCACGCCCCCTTGGAGAGTTAGGTTTAGGGAGCAGGGAGGGGGGGTTAGTTTTAGGCACCCCTGGGGGGAGGTTAGGGTCAGGCACCCCCCAGGTGTAGGTTAGGGTTAGGCACGCCCCCTTGGAGAGTTAGGTTTAGGGAGCAGGGAGGGAGGGTTAGTTTTAGGCACCCCTGGGGGGAGGTTAGGGTTAGGCACTAGGGGGGGAGGTTAGGGTTAGGAACCCCTAAGGGATGGTTAGGGTTAGGGGGGGAGAGAAGGGAGGGTTAGGATACTTACCAGGCGCCATCGGGATCTTCATCTGCCGGACTTCATCTGTCATACTGATTCCTGTTACTGATTCCTGTTACTGATTCCTGTTACTGATTCCTGTTACTGATTCCTGTTACTGCAAGACTGTACGACAAGCAGAACATGTGACACATGGTTCTGAACAGGTATTTTTTGTATATTCTTTATTGTATAATGTTATACCAAATCCCATAGGAACTTTTATGATTATATTATACTAAATAATTACAGTAATTTGTATACAGTTTTGAATGATTCAGATATTATATATATAATTTTTTAATATGTATAAGCTATAATACTCGACCAATTTGGTAGAGCTGTGTTATGTCACGATTGTAATTTTGATGTTCAATTTTTGAATGTCAATAAAAATGTATTTAAAAAAAAAATACGTTTGACTAATTCTGTCACAGAAAAGTAAATTATACTGATTGCTGAGGGCTCATATATATCCAATTTACTTCCATCTTTGCTCTCAAGTTTTTACATGGGGAACAGAGAGTTAAACAGACACTAATCTGTATATAACAGCAGAAGGTTCATATTCACTGAGATTTTACAGAATAGATGAACAATTATCACGTCTTACTTTAAGTTTAGCATCTCATTTGTTGCTTAAAAATTATGGTGATGTTACTTCCATTTAATTAAAATACAAATCCTTGATCTCTTTAGAAATTCTCCATTTATAATGCTTTGAACAAAGGACAAAGTACAACACTGCATTTGCATACAATCAGTTACATAGAGTTGCCACTATTACTGGGAAAAATACCCAACCTTCCTAAAACCGTTATATTCATTCTCTATTACAGTTCAATTAAAATGGTCAACCAGTAACCGCCAGTCAAGTGGCAGCCCTATGATTGTGACTAAAGATGATAAGTATATTCATAGTTATTCAAAGTTTAAACTTTTGCTTTTTTTTCTGAACAGAATCTAAAACAAACCATTTGTCAAGCAAACAGCAATTACGATATCTGAAGAACAGATCTACACATCATGATGATTCTGAAAGTGAAGATGATGATGATGACGACGATGATGAAGATGATGATGAAGATGATGAGGACATTGTTTTGCCAAAAAGAAAGCAAATAGTGAGAAAGTCCACAAGAAGAAAAGTGGTAAATAACCAGCACACTGAAACAGAGTCAGACTCTGAGAATGAGCAAAGAAACAACAGTAAAAAGAAGGTACAAAAGGATGTTAACAAAAACAATATAAAAACAACAAAAAAAGTGGATATAAATAATGAAAAAAATGCAGGTAAACTTAAAGGGAATAACAATCATAACAAAAAGAAGGACCAGAAAGATAAAAGAAAAAGCAGCAGGTATGAAAACTCTTGCTCACTGAATATTTCTTTTGATAGTTACTTCATATGTTTGTAAGTTTTTTTGTTGCCATTTAACCACAGTATATTTATAAGACACAAAGACACTGAAGACATCAGGTAAGGAAAAGACCCATGTCTTTCATGGGTCATTTATTGAATGGAGTTGTATTTGAAAAGTTACGTGAATTGGTCATATATATAAATGTATGGAATTGCATAGAAGTCTAAACAGAATTTACAAAACATCAGTTTGCACCGTAAACTAGAATCCGACAGTGATGCCATATGATTTTCTATTGGTTTAAACAGAACTAATTCTACTCTGATGTCACAAACACACTGCAAAAGGGCCAAAATGGCATGAAAATGCTGACAGGGTGTTGTTAGGTGGATGGTGATAGTAGGAGAGTGGAGGTTGTTGTTTGGAGGAGTTTAAGCTTGTTGTGAGTTGTTTATGTGATTGTTGGAAGGCGTCTCGTGCTATTTACTGTTGTCTTGTCACATTTAAAAGTTTGTCTCATTTTCTTGTCTACTTATAATTCTGCTCTATATTTGTTTGTGTGAGCCTGCGGAGATTTACTAAATGCAAAATTGATGGGAAATCAATGAAATTACCAGCTTTAGTATGCAGTGATTTACTATGCGTTAGATTGAAAAAACAATCTAAATAAACCAAAATCGTAAGAAAATAGTAGCATCTGGCAAGCATGTGTGTTGGGAATAAAATATTATTTTGCTGAAAGGTGCAGCAACTTGCCTATAAAAAGTGACTGACAGAGCCCAGAAAGTGGGAGGCAGGTGAGACAAGTACTAATTACCATCTTTTTCACATGTAAGTATATGTTACGATTCTCGCACGGTTGTGTAAGACCTCTAGAGCCAGGGAGAGGATCTTCCACCAATAACCCGCTGTTCTCACCTGCTGTTCTCTGTGATTTACTTACACACCGGTACTTAGGTGGCTGCCTGGACTTATGCCTCCAGCAGTAGAGGCTTACACAACCGACGAGAGACCGCAGGACTGCTGACCAAGGATAGAACTAGGATACGAAGTGGCAGTCCTTCCACTACTGTTGCAAACTGGAGTGTGGCTGCAGAAGAATGGAACAAGCACAGTAATAACACCGGTCAACACGAATGTTGAGTCTGTGCTTTGCATATATGATTTCTATTTCTTCCACATTACTAATTAAAGAAAAAATAGTTTTACCCGAAAAAGTTTGCTTTTGTAGCTATCAGAATGAAATTACAGATTTTAAGTAAATTTCCCTATTTTCATACTTTGTTTTATTGTATGTAAATATCAAACAAACTTTTGTTATGAATTTGAATTACTTTTATTTAAATTTTTTTTTTAAACAAACAATTACTGTAACAAAATATATAAAAAAAAAGTTTATAAATGAATATTTTTCGTATTTCTTCTGTGATTGTATGGACTTTCTCGTATTAGCCCCCAAATATAATCCCCCATCATACTCTCATTGTATTGCCCCTGATAACAACGTTCAAAGTCCATCACATCTTGATGAAAATGTTCACCTTGCTCTACCGGATAGGCACCCATGTTATCTTTAAATTGGTCCAAGTGAGCATGTAACATATGCACTTTAAGGGACATTCTGCAACCCATGAGTTTAAAGTTATCTAGCATACAGTAGTTAAAATAAGCTCTTTGTAATTCTCAGCTCTGTTGTTTCCGAGAAAACCATGAACCACTGCTTTAAGGCTGTCCCAGGCTTGTCTTTCGTGAGTGTTGAGTAGCTGTGGAAATTCGTCACTGGCCATTATTTTCTTTATTTGTGGTCCGACGAAAATACCGGCTTTAACTTTGGCTTTGGATAACTAAGGAAAAAAATTCTTTAAATATTGAAAAGTTTTAGAAACTTGATGAAAAGCCTTTATGAATTGCTTCATAAGGCCTAATTTTATATGCAATGAAGGCATCAATACATGTTTAGGCTCCACAATTGGTTCCCATTTGATATTATGTTTTCCTATCTGGAACTCGGTCTGCTTAGGCTCTACTGTCCCATAAGCAAAGGTAGCAAGGATATTTAGTATATCCACTTTGCATTCCCATCAGAAAGCCAACCATCTTAAAATTCCCTATCACTGGCCAGGTGTACTCTTTATACTTTAAACTCTCATGCACCATTTTCACACTCTCGTAATTTTCTTTGAGAATTACAGAATGAGCCAAAGGAAGATATGGAAATTTATTACATTGTGAAGAAGGACAGCTTTTAAGCTTTTTGTAGAACTGTCTATGAAAAGACATCAGTCAGAAGGAATGCATGGGATTCAGATTTCTTCAAACAAGCCCTTCACATCATTGCTATAGCAAAGTCCGTCTTTAGTGAAAAAGCAAGAAAATGCTTCATGACGCTTTCTTTGAGCACTTATTTTAACATTAGTTTCAAGCAAATTCCGCTGTTTCAACCGAGAAGCTAGGATTTCTGCTTTACTTTTGGGCAGGTTCAGATCTCTAAGTCATTTAGCTCTTTTGAGTTAATGAGGTATGGTTCACAACTTACTGATTTGATCACGGAGGAGTCTTCGCTGTCATAGCTACTACTAGAAGTTTGTGAAGCAGGTACTTGGGAATCCTTCAGCTCTGGATGAGAAGGTAATTTTCACTATAGGGCACTGTAGCAGACGTTGAAGGTAGATCTGGATAAAAAATATTTTTGACACTTTTGCCAGCCCGACGCTTACTTGGGTTAACTATACAAAAATAGCAATCTTGAACATGATCAGTGGGTTCCCTCCATATTCTTGGCACTGCAAACCTCAAATTTTTCTTCTCCCTGATACCAGGCTAAAAATAAAAAAAACTATCATAAGCAATGAAAAAATATTAAAAATATAGTATAAATTGGCTTAAAAGATGTATTGTGTCTATTTACCTTCTAAATTGTTTTTGCAGTTATTATATGAGAAATGAGGTGCCCAGTTTTTATCTTGACTTTGAATGGGTAGTTTAAAATAAGCTTCATAG
This sequence comes from Taudactylus pleione, assembly GCA_031769625.1. NCBI lineage: Eukaryota > Metazoa > Chordata > Amphibia > Anura > Myobatrachidae > Taudactylus > Taudactylus pleione. The sequence goes on from JAUIMM010001567.1 coordinate 776,068, forward strand.
GCTTCACAAAGTTTTAAATTCGTAGTCAAAGCAAATTTTTTATCTCTTGTTTTGATAAATTTGCCACAAATATAGCAAAATGAGTCTACAAGTTCTTGAGGCCATTTTTGGACCTAGCGTCACACAAATATCATATTGTCTTGTTAGTGATCTCATGTGACAAGTTAATGTTCTGCACTCTGCTAGTTAAGTCTACTCTGTTCTGTGCAGATCTGCATTTGTTTGTATATGCTTAGCTGCCTTTTGCGATGTGACAGGTCAAAGGGTTAGATCCTCCTTTTTTGTTGCTACTCAGATATCTGTGCATGAGTTACTAACAGGCTGTGTTAAGTCTCCTCTACCCCAGAGACTTATATCTTCATACCGTGCACTGTTTATTCTCTTCTTTGTTACATGTACAGTGATCTATTCTGCAGAACTACAGCTATATTATATAGACAATGATTGCAATCATTCCAGTCTATATTAATAAAAGGTTTACAGTTCCAGAAATCTCATCGTCTGTGCATTGAGAGATGAACATGGTTTAGCTATCTGAATAGTTACACACTGCTTACATGTAACGAGGGTCAGAATACCACTTGCTTTCCCCCCGCTCGTCCCCTCCCTTACTTACTAAACACGCTTCTCCTTATATGGTCATTCAAAAACTTTATTATTTACTGATCATTGTAAAAGGGACAAAAGCAAAGTTTTTAAAAAATAAACAATGGTTTTGGATATTTTTCGATATAGAGAATCAGAAAATAGACATTAAAATAAAGACTCAAATTTTTTTTGTTGTTGACCGGTGTAATAGACAGGGTACACTTGCAGTGGCAGATGAGAGGTCTCAGAATAGTCAAGGGACTATGATGCAAGCTGGGTAGTCAGACAGGGAATGGCTAGACAAGCTAAACTAGCTGCACAGCTGGGATGACCAGGACTGAGGATATTGCAGGATTACACGACAAGACTAGACAGGCAAGGACGAGACGAGGACTAGAAAGTTCAAACACAGGCAAAGACAAGACAGACAAAACTAACAAGACAAGACAGGCAATGCGCAATATGTGCGGCAGGATGACAGAGCTGAGGTGCAGCTTGAGACAGGACTTGAGAACTGAGGTGCGACTTGAGATTGGAAGAAGCAGCCTTGAGGACTGAGGACTGAGGTGCAACTAGAGACAGGACTTGAAAACAGAGATGTGACTTGGGATGCGGACTTGAGGCCCGTGACGTGACTGGAACCAGGTGATGCGGCCTTGCAGCCGAGATGCGGCTATGACAGCCAAGATGCGGCCTGAGGGCCTGATGCAGACCCGCTCGCAAGCGCTATGCGCTCGCGAGTTTGTCGATGTTTGGCTACTGCACATGCGCACGCTGGAGCCGGCTCCGACATGCGCATGACCGAGACCCGGCTAGCGACGGGTGCTCCGTCGCTCCGGGTCTCGCACCAAACGGGGGCGGCTGTCGATTTTGATTGACAGCTTGCACCATTTTGGAGGCAGGCAGGGGGGGGTGGCTGGCCAAACAGATGCGTTCCCGATGGAACGCTTGCAGTTTGGGGGCGGCCCCACTGACATCACGCGTGATGTCAGTGTTGAGCTTCCGGCTCTATTAAGAGCCAGAAGCTCACTGGGGCTTGCGGGAATGAGACCCTACCACAAGGGTCTCATCGCGACCGTCAACTGGCCGCTCGCAATAGCTGTTGGTGGTCACCCTGGAGGCCGCACCAAAAAAAAATGCCCTGTATCAGAATCAGACCCAGAGAGCCAATAGATGTACAGACTGTGATGCGGCCTTGCGGGCTGAGGTGCAGCTATGACCGCCGAGATGCGGCTTGAAAGCCGATAGATGTGCAGACTGTGATGCGGCCTTGCGGGCCGAGGTGCAGCTATGATCGCTGAGATGCAGATTGAGAGCCGATAGATGTGCAGGCTGTGATTTGGCTTTGAGGGCCGTGGTGCGGCTATGACCACTGAGATGCGGCTCGAAAGCCTATAGATGTGCAGGCTGTGATGCGGCCTTGCGGGCCGAGGTGCGGCTGAAGCTGGATAATGCGGGCTTGAGGCCCGTGGCGTGACTGGAATCAGGTAAACTTGACACAGCAGGAATATTGACTGGAAGCAGAAAGGATGAGAACACTGCAGACTGACTCTGGTGGACACGAACAACACAACTTAGCAGGACTGAGGTATGAAGCTGCCACAGGCAGCGGCAAGGTTTGATGCATGGGTGCTGCAGAACAAACAGGCATGTACTGGACACTGGGGAAAAAACTCCATAAACAGGAACTGTAGAACTTTGAAGACTGGCTAGGACTCATACTTCTGAGGACAGACCAACTAGTAATGGGCTGGTTGTAACTTAACAGTTGCAGGGTCCAATCAGAGCAAAGCCCTGCAAGCCTCCCCAATAACAGACTAGTGTGCTCCTGGCCTGTGCACACAGCCAAGACAATTAACTAGTTTGCAGCTGAGTCTGCAGACAGACAGGTAGGAATGACAGACTATGAGCTTTACACAGACAAGACAGGATTTCCATCTGTCTGCAAGAGTCGGAACAAGGACGAGACATGATGCAGTGTCGCAGTCTTAACTATGACTGGGAACTGCCACCAAGATGATCTGCTAAACGCAGATCCTAACAGTATACCTTCATTTCTTGGTTTTACATTACAAAGAAACATCGCTGTTGCATAGCTTTGTGCACTATTTTAACTAGGGGTGTGCACCGGCCACTTTTCGTGTTTTGTGTTTTGGTTTTGGATCTGGATCTTTCTTCGTGTTTTGGATCTGGATTGGTTTTGCCAAAACCACCCTTCCGTGTTTTGGGTTCTGGGTTTTGTGTTTTGGATCTGTATTTTTTTGAAAAAAAGCATAAAAACAGCTAAAATCACAGAATTTGTAGGTTTTTCTGCTCCTATGCTATTATTAACCTCAATAACCTTAATTTCCACTCATTTCCAGTCTATTCTGAACACCTCACACCTCACAATAGTGTTTTTATGTCCAAAAGGTTGCACCGAGGTAGCTGGATGACTATGCTAAGCGACACGAGTGGGCGGCACAAACACGTGACCCATCTAGGAGTGACACTGCAGTGGCAGACAGGATGGCAGTTAGAAAAACTAGGCCCCAAACTGTACATAATGCAAAGAAAAAAAGAGGTGCAAGATGGAATTGTCCTTGGGCCCTCCCACCCACCCTTATGTTGTATAAACAGGACATGCACACTTTAACAAATCAATCATTTCAGCGCCAGGGTCTGCCACACAACTGTGGCTGAAATGATTGGTTCGTTTGGGCCCCCACAAAACAAGCTGGCAATTAATGTGTCCCTGCACAAACTGGCTCTACGGAGGCAAGATGTCATCCTCATCCTCCTCATCCACCGATTCCTCACCCTCTTCAGTGTGTACATCCTCATCCTCACAAAGTATTAACTCGTCCCCACTTGAATCCACCACCACAGGTCCCTCTGTACGTTCTGGAGGCTGGTCTCCCTGGAAGAGCTGATAATTCATTTTGATGAACATCATCTTCTCCACATTCTGTGGAAGCAACCTCCTACGCCTTTCGCTGACAAGGTTCCCGGCTGCACTAAACACTCTTTCGGAGTACACACTGGAGGGGGGGCAACTCAGGTAAAATAAAGCCAGCTTGTACAGGGGCCTCCAAATTGCCTCTTTTTCCTGCCAGTACAGGTATGGACTGTCTGACATGCCTACTTGGATGCTGTCACCGATGTAATCCTCCACCATTCTGTCAATGGTGACAGTATCATATGCAGTGACAGTAGACATGTCAGAAATTGTTGCCAGGTCCTTCAGTCCGGACCAGATTTCCAAACTTGGTCCTGCCTGCCCTGCATCACCGCCAGCGGGTTGCTTAGGATACCTAAGTTTTTTCCTGGCAGCCCCAGTTGCGGGAGAAAATGAAGAAGGAGCCGTTGACGTGTCACGTTCCGCTTCAGCTGACAGTGTGTTCACCAGCAGGTCTTTGCACCTCTGCAGGCTTGTGTCGGCCGGAAAGAGAGACACCACATAGGCTTTAAACCTAGGATCAAGCACGGTGGCCAAAATGTAGTGGTCTGATTTCAACAGATTGACCACCCTGGAATCCTGGCAAAGCGAATGAAGGGCTTCATCCACAAGTCCCACATGCCGAGTGGAATCGCTCCGTCTTAGCTCCTCCTTCACTTTCTCCAGCTGCTTCTGCAAAAGCCTGATGAGGGGAATGACCTGACTCAAGCTGGCTGTGTCTGAACTGACTTCACGTGTGGCAAGTTCGAAGGGCTGGAGAACCTTGCACAACACGGAAATCATTCTCCACTGCGCTTGAGTCAGGTGCATACCCCCTCCTTTGCCTATGTCATAGGTGGATGTATAGGCTTGTATGGCCTTTTGCTGCTCCTCCATCCTCTGAAGCATATAGAGGGTTGAGTTCCACCGCGTCACAACCTCTTGCTTCAGGTGATGGCGGGGCAGGTTCAAGAGTGTTTGCTGGCGCTCCAGTCTTCGGCACGCAGTCGCTGAATGGCGAAAGTGGCCAGAAATTTTTCGGGCCACCCAAAGCGTCTCCTGCACGCCCCTGTCGCTTTTCAGAAAATTCTGCACCACCAAGTTTATTGTGTGAGCAAAACATGGGACGTGCTGGAATTTGCCCAGATGTAATGCCCGCACAATATTGGTGGCGTTGTCAGATATCACAAATCCCCAGGAGAGTCTAAGTGGGGTAAGCCACTGGGCGATGATTTCCCTCAGTTTCTCTAAGAGGTTGTCGGCGGTGTGCCTCTTACTGAAACCGGTGATACACAGCGTAGCCTGCCTTGTAACGAGCTGGCGTTTCTGAGATGCTGCTACTGGTGACGCTGCTGCTGTTGCTGCGTAAGGTGATACATCTACCCAGTGGGCTGTCACAGTCATATAGTCCTTAGTCTGCCCTGTTCCACTTGTCCACATGTCCGTGGTTAAGTGGACATTGTGTACAACGGCATTTTTCAGGACACTGAGGACACTTTTTCTGACGTTTCTGTACAGTCTCGGTATCGCCTGCCTAGTGAAGTGGAATCTAGACGGGATTTGGAACCGGGGACACACTACCTCCATCAATTGTCTAAATCCCACTGCACTAATGGCGGATACCGGACGCACGTCTAACACCAACATAGCAGTCAAGGCCTCAGTTATACGTTTTGCTTCAGGATGACTGCTGTCGTACTTCATCCTCCTCGCTAAGGACTGTTGGAGGGTCAATTGTTTAGTAAAAGTAGTGGTGTTCCTACTTCCTCTCTGGGATGATGAACGACTCCCAGCAGCAGCAGCAACAGCAGCAGCGGCAGCAGTAGGCGTAGCAATGCAGGATCCTCCGGAGGAATCCCGGATAGGAGAGTCAGTCATGCCAGTGATATGGCCTGCAGGACTACTTCCGATCCTGACTAAGGAGGAAATTGACGAGGAGGGAGTTGACGGTGTGGTTTGCAGGCGCTTGGATACAACAGGACAACGGGATTTAGGTGTCCCTGGACTGCTTACGGTCTGAGCCAAAGTTTCTGAACTTGACAGTAACTTTTTATGAACGCGCTGCAGGTGCCGTATAAGGGAGGATGTTCCTAGGTGGTTGACGTCCCTACCCCTACTTATTTCACCTTTACATATGGTACATATGGCAAGACAGTTGTTGTCCGGATTTGGATAGAAATATTGCCAGACCAAAGAGGTGGAATGTTTGGTCTTCTGCCCAGGCATGACCGAGATGGGCTTTTTCATCCCACGGACAACAACTGTCTCCCCCGGAGCCTGATTTAAACAAACCACATCACCATCAGAATCCTCCTCGCCAACTTCCTCCTCAGCGCCAGCTACACCAGTATCCTCATCCTGTTGTACTTCAACAGTGACATCTTCAATTTGCATATCAGCAAGTGGACTGTGGGTGCTCCTTTCAGCACTTGCAGGGGGCGTGCAAATGGTGGAAAGAGCCACCTCTTCCCGTCCAGTGCTGGGAAGGTCAGGCATCGCAACCACCACCACACTTGGACTCTCCTTGGGGATTTGTGATATCTTCTTAGAAAGCACAGTTCTTCGCTGTGCTTTTGCCAGCTTAACTCTTTTGATTTTTTTAGTGGGAGGAGTGCTTCCATCGTCATGTGAAGCTGAACCACTAGTCATGAACATACTAGGGATCGACCTTAGCCGTTCCTTGCCACTCCGTGTCGTAAATGGCATATTGGCAAGTTTACGTTTCTCTTCAGCTGATTTAAATGTCTTTTTCAAGGTCATTTTCCTGAACTTTGCCATTTGGGATTGTATGTGCCCTCTACTATGACATTGGGCATCGGCCTTGGCAGACGACGTTGATGGCATGTTATCGTCTATGTCATGACTAGTGGCAGCAGCTTCAGCACTAGGAGGAAGTGGTTCTTGATCTTTCTCTATTTTATTTTTATCGGAGAAAGTTTGGTCCTCCATTTATGTTATATAGATTTGATATATACGTGCGGCTAAACACAGAAAATAATTTTTTTTTTGGTTTGGACTGGAGTGTACTTTGTGGGTTACAGCACCCTTTAACGGTCAAGCCAGCCGGCCCTTTACTTATGACACAGGCGCACTCTTGGCACTACTTTGTTGATGCACGTGCGGCTACTGCGCACACAATTCACAAACACAGAAAATAATTTTTTTTTGGTTTGGACTGGAGTGTACTTTGGGGGTTACAGCACCCTTTAACGGTCAAGCCAGCTGGCCCTTTACTTATGACACAGGCGCACGCTTGGCACTACTTTGTTGATGCACGTGCGGCTACTGCGCACACAATTCACAAACACAGAAAATAATTTTTTTTTGGTTTGGACTGGAGTGTACTTTCGGGGGTTACAGCACCCTTTAACGGTCAAGCCAGCCGGCCCTTTACTTATGACACAGGCGCACGCTTGGCACTACTTTGTTGATGCACGTGCGGCTACTGCGCACACAATTCACAAACACAGAAAATAATTTTTTTTTGGTTTGGACTGGAGTGTACTTTCGGGGGTTACAGCACCCTTAACGGTCAAGCCAGCCGGCCCTTTACTTATGACACAGGCGCACGCTTGGCACTACTTTGTTGATGCACGTGCGGCTACTGCGCACACAATTCACAAACACAGAAAATAATTTTTTTTTTGGTTTGGACTGGAGTGTACTTTCGGGGGTTACAGCACCCTTAACGGTCAAGCCAGCCGGCCCTTTACTTATGACACAGGCGCACGCTTGGCACTACTTTGTTGATGCACGTGCGGCTACTGCGCACACAATTCACAAACACAGAAAATAATTTTTTTTTGGTTTGGACTGGAGTGTACTTTCGGGGGTTACAGCACCCTTTAACGGTCAAGCCAGCCGGCCCTTTACTTATGACACAGGCGCACGCTTGGCACTACTTTGTTGATGCACGTGCGGCTACTGCGCACACAATTCACAAACACAGAAAATATATTATTTTTTTAGCACTTGGGGGGAGCACCCCTGATGGACAGAGCACCCCCTGGACAACACTACAGCACCCCTTTAGGACTGGGACACTGCACAGGACTTTGGAGTGGACACAGCCCCTATGGAGAACTGACTGCACAACACAGTCCAGCCAGCCCCTATGGACTTTGAAGTAGTGGACACAGCCCCTATTAACAACAGCAGCACAGCACAACACAGCCAGCCCCTATGGACTTTGAAGTAGTGGACAACAGCAGCACTACACTACACTACACTACACAGCACTAACTCCCACCCTCCCTCTTCACTGTCCACAGCCGAGTGAGAAAATGGCGCCGACGCGGGTACCTTATATAGGATCCAAAACCCGCGAGACTCGGAAGGCGGGATGATGACGTTTTGCCTCGATGTCAGATCCGAGTCAGGCGGGAAAAGTCGAGCCTGACTCGGATCGGACTCGGATCGGGGGGGCTCAGGGGGGTTCGGATTTCAGAAATCCGAACCCGCTCACCCCTAATTTTAACACAGTTGCAGATTATTATTCATTATAATTAGATGAGTGATTCAGTTTGACAGAAACCAAACTTACATGAATTTCCAAGGAGAACCAATCCTCATGATCAGGCACAATTTCACACAGGAAAGTCTAGCGAGAGGATTTGGGCTTTAGTTGGTCTTATAAAATAGCTATTAGGAGAACAGAGAAAGTTGTAGTAGTACAGTAGCTAGATGGGGTGTAGGTGGGAAGAGTGACTGGCTACAGGCACATTTGTCACTGTGTATGTGTGTTTGTCTGAAACACTAGCTAGCAACAACTGCAATCCTGTGTACTGCACTGCAAACAGGTTAAACAGGCAAGTGTGTGTTTGTCTAACATAACACCTTCAATCTAGTGCTGTAAACAGGCTGTTGTGTTTGTGTACTCAACTTGCACTTGTTTATCGCAAGGATATCTAATCTATCTACACTGCAGTATTTATATATATATATATATATATTATTCTGTATTATTATATATATTCAGTTGTGGATTGGCACTCTAGATAAATAAAGTCAATCATGAGGGTGCCTTCCCAAATAAATGCAACAAGAACATTCCCCTTGTAAAGTTGGTGATGGCCCCACTTCTGGAATAAAGAGGCGGCACTCCTTCAGTGTTAAAGGTTTGTATTAATAGGACACATCACACTAAATGTCAAAGTTTCAAAGCCACGCAGGGCTTTTTCATCAGGACGTGTGTTAAACGAAGTACTAGAACAAGTGTCTTACCTTATGTAGTGTTTATGGTGCAGGAAACACACTGGACTTGCCTGGCTTGTGGTGGGTGGGACAGAGTGGGGGAGCTGGAGACTGGCCTGGCAGGATGACATCAGCCATATCCTTTGCAACCCCAACGTGCAGCGCTGCACCTCAATCTAGGGTAGGGCAGTGGGAAAGAATTTAATTGGCCTATTGGTGAAAACATATGTTACTGGTTTAAAACATCAAGTCAATCCATTAGTCCAAATAAAAAAAATGGGGTGTTACAAATGTCCATCATGCATAAGTTATGAGTTCTTGGAAGCTGGAAATTATTTTAAATATCTGCATACTGGATATAAGCACAAAATACGTCACTTGTGTATAAGGGCAGAGACAGTGAGGTTTCAAGTTCAAGATTATTTGTCCAAATAGTACTGTGCTGTGTCTGAGTGATCGTTATCCCACAGAAAGAAGACTTCTTTTCCTGCTCTAAAAAATAATTATTGCACAAAAAAGGCTTATTTTGCAAGTGTTAAAAACATATTTCAAGTCTTTTACTATAAATCAATTACAATTGTATTATTTGCAAGAGTGTTTGTTTAGTACAGGGAGCATATATTACTGTATTTAGTGGGTGTAGATGTGTCTCTGTCAGCTGCACCCAAAAAAAATAAGTAGAAAGACACATTTTTTTGCCAGAGTTAAAATAAAAACTTTTCAAGTATTTAGTTATAATTCAATTAAAATCCTATTATTTTCAAGAGTGTGTGTTTTGTAGAGGCAGCATATATTACTGTACTTAGTGGGTTTAGATGTGTCCCTTTCAGCTACACTCCAAAAGTAATAAGTGAAAAAATGCATGTTTTCCCAATGTCAACAAAAATCTGAAATCTTTTAATAAAACTGCAAAAAGTAAAAGTCCCTCATTTCCCTATCTCATTGTATGTTCACTTGGTGTTGTTTCAGTTAAGTTCAACTACAGTTGCTTTACTCCTGCCCTAGCGTTAAAAAAAAAAAAACAATCATCGATCAGTCGAAGGGAAAAGTTATTGCCAAAAAACGTAAAATTGACAACATGCAAAACACCGCACATAGTGGCAAGGAAAGGCTCAAACCATGGCCTTTCTTTTCGATTGGTGGGTGGTCCGTCTACTGTTGTTTCATGCACTAAAATGCTTATTGCAAAAGCTGGGCCTAAACACGGTCAGGCATCTTCTGTAACCTTGATACAAAGAATGGAAGTTGCTCAAATAAATGTATGTCTATCACAAGTAAATGGAAGGGAGGGGTTAATATAGACTAGGCAGGGGCATTTCAAGAGAGGAGGGGGCCCATGTGCAGTCTCTGTCCAGGGCCCCTCCCCTCTCTCTGCCAGCCAGCTGCCACTGAGCACAGCACTGCACCGGTAGATTTAGGGCACTAGAGTGTGCCCATAGTCTACAGCAGTGCCATTTTCCCGGTGTTTTCCCTACTGTGCATGTGCAAAATGCTGGGAAAATGGCTGCAGCTGCCTTTTTCTAGGCAATTTTGACAGTGCTGATACTTGCGCCGACGTGGGACTCTGGTGGTAGACTGGTAAGTATTAAAAATATGGGTGCATGATGTGCAGTTTGGGCTCCCCTGGACCCAGGGGCTGATGTGTACCGGACACCCTGCACTTATAGAAATGCCCATGAGACAAGAAAAAACAGCAAATAACTTTCCTCCAGCACACTGCAAATAGGCCAATATTAAGAGACTTAGGGGGAGTTTCAATTTGCCCTGATAAATTATTGGGGATGAGAAAAGGAGGTAGACTCTGGCTTTATTGCCCAAGGCTATTCAATTAGGCTCCCTTTTTCCCCTGATACCTGTATTAACACCTCAAATTTAACTGAAAGGGATGAATCTAGGCATCGTGAGATGAACCAGGACAGCCAGTTGAAACACTCATTATTTTTTGTTTTGTATCCCAGGCCACCTGCACATTCATGGAATATGCATGATGATGATAGATATATAATTGAGCAGTAATCCGGATGGTCTCAGCCCTATGTGTGTGCAATTTAAAGCTCAAAGGACATTAGGCATATCTGAGAGACTATAAAAAGCTACCCTAACTTTATGCCACTGTGGCTCCCTGGCTGGGAATGTAGGTGTTGCAGAGAGGGATCAGTGCAGCAATAACTTGGATTAAGTGGTGGCTAAAAGTAGGCTGAAAAATCCTAGCACTCTCCCATACACTGACTGAAAGGAGCCAGTGGCAAATAATGCAGAGCTCAAAGCAGCTTGTGCAGGCCTTATACTGCACATGTCCTTGTGGAATGGGATTGAAATACAGATGGCTCAACAACCACCAGTTCAAATCCCGACAGTGGAAGGCCGAAAGTAGGTGAGTGGTAAGTATCCTCAACCTCCCCTCATCCCCCACTTAACCCTAACACTCCCTTAGGCGTGCCTAACCCTAACTTCCCCCCAGTGCCTAACCCTAACCTCCCCCCTGGGGTGCCTAAACCTAACCCCCCTCCCCAGATCCCGAACCTAACCCTCCCAGGGGAGTGCCTAACCTTAAACTCCCCCCTGGTGGTGCCTGACCCTAAACCTCTCTTCCCCTAGCCTTGTCCCAACCTTTGGGTCATGCAGTAGCCTTGAAGGCTGGTATTCCATGGCTTGCTGTGGCCGGTGAGCCTTATAATATGAAATGGCCTTTGGGCCGTGCAGCAGCCTTGAGGACTGGAGTAACTTGGCATGATGTGGCAGAAGAAGACATGTGCCATAGTGAAGACACTGGCATGGGTATGCAGGATTGCATAGGGAGGATGCTGTAGTGCAGTTAGTGCTGTCAGGTTGACATGAGCAACTGATGCAGTAGTGTGGCTTGTGCTGCCAGGTTGACACAAGCAGCTGACGCTGTTGTGCGGCCTGTGTCATTGCATAAACACAAGCAGCTGATGCTATAGTGCGGCCTGTGCTGCCTGGTTGACACAAACTGTGCACACTGGGCTGCGTTCTCTGGACACAGAGTACTGTCCATGCCGCTTGGCTGACACGAATGGCAGAGGACAGATATGTGGACCGTGCCGCCTGGATCACACTAACGGCAGGTAGATGATATGCAAACCGTGCCGCCTGGATGACACAAACAGCAAAATTACAATAAACAGTAGACAGGAGAACTGGAGCTCGACTGGATGACTGGAGACAATGCAAGAACCGGAAACATGAAAACTATATCACCGGCATCAGAGCAGCATTTGCACTAGCAGGACATAGATGCAGGAGCCAATCTGGACTAATCCCAGAATGATGGACAGGAGGTAGCCGGAGATTCAGCAAACGTTGGCTCGGCGTTCGCCTCGCACAGTATTCACAGTGCAGCGGCTTGTGACACAGAGAATGCATTTAGGTTTAACTTACCAGTTATAATAATTAGAGATGTACAAGGACACTGTGGTTTAACCAAACCACCAAGATGTTTTCTTTTGTGGGGCCCAAACACACCAAGCACTTCAGCCAGAAAAGTGGAAGCCCTTGTCGCTAAAGTGCTTGGTTTGTTAAATTTTGTATGTCCTTTTTAATATACAACATAATGCTGGGCAGGAGGCCCTAAGGATAATTCTATCCTGCATCACTTTTTATTATGGGCTTTGCCAAGATTGTGTGTGTTTGATAGGCAGCATATATTACTGTACTTTGCTGGGGCATTTATGTTCTTCTTTATCTTGTAAGACCTTCCATCACCAGCTTCTTATCATCACATTTTATAATCTACATATAATCTTCAGTAGTATCATCAAATCATACTGTATAATCATATCATCAAATCATATAATCATCATGTAGTATAACCCACATATCTGCTGGTGTAGTAAGATAGGCACATATAAATCCAAGAGTAGCCATTCATCCATGAGTGTATAGATAAATAGACACCATCCAGCATTAATTCAAAGATTAGGAGAGCAGCAATGCATTTCAGCCACTCCTGTGGCCTTTATCAAGCTGAAACTGCCACAGCTACTCTTGGACTTATATGTGCCTATCTTACTACCTCGGGGGATATGGGAGTTACCCAAGGGACACTACTATAATTCCTGCATTCCTGCAAATACGTCTCCAGCGGTACTTTAATGTGGTACTAAATCTGCAGCTGCCGCTATCTCCTTTTATTGAGGGCCAAACAGCGCACAGCCAGTGCAGGTACACATGTGTGAATAGTGCCGACAAAATGCTGCAGACGAGCCATATGCAAGTGAATGAACCAGGAAAGACTGTCAGCTGCCGCCAGCTGCTAATGTTGCAGAAGTTCACTTACGCAGCTCCTGTAAGACCCCTGCAGCTAGCACTCAGTCCTGGTAAGTTCCCAAGAAAGCTTTAAGGCACATATAATTGCAAATTAAATCCATTGTGGAATCGGGACATATATTAGCTCTATTTTTATTATCAAGCAATCTGTGGGAGTTGATACAATTAATCTACTGCTGCATTATCTGTGATATTGTTACATAGTAAGTTTTTAATCAAGCATAAGTGTATACAATTTATTTCTAATGGTTTCAGTTTAGAATTAACTAAACACGTTTACTGTGTCTATGTTCTTAATTGCATTAATATTAATTGTAATATTTGATCTATGTGTTTTAATAAATGTAATTTATGTGCATACGACTAGTTATTATTACACCAGCGCAGAATTGTTCTTTTATGAATGTAAACAGGTCCAAATTACACGATTTTACCAATTTTAAAGAAATCAAAAACCGAAACCAAACCAAAACATTTGAGTGTGGTTTTGCCAAAACCAAAATAGGGGGGTCCGCACACATCTCTAATTATAACCTCTATTTCATAGACTAATATTTAAATAAGCTGAAAGACAATACTCATTTATTGAGAAAGATCAGAGCAACACAAGAATTTTTTTGCCCATTTTTACCAAGATATGGTGATAAAGTATTACATTTAGTTTTTGGCTGCTGCCAAACAAGCATATTATAATTTATTACAGCATAACACATTCCTAACTGAACTAACATCACTGAAATCATTTTTGTTTTTTCTTTTCTTTTCCTTTTTGGATATGTACTAGAAAAGGGATCTTCAGCATGTCTATGTGATAAACCACCTCTTGGGTGGAGACCACACCTGGGGGTAGTTGTAGGGCAGAATATGTTGGGGGCATGCACCTTACAGATATTGCTGTATGGTTCTCATGTAGGCAAGCTATAATTTGCGCACCAATAAAAATTATATTTTTATTTAATTTCCTGACAGCATATTTGGGTTTCATGTAGCCTTAAAAATCATTTGTGATCGTATCTTGTAACGTAATAATCGCTGTTGTTTGGACCTCTGTGGTTTTGCACAACCTATTCAAGTTGTTATTAAGATTTGCATATGATTATGCCTCCTCACCTTCCAAGACGTGTGCATTTACGGCTTGATTTCGAGCCTCTGCGTCTTTGGACAAAGCTGCAAATTGGTTTGGCAACTTAAAAAAAGAAGACAATAGAAACAATGGGCAAAATTTACTAAGCGGCGGTTTGACGGCGGTTTCTATTCTATTCTAAACCCCGGCGGTTTGGTGGGGGTTTCTATTCTATTCTAAACCCCGGTGGTTTGGTGGTGGTTTTGCAGTGATTTCTAAATGACAGCCCTGTTCTATTCTATTCTAAAATGTGTTTTGATGGCAGTTTTGCAGCGGTTTTGGACTTAGTAAATCTGCAGATAGCAAAACCGCCGCCAAACCACAGTCAAAACACATTTTGGAATAGAATAAAACAGGACTGTCATTTAGAAACCGCTGCAAAACCACCACCAAACCCCCGGGGTTTAGAACAGAATAGAACCCGCCACCAAACCGCCGGGGTTTAGAATAGAATAGAAACCGCCATCAAACCACCGCTTAGTACATTTTGCCCAATATGTGAGCTCAATGTCTGTTTCTGTTTTGTTTATTTTTTTCTCCAGTCCATCATCCTCATCCTCTTCAGATGAGGAAAGTATGTCAGAAGAGGAAAGAGAGAGGCTAATGAAACAAGTTGAAGAAAAGAAAAAAATTATTTCCACTATCCGAAGTAAACCTTGGCGCATTTCGAAGAAACTAACAGTGCTTAAGTATGATCCTGATAACAGTGATTTTTTTTTTATTTAGCCACTAGTTACTGTAATTTTCTATTGCAATATGATCAGTATGTAAAAGGTAGTAGCACTTTGATGATGAAAATTCACAATTACTTAAAATTGCATAAACCATATAGGTCACTTTAATAAAATATAATATATTGCACTAGAATCAAATAAAAACAATTATAGCAAGCCAAGTAATACACCTAGTTTGGGACCACAACAGCACATTCCCTGTTCCTATGATACTGCCGGATGCTTGGGTAAATTTAAGAGCAATGCTGTCACTTAGATGTTTAAAGTGAATTGATACCATGTGACCGGAGTAAAGTAAATGGAGTCCTTGTAACATAAGAGTATAAGCCCAGTATCAATGACGCTGAAAGGAATCACATGTTTGGAACACACTCACGTGACCTAGTAGAAGTCACGTGATTTAAACATGTGACTGTTGAGCCCAATAATAAGGGTTTAGAGAGTGTTGCCATGACACCCTAAAGACGCTTATCCTATACACGGAACCCACCCTGAGATCACGTGTTGTCTGTACATCACGTGACCAGGATGGAGATCCAGGAAGTAATGGAATCAGGTAATATATTCTAAATAAAAGAAACACTGTTTATCATAAATTTAATTTTATATATGTTTAAACGGTACACAATCGGGAAACCGTCTGCCTTAATACAGACAGCTGGCTTCCCGACTGTCATATCCCGGCGAAGGTGAAATGCTGGGCATCTAGATGTAGGCGCCTGACATTTCGCTGAGTGGACAGCCGCGAGGGGGGAGGGTTAGGTTTAGGGCACCCGGGGGGGACTTAGGGTTAGGCACCCCCCCGGGAGGGTTAGGGCTAGGCTACGGGGAGAGAGGGTTAGGGTTAGGCACCCCTGGGGGGGACTTAGGGTTAGGACCTCCCTGGGGGACTTAGGTTTAGGCAGCGGGGAAGGGGGGGTTAGGGATAGGCACTTGGGGGGGAGGTTAGGGTTAGGCACCCCCTTAGGAGGGTTAGGGGGTTAGGTTAGGTTAGTTTATACTTACCTTAGCGACGATCGGGTTTTCCAGCGCTGTCGGGCTTCCGCTGCCGGGAACTTTGCTTTTGTCAGCAAGACGCGGCCGGGAATCGAACCACCGGCCATGCCGATTCCGTTTAAACAATGTGTCTAGATAGGTCTGTCTCCAATACATATTTATAATGTTTCTAGTACAGATTGAGTCTCCCATATCCAAAATGCTTGGGACCAGGGGTATTTTGGATATCGGAATATTCCGTATTTTGGAATAATTGCATACCTTATTGAAATGTCCAATGCCCAAATCTAAACACAGAATGCCCTTATGATTCATATACACCTTATACACACAGCCTGAAGGTAATTTTATACAATATTTTCAATAGTTTTGTGGCTCAAACAAAGGGCCTGATTCAGACCCACTTGCGAGCGGCTGTCCGCTCGCAAGTGGGTCGATGGTCTGCACTGAGCATGCGCACAACGGAGGGAGCTCCGTCGTGCGCATGCGCCAGACACGACGAGCGAAGGACTTTCCTTCGCTCGTTGTGTCCGATCAAAGGGGGCGTGCTGTCAATGTTGATTGACAGCACGCCCCCTTTGGTGGGCGTGCCGGGGGCGTGCCTCCCTGACGGGGGCGTTCCCACGGGAACGCCTCCCGTCAGAAGCCGGTCCACTGACATCACTAGTGATGTCAGTGGGAGTGATTTTGGCTCTGATAGAGCCAAAATCACTCCGGAGCTTGCGGTTGAAAACCTCAACCACAGGCTCCGGCTCGCAATTTCGATGGTCGCGATGGTCACGACCATCGCGGCCATCAAAATGCACGCTCGTATAGCCTGTGGGTGGTGACCCACAGCTATACGAGCGTCCAGGAGGACGCTCCATGAAAATGGAGCCCGGCCCTCATGCAGAGCGTGCGCTCTGCTCAGAGCGTACGGCTCTGAATGAGGACCAAAGTTTGTGTACATACATGAAATTAATTTATGTTTCATATACACCTTATACACACAGCCTATAGGTCATTTTATACTTTATTTTTAATAATTGAGTGCCTTAATAAAGTTTTATGTACATTGAACCATCAAAAATCAAAAGTTTCACTATCTCAGTCATGCTAAAAATATTCCGTATTTCGGAATATTCCGTATTTCGGAATATTTGGATATGGGAGACTCAACCTGTATTATGTAAGCAAAGGAGATGTTTATTGTTATCAGGTGCTAATTAGCACTGGGACCAGACAAGGGGTATAAACAAGCCTCACTGGCCATAAGAACCTATACCTATGAAAAAGCTGTCATTAGGCACAGTGAAACGCATTAGAGGACCACCAAGGAGACCACCAGCACACCTCCTTATTTGCCAAGTGTCTACACACACAGCGATCTGTCTTTTGGCTACCCTGAACCCACTTTCCGGATTTGATTTCTTCTTGGGAATATCCTGGAACCTTTTTTTGCTGTCCACACCCTGGATTTACAACAGCGATCCACACCGTACAATTTGGAGGACTCCAAGTGCAGCATACTCACCTGTATGTCAATTGGAGCATTCCCCCTATCAGTATGAGATCTGGTAACTATACACGAGACAATTGAATTTTATATTGGATTCAGTGTCTATACCAACATCCGGTGTTTATGTACTGGACATTACCACTTTAAACATCTAAGTGACAGCATTGCTCTTAAATTTACCCAAGCATCCGGCAGTATCATAGGAACAGGGAATGTGTTGTTGTGGTCCTAAACTAGGTGTATTCATTGGCTTGCTAAAATTGTGTTTATTTGATTCTAGTGCAATATATTATATTTTATTAAAGTGACCTATATGGTTTATACAATTTTAAATAATTGTTTGTGAATTTTCATCATCGAAGCGCTACTACCTTTTGTCTATTGTAATGTTTACCTATGCATGGGCCTGACTAGCCCTTATATAGTATCATCTGGGATTAAACTACTCACTTCAGCGCCTGTACCCATTTATTGGTAACCCACTCTGATTAGTATGTAAACCTGCCATAGCTTCGGGAGATAGTTTATCATGAATAGTTCATGCCATTAGAAAATGGACATAAATATTATTGTACATTATTGGCTACCTGGCAGGCATCTCTGAAAATTTGAAGAGAAACATACTTGTATACAGTGTCGGAATGAGGCATGCAGGGCCCACAGGGGAAATGATTGGGGTCCCCTAAATTGCGGTGCCACAATGCTGAATAGGTGCGGTCAGCAGCCAGGGTGGCAGAAGGAAATAAGAATAACTGCCATGGTTACCTCATCTGAGTGATTCTTCTTTCCTTCTGTCATAGTAAGTGAGAGAGACAGATATCGGGAAGAGAGAGAGAGAGAGAGAGAGAGAGAGAGAAAGAGGTATATGAGGAGAGAGAGAGAGAAAAAAGGAAGAAGAAGAAGACCAGGCAGCCAATGATAGCTAATATTACTCAATATAACATCAACAATGGAGCTCACCCCCACTGTGGAAGGGCGCAGCTTTGGATATCCAAGCTGTGAATCTAGCAGAGGCTGGGTTCAAGAATCTCCTGCGCTGTCACTCACTGAGCCTGACGTTCCTGTCACATCCTGTCTGCAGGAACAGTCACAGAGCAGAGGCAGGCAGTTCACATTGGTCCATCCTGTGACACTGAAGACCCCACCCCGTCCTCTGTGTGCTGGGACTTAAGGCCCCCATACATCAGAGATTGATTGCAGCAATCGTGCAATTTGCAATCGATTGTGTATAAAAATCTTTCCCTTTTTCAATCGATTGCAGATTGCAGAATTGCCACAATCGATTGAAAAAGGGAAAGATTGTTATACACAATCGATTGCAAATTGCACGATTGCTGCAATCAATCTCTGATGTATGGGGGCCTTCAGATAGAGCGAGACTCCTGAGGATTTAGAAAAAGTAAAGTATATTAATTACCCGTTGCGGGTAGCCCCCGGCTGTGATTCCTTGTTATGTAATGCTGCCAATGTCTTGTAGACATTGGCAGCGTTGTAGGCCCTGTCACCTCACAACAGAGGGGTCCACCGGTGAATACGGCTCTCCAGCAGGCCATTCCGAGCCTGCTTGTATATTTCCTCCACACAAATAAGATACATACTTATACCTGAAGATGCGAACTATGGGGTGTGTGACATATTGCCAGGCTGAGCAGGCAGGGAAAGAATGCTATAAAGCCACATCTGGTCACTAAGAATACATTGCTAGGCAGAATACTAGTGCCTGACAATGAGGGAGGTCTTATGTCCATGAAAGGACTATGTGTGGAAGTAACGTGGTCATATTTGGGACATGTGGGAAGTCTGATGATATGTGAGAAGCCTGAAGGCATGTGGGGAGGCCTTATGGGCATGAAAGGGCTATGTAGGGAGGTCTGGAGGCATATGGGGAAGACACATGGGCTTGTTGGGGGCATGTGGGAAGTTTAATGGTACTGTATGTGGCAGTTCTGATAGCATGTGGGGAGGATTGATAGGCATATGAAGGAGTATGACGTCATGACTCTTTGTGGCACACATTTTTTTATGCTACTCAGCAGTGTGCAGTACAGGTAGCCTTTTTGATAACAGATATTTTTATTTCTTATAATTAGCTCCAGAAACAGAAAGAACTCAGTGAAACCATTTAAAAAATGAATTAAATTATATCTAAAGACTACTCCAGAGTAGGTCTATTATAAATGTAATATCAACTTGTAAATTTAGTTGAGTACCGTCACCTTACTAGCATCTTTTGTCATATAATAAAAACACTGGCAGTACCAAAAGAGATTTTTAGCTCTTTGACTGGCTGACCACCCCTAGTATAAGCACAGATCTGACAAGAGGAATCAAAATTACAGTGAGTCTAATAAATAGAAAAAATTATTGTAGTTGTATGGAAGGTTCATTATATTTGTGCATCCACCGCAGGCCCTTAAACTCAAGTGATTTGTCAAGTGATTTTTTCATGACAACAGAAAGCTGTGGTCATGAAAAAACCAATTGTCACACGTCAAGCAGCAGTCATGATGCTTGATACCAAAGGCTGAAGGGAAGATATACAATAACCAATTACTGGTTAATATTATAGGATTCCTTTAAATAGGCTGAGATTCACTGACGTCCTGTCACATACCACTTGTTTGTACATGTGTCAGTTGCATTGATTCCAGAGGTGAAGTCTCTTTTTCTTTCAGCTGGCTCAGGTGCAAGAGAGCTCAGATAGGTACGTAAGTGCATGGGGGTCCTGTCTGGGCTTGGGTCCTGCCCCCAGCACTAAATAAGGAAGTTCACACCGAGCATTCATTGCTTGGTGATAAGGATATGTTGCCGGACAGCCTTCTCCATGGTCCCATTAATTCCCTGCTAGAACCATGCTCCGTTCAAAAACACCTGTGTACCGAAATTGGCCTGCCATTTGGATTGCAACTGTTTAGCCATTCTGACAGACACCTGTGTGCTGAACTTGCCTATCCCATGGATCTGCACTTGCTGAACCCCTTCAGGCCTGGACTGTGTAATGTGTATCTCATAATATTCTGTGACATGTCCTGTGATGATGTCACTGCAGAGGTATCAAAAGTCTCCAGTCATGCGCCTTAGGACCAAGTCTGATGTGGGCGGAGCTTCTTACATCAGTGGGCTATGATAGTGAATTATCCTAATCCACAGTGACAGGAAAATAGCTTGTACATACTGAATAAGTGTGGCATAGCTGCTTTACACACAAAGCTGCTGTTTGTGACAACTGTATAATCTCTAGGGTGTGCACCGGCCACTTTTCGTGTTTTGTGTTTTGGTTTTGGATCTGGTTTTGCCAAAACCACCCTTCCGTGTTTTGGGTTCTGGGTTTTGTGTTTTGGATCTGTATTTTTTTGAAAAAAAGCATAAAAACAGCTTAAATCACAGAATTTGTGGGTTTTTCTGCTCCTATGCAATTATTAACCTCAATAACCTTCATTTCCACTCATTTCCAGTCTATTCTGAACACCTCACACCTCACAATATTGTTTTTATGGACAAAAGATTGCTGGATGACTATGCTAAGCGACACGAGTAGGCGGCACAAACACGTGGCCCATCTAGGAGTGACACTGCAGTGGCAGACAGGATGGCAGTTTAAAAAACTAGGCCCCAAACAGTACATACTGCAAAGAAAAAAAAGAGGTGCAAGATGGAATTGTCCTTGGGCCCTCCCACCCACCCTTATGTTGTATAAATAGGACATGCACACTTTAACAAACCAAACATTTCAGCGCCAAGGTCTGCCACATGACTGTGGCTGAAATGATTGGTTCGTTTGGGCCCCCACAAAGCAAGCTGGCAATTAATGTGTCCCTGCACAAACTGGCTCTACGGAGGCAAGATGTCGTCCTCATCCTCCTCATCCACCGATTCCTTGGATAAAACAGGAAAAAGGGATTTAGGTGTCCCTGGACTGCTTACGGCCTTAGCCAAAGTTTCTGAACTTTTCAGTAACTTTTTGTGAACGCGCTGCAGGTGCCGTATAAGGGAGGATTTCCTAGGTGGTTAACGTCCCTACCCCTACTTATTTCACCTTTACATATGGGACATATGGCAAGACAGTTGTTGTCCGGATTTGGATAGAAATATTGCCAGACCAAAGAGGTGGAATGTTTGGTCTTCTGCCCAGGCATGACCGTGATGGGCTTTTTCATCCCACAGACAACAACTGTCTCCCCCGGAGCCTGATTTAAACAAACCACATCACCATCAGAATCCTCCTCGCCAACTTCCTCCTCAGTGCCAGCTACACCAGTATCCTCATCCTGTTGTACTTCAACAGTGAATTTTTGCATATCAGCAAGTGGACTGTGGGTGCTCCTTTCAGCACTTGCAGGGGGGCGTGCAAATTGTGGAAAGAGCCACCTCTTCCTGTACAGTGCTGGGAAGGTCAGGCATCGCAACCGCCACCACACTTGGACTCTCCTTGGGGATTTGTGATATCTTCTTAGAACGCACAGCTCTTCGCTGTGCTTTTGCCAGCTTAACTCGTTTGATTTTTTTAGCGGGAGGAGGGCTTCCATCGTCATGTGAAGCTGAACCACTAGTCATGAACATAGGGAAAGACCTTAGCCGTTCCTTGCCACTCCGTGTCGTAAATGGCATATTGGCAAGTTTATGTTTCTTTTCAGATGATTTAAATGTTTTTTTCAAGGTCATTTTCCTGAACTTTGTCATTTGGGATTGTATGTGCCCTCTACTATGACATTGGGCATCGGCCTTGGCAGACGACGTTGATGGCATGTTATCGTCTATGTCATGACTAGTGGCAGCAGCTTCAGCATTAGGAGGAAGTGGTTCTTGATCTTTCCCTATTTTATTTTTATCGGAAACAGTTTGGTCCTCCATTTATGTTATATTGATATATACGTGCGGCTAAGGCGCACACAAACACAGAAAATAATTTTTTATTTTTGTTGGAGACTAGTGCACTTTGTGGGTTACACCACCCTTTAAGAAATGAGCCAGCCGGCCCTTTACTTATGGGACACAGGCGCACGCTTGGCGCTGCTCCTTTGTTGATGCACGTGCAGCCACAGTGCACACAATTCACAAACACAGAATTTTTTTTAAAATTTTGTTTCGAGTGCCCTTTGGGGGTTACAGCACCCTTTAGTGGTCAATCAAGCCGGCCCTTTATTTATGGGACACAGGCGCACGCTTGGCACTACTTTGTTGATGCACGTGAGGCTACTGCGCACACAATTCACAAACACAAAAAAATATATTTTTTTATTTTGTTTGGAGTGCCCTTTGGGGGTTACAGCACCCTTTAACGGACAAGCCAGCCGGCCCTTTACTTATGACACAGGCGCACGCTTGGCACTACTTTGTTGATGCACGTGCGGCTACTGCGCACACAGGGCCTGATTCAGACCCACTCGCGAGTGGCTGTCCACTCGCAAGTGGGTCGATGTTCTGCACTGAGCATGTGCACGACGGAGGGAGCTCCGTTGATTGACAGCACGCCCCCTTTGGTGGGCGTGCCGGGGGCGTGCCTCCCTGACGGGGGCGTTCCCACGGGAACGCCTCCCGTCAGAAGCCGGCCCACTGACATCACTTGTGATGTCAGTGGGAGTGATTTTGGCTCTGATAGAGCCAAAATCACTCCGGAGCTTGCGGTTGAAAACCTCAACCGCAGGCTCCGGCTCGCAGTTTCGATGGTCGCGATGGTCACGACCATCGCGGCCATCAAAATGCATGCTCGTATAGGCTGTGGGTGGTGACCCACAGCTATACGAGCGTCCAGGAGGACGCTCCATTTTTATGGAGGGCGGCCCTCATTCAGAGCGCCACAATTCACAAACACAGATAATATTTTTTTATTTTGTTTGGAGTGTACTTTGGGGGTTACAGCACCCTTTAATGGTCAAGCCAGCCGGCCCTTTACTTATGACACAGGCGCACGCTTGGCACTGCTTTGTTGATGCACGTGCGGCTACTGCGCACACAATTCACAAACACAAAAAAAAAATTTTTTTTATTTTGTTTGGAGTGCCCTTTGGGGGTTACAGCACCCTTTAATGGACAAGCCAGCCGGCCTTTTACTTATGAGACACAGGCGCACGCTTGGCGCTGCTCCTTCGTTGATTCATGTGCAGCCACAGTGCACACAATTCACAAACACAGAAATATTTTTTTTTTTGTTTGGAGTGCCCTTTGGGGGTTACAGCACCCTTTAGTGGTCAATCCAGCCAGCCCTTTATTTATGGGACACAGGCGCACGCTTGGCACTACTTTGTTGATCCACGTGCGGCTACTGCGCACACAATTCACAAACACAAAAAAATATTTTTTTTTATTTTGTTTGGAGTGCCCTTTGGGGGTTACAGCACCCTTTAATGGACAAGCCAGCCGGCCTTTTACTTATGGGACACAGGCGCACACTTGGCGCTGCTCCTTTGTTGATGCACATGCAGCCACAGTGCACACAATTCACAAACACAGAAAAAATATTTTTTTTTTTAGCACTTGGGGGGAGCACCCCTGATGGACAGAGCACCCCCTGGACAACACTACAGCACCCCTTTAGGACTGGGACACTTCACAGGACTTTGGAGTGGACACAGCCCCTATGGACAACTAACTGCACAACACAGTCCAGCCAGCCCCTATGGACTTTGAAGTAGTGAGAACAGCCCCTATGGACAACAGCAGCACAGCGCAGCACAGCACAGCACAACACTACACTGCACTACACTACACTACACTACACTATACTACAGAGCCCAGCCAGCCCTAACTCCCACCCTCCCTCTTCACTGTCCACAGCTGAGTGAGAAAATGGCGCCGACGCGGGTACCTTATATAGGGTCCAAAACCCGCGAGACCCGGAAGGCGGGATGATGACGTTTTGCCTTGATTTTCAGATCCGTGTCAGGCGGGAAAAGTCGAGCCTGACTCGGATCGGCCTCAGATCGGGGGGGCTCGGGGGGGTTCGGATTTCAGAAATCCGAACCCACTCACCCCTAATAATCTCTTTCTAAAAAATATATGTTTACAGTTTTTGTATATAGATTATGAGTTATTTAACACTCCAAGACTATTTTGACATGTCTTTGATACTCTAAAGGATCCTGTGCGTAAATTCAAGTATCATCCAGGTAAACAATTACAAATATAATCCAGGATGTCCTAAAAAACATAATTTACAAGAACTAGAAGGTTGCAGTGGTGTTAGCCAAGCAGAATAAAATCAATATTCGTAGTCTCCATAACAAGACCTAAAGTCTAAAATGTGGACTGATCGTCATCTTTCAAAGAGTTTAAGAATTAGACATAGAGGGTGTTGCCTATTGTGATAGCAATCAAGGCTTTATAATCCAAACAAGGACAATGTTCCTCCCATTCCTTCTTTTCAACAAAGAATAAGGGAGCCCTGCTGGAGATATGGATTGTCTGTTGACTCCATAACCAAAATATCTTCAATATTTTTATCTTACTTTAGAACAGCCAGCTCAAGGTCAGAGAGAGTATATGTGAAAGCAATTGAGGCTCAAGTCTATATGACAACAATATAGTCATGTGGTGACCCCTGCCTGTTTCTTATGAAAAACATTCTATTAATCTAGCTAAACTCTAGGGGGTAAATTCACTAAGAATCAAAGCTGTTTTTTTTTTTACTGAACTCGATTAGCATAGCTGAAACTCAGGTGATTTGAGGCTTCTGAAAGTCACAAATTTACTAAGAAGTGAGTTTAGCTGAGAGTGAGTTGGCCGATGGTGAAGCAGATCGAGATTTCTCCATAGTAGCAAGTTTTGAAGGAGATTACTCACCCGAGATTGCAGTGTCTTCTCTCTGTCTAACTCTCCCGAATAAGTAGCCTGCACATAACAGTGAGATATGTGAAGGCTGTTTGTATTGTACCTGTAAAAAAAGGGTTAAATGTTTAAAAAAAATTATGTAGGGTCGCCCCCAAAAGCAATACCAGCCCTGGGCTGCTCAGCCTGTCCTGGTTCCTCAAATTATGGGGAAAAAACGTTTAGGGTTCCCCCATAATTTAGGAACCAGCACCTGGCAGCAGGGCCAGTCCTGGTTTTAAATATAGGGGGGAATAAATTGTGTAGGGGTCCTCCTATATTTAAAACCAGCACCAGACCCAAACCAACCGGGGTGTAATGTCATAGCCAGGGGATCCTATCACCGGGTCTCCCCAGCCAAAGCATTCACACCCCAAGCCAGTTAGCCAAAGTCAGGGATCTCAGGGGAGGTGGGGACCCCCCCAAGAAGGGGTCCCCCCTCTGTCGACACCCCAGGCTTAGGCTGAAGCTTGGGGCTCTTCTTCGCACCCCTGGGCTGTGGATACAGGGGTAATAGTATTGTAAAAATAGTTCCAAATTATTGTATTTTACAGTGGAACTACAGGTGCCAGCATGCCTGCCCTTTGGCACTTGTGGAACTACAAGTGCCAGCAGGCGGACAGCACCTGCACCCCCACTGTAAAATAAATAGTTAAATAACACATCTTTTTCCCCGTAGTTTTAGGAACCAGGCCAGGCTGAGCAGACTGGGGCTGGCTATGCTTTGAGGGGCGACCCTACATCATTTATTTTTTTAACATTAACCATTACAATACGGATTCAATGCAGAGGCATACACAAATCACACTTAACTTCTAATTAGCTGTGAGTTTGCAACAATTACACCCGAGATTGTAATCTCGTTTCTTTGTAAAATCTTGAGTTGTATCTTTTTCATGTAAAGCACTTCAGAGTTTGGCCGATGGTGAGTTTTTTTTGAGTTTGCAATCTCATACAAGTTTTACAGTGGAAAGAGAGAGATCTCTCCCAAACTCACTCGAGTTTATCTTTATCTTTATATTTTGCGAGTTGAAGAAAATGCCTAAACTCACCCGAGATTGTAATCTCGTCCAAACTCAAATCTTAGTAAATTTACCCCTAGGAATTACTTTATTCATTGTTGGTTAATCAGTACAAATAGTAGGAGGAAGACATTTTGTATAAAAGAATTCCGAAAGAAAGAGAACTTCTCTAGTATGCCATTTGATTTGTTGATTTTTTTTTAACCAACCATGGCAAGCTTAGAATACGGAAGAGATTCACTAAAGTCTCACAGAAATTCCACAGGATAGGGTGAGTAAGATTTTATGCCTGCTAAAGTAAGAAGTAGCTGGAGGGGAGGTTTACAATGCCCAAAAGGATGGGGGTCTGTTTCCGGGGAAGGCGGGTGTAACCCTGAGTTAATAACATAGTTGGTTTTCCCAGAATGTTATTTATGTATTACATTGTACAGTATTGGGAACTCATTTTGGGTCCCAGAAAAAGAACACACTCACACATGTGTCAGATTGTGCATCATTCAGGGAAAGCATGCTTTAATGAAGACATATAAATGCTACAAGTTTATGGAATTAAAATAACATTAAAATGTTATCATTGAAATACTGACAGAGATTTCCATGTGATTTATTTAGATGTTTCTATGTCTCTTTTCTGTCAAAAGTAAGTTAAATAAATATGTATGCAAACAAAACTTTTACTCACTTCCTTCACTCTTTTACCAGGGAAGCCCATGATTTTGTTGAAGAATTTGAAGGTGCACTAGGACGGGGAAAAGGGAGAAAACTCTATGCATATAAAATTATGATGGCTAAGGTATATTCACATGCAATTCAATCTTATTCACCTGCAGAATATAATTGTTATTCTTAAAGACATATTATAGTTTAGTCTACTTATAACTTGTATTTACTTGAATAATAGCAAGTATAATTCATTCACATGGAAGGACTGTACCAGGCAATTAGTGTACATAATTTACAGCATTATCTGTGACTTATAGGTGGTGTACACCAAAGTTATAAACAGTGTAATTGCAGTAATATAAAATCCAAAGATATACAAGGAACTTGGTATTACTGCACTGCAAAGCAACTGTAAACCATTTCTCAATTTGACCAGAAAATTGTTTAATTGAAACTTGAAGTTTGCACAGAATAAATAATCAAATCTATGTATGCATATAGCTGATTTGTCTCCACTTCCTCCATGTGGTCTTTTCAAATAGAGCTAAATTTATCAACATGCCATAATTTTAAATAAGGAGCATTTTTAGTTCTAGTGAGCACATCCATTATATGCACTAGGGACCTCATTCAGAGTCTGTTGTTGCGGCCGCACGGTCGTACGCCACCGATGTTCGCTAAACTGCGCATGCGTAAAATTTGCAATGCGCGTGCGCAAACTAGCTATTACGATCAGAAATTTCTCTCTCCTTCAACTTGGCCAGGTCGTTAGTTTGAGTGACAGAATGAGGTGTTTGTGGGTGGTAACAGAGGAAGGAGCTTGTGAATGGGGGAGTGGAGATCCGAACGCAGACGTGCCTGACTGTGCAAGCGGCGTTTTATGGGAGTGCATAATTAACTAAGTAGTGTCATGGCACATGTGACATGGGAGGTTTTTACACTGACTTGATCGTAGTGTTTAAGAGAGGGTATGGTCAACCTTAAGCTCTACGACCAGCTCCGATGGTTCCCGATGGTCTCGATTAATCCTTATATGCCCGGAGATGACATGTAATGCGAACGAAAAGGGGGCGTATTTTTAGTCTTACGGCTGCATCCTCCCCTCGCTCGTCCAGCTAACGATCCCATCTTAACGACGCAACTTGCGAGCGCTTCATTTGCATATCCGGCCCCTTTTACCTTACGACCGTGAGGCCGCAACGACCGACTCTGAATGAGGTCCAAGGACCCATGCAGAGTTGAAAATAGAATGGGAGTTAGATACTCAAAACATTAGTTTGCAGGAATCTATGACCTGCAAACTCTCTTTGTTATAGGGAATAGGATTGTCACCTAGCAACAGCTGGTGGGTTAGGGTGCAAACTTTAATTCAGCCTGAGAAGTGGGTGGCACGTCTGCATGCGCATCACGGGTGTGCACCTGGATACGCACGCTGGTCACATGCTCGTGTGGTCACATGCGCGCTAAGCCAGCAGCTTGATCAGATTTTACAGAAGCTCACAGATGGCAATCCTAAGTAGTACAAGAGAGAAAAGCAATAATTGCCATAATTCCACTAACACACCAAGGAAGTACTAGAGACCACTGGATGCAGAGAAATAGTCTTTACTAGCAATATAGGAAAATAAAGTGTTTACCAAGGTTTAACCATATTGTTGTCTAAGGATGGGAAAAATAGAAGTTAATTTCAGGCAAACTTGTGGCAGAGAAAATGATCGGAGTAACTTCTGCTCTGCTGTTTCTTCTTCTTCGAGTATTAGTAATAACTGAAGTTAGGAGAATACAACCAAAAGACCTAGCAAGGTACAGGGCTGGGCGGGTGGGTGCTGTTGCTAGGTGCCAATCCTATTCCATAGAACAAAGTGAGTTTGCAGGTCATAAATTCCTGAAAACTAATGTTTGCTCTTCGGGAGGTTTGCCAACTAGCAACAGCTAGAGAGCAGTTTACCACATACCTGGTGGTTGCTTTAAGGAACTTGCACCTTTGGTCATCAGAAGGTCTCCAATAGTGCTTCACAGAAGTATGTGTGGAAGACCAATGAGCTGCTTGCATTATAGACTGCGGCTGCAGAAGTAACAGCTGCCATGTTACCTTTAAAGTGTGAAGTGGCTATCTCTGAGCTCTGCCTAGTGGAGACTATCCTACCGCGTATTGTGGAAGGTATAGCAGAGCGAAAGGTCTTATAACAGGTAATCAAAAGACTGGAAATGTTGCCTCTCAATGGGGTTGTCTAAGTCAGGTAGGATGAGAGGCACTGAACTAGGCAAAGATTGGTCTCTAACCAGGTCAAATTCTACAAGTGGATTTCGAATTTAACTGATTTTAGTTTGGCCCCTAAGGATATTGTGGAAACCGGCTGGAGTGATGGCATCCAAGGCACTGAGGTGTTTATCAGTGAAAGCTTGGTACCCCTGGCTGCGAAAGGCCAAATCCAGCAGTGAAGCGAGTTCCCCCAGTAGACAGAATATTTAAGTGGATGAAGGTATAGCAGCTAAAAAGTTCAGGAAAGGATCAATGGGCCTGATTCAGACCCACTCGCAAGCGGCTGTCCGCTCGCAAGTGGGTCGATATTGTGCACTGCGCATGCGCACGACGGCGGGAGCTCCGTTGTGCGCATGCGCCAGAGGCGACGAGCGAAGGACTTTCCTTCGCTCGTTGTGTCTGATCAAAGGGGGCGTGCTGTCGATGTTGATTGACAGCACGCCCCCTTTGGTGGGCGTGCCTCCCTGACGGGGGCGTTCCCAAGGGAACGCCTACCGTCAGAAGCCGGCCCACTGACATCACTAGTGATGTCAGTGGGAGTGATTTTGGCTCTGATAGAGCCAAAATCACTCCGGGCCTTGCGGTTGAAAAACTCAACCACATGCTCCGGCTCACAGTCGCAATGGTCGCGATGGTCAAGACCATCGCGGCCATCAAACTGCACGCTCATATAGGCTGTGGGTGGTGACCCACAGCTATACGAGCGTCCAGGAGGACGCTCCATAATTATGGAGGGCGGCCCTCATTCAGAGCGTGTGCTCTGCTCAGAGCGTACGGCTCTGAATGCGGGCCAATATTCCATGTGGAAGAGTAGCATTGGTATGACGGCCTGGACAAGAAACTGGTATAGGTATGGCTTATTCTTTGTAAGGCCAGAAATTATGAGAGCAATGGCGGAACTATAAGAGCGAATTGTAGCCGAGGCTAAACTCATGACGAACCTAGCAGTGAGAAAATCTTTTGCCAAGTTGTGTAGCTAAGTAGTTGTATGATAGCCTGTTATTTGGATCTCGTCCTTGGTCTGAGTAAAGTGCTAATCATGGCCCTGGAGGAATCTGAAAGATTAGAGTTGGGCAACAGCTGAGTAATTTGCTATCCACACACAATGGGGAAATTCCTGAAGTTGGTCTGGAGCCTCCTGGAAGCAGTCTTTGGACATGCCTAGGGAAAGTTTGTGGCACCTGGTGGAGCTGGTAGATCATGGGAAATCAAACTCTGGAGGGCGAAACCAGGTAAACTCGAATGAGCCGGGCCACCTTGTCCATTTTGACCTTGTGGAGAACTCTCAGCAGTATTTCAGGAGGGGGAAAGGTATAAGGGAGGGGAAAATCAGTCCATGGGAAGGACATCAGATCCATGTGAGTGGACCCTTGGGTCCAGACCCTGGAAACAGAAGTTGGGACTTGCACTTTGGATGGGGTCGCAAACAGGTCCATCTTCGGCTGACCGAAGGATGCCACTATTTTGAGGATAGCCACATTTGTATTCACTCATTTTCTGAGCATGTGCAGTGCAAATTCAAGCAAGATACACTACTCAATTGGGCGTATGTTCAACTCTGCACAGTGAGAGCTGATAATTATCATGATTCCTACTTGCTATATTGTTGTGTTTCTATGGTACTTCCAGCATACACGTGGCGTTGCTTCAATTAGGAGCAAGTTGGGTCCCAAAAACCATTTTCACAGTAAATTTTCACCGCAAATTTAATTTGCAATTCCAAGTTCGTGATCCATGTTCCCAGAAAATTTGCAGTTTTATGTGCGCACCCACCTGAGCAGCTGAAAAGATAGGACAGAACTGCAATAAATAATAATGCACTTGGGTTGTATAAATGGGATGTAGCTTAAATGCCAGCTGTGAGGATGCCAGCTCTCAGAATGCAGATGCCGGAATCCCGACACCAGTCAGAATCCTGGCGCCAGCATCCCGACCGCGGGCATCCCTATAGTAAGTAGTGGGGTTAGAGGGAGGATTATAGTTAGGGATTAGGGTCAGGCACTTGGGGTATGGTCAGACACTGGAGGGGAGTGTTAGGGTAAGGCACTAGGGTTGGAGGGTCAGGTTTAGGCTACGGGGGGAGGGTAAGGTTTAGGGGAAGGGTTAGGATACTAACCGACAGGTGTTGGCAACCTAAATTTTATTGGGATCCCGAGCGCCGGTATCCCATACCCAACCTGTTTAAATAGTATAATTTTGCCAATAAATAAGTAATTTTTCAAATGATTTTCTCTAAAAAGCTAAAAAACGGGTTAAATGTTGTGGGGCATGTGTGGTGAGATGTTGTGTTAATGGGAGAAGAGTTTTTAAACTTGTACAGTACATGGGAGCTGAAAATGTTTTTTTCCAACATTTTACAAGCTTTTACAAATGGTGAAAAATCACATTAACACAATATAATGTAGCCCTACATACTGCAGAGACTTTTATTTGCTGAAAAATATGTGCTTACTGTAATTTTTCCACCATCATTAAAAAAATTTAAAAATCAACCATTTGACACTTTTTAAGAGCCTTCATGTTTCCTAATATATAATATATATTCATAATAGTTTTGATCAGACTTCTATTTTATTTGTTTGGGATATCTTATGAATACATTTGTACCTAAAATACAATATAAAATATAATTTCATAAATATCATTTATAGAAATGGATGAAGTTTAAAAGAGATTTTGAAAATTTCAAAACGTCATGTATACCATGGGAAAGGAAAATAAAGGAAATTGAGAGTAAGTACCATAATCAAAATTAAATATTATATTCAGAATTTATTTTTCGCTATCAGTACCTCAACTAAATGTTTCATTTATATATGTGAGCCCAAACCCACAATAATTTTCAAAGAAAATACAGTCAGGATTTAGATAAATTTTGACTTGGTTCTGTCAAGTGTGTTTCCTGGCATTCCCAATTATCCCAATTATCTTTATTTATGTGTATATGGTAAATGATATGCCACACAGAATGATTCATCCATGTCAAAAACAGAAGAATTTGCACAAGATAATTATTTAATGAAGTGTCAGATACACAAGAGAGAATATTGTCTTAAATTATTAAAAAAGCAAAAGCTACATTTACAATATATTAGGGGTGTGCACCGGCCACTTTTCATGTTTTGTTTTTTGGTTTTGGATCTGGATCTTTCTTCATGTTTTGGATCTGGATTGGTTTTGCCAAAACCACCCTTCCGTGTTTTGGGTTCTGGGTTTTGTGTTTTGGATCTGTAGTTTTTTAAAAAAAAAAGCATAAAAACAGCTAAAATCACAGAATTTGTGGGTTTTTCTGCTCCTATGCTATTATTAACCTCAATAACCTTAATTTCCACTCATTTCCAGTCTATTCTGAACACCTCACAATAGTGTTTTTATGTCCAAAAGGTTACACCGAGGTAGCTGGATGACTATGCTAAGAGATACGAGTGGGCGGCACAAACACGTGGCCCATCTAGGAGGGACACTGCAGTGGCAGACAGGATGGCAGTTTGAAAAACTAGGCCCCAAACAGTACATAATGCAAAGAAAAAAAAGAGGTGCAAGATGGAATTGTCCTTGGGCCCTCCCACCCACCCTTATGTTGTATAAACAGGACATGCACACTTTAACAAACCAATCATTTCAGCGCCAGGGTCTGCCACACGACTGTGGCTGAAATGATTGGTTCGTTTGGGCCCCCACAAAACAATCTGGCAATTAATCTGTCCCTGCACAAACTGGCTCGACGGAGGCAAGATGTCATCCTCATCCTCCTCATCCACCGATTCCTCACCCTCTTCAGTGTTGTGTACTCACAGAGTATTAATTCTTCCCCATTGGAATCCACCACCACAGGTCCCTCTGTACATTCTGGAGGCTTGTCTCCCTGGAAGAGTTGATAATTAATTTTTATGAACATCATCTTCTCCACATTTTGTGGAAGCAACCTCCAACGCCTTTCGCTGACAAGGTTCCCGGCTGCACTAAACACTCTTTCGGAGTACACACTGCAAGGGGGGCAACTCAGGTAAAATAGAGCCAGTTTGTACAGGGGCCTCCAAATTGCCTCTTTTTCCTGCCAGTACAGGTACGGACTGTCTGACATGCCTACTTGGATGCTGTCACCGGTGTAATCCTCCACCATTCTGTCAACGGTGACAGTATCATATGCAGTGACAGTAGACATGTCAGAAATTGTTGCCAGGTCCTTCAGTCCGGACCAGATGTCCAAACTTGGTCCTGCCTGCCCTGCATCAGCGCCAGCGGGTTGCTTAGGATACCTAAGTTTTTTCCTGGTAGCCCCAGTTGCGGTAGAAAATGAAGAAGGAGCTGTTGATGTGTCACGTTCCGCTTCAGCTGATAGTGTTTTCACTAGCAGGTCTTTGCACCTCTGCAGGCTTGTGTCGGCCGGAAAGAGAGACACCACATAGGCTTTAAACCTAGGATTGAGCACGGTGGCCAAAATGTAGTGGTCTGTTTTCAACAGATTGACCACCCGGGAATCCTGGCAAAGCGAATGAAGGGCTTCATCCACATGCTGAGCGGAATTGCTCTGTTTTAGCTCCTCCTTCACTTTCTCCAGCTGCTTCTGCAAAAGCCTGATGAGGGGAATGACCTGACTCAAGCTGGCAGTGTCTGAACTGACTTCACGTGTAGCAAGTTCGAAGGGCTGGAGAACCTTGCACAACACGGAAATCATTCTCCACTGCACTTGAGTCAGGTGCTTACCCCCTCCTTTGCCTATGTCATAGGTGGATGTATAGGTTTGAATGGCCTTTTGCTGTTCCTCCATCCTCTGAAGCATATAGAGGATTGAGTTCCACCGCATCACAACCTCTTGCTTCAGGTGATGGCGGGGCAGGTTCAAGAGTGTTTGCTGGTGCTCCAGTCTTCGGCACGCAGTCGCTGAAAGGCGAAAGAGGCCAGAAATTTTTCGGGCCACCCAAAGCATCTCCTGCACGCCCCTATCGCTTTTCAGAAAATTCAGCACCAAGTTTATTGTGTGAGCAAAACATGGGACGTGCTGGAATTTGCCCAGATGTAATGCCTGCACAATATTGGTGGCGTTGTTAGATAGGAGAGTCTAAGTGGGGTAAGCCACTGGGCGATGATTTCCCTCAGTTTCTCTAAGAGGTTGTCGGTGGTGTGCCTCTTACTGAAACCGGTGATACACAGCGTAGCCTGCCTTGGAACGAGCTAGCGTTTCTGAGATGCTGCTACTGGTGACGCTGCTGTTGTTGCTGCGTAAGGTGATACATCTACCCAGTGGGCTGTCACAGTCATATAGTCCTTAGTCTGCCCTGCTCCACTTGTCCACATGTCCGTGGTTAAGTGGACATTGGGTACAACCGCATTTTTCAGGACACTGAGGACACTTTTTCTAACGTTTCTGTACAGTCTCGGTATCGCCTGCCTAGTGAAGTGGAATCTAGACAGGATTTGGAACCGGCGACACACTACCTCCATCAATTGTCTAAATCCCACTGCACTAATGGCGGATACCGGACGCAAGTCTAACACCAACATAGCAGTCAAGGCCTCAGTTATACGTTTTGCTTCAGGATGACTGCTGTCGTACTTCATCCTCCTCGCTAAGGACTGTTGGAGGGTCAATTGTTTAGTAAAAGTAGTGGTGTTCCTACTTCCTCTCTGGGATGATGAATGATTCCCAGCAGCAACAGCAGCAGCGGCAGCAGTAGGTGTAGCAATGCAGGATCCTCCGGAGGAATCCCACATCGGAGAGTCAGTCATGCCAGTGACATGGCCTGCAGGACTACTTCCGATCCTGACTAAGGATTAAATTGACGAGGAGGGAATTGACGGTGTGGTTTGCAGGCGCTTGGATACAACAGGACAACGGGATTTAAGTGTCCCTGGACTGCTTACGGTCTTAGCCAAAGTTTCTGAACTTGACAGTAACTTTTTATGAACGCGCTGCAGGTGCCGTATAAGGGAGGATGTTCCTAGGTGGTTAACATCCCTACCCCTACTTATTTCACCTTTACATATGGTACATATGGCAAGACAGTTGTTGTCCGGATTTGGATAGAAATATAGCCAGACCAAAGAGGTGGAATGTTTGGTCTTCTGCCCAGGCATAACCGTAATGGGCTTTTTCATCCCACAGACAACAACTGTCTCCCCCGGAGCCTAATTTAAACAAACCACATCACCATCAGAATCCTCCTCATCAACTTCCTCCTCAGCGTCAGCTACACCAGTATCCTCATCCTGTTGTACTTCAACAGTGACATCTTCAATTTGCATATCAGCAAGTGGACTGTGGGTGCTCCTTTCAGCACTTGCAGGGGGCGTGCAAATGGTGGAAAGAGCCACCTCTTCCTGTCCAGTGCTGGGAAGGTCAGGGATCGCAACCATCACTACACTTGGACTCTCCTTGGGGATTTGTGATATCTTCTTAGAACGCACAGTTCTTCGCTGTGCTTTTGCCAGCTTAACTCTTTTGATTTTTTTTAGCGGGAGGAGGGCTTCCATCGTCATGTGAAGCTGAACCACTAGTCATGAACATAGGGAAAGACCTTAGCCGTTCCTTGCCACTCCGTGTCGCAAATGGCATATTGGCAAGTTTACGTTTCTCCTCAGATGATTTAAATGTTTTTTTTAAGGTCATTTTCCTGAACTTTGTTATTTGGGATTGTATGTGCCCTCTACTATGACATTGGGCATCGGCCTTGGCAGACGACGTTGATGGCATGTTATCGTCTATGTCATGACTAGTGGCAGCAGCTTCAGCACTAGGAGGAAGTGGTTCTTGATCTTTCTCTATTTTATTTTTATCGGAGAAAGTATGGTCCATTTATGTTATATTGATATATACGTGCAGCTAAGGCGCACACAAACACAGAAAATATTTTTTTATTTTTGTTGGAGACTAGTGCACTTTGTGGGTTACACCACCCTTTAAGAAAAGAGCCAGCCGGTTCTTTACTTATGGGACACAGGTGCATGCTTGGTGCTGCTCCTTTATTGATGCACGTGCAGCTACAGTGCACACAATTCACAAAGACAGGAAAAAAATATATATTATTTTTTGTGGAGCGCACTTTGGGGGTTACACCACCCTTTAACAGACAGATGCACGCTTGGCGCTGATGCTTTGAGGATGCAGGTGCGGCTATAGCCCACACAATTCACAAAGACAGGAAAAAAGAAGAATTTTTTATTCTTTGTGGAGCGCACTTTGAGGGTTACACCACCCTTTAACAGACAGATGCACGCTTGGCGCTGATGCTTTGAGGATGCATGTACAGTGCACACAATTCACAAACAGAAGAAAATATTTTAGTTTTGTTAGAGTGCACTTTAGGGGTTACACAACCCTTTAACAGACAGATGCACGCTTGTCGCTGCTGCTTTGAGGATGCAGCTGCGGCTATAGCCTACACAATTCACAAAGACAGAAAAAAAAGGAGAATTTTTATTCTTTCTGGAGCGCACTTTGAGGGTAACGCCACCCTTTAACAGACAGACGCATGCTTGGCGCTGCTGCTTTGAGGATGCACGTACAGTGCAGACAATTCACAAACACAGAAAAAAATGTTTTATTTTTGTTGGAGTGCACTTTGGGGGTTACACCACCCTTTAACAGACAGACGCACGCTTGTTGCTGATGCTTTGAGGATGCAGGTGCAGCTACAGCCCACACAATTCCCAAAGACAGAAAAAAAAGGAGAATTTTTTTTTTTGTGGAGCGCACTTTGAGGATTACACCACCCTTTAATGGACAAGCCAGCCGGCCCTTTACTTATGACACAGGCACATGCTTGGCGCTGCTCCTTTGTTGATGCACGTGAAGCCACAGTGCACACAATTCACAAACACAGGAAATATTTTTTTATTTTGTTTGGAGTGCACTTTGGTGGTTACAGCACCCTTTAACGGTCAAGCCAGCCGGCCCATTACTTATGACACAGGCGCACGCTTGGCGCTACTTTGTTGATCCACGTGCAGCTACTGCGCAAACAATTCACAAACACAAAAAAAATATATTTTTATTTTTTTTGGAGTGCTCTTTGGGGGTTACAGCACCCTTTAATGGACAAGCCAGCCGGCCCTTTACTTATGGGACACAGGCGCACACTTGGCGCTGCTCCTTTGTTGATGCACGTGCAGTCACAGAGCACACAATTCACAAACACAGAAAATATTTTTTTATTTTGTTTGGAGTGCACTTTGGTGGTTACAGCACCCTTTAACGGTCAAGCCAGCCGGCCCATTACTTATGACACAGGCGCACGCTTGGCGCTACTTTGTTGATCCACGTGCAGCTACTGCGCAAACAATTCACAAACACAAAAAAAAATATTTTTTAATTGTTTTTGGAGTGCACTTTGGGGGTTACAGCACCCTTTAATGGACAAGCCAGCCGGCCCTTTACTTATGGGACACAGGCGCACGCTTGGCGCTGCTCCTTTGTTGATGCACGTGCAGCCACAATGCACACAATTCACAAACACAGAAAAAATATTTATTTTTTTTGCACTTGGGGGAGCACCCCTGATGGACAGAGCACCCCCTGGACAACACTACAGCACCCCTTTAGGACTGGGACACTGCACAGGACTTTGGAGTGGACACAGCCCCTATGGACAACTGACTGCACAACACAGTCCAGCCAGCCCCTATGGACTTTGCAGGAGTGGACACAGCCCCTATTGACAACAGCAGCACAGCACAACACAGCCAGCCCCTATGGACTTTGGAGGAGTGGACACAGCCCCTATGAACAACAGCAGCACAGCACAACACAGCCAGCCCCTATGGACTTTGGAAAAGTGGACACAGCCCCTATGGACAACAGCAGCACAGCACAGCACAACACTACACTGCACTACACTACACTACACAGCCCAGCCAGCCCTAACTCCCACCCTCCCTCTTCACTGTCCACAGCCGAGTGAGAAAATGGCGCCGACGTGGGTACCTTATATAGAATCCAAAACCCGCGAGACCCGGAAGGCGGGATGATGAAGTTTTGCCTCGATTTCAGATCCGAGTCAGGTGGGAAAAGTCGAGCCTGACTCGGATCGGGGGGGCTCGGGGGGGTTCGGATTTCAGAAATCCGAGCCCGCTCACCCCTACAATATATGTGATTAAGCAGAAACGCAATATACATATGTTTTGTTTAAATTAAATTAAATACAAACATCTGTTATTTGCTCTTTTAAAGTTCAAATTGGAAATGTGTTTCCTGCAATAGCCCAAATAGAAATCTCAATTAAGTACAATGGGGCCTATTTATTAAAGTGTGTAAGCCAAAAATCTTTATGTTGAAAGCACAGTAGGGAGGGGTCTTCTGATCCCTCTTTGTTAGGCATGATCTTCTCCCCTCCATCTCTACAAGTTTTTTTATTCAATGCACATATGAGCATGCGCAATGGCACAGACAAGTGCAATCCTAACAGTAGAGTGATAGCTAAATCTTTCACTGTTATTTATTTGCAAGGACAGCATCTTATTGGATGTGACAACCCAGCTGGGGCTTTTTGGTGAATTGCCCGAAAGCTTAATTTTTTATAACTGCAAATAGCGACGATAAGAAACAATATTTAAAAGAGCAAATTTGCATTTTTTACATAAATATAATCCTATGTTACATCCTATTTAAATAAATATTTAATTATGCTGCTTTTAGTTTGCTACTAATTATTTTTTTTGTTCAAGGTCACTTTGGATCATCTGTGGCATCATACTTTATTTTCCTTAGGTGGATGTATGGTGTTAACTTAATCCTCCTTTGCATGGTTCTTGGACTGATTGTTATTCCTGAGGTAAATAACAAGTTAAATAGTAAAATTAGAGAATGCTGCTCCATAAACATATTGCAAGTAAATTATAATGAGAGCGGTATTGATAGATTGATTCTAAAAAAAAAATCTGTTTTGTTCGCAATGTACGCACAGAAGGAGCTTTGTTTTTTGTAACATGTTCTAGGGCCTGATTCACTACGGATCGCTATTGCGATTGCAGCTGCGTTTATGCACGAAGGTCTGCTGTGATAATATGCTAATGACTGCAATTGCAATGCCAGCATAGAGACGCCCAAAGCAAACACAGAGACGCCCAATAATGCTTTTGCACATCCGTAATACCTTGTAATCCTGCGTATACATCGGGAACATCGAGTAACATCTGCCCCTCATGCACAATTACAACAGGTCTGACCTTACTCAGAAATAGCTTACCTCATTGCACACAGTGAGCACTCAAACTGCGTATGCCGTCACAGTGACTAATTTATGCATACCAATGCAACAGCATTCAAATGGAAAGGCACGCCTGCATTTTCTCTGACCAATCCCCCGTCACCACCCCCAAACGCTGACGTCCCGTCCCTCCATCTGCGATGGCTTTGTATCTACTGGAGTGATCGTATGAGCAGAACGCAACAATCATCCATCTGTATACGCTGCCACAATAGCGATCCATGCTGAATCAGGCCCCTAGTCTGTTGTTAAAGCTTAAACAAACAAAATAACCCACATAATAACAAAATCTATATATGCAAACATGCAGAAATTGCTAGAAATGTTAATATTGATGACCTCAAAGCTGTTATTTCTAAATTTAATTTCTACTCACAGAAGTTTGTAGTGTTCAGTCTGCAATTTAATACATGCTAGATAGTGTATCACTTTTCCATATTCTTGTATGTCAATGCTTTTCATAAGATATAATATTTGAACATCTCAAAATTTCCAATCATGCTATAAATGGATGTTGGTGGTTCTAGTATAACGAGAGGTAAGATGGGGCTGGAGCTATCGCAAATTACCTAATTAGGAGTTAGGAATAAGATTATTTTCTCTACTTAATGGGCCTGGACCTCATCTTAGAAGGTTAGCTAGCATCACTTTTCTCTTTATTCTGCCATGCTATGCTATAGGATACTGATTGGCATCATTAATACAGTCAGGTCCATAAATATTGGGACATTGACAGAATTTTTGTATTTTGGCCTCTATTCACCACCACAATGGCTTTGAAATGAAACAAACAAGATGTGCTTTAACTGCAGACTTTCAGATTTAATTTGAGGGTAGTTACATCCAAATCAGGTGAACGGTGTATCAATTACAACGGTTTCTATATGTGCCTCCCACTTTTTAAGGGGCCAAAAGTAATGGGACTATCAACTCAAAAGCTATTTAATGGACAGGTGTGGGCTATTCCCTCGTTATTTCATTATCAATTAAGCAGGTAAAATGTCTGGAGTTGATTCTAGGTATGATATTTGCATTTGGAATCAGTTGCTGTCGTCTCTCAATATGAGATCCAAAGAGCTGTCACTATCAGTGTAGCAAGCCATCATTAGGCTGAAAAATCAAAACAAACCCATCAGAGAGATAGCAAAAACGTTAGGTGTGGCCAAATCAACTGTTTGGAACATTCTTAAAAAGAAAGAACGCACCGGAGAGCTCAGCAACACCAAAAGACCCGGAAGACCACGGAAAACAACTGTGGTGTATGACAGAAGAATTATTTCCCTGGTGCAGAAAAACCCCTTCACAACAGTTGGCCAAATCAAGAACACTCTCCAGGAGGTAGGTGTATATGTGTCAAAGTCAACAATCAAGAGAAGACTTCACAAGAGTGAATATAGAGGGTTCATCACAAGATGTAAACCACTGGTGAGCCACAAAAACAGGAAGACCAGATTAGAGTTTGCCAAACCACATCTAAAAAAGCCATTACAGTTCTGGAACAACATCCTATGGACAGATGAGACAAAGAACTT
The DNA here is from genome assembly GCA_031769625.1 of Taudactylus pleione. Classification (NCBI taxonomy): domain Eukaryota; kingdom Metazoa; phylum Chordata; class Amphibia; order Anura; family Myobatrachidae; genus Taudactylus; species Taudactylus pleione. The sequence continues at coordinate 816,892 of JAUIMM010001567.1, forward strand.
GTACCAGAGTGATGGGAAGAGAAGAGTATGGAGAAGGAAAGGAACTGCTCATTATCCAAAACATACCACCACATCAGTGAAGCATGGTGGTGGTAGTGTCATGGCGTGGGCATGTATGGCTGCCAATGGAACTGGTTCCCTTGTATTTATTGATGATGTGACTGCTGACCAAAGCAGCAGAATGAATTCTGAAGTGTTTCGGGCAATATTATATGATCATATTCAATCAAATGCTTCAGAACTTATTGGACAGCGCTTCACAGTGCAGATGGACAATGACCCGAAGCATACTGCAAAAGCAACCAAAGAGTTTTAAGGCTAAAAAGTGGAATGTTATGCAATGGCCAAGTCAATCCCCTGACCTGAATCCGATTGAGCATGCATTTCACTTGATGAAGACAAAACTGAAGGAAAAATGCCCCAAGAACAAGCAGGAACTGAAGACATTTGCAGTAGAGGCCTGGCAGAGCATCACAAGGGATGAAACCCAGTGTCTGGTGATGTCTATGCATTCCAGACTTCAGGCTGTAATTGCCTGCAAAGGGTTTGCAACAAAGTATTAAAAAGTGAAAGTTAGATTTAGGATTGTTTAGTTTGTCCCATTACTTTTGGCCCCTTAAAAAGTGGGAAGCACATATAGAAACCGTTGTAATTCCTACACCGTTCACCTGATTTGGATGTAATTACCCTCAAATTAAGTCTGAAAGTCTGCAGTTAAAGCACATCTTGTTTGTTTCATTTCAAAGCCATTGTGGTGGTAAATAGAGGCCAAAATATGAAAATTCTGTCAATGTCCCGATATTTATGCACCTGACTGTATATGTAGTTTTATGGTTAACTACAAGTGAGTGATATGTTGGGTGTCATTTTGTGGAATGGGACTGCAAAAGAAGTAGTTGGCAATATTACACCTGGAACTTACCACCTCAAAATGTCCTCCATCACAAAGAAACTCAGTTTGGTTAGAGTTCTGCAGCAAAATGTCATCCATCATGGAAAAACCCAAATTCTTAGAGTTCTGCAGCAAATTCACTCATCTCTATCTTTCACTGTTATTCCTTTCACTTTGGGCAGAAATCTGAGTTTTGACATGTTGGTCTCCAAATATTGGTTCTCCCACCTTCCTCTTCCACTAATTGCCTTAGTTTGAAATCTGATGTGTAGTATGATACCTAAAATGTGCAGCATGTCTTGTAGCAGGACTAGTATTGTTCATATGTCTTCTTATTACTGCTTGCATTTAAATGTATTGATCAGTACCACTATGAATATTTTTTAATTTAAGAGTAGTTATCTGAAGCATTACATTGCCAGTGAAAGGACAACTCTAAACAAACAGCCTTAAATTGATTGCATATCAAACATATGTACTACTTCCCTTGAGGTCCCTACAGTTTCTTATTAAATTGGCTAAACCCACTTATCACCTTTGTAATGAATTGTAATGTTTACTGCTAGCCAGGCTTTACCACTAAATATCAATACCTGATCCCAAAATTAGGCAAAACGTCATCTTCCCAGTGTCCGATCTCACATTTTTTGGAATGCATATAAAAGTAGTTAAGATTGTGAAAGAACATTGTGGATACTTAACAGCAACAGCTAAAAAAATACTGCATAGTGCACACCGTGTATCTAAAGACAGTCAAGGCAGGGGTACTGTGTCATTCATTTATAAAACACCATTAGAGATTCAGGGAGCAATGTGTTCAAGCAGGTGTGTAATTTAAAGAAAGTAATTTGCATCGTGTCATTAATTTCAGTGCTGTGAGTCGCAGTGTGAAGTTGTCTTTTTTAAATAAAAGAAAAAAATTATTTTTATAAAACGCGTGTGTGTTCAGGCAGGCCAAGTAGTGGAACTGTGTTAAACAATAATGCTCAGTAGGTGCTGTGCCACCACATTAATAATATAAGCGATGTGAGTCGATATGGATCATGATCAGTTGATAGAAGAGCAGAAGCAGCAAACAAGTATTAGCACTTATCAATGCAGAAAAAAAAATACGAAGACTGAATTACAAACTGTGTCTTCAGAAATGTCACTAATCCCTGAGGAGAGTCTAAGGGTGTTCACAAGTGTGAGTCTGACATTTCTGATACTGTACACATAGAGAAGCCTCCTTCCACCATTTCTTCACACTCTGCAAATGTGGGGATAAGCAGTACAAGTAAAGATGGTGACATAATATAAATTGAGGATGCTAGTGTAGAAGTGCAACAGGAAGATGAGGGGAATATTTGTGTACTATCTGATGCAAATGATGATGATGAGGATGTTGTTTGTGTAAGTCAGCAACCAGCGGCAGCCATTCTTGCTTGTGATAAAAAGAAAGCCATTGTTATGCCTGGGCATAAGACCAAAAAAGCCAACACTTGGGTATGGAATTATTTTTACCCAAATCCTGATCACTGTGATCGCAATGCAAGCTCAGCACTACATAAGGACACCCACTTTACCATACACACAGCCGTAATACTTAGCAAAACCATTGGTACAATCGAGTACCATCGGGCCAATACACACAGTTGCACACGCCCTTACCTTTCTCAGAAATTGATAACAGGTCTGCATAGCCTCTGTGATCGCAGTCCCGATCACAGTGGTCAGTTTGCGCATGTGCACTGCAATGCGCAGGATGCAATAATCAGCCGATTGCATGCGTATTAGCAACTGCGATCCAAGCTGAATCAGGCCCAAAGTTAGAAGAGGTATGGATGTAAACCATCTAGGCACCTCTTCTCTATTACGCCATTTGCAGTGAGTTCATGCAACTTATTTAACAAAACTTTAATAATTTGTAAAATAATAACGACCAGTCCAGTATCAGCTTCCAGCAGTTTGGACCAGCCCATCAATCTCCACCGCAAACACCCTCATCATCAACCTCCTCATTAATGATTGGAGGTAGTTCTTCTACACAATTGTTTTGTGGGGGACACAAACAAGCCAAAGACTTCAGATACAAAAGTGGCAGTCCCTGTCGCTGCAGTATCTATATCTATCTATCGATCGATCGATCTGTCTGTCTATCTATATACACGAGTACACACACACACACATTTGGTTATACTATGAAATTTCTTACTCTCTTGAAGCAATTGATATTTTTTTTTTAACCAAATCACCATTAAATTGATATGAAATTATGGTCAGTACATTGATTATACAACATATAATTTTATTTTCCATGACTGTTCTTTCATCAAACTTTACATTAATCATATAGGGCTTGATTTTAAGATTTACACTAATGCCATCACAGCTGCGATCTTGTGCAAAAAGTAAGTAAGCAAATGTGGCAGATGCTGAGAATTGTATTATGCCCACATGTGGCTTTGCAAATGTAAGCATCTGCATACAAAGAGGCAGCATCGGTCGCAGATCATTCAATTTTCACACTTCTGAGTAACTCTATGGCCATGGGGAGGCGCTCTAGACTGCACACCCTAATAATAATGAAAGGTGCTATCATGCTGAGATTTTAATGTAATATACACAAGAAAAGCTATTGCAGATGCACTATGCGATCATTATTCAAATTTAAATGTATATTGTAATTATAGATCATATCTGGTATGATATATAACTCTATGGCCACTAAGAGTGGCCGCAGGAACCGAGATATTGTAGACGTGTTTATTGCACGTGTGATTGCAGGCACAGGCTGTGATACGCCCCGAAAATAGTCTCGACACGCATGCGGTTTGTGTCCACACTCCACATTATCTCCTCCAAACGGTCCCTGAGTGTCAATCACACTGCAAGTAAAAAGCTGCTGCAAGCGACTACGGTAATGTAACTTGACACATGCGCAGTGAGACTTAGATGCATGCACAGTTTACCGATAATCTGCGTAACTATTGGCATTGCGTACAATACATCTCTGAATCAGGACCATAATCCTCCATTTGCAGCAATAACAGTAGTACAGTACATATGTATAACTCTTTTTATGGCCTATAAAATGCTTTTTACTATATTTTATAATTAGTGCCTGCCTAAACTGTACGCCAGGGCTCCTGTTATTAGACACATCAAGTTTCATATAGATACCGTAGGGTTTCCCTGCAGGAGGTTTGAATGAGCTTGAATATAAAGATTAACTTTACTTTGCATTCACGTTCTATTTTTTCTTTAACATTGCCTCATTTAAATTTTACTACTCTTCCATCATTTGTTTGACATGTAGGTGTTGATATTTTGGATAGTAGGTCACATTGGATCATCCTAAATTGTGATGTAAACTGTTTATCTTTGTTACATTTACCAAACAGCTTTTAATGGGATTACCGAGTGGAAGCATTCCAAGAAAGACTATACCAAGAGCTGAGCAGGAGACATCAATGAATTATGGTGTCCTCAGTGAGTTTGGGGTAAAAACAACAAACTTATTTCTGTAGTAGCTTAAAATGGGATGTTGATCCTCAATAACAGTTTACTTGAGAATTTACCACTTCAAGCTAAAAGTTTTATTTACATATTTTCATTTTATTACTACAAATATAATAGTATCCATCTCCACCACTATTCAGGGAAGTAGCACTTTTTATGGACACATTTTATAAATACTATGTAATTTAAGATTAAACAAATTTCAGCAGACTCAAGCATGATTAATCCTGTTCACCTTGCTTAATTCCACAATGAAGATATTTTTGCACATTTTTAAGCTTTGAGAATCATTTTGAAGCCATTTTGAGCACTCAGCTAATGCTGGGCATACACGGCCAGATAAATTGTCTGTCAGACCGACAGACATTTTATCTGGCCGGCTGCCACCCGCAGATGTCGCCTGCATACACTGTGAAATTTCTCTCACAGTGTATCAGCCCGACATCAGCGCTCCGCCCCCGGGGGAGGAGACATTTCCCTGTTCCTTCCGTAGGAAGGAGCACAGGAAATGTCTGTCTGTCTGCCGCGGCTGGGCATACACTGCCCGATGCGGCCGACAGTTTACCCGATGCGGCCGACAATCCGGCATGCCCGACCGAGCAATATTTAACCCTATTAACAATATTTAACCCTAAGTTGCCCCCCCCCCACACGCTACAATTATCGGGGCGATCCGCCGATATCAGGCGGATCGCCCCGATAATTGTAGCGTGTATGGCCAGCATAAGTAGTTATTTCATTTGTAAATAAAATCGGCCCCAACAGATTTTGTTAGAAAATATAAACATAAATATGAAAGTCTGGTAGAAGAAATCTGTGAAATATAGACAAGGGAACTGTGGGCATAATGATTATGCAATTATAAACTTTAAGGTCCACTTAAAGACCCTCAGGTGCAGAATCTAAGGGGACAATTCAATTAGCGGCTCATACAGGAAAGGTAGAGATGAGATGTTGAGCCTATCATAATTGGAAGATACTGTAAGTGTGTACAGTACTCAACCATCGCTGTCAGTGCCAGATTAAGGTACACATGGGCCTGGAGCTGTAATTGAGAAAGGGCCTATTGTACACACACATATGTATATATATATATATATATTTATATATATATAAATATTTTATATATGTGTTTGTGAGTATATTTAAAAAATTATATATATCTGTCTTTGTATACACACACACATACACACATACACATACACACAATAATTGTGTAAGGTCTGCCCAGTCCCCCAGTGCGGGCACAGTTGAAGCCTCGGCTCTCACCCCATTGGCTACAGGGCAAAGGGAGATGGAAATTGAAAGAAGACGACCAGCCGCTGGGAACAAGTAAGTATGGGAGCTGGGAGTAAGGAGTTAGGGGTAGAGAGGCAGGACTGAGCAAACGGGGAGGGGTGTGGGACAGAGCAATGAAGGGGGTGTCAGGACGGAGCAAAGAGGGTCAGGACAGCAGATAAGGGGTGTGGCCGGCCAGAGCAGAGGGCAGTACAGAGAATTAGATACCCCAGTATATATATATATATATATATATATATATATATAGATATACTGTATATATATTATATATACACCTGTATGTATCAAAATATACATACTGTGCATATCTATACCTATATCACAATATATATCACTCACAGTGCGTAGCAGTGCACTCATAGGGAGCAGAGCATACCTTATTCAGAGACACTGCACTGCGGCTCAAGCTACAGGATACAGACATCATGTTCCTAATGAGGCTCAGCAGCAGCCTGTTCCCCATCAGCAGCAGCAGCAGCCTGTCCCCGATCAGAAGCAGAAGCTGGGTAGCCTTCAAGGAGATGACTGAGCTTAGCTCAGCTACAGTCGGGTGTGAGGGTGCGGCGGCCGCGGCACTTGTCACATGGTGTGGAGGGGGAAGAGGAGCTGGGAAACCATGCGTGCAGTGCAAGGAGAGCTTATGAAGCCTCCCACTGCACTGCCGAATTATGCCCAACGCCTGTACTTGAACCGCTGGTAGGGCGGGCAGACGGGGAATCGGGAGTTGCGCTTTCAGTGGGCGAGTATTGGGTGGCCGGCAGCAGCCAGGCTATAATAAGAAAATATTTTTTTCTTGTCTTCTGCAACTCTGCAGATCCTGTGGGCCTATCGCAATGGAGGGCCTGGAGCTGCAGCTCCATCCGCCCCATTGTTAATCCGGCCCTGATCGCTGCTAATTGAATTAGATCCTCCAACATAATCTTTTCAACCTGGTATAAAATGCTTGCCTCCTCAATTCCACATGTTACTATTGCAGATTCTTTTGCTGAATTAATTCATTGATGATAAGAGTTTTATTTATTTATTAATTCAGCACATGCAATCACAATTTAAGTGGGAAGATTAAGAACAATGCATTTCATATACAGTGGAAGGAGCCCTGTTGAACGGCCTGTGTTGTTCAGTGTGTGCATTAAACCGAACAAACACACAATATAAATGTATGTCATGGGGAAGATAATATAAAATAAACAACAACTAATCAAACAATTTCATAGAGTGCAATACACAGTGCGGGGTATATTTACTAAAGTGCGAGTTTTTAGAAATGGAGATGTTGCCCATAGCAACCAATCAGATTATACTTAACATTCAACTAGCACCTTCTACAAGATAAGAGCTAGAATTTGATTGGTTGCTATGGGCAACATCTCCACTTCTAAAAACTCTCACTTTAGTAACTATGGAGCTTATTCAGACCCGGTCGTTAGCTCTACGAGCTCACAACCGGGTCGATGTTGCTCCAGTGCGCATGCGCACGATGGAGCCGGCTCCGTGGTGCGCATGCGCGAGACCCGGCTAACGATGGGTGATCCGTCGTTAGGGGTCTCGTAGCAGACGGGGCAAGCTGTCGATGTTGAGTGACAGCTCGCTCCGTTTGCTGGGCGGGCCGGGGGCGTGCCCGGCCAAACGGAGGCGTTCCAGTCGGAACGCTTGCCGTTTGGGGGCGGCCCCACTGACATCATCAGTGATTTCAGTGGGGAGCTTCCTGCTCAAACAGCAGGAAGCTCCCTGGGGCTTAAGGTTGACGAGACCCTACCTTAGGGTCTCGTCGTAAGCCCCGATGGTCGCACTGGTCTTGACCATCGCGACCATCACCCTTAGCGGTCGTTAGAGCTGTGGGTGTTAACCCACAGCCTAACGACCGACATGGAGGCAGCCGTTCAGGATGCAAGCGACCGCCCTGTTTCAGAACGACCGCTTGCATCCTACGACCGCCTCTGAATGAGGCCCTATATCCCTAAGTGTCCTTGGTTAGTCTGTTTTTTTATGATGCAGTAAAACAAATTTTATGTTTTGCAGGGAGCTTTAAAATACTCCCCACTTTTCTATGGGTATTACAATAACCAAAGAACAATTGGACCACTTCAGTACAGACTGCCTTTAAGTTATTTTTTATGTGGTGTTGGTGTCTTTGGATATAGCCTAATAGTTGTGATAAGGACGTAAGTACTTCTACTGCTTCTTCCATAATAACCTATGTGAATGTGTGTGATTAAAATTAAATCTGGTGTTATATCAAATACAAAAGAGGTATGATATTATTATTATTATTATTATTATTATTATTATTATTATTATTATTATTAGTAGTAGTAGTTCTATAATTATTAACTTTGCTGCAGTAATGCTCAACCTTTGAGATTATATTAAGTGAACTTAGAAAAGGAATAAAGAAGGATATATGTGTGTGTATATATATATATATATATTTATATATATAGCTCAGGAAAAAATGGTGGCACTCGACGACTGATAATAAATTCACAAGAACTTTAATCCATAGTCCAATCCAACGTTTCGGGCAAACGCCCTTCGTCTGGGATACAAACACCACAAGGGCATACAAACAAATATATACTCATGTGATTAACATTACCTCACTCAGGTGCTTCCGTTCACCGGCGTCCGCCCCTATCCGTCTCACCCGGCGCACACTCATCGGGATCAGTCGCAGCCTGTGGGACCTCACAGCATGCGTCCATCACAGAGAGTCGCAGCCTACGTGACGTCATAGGGCTGAGACAACAGCGTAACCTAGTCACCTGAGCATTCTTCGTTGCCATAGCAACTACACATAACATATTACGATATCCTTTTACAAACAAATAACACATTAATAATAGTTACATTAAATACATCAGTTATCAAAATTAGCATAATAAACATATCCCTAACACATAGTACTAAAATGCATAAGGGACATCATAATACATTAATGCAAGATGTAAGTGGACATTCTACAAAAAACATTGCAGACCAAGGGATTCATTTAACCCCTTAGGGGCCAACGTATCTAATTTATGAATCCATCGACACTCTGCGTGCAACAATCTTTTAGCCCTATTCCCCCCTCAAATACTCTGAGGGGTATGTTCAATAATTCTAAACCTCAAATCAGCTACTGCATGCTTCAAAGCAATCCAATGTTTAGCTACTGGTTGTTCACTACAACCCGTACTCAGACTAATACGTATGGCTGAACGATGTAAGGCCATATGTTCTTTAATCTGACGTTCCGTCTTGCCCACATAGCAAAGGCCACATGGGCAAGACAGGAGGTATACCACAAACATAGTGTTACATGTAACAGGTGAGTTAATTAAGAATTTCTTCCCTGTATAGGGATGGTGAAAAGTGTCACCCAAAATAACCGATCGGCAGGTGATACACCCCAAGCACCGATGGTACCCATTTTTTGGGACAGAAAATGTACAGGTTTTTTCTTTCCCTTTTCCTTTATTTTAGCCACATCTAATTTGACCAGCCGATCCTTAAGGTTCCTCGGCCTAGTGTAACAAGGCATTACCTTAGTATTCATTAAAGATGTTAATTCATTATCAGTATTAACTACAGACCAAAGATCTTTCACAATCTTGGTAGTTGCAGTACTGTTAGTGTTAAAATGATTAACCCATGGTATAACCTTTGAATCTATTCCTTTTTCACGACTGGATTTAAAGGTGGCCTCTCTAGGTAGTCTCATAACTTCCTTTTTTAATTTAGATAAGGCCCCCCTATCATATCCCGAGCTACGAATTTGTTAACCATAGCCTCCATTTGTTTTTCCATTTGGGTCACTAGTAATACGTCGAACTCTCAATAGTTGAGAGTAAGGTAATCCTCGACGCAGTGGAAGAGGATGAAAACTATCATGGCGTAAAATCGAATTTCTGTCAGTTTCTTTTACAAATAGATCAGTATTCAGTATACCTTGATTTAATTAAATATTTACATCTAAAAAATGTATGTTGTTGCGGTCAATAATATAGGTGAATTGTACCTCATGGTTCGATCGATTATGATCATTCAAAAGACCCCGGAGCTCATCTTCTGGACCTGACCATAGGATAAGCAGATCATCGATAAATCTTCAGTATAAAATTAATTTGTTAGAGATATCAGAAACACGACCAAAAAGATTTTGTTCCACCATGTACATATATGCATTCGCGTACGATGGGGCCACATTGGACCCCATCGCACATCCGAGCTTCTGCACAAAAAAATCGGTTATCATATATGAAGTAATTTCTGGTTAAAACCATCTCTAGCAATTTCAAGAATAAACTCACTGGCGGTCCAGTATACCCGGGGTTGTCACTAATCAGCAATTCAACTGCTTCCGAGTGCGGTATACAGGTATATAAACCTACAACATCTGCACTACATAGAAGGGTCTCAGGAGGAATAACATTTTGATTTTTCAACTTAATAAGCAAGGAGGTAGTATCCCTCAAATAAGAGGGTATATTTTGTATGCATCTATTGAGGTAACTATCCAACATAACCGAAATTGGTTGGTAAAGGGACCCCCTGGCTGAGATAATAGGTCGGCCAGGGGGATCCACCAATGATTTATGCACCTTAGGAAGAGTATAAAATAAAGGTACAATCAGATAGTTCACCGTCAAAGCAGATCTCATCTCCTCCGTAATCATACCTTCTTCTAATGCCGGTGAACGGAAGCACCTGAGTGAGGTAATGTTAATCACATGAGTATATATTTGTTTGTATGCACTTATGGTGTTTGTATCCCAGACGAAGGGCGTTTGCCCGAAACGTTGGATTGGACTATGGATTAAAGTTCTTGTGAATTTATTATCAGTCGTCGAGTGCCACAATTTTATCCTGAGCTGTTTAGGACCTGGTGGTCCATGGAAGGCAACGACGCCATCTATTATATATTTCAGCGAGTGCCGGGACTGTGCTATTTTCTATAAATATATATATATATATATAAACTCCACCACAAGGAACGGCACACAGAGGCTTGAAGCAAAACGATCTCTGTATTATCAAGTCAACACATGTTTCGGGGATACAACCCCATCGTCAGTATCACATACAACAAGTGACAAACATACAAAACACCCCTTAAATACCCCCCTAAGCGTGTACCTGTACTCCAGACACCCACGATGCTCACCAGTCCTGCCGTCGGGCTTCCTCTGATGCACTTCCGGGATCAGCCAGGATGGTAACGCGTCGCTTGCATTCCACAGCTACCACACTCCTGCGTTCCAACGGTTACTGCCGCAGGAGCTCACATCGGAATAGGACATGTAGCCAATGTTGGTGGACCCATAATCTACGGCTATCTATTAAAAGAGCCACTAAAGCTTTATGGCCCATTGTAACTTCCGATAGTGAATTATCCTCATTCAAAAACATGCGACCTCTGGCAGCATTCAGAAGAGGTAGGAATCTAAGGGACAGGATGGTGAAGACAGATATCACGGGCCGGGGTGTTTCAGATTTACCTAACGTTTAACGTAAACCACCTGGTTGCTATAAATGCAACAATTGTACCACATGCTCTTTTAATAAGTCCTATGATATCTGCCATGTTTTGACATGCAGTAGCACACATGTGGTATACATGATTGTATGCCCATGTGGACTTAGTTACATCGGTCAAACAACGAGAAAATTCAGTGAGCGCATGGCAGCTCACCGTTCTGCCATTCGTCTGTCATTGAGTGGCAGAACCATTGACCAACCGGTGGCGAAACATTTTATGGAAAGAGGCCATCCACTTTCGTCACTTAGATATTTCATGATCGACCATGTACCACCCTTTTTAAGAGGTGGGAATAGGGCTAGAAGACTTCTTATTAGAAAAGCGCAATGGATTGTTCGTTTAGATACAATTAGTCCTAGAGGACTTAATGATAAAATTAATTGGAATAGCAACATTTAGGTTAGTTAGTCTTCATTTTCTTTTTTCTTTATATATTTTCTTTATATGTTTTATATATTGGTTAACATTGATTGTGTTGTCTATATAATTAATAGCATAGTAGTACTTTAATGTATAGGATGGGGTTCTCCTTGATTACACAAGAAAAATAAGGGGTGTTTTGGGTTTGATCATTTGTTATATATTGTATACCTGCATTTATGTGTAATGTCTGTGTTACTGTTTTTTCCAGCTATAGGTGGGCATTATGGGTCCACCAACACTGGTAACATGTTCTATTCCGATGTGAGCTCCTGCGGCAGTCTTGACAACGGGGTTGACTTGATAAAACAGAGATCATTTTGCTTCAAGCCTCTGAGTGCCGTTCCTTGTGGTGGAGTTTGCATGATTATTGAATTGTGCACCAGAGCTATTTGTTCTATTGGAGAGAGTGCCGACAGTTTTTTGGATTTTATATATATATATATATATATATATATATACTGTGTATATATATATATATATATATATATTTATATATATATAGATATATATATTGTATATATATATATATATATATATATATATATATATATACACTTCCATTTATTAATAAAAATTAATAATAAAAATTTTATTTTTATTTGGATTTCAATAAATGTACCATAATTTTACTATTCATGAACAGAATGGCAAAGAATATAAATGACAGCACTTCTGATGGAGACGATGATAATTTTATATTTACCTGGAAGATGTTTACTAGTTGGGATTATCTTATTGGCAACCCTGAAACAGCAGACAATAAATTTGCATCAATTACAACTAGCATCAAGGTAATATATATGTATATATTTTTTTTGAGAACTGACTGACTTTTCTAATATGAGTTCAGTTGATTTAATTTGTTTCATGTAAGGTACAGTGCAGTATTTTAGGATTTTAGGACACGATGATCCATTATCCAGATCCACGTTAGTGACAAAATATGCTAGACAAGTAATATGGAAGGAATGTATCTTACCTTAAACAGATTGGTACTAAGCACTCAAGGAAATAAATGAAAGTTTAATCATATTAAAAAGTATATTTTAATCTACAAAAACCCATAAAGGCCCCTTTTATGAAAGGGTGAAAATCCCTATTTAACAGGTCCCCGGCCTGCAATCAACTTGTATTGCCAGCAATAGTTTTTTCTTTAATTTTTTTAATGAATGTGCAAATGGAAGCCATTGTCCAGGCTTCTAATGCAGTGTGACTGTATGATACAGTAAAGATGGTTCACACATGTGCAGTGAGAACAAGGACTGTGATACAGTACAAAGTAGTAATAGTCCTCACTCAGCTGCCCAGACAAAATGTTAATGGTAAATTGGGTGAAATATTATATTCTATCACTGTAATTAGCGGCAAAAGATATGGTTTGAGCTATCATAACAATAAGAACAGTGCCCAACAAAAATGCCTTTTTTTCTGGCAATCTTGACAGCACATGTGGCTTAAGCTGGGTACACACTGATAGATATATCAGCCGTTCCATTGTACGGCCGATATATCTATAATACATTGGCGGGTGTGTACACCCAATATGTCTGTGAATGACGTAGTTCACAGACATATCGGATCATCCATGCAGCACAGCAGATTGCCGATATATCTGAAAGATATATATCGTCATCTGCTGGTGTGTACGGACGACCCACCGATCGCACATACACATGCTGCAGAGACCCGCAGATGAGTGACAGCTCAACTGGGCAGGCAAATTGAAATGCCCACCCAGTTGTGACATCAAGCCAGGCACATCGGACAGGCGATTGTTAAGTGTGTATGCACTGACCAATCGTCTGATAGAACGGCAGGTCGGCTGAACCCATCGACCTAGCTTGTAGTTTTTGATTTTTCAAACTGCCACACATTGTTGGCAGTTTAAGTTTTCACATCCTAAACCATATGGCAGTAAACCCTGCCTCTTGGAGCTGAACATTAAGTAAATGTTAAAATATTTACCCATAGTTCTGCATGTTCTGCATATAATAGATGACACCTACAAATTATATTAGACAGAGTGAAAAAGTAACATGTTTATCCCTCACAGGATGAAAATAAAATCAATGTGAGTGGTCACTAGGGTTGGTACTTATAATACCTTTTATATCAACAATAAAGACGACAAGTTATTATTGTTCTACAAGATAAAGGGCCCTATTTATCACAATCTGCATTTTTGATGAGGATGTAATTAATTATTTATGCCTAAATTTGCAATGTGAAAATAAACATTTTTACAGGTATTTAGCAAAAAGCTTTTGCCGGGACAACCATTTCGGTGAAGAGCTGAAAGTCAAGTGATAGCTTATGCTACAGTATCACTCTACTTCCTGGTTCAGATCCAGATCATGTACCTTACGCTATCACTTTACTTCCTGGTTCAGATCCAGATCATGTACTGCATATGCGCATACATCGGCCTGCACATGCATCAATGGGGGCTGACGGAGAGATTCCTCTCTGAAAGGATCTGCGCTACAGTAACCTATTTTCAGATGATGGCGTTACCGCCTAGGGAAAAGCTTCGGAATGCTTGGTAAATCCAACATCTTAGCAGCCCTAAGCTTTGCTTTGCAGTTGGAAATGGGGGAACCACAGTAGATATCAAAGATATTTGCGGTGGTCCCTCTTTCTTAAATCACTGAGATCTTTAATATTTGCTGGTATACCCCACACACGCCCCCTCCCCCCCCCCGGCAAAAAAAAATTACAAACAAACAAGAAACAACAAAAGTCTGCAAAAAGGCAACAACAAAAAAACTATTTCTATTGAATTGCTCTGCCCACAGGAATCTATTGTGGATGAACAGGAAAACACAAAGGAAGAAAACATTCATTTGCGGAGGTTTCTGATTGTACTGTCGAATGTGCTGATAACCATTTGTCTTGGAGGAAGTGGTTATCTCATTTATTTTGTTGTAAAGCGATCACAGGAATTCAAAAAGCTGGATAACCCAAGCTGGTATCAGAATAATGAGGTATGATTGATTTGATGACAGGTTTTTACAGTGAACAATGAGATTATTTGTACTGTGTGACCCACTGACCAGATGTACTTAGAACATGAAGATGGTTCTAGTTTTCATTGTTAGATAGAGGTTAGTAAAAACTTACAAAAGGGAGGTAGGGGAAACAGTCAAGATGAGAAACTATAGGTTAAATGGGCTTAAAATACCACTGAAGATATTGACATATACTGTATATATGGGGTAAATTCATGTTACAAATTATAGCTTAAGAGTATTAGTGAATCCAAGACAGAGGGGTAGATGTAGTAAGCCTTGAATAGAGTTAAAGAGGAGAGAGATTATACTAAGCAATCAGCTACTAACCTGAACCGTAACTAGACTTTTTGGTACCCTGTGTCAGAGAGAGCATTGGCGCCCCCCTATTTTTAAATAGGGACATAAAATAGTGTGCCTGAAATAGTGCCATGGCCTCATGGAGAAGGGCCAGGGAAGAGATAGGGGAGGCCAGAAAATGCTGGGGATAAAAGAAGAGGAAGCTACAAGTGAGAATGATAAACAGGAAAATTGACAAGTCCAAACAGTGCCCCTGCCCTGCGGTGCCCTGTGCCATGGCACTGGTCGTACTACCCTACTTACAGCCCTGCTTCTAACTGTTATTTTTCAAACACAGGGCCTGATTCACTATGGATTTCAATACTGCGTATGCACACAGTTTAACACGCACACTTGCACAAGCCCTGACCCTACTAAGAAATTGCTAACAGCCACGCACGCTATGAGGCCTCACACTGCATTTGGCTTCACAGTGTATAATTTATGCACGAGTCTGAAATGGCGTTGAAATACACTGGCACGCCTTCGTTCGCCCGACCACCCCCCATCACCAACCACAAACGGCACTTCCTGTCAATCACTCTGCGATGGGTCTGCATAACCTCTGCGATCGCAGTCCCAATCGCAGTGGCTGGCTCGCGCATGCGCAATGCGATGCATACGCATGCGCAGAACGCAACAATCGGCCGATTACGTGCGTATTAGCAACTGCGATCCAAGCTGAATCAGGCCCACAGCCTGTAAAATGACAGTAAGGAGCTTATTGGTTGGTTCTTTTTCTCTCTCCACTTTATCTCTCTCTAAGGCTTAGTACATCTCCCCCAGGAAGAAATTGCTAGCTAGATGACTAGGTGACCTGATAGCTGGGCTTAAATGTTATAAGAATTCTGCATAAAAGTATTAGGTGTCAGTGGTTGTTAGGTTGTGAAAAAGCAAATCCATGGCTCACATGTGACCTGAATCAGAGATGGACAGTACTGCAGAGTCGTACAGAAGCCGCTGTGCAATACCATCCAACAAAATGTAAAATCATCAGGAGGTGTCTGGAGGAAATATACACATACTTACTGCATTTGAGAGATACAAATGCAGCATCCGTAGACGCTGCCTCAGATCACCACTGCAACCATCATGACCATCGGTCGCAATGGTTGCCCCTTTGGCCTGGGTGTGTAATCTGAGACTTACTCAGTCTGACCGGTTCCTACCCACTTGGGAGGCCAGGAAATCTGCATCCACTGATACAGACACTGACCTTGTCGCTCACAGAAAAAGGCCAGTAATGCCCCCACTCCAGCCCCCCAAATGCTGCAGCATGTCAACCAGGATGTGGCTAGGAGACACTGCGAGGGGACTCACAAATGAAAGGCTGCACATGCACTCCAACAATCGGAGAAGTGCTCTAAGCATTAGCATACATTACTGAATCAGGCCTGTAACACTCCCATACCACGCCCATTTAACGGCCCCTTTTGCAATCACTTTAGGTTACATCTCTGTCTCCATCCTGAAAGGAGGTAGCTGGCTTCCTGGCAGTTGGGATGCCGGCAGTTGGAATCCTGGCTCTGGAATCCCGACCGCTGGCATCCCAGTCGTAGTATTAGGGTTAGGGGGAGGGTTAGGGCTAGGCAATAGGGGGAGGGCTAGGGTTAGGCACTAGGGGGAGGGTTAGGATTAGGCTGTAGGGGGGGTCAGGCTGCAGGGAGAGGGTTAGACTGCAAGAAGGGAGGTCTAGGGTTAGGCTGTGGGAAAGGTGAGTCAGGGTTAGGGGGAGGGTTATGGGTTAGGGTACTTACCTACACATGTTGGGATTGTAAATGTCAGGATGCTACTGTCACCAGGATCCTGTACCCAACCCATATTAAAAGCCCTACTCAAGTGTTAGCAATACCATATGCAATTGTGAAGGGCATAGGACACCTGGGTTCACGCATGCACGGTAGGAATTCCTGGACTTTTTGCGCATGTCCATTAGCAATACATCGCTAAACTGCATAAATAGCAGTACTGCGCCATGCAGTGAATCATCACAACTCTGAATCATGCCCTTAGATGCTTATTCGCTCACATAGGAGGCCATACTCTTACAGAGATTGCAAGTTTCGATGGCACGTAGTGGTATTTGACCATATAAAGACGTATAAAGTAGGCAAACATGGATTCCATTGTGTCTGACTCCATCAGGCCCATATTGTACTGTAAGCTAGAGGAGAAGCATGACCGTTACTAGACATCATGCTGCTGAAAGTGTGCCCTCTTATCTGTACAGTACTTTCTTAAGTCCAACTTGGTAAACCCCCAGCTAATAGTAAATTATAGGTGAACAAAAAGGTTTAAATGTATTTTTTTCTTATGGAAAATGATAAAGTCCAAACATGGAGAAACTGTTTTTGGTGTATGCCCTTAATAATGACCAATATGGAACTGTTCTGTAGCTTTCTCATTTTGAATAATACTTAAGAACTGATGTAGAACAGAATAACTACTAAGTTTTGTGCTCGATATTTTCAGAACTGCCAGGATTACCTGGTAACATTGTATACATTTACCAGAATTTATTTTTCTATATTTCATCTTACCCAATATTATTTTTTCCAAATATTTATATCTATCTTTTATCCTCTACTTACAGATAGAAATCGTAATGAACTTGCTGTCAATGTTTTGCCCTCCACTTTTTGAAACAATAGCTGCTATGGAAAATTATCACCCACGACTGGCTCTGAAATGGCAACTGGGAAGAATTTTTGCACTGTTCCTGGGAAATTTATACACTTTTTTGTTGGCTTTAATTGATGATGTCAATGGAAAAGTAAGAAAAATATTTTGCCTAGAAACAACACAAAGCTGTATGTGACATGCTGCCATAAAAACATATTTTATAGCATATTGAAACTTTTTGATATTAACCATGTCCTTAGGAAAACAATTGCAAGGATTTAAAAATTGTGAACACTTACTAAAGTATAAAATTGCTGATGAGAGCTGTCCTGCTCAGCTTATAACACACTTGCTCTTATAGTGGGTAAAACCACACTCACAGGTTTTGTATTTCTTTGACAGTTGTAAGAGCACAGTGTGTTATAATTAGAGATGTGCGGGTCCAGTTCCCAAAGAACAGCCAACAACCGAATTTAGAGGTTTCTAGCCGAACTGAGTCTGAGTTCGGAATCACTTCAGGGTACTGAGTTGAACCAAGTCCTGGTTAGGATCTTCCCACGGTGCAGAACACCTATATAAAACCGAACTCGAGTTTTGGATTGCATGCTAACAGGTCAAAATTACATCTTTTTGGCAGCTTTTTTATTCAACAACAGATCCAAAACCAAAACCCGAAGATGAATCCGGATCCAAAACCAAAACAAGGGGTCGGCGCACATCTCTAGTTATAATACTATATTTTGTCATTGTGAATGAGAGCTCACATTGCCAGTAGTCAGTTTTTATGGTACCCAGCAAATACATTGCCAAGGATGAAGGAACTGGAAAGGATAGCAAATGGGCACAGACTTGTACAGTGTACTGATTTTAGAGGGCACAGTCTAGTGCAGTGCATTGATTTAAGGTTGGCATAGGCTAACAGAGCCGTAACTAGACTTTTTGGTGCCCTTTGCCATAAAGAGCATTGGCGCTTTCCCCCCCCAAAATAGGGATATAAGACACGCACCCAAAAAAGGGCCATGGACTCATGGGGAAGGCCAGGGAAGAGATAGGGGAAGCCAGGAGATGCTGGAGATAAAAGAAGTGGAAGTTACAAGTGAGAATGACAATAAACAGAAAATTGACAGGCCCGTACAGCGCCACCTGCCCTGCGGTGCACTGTGCCATGGCACAGGTCGCACTAACCAAGTTACGGCCCTGTAGGCTAACATATTGTGTAACATTATACATCCCTGAAAACTTTTAGCAGTAAGACAGAAGAAGATGTCTATAATTATAAAATAATGTCTACTGCCAACTAGAACGCAACAGACGCGCACTCATCTCACATCCAGTGTCTATGATGCTACAAGTGACCTGCAGCTCTGTACTGTGTTCATTTGGAGGCATTTAGCAACAGCTGGTGGGTACTGTAAATGTTAGAGCCTCCTGGCTACACTGGGGCAGGTAAAGTGAAAATCATTTCTTTACCTTTTCCCCATATTCAAAGGTGGCACAAGTGCTGTGATGCACACTAATGTGTGCACACGCTCAAGCATCATGTGCATGCTCTCACAAGCTTGTAGTTGCATGCGTACAAAGGCCATTGCTCAACCGGATTTGACATCAGTGCTGGACATGGAGGATTGAGTAGCTGTGTCTCTCACAGACACCTTGCCATTGTACCTAACTCTCAGCAGAATTAGTATCAGACAGCCCAGGAAACATATGATGTCTGACTCTCCAGAAAAGTCTTCATTTGAGGAGATACCTTTTAAAAGAAAAAAGAGTTATTCCTGATTCCTGTCATGTCAGATGACAGCACTAACAGCTCAGAGGCTGAGGGGGTGTCTTCTGTTACCAAGTCACTGCCTTTCTACCTTTTAAAACAAGGTTGTGAAAAATTGTACCTCCAAAAATGAACATTTTGGACAATGTTTCTTCAAATGATGCCTGTTCTGGTATTGGTCATAGCTGGAATTCCACTATGGTCAATAGCAGACCACCATTGCCTGCTCACAGCCAGCAAATCTTTTCTGTAATTGACTGGCACTACTCACATACCTGCTCCCATAAGGGGTAGAGTAAGCAGCGTTCACTGCCTCCTACTAATTCTTATGAGGACATCTCTCTGAACTAAGAGTCAGAGGAGATTACCAGGATATCAGCATCCTCTAGGAGAGGTGAGTATAGTGACCTACAAATGGCAAGAGTGGCATTGGTGGATAGAATGTCACCAAATAAAATATACAGATGTCACTGGGCATTCAGGAAATGCATCCAGGTCTATCAATTTGCCCCACCACCACCCTCATAAAACAGGATGAAATGGTTCTGCATAACTATATCTGGATTTCATATATCCTGTCCTTTTTCTCCTTGAAATAAATATGACTCTTTCTTCACTCATTGGGAAATAAAGCCCAGAGTGACAGTAATGACAAATTACTGAGAAAAAAAATCAGTTAAAAGTCTAAGATGCTGCTGGCCCACATCTTTTTGAACTAGATAAGGCCAAGGAAAAATGAATATCTAGTGGCTCCCTGGACCCCCTAGTGACATTCAGTAGATCCTTGTTTAGGCCATAACAGGGCCACCTTAATGATTGGCCAGTCTTCTGATTTCATATCGAAAACTCATAGAATTGGTTGGCAGGTTAGATCAGGTCTGGTTAATCTAGTTCCCAGGCTGGCAGATGCCCATAATCTTATAGCTTCCAACCTTTTTGGCCCAGGGTTTATAGAGGAGTTTAAATCTTGATATAAAGCTGTTAGTTCTTTGCAGGACATTAGATGTCACCAGACTTCAAGGTGGACCTTTCACCAGGAACCTAAAGTCCTTAAATCAATTTATAAGATGTCGCAAAATTCAAAATTGAAGGTCTAGCATAGGTCCCCTTCCATCTAGCCCAGAATAATTTTTGCATCAAGATAGACTTCAAGGAGGCCTTTTATACAATGCAGTTCATCCAAACCACAGAAAGTTTTTAAGATTCCTCTGGAATGACGCTCTTTATCAATAGACAGTCATTGTTTTTGATTTGTCCAACACTCAGTACACATTCATGCACATTCTGACAGAAAGGAGTCCATTGCATTCATTATTCGGACAACTTCCTTAGAGTTCATTCAGACCAAGAGATGCTATTCTATCAATGAGAGATAGTGATATCCCTTTTACGCAACCTAGGCTTCTCCATAAACCACCCCAAGTAAGTATTGGTACCATGCCAGTGAATAATTTTTCTGCACTTTTAAGTAGATTCATTTTCTTTATCGATAGCATTCCCAGCAGAGAAATGGACAGACATTCAAACCGTATCTCCTGTATTCTTAGAGATAGACGCTCCAAGAAGTCAGAAGAAGCCGCAGATCCACAACCTAAAGAACCAAAGTGACTCCATTTCCTTCTCCTTCCATTACCACATGTTTGCCTGAGTTCAACATCTCTTTCTTGGTTCTAGAATCATTAAATTCTTTCTTCTGTTTCTCAATAATTCCCATTTGAATTGAGTTTTGCTGAATACCGCTAGTAAACACCATTCACATTGCACCTGCTTGTTTTCAGTACTTTATTTATGTACGAGTAATAATGTTTCTCTATTACACCTCTTAAGCCTTTTTGGGTGATATAGAAACAAATAAGGTAATAGAGGTTTCTTACTGTGGAAAGCTACTGCAAATGCCACCATCATTTACCATTTAGGGTGTCTCCTTTAGATTCAATTAATATTAGCAAGATTGCTGTGTGCTGGGGACTATGGACCTCATTCAGAGGCGGTCGTTAGTTGCAAGCGGTCGCATTGAATCAGGGCAGCCGCTTGCATGCCGCTTGCATCCTGAACAACCACCTCCTTGTCGATCGCTAAGCTGTTGGTGTTAACATGGGTGATGGTCGCGATGGTCAAGACCATTGCGACCATCGGGGCTTACAACCAGACCCTAAGGTTGGGTCTGGGCAATCATAAGCCCCAGGGAGCTTCCTGCTCTGATCGAGCAGGAAGCTTCCCACTGACATCAGCAATGATGTCAGTGGGGCCGCCCCCAAATGGCAAGCATTCCGGCGGGAACGCCTCCGTTTGGGCAGGCACACCCCCTGCCCGCCTCCCAAACGGGGCGAGCTGTCACTCACCATCGACAGCTCGCCCCGTCTGCTGTGAGACCCCTAGCGACGGAGCATCCGTCGCTAGCCGGGTCTCGCACATGCACACGATGGAGCCGGGTCCGTCGTGCGCATGCCCAGTGGGGCAACATCAAGTCGGTTGCAAGTGCTCAGCGCTTGCGACCGACTCTGAATGACCCCCTATGTAACATGGCATAATGTAAATGTCTTCCTTGTGTGCAATATTGCCAGAAAGGACTCCTGCGTTCCTGTGGAGATGACCAGATTGCCAAATTGAAATTATATAGGATCTGTTACTACACCAGTGCGACCATTGTATTACCTTGTATTATATAATCCCTGGCTGCATTATGGCACCAAAGAGATTTGTTTTGTTCAACGCAAATGCTTATTTTAATTTTAATTTTTGCCCACTCACACATATTCTGATTATAAATGTGTTTTCAGTTAGCTGAGGAAGAGGTTATAAAGAACAAAACTATGCTGCTGCTATCCAGCTTTTCTAATTCATCTTCAAATAATGAGAGCACTGCGATACCAGCTATTCATCCAGCGGATATGCCCAGAGGTCCCTGCTGGGAAACCAACGTGGGAATTGTAAGTTTACAATTTGTGCTTCATACAATTAACTGAATGCAGTGAGGTTTTTGGGAATAACAATTCTAAAATACTGTATGTGCAGAATGCTTCAATTGGGGTTCGCTACATTAATTTGATTGAAAGGAAAGTAAATCTTGCAAGAAGGTGGATTTCATGGACGAATGTCAGTTAGAAAATCTCACAAGTGTACTGTGTAACAGTATAAATGTCACCTGAAACATCATCCTACCACTTTAGAACTAGCCCTTTAAATAAAATAAAACATTTCACCTCCATTTAGCATTTGAAGTTTTTTTCTTATATCGGGAAAAGTGCACCAAGAAATGTTCTTTTTCTCAGAAGTGCAACTGGAGGCCACAAACTGCATCCCATTAAAAAGTGCAGTAATGAACGTTGTGTAGTTGGTGCTGCCCAGAGTGCAAGGCTGAGGGAGCAGCATGGTCACTGAGCCAGTGGCACCCTTTTCCATCTTGCAGGGTGCTTGGAGAAGCACCCCACTACATAGAAAGTATGCATTCAGCAACCCATCTTTCTGATCCCGGCGCAAGATCTGTGACATCTACCAGTGGTGGGCTTTCCAGCCCAGGACAAGATATAGGAGGAGATGTATTAAACCGTGGAGAGAGAAAAATGGAGAGATAAAGTACTAATCAATCATCGCTTAACTGCCATTTTACAGGATGTGTTTGAAAAATGACAGTTAGGAGCTGATTGTTTGTCTTTCTCCAAGGTTTCATACATCTCTCCCTTGATCTCTACTAGCTCAAAGATGATACAAAATGTTAGTTATTTTGCTTCACAGAAATGACTCTGCACCCTTGCATACATGCTGCACTTTGCCAATTTTACACTACATAAATAAGTCCCACACTTAAGCTAGTACACACTGGAGCCATGTCGGGACAATTTGCTGTTTTGTCACAACGTTCAGTGTGTACGCATGATTGCGCTCTCCCGCTGGTTGCAAGCAACGGTCGCCAGGCTTGATGTGCTGCACATCAAACCTAGCAATATCGCTAGCAAGTTTGTGCCTATCGTGCAGTGTGTATAGCAAACCGGTCGACAAGCGATATGTCGGACTGATTTGACATCACCTTCATGCCTTCATCCTAATGACAGTTGTTCTAGTGTGTACAGGAGGAATGATAAATCGCTAGTGACCAAATAATACAATATATTGTTTGGTCATTCACAAGATTGCAGTGTGTGTTTGCCAAAATAATGCTTGTTCTGAGCTCAAGGGAAATCGTCAGTAAAGTTGGAGCGATCGTTGATTGCTCCAATGTGTACCCAGCTTTACTGTTCCTAGCAGAACTAATGTATATAAATGTAAACTCTTCACTGTAATTGTTGGTATTTAAGTTAATTCCAAGTTCTGTCTACTGTATATATTGGTATTAACAATAGGGAAGAATAAAAACAGAGGACCTGATTCACTGATGGAAGCAAAGCAGCTACGAAAATATGCTAATATTCGCCAAGCTTACCCGAGCATAAAAACGCCCACTGCTGCCTTCTTAACTGCGTGCAATGACGCATAGCTATCGGTAACATCGATTCACATTGGCAGCCATCTTACCCTTGCAGCAAGTCTGACCTGCCGGATCATCGGGAGCTCTTCTGACACGCAGAGCTGCATAAGCACCCACAGTGGCTAATTTATGCATGCCCATGTAACGGCATTTAAAAGGACAGACACGCCTGCATTTCTTAGTCCACTCCCCGTCATCACCACCAAACGCGTCTGTAATCGCAGTGTGATCACTATGCATGCATTGTGCGGCTTATACGCATGCACAATGGCAAACAATTGTTCGATTGCGTGCATTATCGCCTTTGCGTCCTTCTCTGAATCAGGCCCAGAATTTACTCTAATATCTAATTTATTTGCTTTTGATTATTACAGATAACGCTTACTTTATACTTATAAACAATAAATAGATATCTGCATTAATATGGATGGGTACTGCTACAACGCATAACTATTCTTCCTTTTACAGGAGTTTGTAAAGCTGACAGTCTCAGATACACAAATGACTTACATCATGATTCTTGTGGGAGACTTTGGACGAGCAGTTATAGTCCGATTTCTCAATTCATGCTGGTGTTGGGATTTGGAATCTGGCTTTGTAAGTTGTTTTTCATCTAAATTGATTTGATTGAAGAGAATTTGATGTACATAAACATAAACACAATTTTTCATTGTGTTACAATGTCATGTCAAAGGCATGTCAAACTCACGTCCCGCAGGCCGCATGCGGCCGAAAGAAACATTTTATGTGGCCCAACAGTGTGGGCCCAAATACATATATTATGCGGCCCAGTCACCCCTGCCGTGATTGAAACTGAGCTCAGTTCGTGGCAGGGGTGACTGGGCCACATAATATTTGTGTTTACTCAATTTAAAACTTGGAACGCTGGGCCTGATTCAGACCCGCTCACGAGCACACAGCGGGTCTGAATCACGCCCCCACTGCGCATGTGCACACCGGTGCCGGCTCTGGTGTGCGCATGTGCGAGACCTGGCCAGCGACGGGCGTTCCGTTGCTACGGGTCTCGCACCAAAACGGGACGGCTGTCGATTGTGATTGACAGCTCGCCCTGTTTTGGAGGTGGGCAGGGGGAGTGGCTGGCCAAACGGAGGCATTCCCGAAGGAACGCCTGCCATTTGGAGGTGGCCTCAGTAGTGAGCTTCCGGCTCTATTAGAGCCGGACGCTCACTGGGGCTTGCGATGGACGAGACCCTACCACAAGGGTCTCGTTGCAAGCCCAATGGTCGCGATGGTCACGACCATCACCTGGCCGCTCGCAAAAGCTGTGGGTGGTTACCCACAGCTTAGCGAGCAGCCAGGAGGCCGGTTCAGAAAAAAAACTGCCACCCTGATTCAGAGCGAGCGCTCTGAAAGAGCGTCCAGCTCTGAATCAGGTCCACTGGTCTCTGAAGCGATCAGAGATAAAAGAAGCCTCTGATCGCTTCAGAGGCCAGTGTTCCCAGTGATGCAGTTTGTGTGTGCGTGGGTGATGTCATGACATCAGACGCAATGAGAGGAGCCAGCCCGGCTGGATCTAGTTAGATTCAGTCAGCGGCAGCGTCTACGCGAGAGCGGTGCCCAGTGGCCAGTGCGAAGAGAGGTAAGTAAGAGAGAGGTAAGTACTGCACAGGGCAGTGGGGCCTGTTCTATACTGGGAGGGGGCACAGCATAAGGGGCATTACTGGGGGCACTACTAGGGGCATTACTGGAGGCACTGCATAAGAGGCACTACTGGGGGCACTGCATAATGGACACTACTGGGGGCACTGCATAAGGGGCTCTAATACAGGGGAGTATTGAATAAGGGGCACTACTGGGGCACTGCATAAGGGGCATTACTGGGGGCACTGCATAAGGGGCACTGCATAATGGACACTACTGGGGCACTGCGTATGGGACTCTAATACAGGAGGCATTGCATAGGGGGCTCTTATACAGGGGACACTGCATAATGGGCACAACTACAGTGGCATTGCATAAGGGGCTCTAATACAGGGGGCATTGCATAAGGGGCACTACTACAGGAGGCACTGTTTTTTTATTAATAATAACCCTTTCAAAATTGCATATAAGACTTTTTTTTTATTGCAGCCCACACACTCTTATGGTGCATACACACGATCAGATTTTTCCTTCAGATATGAACGATAACGATTTAAAAATCGTTCAGTCGTTCATATCTGAAGAAAAATCGTTCATATCTGACATGCCTGAACGATGGACGATCAACGATGCGCGTTCCCGTTTGTCAGATAACGATATCTGACATCTGATGGGTTTGCAGTCAGACTTGGACGATTCCATTCATTTTAATGCAGTCAAAAATCGTTCAATCGTTCAAATCGTTCAAAACTTTGGTAAAATCGTTCAAATCGTTCAGATCGTTTAATCGTTCAATCGTTCATCTGACAAATCTGACAAGTCTGACAAATCTGACCGTGTGTACGCTCCATTATGGAGCATACACACGATCAGATTTTTTCTTCAGATATGGACGATAACGATTTAAAAATCGTTCAGTCGTTCATATCTGATGAAAAATCGTTCATATCTGACATGCCTGAACGATGAACGATCAACGATGCGCGTTCCCGTTTGTCAGATAACGATATCTGACATCTGATGGGTTTGCAGTCAGACTTGGACGATTCCATTCATTTTAATGTAGGTAAAAATCGTTCAATCGTCCAAATCGTCCAAATCGTTCAAAACTTTGGTCAAATCGTCCAAATCGTTCAAATCGTTTAATCGTTCAGTCGTTCATCTGACAAATCTGACAAGTCTGACAAATCTGACCGTGTGTACGCTCCATTAAGCTGCATACACACACAACGATTTTTTGAACGATTATCGTTAAACGATATTGTTTAACGATAATCATTTGAAAAAATCGTTCACTTTCTGAGTCAAACGATGAACGATTATCGTTCATGCGCGTTCACGTTTGTAGTTTGTTGTTTGTAGTTCAGTCAGACTTGTCAACTCAACGATTTTCATTACTGGAATATGCAAAAATCGTTTGTAGTTCAAAAA
The DNA here is from genome assembly GCA_031769625.1 of Taudactylus pleione. NCBI lineage: Eukaryota > Metazoa > Chordata > Amphibia > Anura > Myobatrachidae > Taudactylus > Taudactylus pleione. The sequence continues at coordinate 843,766 of JAUIMM010001567.1, forward strand.
AATCGTTCATTACACTTTAAAAAATCTGACAGATAATCTGACAGAAAATCGTTAAAAAAAATTGTTTATAAAATCTTTGGTAACAAAATCGTTGTGTGTCTATGCAGCTTAAAAGACCTTGAATATTCAGCCCAGTTGATATTTTGAGTTTGACAAGCCTGTGCAGCTACATGATGTATATTTTGCTTTTCTGCAGAGCTCAAACAATCTTGTTAGTTGATGTAGTTACTTATATCTCCATGGTACTTTGGACATCTTCTGGGGCCCTGTTAATAAAAGATAATAATAATAATAATAATAATAATAATAATATCGGTTTCAGAGAAGATGTTGCCTTGCTGCATAACACAGGTCATCCATTACACAGGCACACATTTATTCTTATACTATTATTCAGTTGTTCTCAATCATTTTGCATCTCAGTAACTCCTGGCAGCCTATTTGTGTTACTTGTACTCCCAACACTTGCAAAGCAAAACATTTGTAACAATTATAAATGCTATTAGATAAAATGTAACCGTCACTATATATATATATATATATATATATATATATATATATATAAAATATTAAAAAAATTACACAATGATTTGTACATATATATTTCTTAAAGTTTACAATTTATGAAAAATTTTACATTTATAATAAAACTATACACCACATATGCTTTATTTTAAAGGAATAACAGGATAGACTTTTTAATTTTGTTATAAGGGACTTACTATGATAGATAGGGCTAGAGATCCCTAGGACACTGCTAATTGTCACCTGGATGTCCTGCCCCACTATACCATCACAGAAAATGTTTCAAGTACCCCAAACATCACTGGAAGTACAACTGGGGTGATGTAGTCGAAATGACGATAGTCAAAATGCCAATATCAGAATGTCAACAGGGACATAATGTCAACAGTGAACATGTCAATATTCACAATGTCGGCATAGCCATTATGTTCACAAAGTAAGTGTTGTCAGTCACAATGTCAACATTACAGATTTAGGGTTAGGGTTAGGCTGTGATTAGGGATAGGGTGGGGTTAAGGCTATAACAGTAGAAAAACATTAATTCGATATGCCGACATGCAGATATTATGACCATGTCAACATGTCATACGTCAACATAATGTTTGTGTTGACATTCTGAATGAGGAATTCAGACCATGTTCACATTCTGGTGTTGACATTCTGAATATTGACATCAGCGCTGCAGTAGTGCTCCCTGGCACCCAGTGAAGTCACACAAAAGGATGGGGATGATGGCAGAAGATGTGTGGATTGCTACACGGACTCTCCGGGTGCTCTTCCATTCAATTTACCCTGCTATCCAGATGCAGGGGCTGTAGGGCTGCAATGGTGCTGCCCTTGGGCCCTGCATCCTGGGTACTACCCCTTGTTGACAACCATTGCTATAATTGATAAATTAACTTTTATCAATTATAAATTCAGTTTAAACAGATTCAGTTTAAACAGAATCTCTAAGAAGAGGAGGGTATCTGCTGAACACCAGACTCTTAAGTTCCTAAATGCTAGGATGTGTGAGATCAACCTTTGTAAGCTCATCTCAAGGAACAACCCCAGCTTCCTCACATGCTGCTACCTCTGATTAAGTCACCAACCTTTTTGTGTAGGCCATCCTCTCTAATAATAACAGCCACCAATTACTACCTTTACCACCAATAGGAACTCCCAGAAGGGCACAAGAATCTACAGTATCTTATAATATGAATGCATTTCTGTATATAATATCAATTTATTTAATTTAATTATCTCAGATTAATATGGCTTTTGTAAATCTGAATTACCGATGCTTTGCCATACAGCCAAAGGGCTGATTATACAGTGGGAGCACAGCAAAACAAGGAGTAACTTTGCACTTGGACAAACCATACTGCACTGCAAAGGATACAAATACATTTATTCACCTTTTTGTGGGCCTTATTCATTATGAATTGCTATTGCACTCATAGTTGCTATTACACACGCAGACCCACTGCAAAAAATATGCTAATTGCTGCCATCGCAGCCTAACATAAGGACGACCACATACCCTTACTCACATCTGTAATACTTTGCAAGTCTGCAAAACCATCGGTAACATCGAGTACCATCGGAGCCTCACACACAATTACAGGTCTGGCCTTACTCAGAGCTTGCTAACCTCATCGCACGCAGTGAGAGTTCAAGCTCTGTATGCCATCACAGTAGCTAATTTATGAACGCCCCTGTAACAGCTTTCAAACGCACTGACACGCCTGTGTTTTGCAGACCCCCCCGTCACCACCCTCAAACAGTCACATCCTGTCAATCACTCTGCGATGGGTCTGTGTAGTCACTGATCACAGAGTGATCGCAATGGACCCTTTGTGCACGCGCACTGCGATGCCTGACAGTAAGCAAGAATCCGCCACTGGCGTGCGGAAACGCAGTTGCAATCGGTGAAGAATCAGTACCAGTGTGAGGGTAAATACTGTCTTCTTTTTAAATCTGCCCCACATGCAGTGGTGGTTTTGCCAAGGTGCAAAGTTTCTAATTTATTTGCTTTACTTCCAAGTCTGAATCAGCTACAAAATGTACATAGTTCTGCAAGTAATACAGTTTACAAATTATACTTGTTTCTTTTCCCTTGTTTTCCAGCCATGTTATGCTGAGTTTGATATAAGTGGAAATGTTCTTGGTCTCATCTTCAATCAAGGCATGATATGGTAAGGTCAATTATTATTGCTGGTAACAAGCTTTAAGTATAGTCTTACTGACATGGAAAAGTCATATCTTTGTTTGCCATTTATTTTAAATGAGCCTCTATGTGCACCTTAACTCTTCATATGCTGTAATGGTATTTGTTTAGTTACAGTACAAGTTCCACATACCTAGAAGGGTTGTGTTGGAATGACCTTGATATTCCTAACTTACCAACATGTTTGTTGTTAAATAAGAAAAATGGAACCTTTGGTTATGGACTTTGCACAAATATTGAGAGATCAGAAATATAATTGAAATCTTTTGTGTTTACAATATATTCATTTATGTTACAGGATGGGTACATTTTATGCACCAGGACTGATGGTTGTAAATGTGCTACGTCTTCTATCTTCAATGTACTTGCAGTGCTGGGCTGTGATGAGCAGCAATATTCCCCAAGAACGAGTTTTCAAAGCTTCAAAATCAAACAATTTCTACATGGCCCTTTTACTACTTGTCCTTTTCATGAGTCTGCTGCCAGTGGCCTACACAATAATGACCATATCCCCCTCTTTTGACTGTGGGCCTTTCAGGTACAGATACTAACTCTATCTATTATTTATTTATTAAGTTATTTATATGGTGCATACATAAAATGTAGCTTTTTGTAAGAATATTTAGATATTCATATTAGTCATTGCCCCAGTAGAGCTTACAATCCATATTCAGTATCACATGGACACACTGTAGGGTTAAGTATTTGTCAGAAGCCAATTAACCTACCAATATGTTTTTTTAATTAAGAGTAACTGGAGGAAACCCAAACATGGGAAATACATATAAACTCAATCCATATAAAGTCCTGATTGAAATGGAATCCTTGACCTCAGTGCCGCCATACTATCGCTCTCTCTCCCTCCCTCCGTCCCTCTCTCTCTCTTTCACTCTTTCATGTATAATGTTATAACCAGCAGCAGCTTCTTACATGTCTGGCCACGGTGTCTGTAATCCTGCACACGAGCACAGATTAGCAGACTGTCCGGCTTCTAGGGACTGCATCGGCTGCACACTCTGCTATAACAGTGTGGACTGGCAGTCCCAGGAGTATACACCTCCCCTTGGGACTGCCTGTTTGCCTGTGATTAGCTGGGAGCACTTCTAATGGAAGTCACTACCACTGCTAAGCAGTCCCTGTGGGTGGCAGATTTTACTGGGGGGGCTGCAGCCATAAATACTATTTAGTAGGTAAAATCTGCCGCTGGTTATAACACTCATTTTTCTAGAGCAACAACTAATTATACCAATGTATACTGCATTGTGTGTGCAAGTGATTGAAAAATGCATCAGTATTCAGTGGCGGCTCCAGGGGTGGGGCTGCAGCACAGTTCAAAATTCAAATAGGGGAATCACTCCAGCTGCTAGTAGGTCCCAGCTGATGATGTTTAGCAGCATTTGGGGTAACAGTTGTTGTGGCTCCCCTACTTAAATATTGGGCTGCGCCTCAGCCCCACCTCTGGAGCCGCCACTGTCAGTATGTATAGTATCAATATATATTGGTGGGTATACGGAAGTGAAGGAGCAACATGAATGTCTCTCCCAAGTGTCCTTTTCAGTCTGTTTCTGAGTGAGTCTGATCTCACAGTGAGCAGTGCATTTACATAGCTGTTTCGTCTGTGATGTTTACTTCTCACCAGCTTTACCAGTTTGTACAGAGTAATCTATTGCTTGAGCTACCTGAGCACTTCATACCGGTGCTCTGATAACGTGACCTGATGTGGCTCCACAAAGGCCGTGCGTGACCTAGTAAGGCTTGTAAACAAAATATCATGTTTTCCAGGCGCTGATACTAAAACTCCACAAACCCTTATTAATGGTGTGAAAAATAAATTTTTAACAATTGTTTTGCAATTATTTTCTCGTTTTAAGTGGAAAAAAAAGGATGTATGATGTTCTTCAGGAAACAATTGAAATGGATTTTCCAGCTTTTGTTACCATGGTGTTTGGTTACGTGTCCAATCCAGGTGTTATAATAGCAGCTGTGCTTCTTATGATGTAAGTTTATAAATTACTTCATTCGAAAAAGTCATGTAAAAATCAGTGTATCGCACAATTTATACTATGCACATGTAGATACTGATTCATAGTGTGATTTGGGTAAAAGATATGTACAATGTACGTTCAGCAAGAGAAAATTACTATGTAAAAGCAATGAAGATTCTGAGGGTTTGTTGCATAAGGAAAGCAGTCGGGAAGCCGATAGTCGCAATACCGACCGCCGGCTTTCCGACTGTCTAATCCTGGCAAGGTTCAAATGACAGGCATTGAAATCCCAACGCCTGTCATTAGACCTACGCCAGGAGCCTGACACCAATCGAAGGTAAGCCGGGCGCAGACAGCCGCAGTGGAGGGAGGGTTAGGTTAGAGGCTCCCGGGCGGGACTTAGGGTTAGGCACCCCCCCGGGAGGTTAGGGTTAGGCTAGGGGGAGGGGGGGGCTTTAGGGTTAGGCACCCCTGGGTGGAGGTTAGGGTTAGGCACCCCCCCAGGAGACTTAGAGGGAAGGGGGGGTTAGGTTTAGGCACTTAGAGGGGGGTTAGGTTTAGGCACTTGGGGGGGGGGGGTTAGGGTTAGACACACCTAAGGGAGGGTTAGGGTTAGGGAGGGAATTAGATTAGCTATACTTACCTTAATGGACGATCAGGATTTCCACCTCTGCCGGGCTGCCGCTGCCGGGATTAGAACCTGGCCGGCGGTAAATCATACTGATTCCATTGCATACTTGTCTATGCTGCTGGAATGTCCAGAGGGAACCCAAATTTTGGGGGGCTCTGCTGGACCCCAAAGAAAGTAGTCCTTACAATTAGGGATGTGCGCCGGGCCACTTTTGCCGGATTTGCATTTGGATTTGGTTTTAATTCGTCGTCCGGCTTTGGAGTTGCCAAACTGCGGTGACTGGCTTTGGATTTGGATTTGCATTTTTTGCCAAAGTTCACAAAAAAATCTAAAATGACATAAATTGGGCTTTTTTTTCTTCCTAGAGTGCTATTTCCCTCAATAACATTAATTTCCAGTCATTTACAGTCAATTTAGACCACCTCACAGCTTAAATTATTGTTTTCACCATTATTGGCCAAGGGTTGCAGTGAGCTGACTGGTTACCAAGCGTCAGAGCAGCGGCGCAATGGCACAGACACCACAGTTTAGAGCACATCTATGAAACTATGACACACAGCAGTGGGAGAAATGAAAGGTAGTGGAAGATGGAATTGTCCTTGGGCTCTCCCACCCACCCACCCACCCAGTCAGTGGGATATGGCCAGCAGAGTCACAGTACTTGTATACACAGTGGGCTACATCCCAAGGAGACATAGTGCTTGTATACACACAGTGGGCTTATGCTCAGTCATGGAGCTTGTATAATACACACAGTGGGCCTATGCCCTGTAACGGAGCTTGTATAATACACACAGTGGGTCTATGCCCTGTCACGGAGCTTGTATAATACACACAGTGGGCTATACCCTTTCACGGAGCTTGTATGCACTCACTGGGCTTATGCCCTTTCACGGAGCCTGTATAATACACACAGTGGGCTAAGTCCAGTCACGGAGCTTATATAATATTATAAATACACACGGTGGGCTATGCCCTGTCACGGAGCTTGTATAATACAGTCAGTGGGCTTATGCCCTGTCACGGAGCTTGTATAATACACTCAGTGGGCTTATGCCCTGTCACGGAGCTTGTACAATACACTCAGTGGGCTTATGCCCTGTCACAGAGCTTGTATAATACTCAGTGGGCTTATGCCCTGTCACGGAGCTTGTATAATACACTCAGTGGGCTCATGCCCTGTCACGGAGCTTGTATAATATAAATAATACACTCAGTGGGCTAAGCCCAGTCACGGAGCTTGTATAATATAAATAATACACTCAGGGGCCTATTCATCAACACTAAAATAACGTTTTTAAGGACATTTTCCTTAAATAACGTTATTTTGGTATTCATGTAGCCACTTAGCACAAGAGATATCACAGAAATCTCCTTGCTAAGTTCCCCTGCGTTAATTTCCACACTCTCCATACATTAGTATGGGGATGTGGAAATTGTGGTATTCATCAAATTCCGAAAATTATACATTTTCGGAATTTGATGCAGTTACGATTCGCACTGTGAGGTGGCGAATAGCAGGTGAAACTTACCTGTATCCGCGTGTGCAGGTCCCCCGACGAGTCCCTCCGGCGCTCTGCTCCGTCCTCAGGCTCCGGAGGCTGGTCGGACATGTGTGCTCCCCAGCAGAGCACAAGAAAGTTTAGAATAAGAAAAAAAAAGTTTTTGGTTTTTTTCTAATCTGTCATGTGGTCTGCTGGGAAACCACATGACAGACCAGCAGGACGGAGCCGGAGGCTGCTACGCGGACAGGTAAGTCTGGGGGGGGAGGTGAGCAGAGGGGGGTGGGGGGGGTAGGGGGGGGTACACAAACTTAACGCATCTGTAGGCAGATGTAACAGCGCATACGCAGCACTGTTTCCAGATGCGATAAGGTAGTGTAGGCAGGGAAAAGTATCTATTACCCGAAAAGCTGTCATCGCAAAAATGAAGAATAGATACTTATGGAGAGGTGGAATGATGAATTCCACCTATAATTAGCTAGAACTCCATGAAAGTTCTAAAGCTAATTATCTCCAGAGAATTTTTAAGTTTAATGAATAGGCCCCTCAGTGGGCTAAGTCCAGTCACGGAGCTTGTATAATATAAATAATACACTCAGTGGGCTAAGTCCAGTCACGGAGCTTGTATAATACACAGTGCACACAGTTGGCTAAGTCTAGTCACGGAGCTTGTATAATATACACACAGTGGGCTAAGCCCAGTCACGGAGCACACAGTGGCAAGAAGTAGAACTACTCTCTCTAACTAATCTAACTCTAGTCTCGCTTTTCCCCTCTCTATCACTACCTAACTAAGCGTGACTGTTCCGTCTGGATACAGTCACGCGAAATGGCGCCGCCAGCCGGGCGCCGCGCCTTTTATAGAGGCCGAACGTCACCCGGCTCTCGCGAGGTCTCGCGAGAATCCGACGCCGGAGGGGTGACGTTCGGATTCCTCGAGGTGGAATCCGAGTCAGGCGGGAACACCCGAACTTGCGTTCGGGTGGACTCGGATTCCACCTGTTCGGAGCGGTTCGGATTCCTCAGAATCCGAACCGCTCATCACTACTTACAATGCGATTTGCGGTGAATCACATTATTGTGACCTGCCCCCTCCTGCCTAATGACAAGAATCGTGGCATTAAGAAGTGGGAGGTGGATCCACTATGATAATTGCCAGCACAGTCCATACCAAGGCAGATGATACATAGTTTTTATATGTTAACTTCAGTGTCATTGATCAGGTACTAGGAAAGTACTCCATGGCAGTGTCTGGATTGCATGAGCTAAAAGATTGGTATGGTATGACAATAGTCTAATGGCATTTTTAAAACAAATAAATAATTAAATGCTTTGTTTAATCCATTGATTTCCAAACTGGATACGGGGCAGTGCCGGGGGTTGGTGATCCAAGACCATATCAAATTATTTATGGTCCATGTGATAAGCTAAACTAGAGCTTGTCATATCAATCATAAACTATATGACAAACAGAAGAAAGGCCCTGCCCACCAACGCATAACTGAACCTAAGGATGACATATAAGCACAGTTTACTTAATTTAATAATTTTTGCCACATTTCTCAATAAGTAACATTTGGCCTAAGGGTGGCCTGAAAAAAATGCTGATACTCTAGTGCAGCATGATTCTGGGTACTTTGGTAACCACTGGTTTAATATGTTATTTTCCACTACAATCTATGCAAAATGCTCATGTGTCCCTTATATGGAATGGGTATGAAGTGCCGGCAGGCCAAAGGGAGAAGATCCCAACAGGGTAGTTAAGTGCCCTATCCCTACCCCTCTCTCCCCCCCCTAACCCTAACCGTCTCTTAGTGGTGCATAACCCTAACCTATTCTCCCCCTAGTGCCAAACCCTAATCTCCCCCAGGGGGTGCCGAACCCTAACCCTCCCCCCTAGGGGTGCCTAACCCTAACCTCTCCCGCCCAAAACCTAATCCCGCAACACTCCCTGAAGCTAACTCCCCCCTCCACTGTGGGTAATGCTAAGGGCACCCTGGACTTACCTCGTTCGGGCTGGCGTCCTTCGGTGTTCCGTCATCGGGATTAAGATAGGTGTCGGTATTTCAATGCCTATCTTAAGTCCCTTGTCGGGCCGCCGGTCTCATAACTACATCACCCTTATATCCTCTTATATTATTTTGGAAAGGCATACAAAGTCTGGCCTGACATAGATTAACTTCTTAGTAATTTGATGAATCTGTATGCTGGCTTTCTACATCTATAGTATTTTATTTGTTTTCTCAGGGAGGTAAATGTAATGATTAAATGCAACATATAGCCTAGCGGACTTCTATAATATTACTATGCTGAAAGTGAATTGAAATAATGTGGGTCATTCTATATTTAATAATCTAAAGCTCATTGGTTATTTTATTTCATTATCTAGCTAACACAATTCTTCTTAAATTCAGGGCAGATCACTGCATGACAAACTGCAAAACCAGTCACTGTTTTTGTGCCTGACTGACACTTAAGTTACAACCAGAGTTTGCAGGGAGTCTACACGGTGCTATTAACCCCTTCACTGCTGAGGGCTTTCTCACTCCTGTGGTGAGCCCATTACTCTATGTTTCAGCATATCACATTCCAACATCAATAATTATACAGCATCCACACAAATTATACCGTGCTTATTGCAGCAGGTATAGAATTTTTGCTCCTTCTAACACGTTGAATAAAATATAAATAAAATGCGCACAAATTTTTTTTTCATTGCAATTCAAAAAATTGTGATTTGTATTTATTTATTTTAGAAACACCACAAAGAAATACTTTGAGATTCTTATTCGGCATTAATCCGCCTTTAAAAATTGCAAATAGCATGATTCTATGTGTGGGTTTTCATAAGAAAGCATGCACTTAATATTGAATATGCCTTTTTTGGTGGGAAATTTATGCAGCCTTGAATTAAATGCTTACCATGTCTATTTTGTTTTTTGTTTTAGCCTTTTTAAACACAATATCCGAAAGTAGGAAAACTGGTGTATTATAAATAATTTCCATCCCTCTGCTACAGATTATTGTGGATATTAAAAGTCGCCACAGTTTTCCAGGGATCTGTATTAAAGCATTGGCCTCCAGCCTGCTGACTTGTATATAGTCACACAATTCCTCTAGGACTTTAGCTAGACATAATGAATAGCAAAATATAAATTATCTATACTAATATTATAAGAACATTGTGTCTGTTTGTTCCCAGTTGGAGCAAAAACTACTGAACCAATTTTCATTGGTGTGAGTGGTGGGTGAAGGCACTGCTGCCACCAGTCTGTATAGTACTGTTAATCACGGGGCCACTCCTGTGATAGGACCCTTATGCAAAGCAATACAACTAGAACACCTCAAATAAAAACATGTTGGCAGAAGCGATTTCATCGTGGGCGAAGCTGCGGGCAACAGCTAGTATTATATAATTTATATATTATATGTTTCTTGCTAAGAATAACAAGTTTTTGCTTTTTTTCACTCCCTGCAGCCTAGCTATATACTACCTCAATGCTATATCGAAGGCTTACAAGAATGCTAATATTGAGTTCAAGAAGAAAATGCAGAGGGTATGTTGTTTTCAACAGTATTTAACAACATTTATGATATTATTGAATTATGCCCGCTGAGTTTTGTAATAACACACTGTCCACTTAATGTAGGAAATGTTGGCCAAATCCTGCCAGAGAAACATGAAACATTCTGCAGTCAACTATGGAATGTGATGAACATTTTCCAGAACTATTTTGAAATTTCTGCTCATTTCTTCCACCAACCATGAAAATGGATTTGATAAAATGGACACTATGGGGACCATTTATGAACGAGTTTTATAATATGCAACAAGTTTTAAAACTTGTCGCGTATGATAGCGGTGTTCCAGCCAATCAGCTCCCAACTGTCATCTGTTTGAAAAATGACAGTTGGGAGCTGATTGGCTTCAGCACCCTTCATCATATGCAATGAGTTTTAAAACTCGTTCCATATGATAAAACTCATTGATAAATGGGCCCTTAGATTGGCCTAGGAAATGAACGAGGTACAAGTACATATAGGTAGAGAGGAACATTTTTATAAAAAGAAAAAAACATTTTCAAGTTAATTATATCATTTTACCACCCATGTAGCACTGGAGTTGTTATTTATGGTTAATAAATTAAGCCCAGTTTTTAGCAGTTGTTTTATTTATTTTAAACAAGAAATTAATTTTCTATTAATTTGTTGTAAAATGAATGAAGAAAAGAGAAGATGAGAAAAGCAGAAGGAACAATACTGCCTCAACCAATGAAATTTTGAAGGATCTAGAAGCATTGTTGCCTCCTAGTGTGAGATATGGGATCAATAAACTTAATGAGAAAGGTAAGATTTAGCTCACTATTAACTTATGTCAATGGTCTATACAGTGCGCACCATAAGGTTATCTAGGATGAAAATGCTTGAATAAAGAAGGTATGGCAAAATGTTTTATATTTTCCGGTAAATATCATCATCATCTTAGTTTATTTGTAAGGCTCTACATAATTCCTATGCTGAAGAGTCTGAGTTGTCAATCATACAAAATAAAATGAAACATAGAAACTATGAGGTTGACAAAGGGCATACAGATGTGAGACAAAGGGTAGAGAGGGCCCTGCTTGTTAGAACTTGGAGTCAGTTTACCTCATTCTGCATAAGTTGTAGGTTCAGACAGTCAGTCACATGGGCTCACATAGAGTTGGACACAATTTATATAAAAAAAATGTAGACATAAATTGTCTTCATAAAAATATGTAAGTTTTTGTGATATGAAGCGCAGCTTGTCCTTTAAGATGCATGTGACTGTGCATAATATGTAAAATATATATTTAATCATTATAAATAGACCACCCCCCGAGAACCCAAGGAAATTATGAATTGTGTTGGGGTGTGGGGTGGGACATGTTGGCACCTCTAGTGCTCAAGGAAAAGAGTTATCCCATAAACTCTCCTTGGGGGAATAGCCCTAGTGTTGTTTTTTCTTTAAGTGGGGGTAGGATGGGGAGGGGATTTGCAATATATTTTGTGCTACTGATCCCTTTAGGAATTTCAACACCATGCTGACCGGTCATGGACTGGTTGGTGTTGTAGCAGGGTGTATCCCCACTGAAATTTTCCCTGCTATAGTGCATTGGGATCAAGGTCATTGGTGAAGGGGCACCATTGGTTGCTCTTTCAAGGAACTGGCTCTGATATGGCCCTGTGCAATTAGTACAAAAGACAGAGTGTAACAGTGAAGGGGATGTATTGTATAAGCCACATATTTGAAGCCTTATTGACACTAATATCCACAAAACTGAAACTACTCACAAATCATTACTCGCACGTTGCCAGTACAGGAACATTACTCAACAGTACAGATGCTCATATTATATCAGTAAGATTGACATTCAGTTGAACTGATTGAGTTTAATATAACCAACTAGATAATATCCAGACCATTATGTAATAAATGAAGCAAGATGCTTCCCCTTTACCACCAGTCTCAACATATATGCAACATATGTATTTGTAACCCCCAAGCTATTTAAGAAATTGGAAACTGACTTGTTCAACATCTCTCTAATGGCTCTATTAATTAACATTATATTTACTAAAATAAAGTGAAAAAGGGTGTTTTCACACCCTTTTCACATTATTTTAGTATCACCTATAATTATTATAGGGCAATTGGAGTAGAACTCGTAAAATTCTACTCCAACCCCTAAGTATCACTTATTTTTAGTAATCAGATCGCATTTCCCATAATTGTAATTGGAAATGTGATCCGACCAAAGTTACTAAAAATAAAATGTGAAAAAAATACCTAGGGAGGCCCTGTGATAATAACGCCACCTGGAGGTGGCGTTATCCAGGATCTCCCCCGGTTACCGGACTCCTGCTCCGCTCTAACGGGGAGAGCAGAGCCGGGAGTCGGTCCCAGTAATCAGCTGTGTGGTCTAAACAGACTGCAAGCTGATTACTGTAAAAAAAAGAAAAATAAAATGTAAAAAAAATGTTTTACTTACCTCCGGTTATGTCTCCTCTCCGGTCAGCTGGTCTCCCATAGTGCACTGCGGCCTGGTCATCAGGTGATCGGGTCCCAGTGCAGTACGGGATATCACCTGACCGGACGCATGGAGGACATCACCGGAGGCCCGGATCATGCAGGTAAGTGCTATTAAGGGAGGGGGGGTCACGGTGGGGGAAGGGGGTCGGGGGGGTCCGCGATCACGGGGGCGGGGCTTAGTGTCGGGGGGGCAAGCAACGGCGGCCAGTCGGCACATGCGCAGGCACTTTGTCACGGTATTTTTTGCGAAAATACCGTGACTAGTGTGCAGAGGGGATTCACAGGGACAGAGCTTTATTGCAAGCTCTGTCCCTGCAAGGGATTTGTAGTAAATCCCTGTGATATTGCCTGAATTCGCAATGCAAATTCAGTCGGTAATATCACACTACAATCTGCATTCAATATGCGGATGGTAGTAAATAGAGCCCTAAAGGCTTTAGATATTGTTTAATAGTTTCCTCAACCCTGGAGTTAACTAAGACCACACAGCCAAATATTTATTAAATATTGCTATCAGTTGCCTCATGTCTCACAAGGGAATGGATGTGTCTGTGTGTTTCTGATATTCCTTCATGGAGGGGACATCTTTATGCATGTATAATAGCATCTCTACACTCAAAGGGGTCTATTCATGTAGGTTTGCGGTACGGAAATGTAACTTAACACTACACTTCACATGTTTATTATGAGATATTTGAGTATCCTATGTCGCAATTCATGTAAACCTACCTGCTCTGTGATGTGATCCGGTATCCAGGCTTCCTGAGATCCTGATTTCTCCATCCTCTTGGTTCTTTCCTCATTCTCTGTGCTTTTGTTTTCTTTCTGCGCATGTGCCATATTTATGCTCCTTGTAATTCTTGTGCATGCCCCGCCTGACTAGATACAGATGGCTTGCAAAGAAGCAGCTGCATGGGCTGTTGGGAAATGAAGGGGTTGGAGCTAAAACGTAAGAATGCCAGAAAAGACAGGGACGTATTCCACTTCCCTGTTTTAACATAAGCACAGACACATTATGCCATCCACAGATGGCAAATCTGTAACAGCAAGGAAAACGGAAAACCAAGCTCTCCGTTTCTTAATAAATTGCACTTACCATACAAAAGTATGGTGATGCAATGCTTAAACAAGCAGAGGCACATACATGAATAGACCACTTAGTCCTCTATAACCCAAAGAATATAACTGTAATATACCTTTACCTATATGTATCCCATACAGTACGAAAGAAAAGTTGTCCTCTTCCCAGTATAATAAATTGTCAATGTTATAATACAGACCAGGCATACCCCTTTATTGGAAATATGTTAGACAGTACATACAATATTATCTTTTAAATGTGAAGCCACATTTAAGCTGAGTACACACTGGAGCGATGTCAGGCCAATTTGCCATTTCATAATGACGAATCGCCTACATCGTTAAGTGTATATACTGAATATGCGGGTGCCCATGGCCGCTAGCGACGTTGTCAAGTTTGACGTGCTGCACATCAAACCTGACAATATCGCATGTGACCTAATGTATGTTAACGAAGGACGGAACGATATATCAGTCCATTCTTCTAGTGTGTGCGCTCAATCCCCGCTCAAGGGAAATCTACGGGAAAGTCAGAACAGCTGCCAGTCGCATCAGTTTGTACCCAGCTTTAATTCTATATCTGGAGAAATGCGTAATAGTTTTCTAGCAGGGCACCTTCTGCTACACAGTCTTATGCTGTTATTTGACCCTTGTGTAGCAGAGGGACTCCTGCTTCACTGGCCCATTGCTCAGTGTTATAAAATGTACACAATGACAAGTCTACGTTTCATGGCTCCACTTTCCACTGTCTCTCCGTATTTCAATCCTACCACAATACCAGCAGCTACACTAGTAGCCAGCCACCAATGACTGCTTTATTACAAGTGGCTTATACAGTAATGCTGCTGGCTTACAATAATTACACGCTTTTCCCAGGTACAATTCTTATTCTTTTTCCTATGTATCAAGTGTTCTTCACACTATTTAGACTGTAAACTCATTTGAATATGGGCATCTTACTGTACCTTCTTACTGCACCTTGAGCGCTTGTGTAAAGCGGAGTGGAGGGAGGAGTGACATCTTCTGTTCCTCTGTCAGACTGGGAGTGTGGAGCTGTGCAGTATACTGGCTGCAACAATGTGACACCAGAGTATCACCAGAGTGGAGGAGTAGTGGCCAGCAGCTTCACAGATAGCAAGCTGCTGGCTGCCTCTCCTCCATGTCGTGTGGGGCCTGCAGGTGGCTGTAATCACTGCATAAGGTCAGTTAGATTTTAGGCAGATGTTAATTTGTTCTAAGTGTCTGCTTAGATTTGCCTAGTACAGCAAGTTCAGAAAGTCACTCTGCAGTGACTGTGTGCTAAGTGTGTGACTGTCCAAAATTCAAATAGGGGACTACATCAACTGCCAGTGAGCCCCGGCTGGCGATGTTTGGCAGTGTGCGTCCTTCTGCACATCAAGGGCCACTCCTAAAAATACACCTTTTATTTAAATAATCTTGCACCTCTAAATGAAATATCTTCCAAAAACCTGGGTGTATCTGTAGGCTATCTGCACTTAGCAAATGACCCAACTCCTTCCACATTAGTGTAAAAAAATGTTATGCACAAATAATATTCATTTGTGGATTTTATTGAGGGAACATTTCAGGAATTATAGTTGTATGAAATATATATGTTTGCATGGACACACGTTAAATTGTGTTAAAATATCCTTGTAGGGTGTGCTTTTTCCATTTCTATTTTTTCAGTTATACATATTAGGTGGTTTGGTGTTACCACCATAGTTTAAAACTGCACCTACGTGACTTTAGTGCAGTGGAATTTGTTTTATTTGTCTACATTGTATGCCGCCTGTCCAGACCGTTGGAACTGTTAAGGGGCCTATCCATTAGCAGATGTATTTCTGAGCATTGAAAGACAAAAGATATCCCTTGAAAATTCGGGTGGCTGTGCTGAATGATATCTGTCATGTACATGACAGATTTGGGCAAACGGTGAACGATATCGCATGACATCATTTTTTCTCTGCACTGCTCTGTACCTGCTGCTAATATGTTTCGTCGTTTGTCTTTTACCACATATAAACTGCACGATATTGCTAATATTGTACAGCTAAATGCGATAATTGAGCAACATGTTGGAGAGATGATAGATGCTATTTATCAGCCGTGGGAGTGCGCATCTGTATTCGCTCAGGGCCTATCCATTAGGAGATATAATGAACGATTGAATGATATATCGTTCAATCGTTAATTTTAATCTGTATGAGTAGAATCTTTATTCCCGCATTCTCCACCATATGTGATACTTGGGGTTAATTAGCTCGGTAGACTGGGATCAGTGGTGCAGTGAGTAAGTGCAAAATTAGAGTCCACACGTATCATTCCAGTTAAATAAACATAAGTGCTGCTTTACTTCCAGCATGTGAAATCAGGAAACAGAAAAATAATAAACAAACCTAGCCCTTGTTTAGGGCACTAGCTCACATCTTGAACCCTCTCTACAGAAGCAGCTACTCTGCATGAAAGTCTAACAGTCTCTGAGATTGGTGGTCCTTCCTGCCACATGCAGAACTGGACACTGGCCTCCTGGCCTGGTATGGCTTCCTTAGCTTGTTAGCTGCCGCCTCTCACAGTCTGGCCTGCTTCTTTGCAGGTACCATAGCTCAGTCCCAGAGTTGGACAGCCTTCCCTGTATCTCACAGGTCTAGGCTCAGGCCTCCTGGCCGTCACTAGCTTGCTAGTAGTGTGTGCTATGTCTCTCTGGTCTGCCTCAGTCCTCCCTGGACTGAGTTCCCTCGGCAGCCATTAGGCATCTTCCCACAATGCCTTTCTAGTCTGTGTGGGCGGATCTCTCCTGCCCCACACAGAATCTACTGCTCACCAGTGCCACCTCTGGTGATACTGCCACATATCCCCCTCCCAGCTTGAAACCCCTGGGTTCAGCTACATGGGACGAGACATTCTCATGACGATGTCCCTCTTCACTCTCCTCATTAGGGAAATTCACCACATTCACGGTCATACAAACTCTTGCGATCTCTGGGGGTCTCATCCTCCAGATTCCAGAATTTATTTTCCTCCTAACTTTTTTCCTCACTTTGTGGTACTTCTTGCTTTCTATATGAAACACTTGAGATTCATTCTTGAGCATGTCAAGCTTTAAAGATTTCAGGCAAATTTTCCCTTAGTGCCCTACTTCCTCATAGACAAATTCATCAGAATTGCAAGTTCCGTCCTGCTTGCATGAAGGCATTGTTTCACATACCTGAGTTTTATTCTTCACAAGACTCTCAGAATTAACCTTCTTTAAGGTTCTGCTTTGCACTGCAAAACTGTGTGATTGCATCACATTCACATCACTCTGAATCCACGGCAACAAGAGAGTCTCATTCTTTGAAGCCATTACTATCTCTGTAGATTTCTGCACATCCTGTACCTTTCCTTGACAGGTCATGCGATCACCATCGGTATACGTCAGTTCTTTATCATCAACTTCAGTTTTGCCATCTGGACCTGTGTCCCTTTGGGAGGACTTCACACCCTCAGCTATCACTGTAAGCTGGAAGTCACTGCAGGGAATCTCATCCACTCTTACAAGACAGACTTTTAGGGAATTTCCCAACTTTGATACAACTATTTCAGACGCTGCCACTCAATACACATTGCAACTCCAGTTCTTTGGTATTCCTCTCCGCTTGGAATCTTTGCAACTGGTCCTGTGTACTTAGCAGACACTTTTCAAAGTTCTTCTTTTCTTGCAACTTCCAAGCCCTGCCATGGGCAAGGTTAAGCTCTCTCTCCAAAGATTCACTTTGCTTTGCGGCTTTATGCAGACTTTCCTCCAGGAATGCATTTCTTTCCGTTAAACATTCTGAAAGTGTTCTAGCTGCAGCTAAATCGGATTGGAGAGTTTGTACTTGCTCTTTACAGTTGTCTTCAAGACGGACCATCTCCATCTCTTTTCCTTCACTGTCAGTTTCCCACTGATCGCGAGTCTGTAGCATCTGGAGATACTTCTCTTTTACTTCACAGAACTCTTCAGCCAGAGAACTTTTTTCCAATTCACAATCTTTAAGTTTTACTTGTGTGGAGACAATTAAAGAGTCTTTTCCTTTTAACACCAGAGCCAGATCTGCCACTTTCACTTGTGCGCGCTCTGCCTCACTCTGATGTCTCTGGACACCTTCTTTCAATTCTTCCACTTCCTGCTGAAGTACCACCCACTTTCGCTGCAATTCCACAACATCCTGCTCTAATACGTCATTCTTTGCCAGGAGCACATCATTCTGATACTTTGTAACACATTGGAAAAATTTAGCTTCCTCAAGGCGTTCAGACATAGCTGCCAATTTGAGGTCTGTCTCTTTAAGAACTTCACGTTTTTATATTTCTTGCTGCTAAAATGCCATTTTCAAAGTGAAAAATTCACTTCGTAATTTCTTTTCAGCTTGTTCATGAGCATTTCTCTCTTCAGCTAATTGCTCCATTAAGTCATAAACCTTCCCAGCAAAATACGCATTACCTTCATTCAAAACTTTACGCATACTGTCAAATTCTTCCAGGCTGATATAGCCCTCATTGGACGGACCTTGCACCGTACACTGACCACTTTCTTTTTGGGCCTTGAGCTTTTCCCACTGCTTCTTGTTGGCTTCCTGCGGAGCTGCTGTAGCCTCCGCAAGGCCTTCACCATGTCATCCATGTTGTCTGGTGATTTAGAAGTGAGGCAGGGTTTGGCTTGAATAGATGTCAGCACCATGAAGAGCCTAGTACCACAGTCTTTCCTCCCCAAAATAAATTGGGTGTCTGTCCCTTTAAATTTTAAACACTTTTTTTTTTAGCACAGTTCTTCTTTCAATTGTAACAACACTTGACTTTCAATTGTATTTTCAGCACAATATAACACAGAACCTGCTTTCACTTCTGTGGAACTACAATGTCCAGCAATCAACATAGCACTTGCTATTTTCTTTGCAAAAGAAATGTCCAGGCCACATAATTAGACACACCTTGTCTTAATGAGCTTGATTTCAACAGAATAAACCACACAACTTCTTTTAACCTTTCCAATGCTGAAGAAAGTGCACAACTTTTAGCAAACTTTGTAGCACAGTTTTCAGGCATGCATACAACTTTTCCATTAAATATTTCAAAACAGATTTTATCTTCACTCACCAACCTGATGAGCTTTGCACTGTTGAATCTACTATGCATGCAGGTACAGTGAGTCTCCGTTTGGCTTTCTAGGAGAGTTTGATTATGCAGTGCAATTAGCATCCATATTTCCATTTGTATTCCACATTTTCTGCAGCTTAGATCTTTTTGCATAGAATCTGTATGAGTAGAATCTTTATTCCCGCATTCTCCACCATATGTGATACTTGGGGTTAATTAGCTTGGTAGACTGGGATCAGTGGTGCAGTGAGTAAGTGCAAAATTAGAGTCCACACGTAGCATTCCAGTTAAATAAACATAAGTGCTGCTTTACTTCCAGCATACGAAATCAGGAAACAGAAAAATAATAAACAAACCTAGCCCTTGTTTAGGGCACTAGCTCACTTCTTGAAACCTCTCTACAGAAGCAGCTACTCTACATGAAAGTCCCACAGTCTCTGAGATTGTTGGTCCTTCCTGCCACATGAAGGACTGGACACTGGCCTCCTGGTCTGGTATAGCTTCCTTAGCTTGTTGGCTGCTGCCTCTCACAGTCTGGCCTGCTTCCTTGCCTTCCTAGCCTTCCCTGTATCTCACAGGTCTAGGCTCAGGCCTCCTGGCCCTCACTGGGTTGCTAGCACAACGAGCTCTGTCTGACTGGTCTGCCTCAGTCCTCCCTGGACTGAGTTCCCTCGGCAGCCATTAGGCATCTTCCCACAATGCCTTTCTAGTCTGTGTGGGCGGATCTCTCCTGCCCCACACATAATCTACTGCTCACCAGTGCCACCTCTGGTGATAGTGCCACAATATATATATATATATATATATATAAATAAACTCCAGTTTGGCCTGGCATTCACGATGAAATAAACAACAGCGGGGTGCCTTCCTCCACAAATGTATACTGCAAAGTTCCCAATGAAAAGGAACCAGGCGGCACTCCCAGTGATAGGTGAAAAATCAAAGGTTCTGTATTTCAATAATGTGACATCTTACATTGACGTTTCAAAGCCCGTAGGCTTAGTCACAAACATAGTGCAGTGAAACAAACAACTATACCAATGCAAAACGCTTACCTTATAAACCCCAACCATGCTGACTTCTCCTCCCAGCCCAGAGATATATATATTTTTTATCTCATATATCATATTATATATGTTAGCATTACCTTCACTATTGAAGGAGTCCTCTGTAGATTTTCTGATTCTGTCATATCTAATCACATGTGCATATATTGTGCTTTATTGCTTTGTACTTTTGGGAGCCTAGTTGCTGCGAAACCCCCCCTCTGCCCTAGCCCGTAGCTCAAATCTTTACCATAATAACAGTAGTATGTGACGGTGGTTCAATAAATAAGGTAACAAGACCTCTCATTACATAACTTTATTCAACTCGTACATAAACATTTAATCAATAGTATGGCTTAGGTACAGATTATTGTTTTACATAGTCCCCAAACTTGTCTAAGTTTTATTTTACAAATGTACACCAAGGCATCTATCCTGGCATAGAAGAAATCTGTGTCAAGCACCTGAAGCCAGGACATAAAGGCTTGCTGAACTTCACCATTGGTTGCAAATCACCTTCCACCCAGGTGCTTCTTCAATGGTCCAAAGAGATGTAAATCATTTAGTGCCAGTTCAGGGCTGTAGGAAGGATGGTCTCATACCTCCCAATGATAGCACCGTAATAAATCACACGTGCGATTGGCTGTGTGGCTTGGTGTTATCGTGCAGCAATACGATGCCTATTCGCTGCAATCCAGGTTGTTTTTCAAACGAATTGCCCTCAGCAACCGGCTCAATATTTCACAGTAATGGACAGCATTCACAGTATCTCCCTTGGAGAGGAAATCAACAAGAAGCACGCCCTTGTGGTCCTAAAACACAGTCTTCATGACCTTTTTTGCCGATGGAGTTGTTTTGAATTACTTTGAAGGTGGGGACGATGCGTGTTTCCATGTCATGGATGCTTGCTTCATCTCTGCTGTCACATGATGCAACCACATTTCCTTGCCTGTAACAGTACGCTGCAGGAACTGTTCCCCCTTCTCATGGTGCCGCGTCAAGTGCAGGAGAGACAATTCCATCCTAATGGTTTTGTGAACTTCTGTGAGTTGCTTCGCTACCCAGAATGAACACTTTTTCCTGTAACCCAGTTGCTCATGAATGATGTTGTGCACAGTACCCACTGGGATTTTCAGTTCATCAGCAATATCACTAACTGGAATGCGTCAGTCTTCCTGAATCATAGCTTCATCTGTGGTGGACGTGCTTGGCTGGCTGAGTCGCTGCTCATCTTGAAATTCTGTCCTGCCGTTATCAAAGGCAGCGCACTAAACCTAAACCAGTTTTCATGACATTACTGTCACAAATCATGTATGGATAGTAGGTGGCAATGACGGAGACCCTGAACTGAGGTGCAGAGTGTTGGTTTTCACCAGGGACCCCCACAAGGAAGTTTGGACTTAGCTGTACCCGACGCGCAGGTCATGGCCCTCAGTCTGGTTTCCCAAGTACAAGGCTGGTATGCAATGGAGCAGACAATGGAGTACACTAAATGGCATACACTAAAAGGAGTGGCAACTGTCAGAAGCTGACCGACAGGAACACATATGGACTGTGCAGAGCACACCCGACTGAAAAATGGAACATTACAGAGAACAGGAATGAACTATACACGGAGAAGGTAATAGCACAAGGCAGACACTGGAGTAAGGTTTGGGAGCCTATACTGTGGCACAGGAGTGCCACCAATGAGGTACTGTTTTGGCGCACGTGGCCCTTTAAATCCTGCACAGAGCAGCGCACACATCGCTATGGGAGCCACCTCTGCAGGTCAGCTTGCTGCAGTCAGAGGACAGGAATAGACCCCTGGCAACCCTGCAGAAGCTGCTGCCCAGCTGTTTTCACAGCAGCTGGCGCCAGGGATCTCCCGCCTGCTGTCTAACAGGAGCCACAGGGGACCAGTGCTGCCAGACTTGGTAAATAAGCACCAGGATTCGGCATGTGGTGAGAGTGAGGTTATCACCGTACACCTCGACAAACTGGCGATGAATATCAGCTGCTGATGTGCCCTTTAGACACAGAAATCTCTTTACACTACGCACCTTAATGTTTGACTATGATATGAGGCGCAGTCTAATGTCCGTGAGTGGAAGCAGTGGTTTATCTTTTCTGGTCTGGTGAGAAATTACAATGAAATATAGAACATTACAAACGTGAGAGATCTTGTTACCTTACCCATGTATAATAGGATATTACTAGAGCTGCAGCCACAACATGTAGTATAAAGGAGAAAAGTACACTGCTGAGCATACCCAGAACCAGCAGCTTCTCCTACCAAGTCTCCTGTGTATGTATATCTGAGTGCTTCATCGGTGCACCAGATCAGAGAGACCAGACAGAAGCTTCCAGCAAGAAGAGACAGCAATCTTAACAGGAGGTGGGAGAATGTGTGCTCAGAAATCTCAGTTGTGCCTCCTACACATTGATTAGCATATTCTCGCAGCGGACAGGTGCGTGCGTTTTCTCCTTTGTGTTGCTTGCTGAATAAGGCCCTGAGTGCAGTCTGCACTACACAGTAAAACAAACACACTGCCGCTGGCGCTGGGTAGTACATTGGTACTACCCGGCGGCGGTGTTTGTTTTATCAGCCAGTGAGAATCAGACAGACTCTCATTAGCTGCTGCACCCATGGCTGGAGCCAGGCTGGAGCTCACTCATGAGCTCTGCCTTCTGGCTCCCGCAGTGTGTGATTGGAGAGATGTCATGACGTCTCTTCCATAGTACCAAGCGGGAGGACAGAGGAGCGGAAAGCTGTGTGCGTGGCAGGAGCGGAGATTCAGGTAAGTGGTTTGTGTGTGTATGTCTGTGTGTTATATATGTAAGGTGTACTACTGGCCGGGGGCACTACATAGGGGGGACCACTACTGGGGGCACTGTATAAGTGGCACTACTGGGGGGCACTGTATAAGGGGCACTGCATAAGAGGGACCACTACTGGGGGCATTGAATAGGGGGGACCACTACTGGGGGCACTGTTTAAGGAGCACTGCATAGGAGGGACCACTACTAGGGGCACTGTATAAAGGGCACTGCATAGGGGGAACCACTACTGGGGGCACTACATAGGGGGGACCACTACTGGGGGCACTGCATAGTGGGGGATCACAACTAGGGAGAATTGCATAGAGGGGACCACTAGGGGGGGCACTGTATAAGGGGCACTACTGAGGGCACTGTATAAGGGGATCCACTACTGGGGGCACTGCATAGGGGGACCACTACTGGGGGCACTGTATAAGGAGAACTGTATAAGGGACAATACTGGGGGTATTGCATAGGGGGACCACTACTGGGGGCACTGCATAAGGGGGATCACCACTGGGGGCATGGCACAGGGGGACCACTACTGGGGGCACTGTATAGGGGCACTTCTGGGGGCACTGACTAAGGGGTAATGCATATGGGGGCCACTGCATAAGGGACACTACTAGGGGCACTGTATAAGGGGCACTACTGGGGGCACTGTATAAGAGTGCACTACTGGGGGCACTGTATAAGGGTGTACTACTGGGGACATTGCATAAGGGGCACTACTACAGTGGGCATTGCAAGAGGGGCACTACTACTGGGGGCATTAAGGAATGGATAGGAACGTTCCCAGAGTGACAAGAAATGGCGGTGTGTCATGTTGATACGCCCTCATTTTTCAGTGGCCCCTTGTAGCATGTGGCCATGCCCGCTTTTTAGTGCGTGTATCTTCTGCGCTTAGTACATAGGGAGGGAGCATTTTTCATCTTGCCCTGAGCTCCAAATACCCTAGGTATGCCACTGCTATAGACTATCTATAACAGGGGTAGCAAACGTCAGTCCTCGATAGCCACTAACAGTTCACATTTTTCAGACCACCTAGCTGGTGCACAAGTATTTTCAGTACTCACTAACACATTTGAAAAGATCCACAGGTGGAGCTAGTTATTTCACTGGTGATTCTGTGAGGAACCCTGGAAAACATGCACTGTTGTTAGCTCTCGAGGTCCAGGGTTGGCTACCCCTGATCTATAGTGTTAATTATTAATACAGTAATACATACACTATCCAGTGTATGAGAAGTACCAATGTGTTCATATACTGTACAGTTGTGTCCACATACATCTATCTTCCGTGCGCCACAATTCGCGTTACACATAACACGTGCGACTCAATAGCGCCATGCGTCTTTTTGTGTGACTTTTCCCTTTCCCTTGAGATGCTTCTTATTCACAAAACGATTCAAATAGGATGCACAAGCAGATTTTGCTGATTAAAATGATATGCGGCAAGTCTATATTCTGTCTGCGACTGCGGTTATATCTGCATGCTAAATGCTATTTTACAGTTTCACTGTAACACAGCATTTCACATCTAGCAGTGGGGGATGGGGTTGGCAGCGCTATCAAAACTATTCTGAGGATGCTCCAATCGGCTGTATAGGCAGCAGCGTACCTCTATTGAGTGTTTGAACAATGCTGGCACCCTGCCAGCCAAAAGCAAGTGGTGTGGGGCAGCAACACTGGTCATACACCCCTAGTTATGGCGATAGATAACGCTTGAACTGACAAGGGGCGAAGTGCTTCTAATTCACAGGCAAATCTCTGCCTGTGAATTATGGCAGTTCATAGCTAGGATCATCAAAGCTAGCGGGTCCTCATCAGCCTTGTTAACATCTGTTCTCGGTGGAACAAGATAAGATTCTTTGGATACAAAGACGTTAATCAAGCCACACAAACAAATATCAGTTAAAAAGACATTTACTACAAAGTAAAATAAAGAGAGTAAATTATAATAAACATTTAACTTGCTTGTCAGATCATCTACTCAGAACATAAATGATTTCATTCATTCCCAGGAGCTCCTCCAACAGCTTGGAGCTGGATCTCGAACATCAAGCATAGGCTGAATGTATACTGACAAATTACAGCTTTATATACAGTAGGAGAAAAACTCATGCATAAGCATTTAACAAGTATAAATGTCACATTTGTAAATATACATATATATTAATAGACAGTAAGGGGCACTGTTGCCTCAATTATGAATGTTGGAAATGTCACCAACAACTGTGTTTTATGGTGTATGTACTTAGATAAACTGAAGGTAAGATATTGTTGACTCAGGATTAAATATGTCTGGCCACAGAGACCTTTATCCTTTACTTAGGTTCTTTCTGTCAAGAACACCTTATGCAATGTTTGACCACCTTCTAATGTCTGACCATTGTCTAATGCCTAATGTCTGACCATTGTCTAATGCCTGATACATTTATAAAATCAGAAACCATTTTCTGCACTCCCATTACAACATCTTCACTGGCAGATCAGGGGTTGATTGAGGGGATTGTTTTGGCTGTCTTGGAGGGCCTCTGGTCCTCCTCTACTGCCATCTTAAATCCACATGTTTTCCCACCTCCAGCTCTCTGCTTCTCTTCCTCCCTGAAGGAGGCAGTGTGTGTAGCTACAGTGCACAATAATGGAGACTAGAGATGTGCACCATCCCCTGTATTTTGGTTAAGTCATCGGCTGGTTTTGGTTTTGCCAAAACCGCTCTCATGTGTTTTGGCTTTAGTTTTGAATCTATATTTTTTTTTTTAAATTATAAAAATAACAACTAAAATCACATAATTTGGGCCTTTTTGTTACTACAGTATTATTAACCACAATAACATTAATTACCAGTCATTTCCAGTAGAGTTTGACCACCTCACAGCTTACAATATTATTTTCATCCAGTTTAGTCCAAAAAGTTGCACCGAGTTAGCTGGATGACTAAACTAAGTGACATCAGTGGGTGGCACAAACATGTGGTAGTTCAACTTCCAAAATGGCACATTTAGAAAACAGTGACACTGCAGTGGCAGACAGGATGGCAGTTTAATAAACTCTATATTAGAAACCAAGAATGTTTTCATTAATCAAGAACTAGATCAGTGGAACGAGGGAGATGGAGTATGTATGTAGTTGAAGGCAGGCAAAGGAAGGATGGATTCTTTTGTAAATTTAATTTTTTTTTTATTTTGAAGCATATTTATAAGGGAGGAGAGGAGATCAGTTATAATCATAAAAAAGTAGATTAAAGAAGTGGAAAATATTGTTAAAAAACAAGCATTCAAAGTCCCAGAATTTTTTTTTAAATATTAAAGGGACATGCAGGAGATGCTGTCTGTGGCTATAAAAATTTCTTGACATTTTCGGCATTCAGCAACCACATGTCGAAGACTTCAGTGGCTGTGGCACTTCAACATCCAACATGGCGCATCTAGAAAAACAGAGTGGCACTGCAGTGGCAGAAAGGATGGCAGTTTAGTAAACTAGACAACCCCATATTAGAAACCAAGAATGTTTTCATTAATCAAGGACTAGATCAGAGACCCATGAGAGATGGAGTATGTATGTAGTTGAAGGCAGGGAATTGAAGAAAGGATTGATTTGTTTATAAATTAAATTTATTTTTTTTATTCCAAAGCAGTGGAGTACAACACACACAACTTGTGCAAAAAAAAGTTTACTTTTTGCACAAATGACAATGCACACTGAGCCGAGTCACACAGTGAGTGGCACCTACAGCACACAGTAGTTCTACAAATAATGAACTTTTTGCACAAAAAACAAGTCACACTGCAGAGTCGTAGCACTTATATTTATTTAAACGCAGTGGGGTACAGCACACACAAGTTGTACAATTTATTTATTTTTTTAACGCAAATGACAACTCAACTCTGCGCCAAGTCACAGTGCTTATATTTATGTGCTTATTCCCAATTCCACATCTGTGCTTCAGTCCTCTTTCCCATGTGTGTTTCTGACCCCTTCCCCATCTGTGCTTATGCTCCCGTCCCCATCTGTGCTTCTGACCCATTACCTTCTCTGTACTTCCCCCTTCCCATCTGTGCTTCTTCCCCCTTTCCAATTTGTGCTTCCAAACCCTTCCCCATCTGTGCTTCTTCCCCCTTCCCCATCTGTGCTTTTGCCCCCTTCCCCCATCTGTGCTTCTGCCCCCTTCCCTTCTGTGTTTCTGCCCCCTACCCCATCTGTGCATCTGGCCACTTCCGCATCTGTGCTTCAGATCCCTTCCCCATCTGTGCTTCAGCTCCCTTCCCCATCTGTGCTTCTGCCCCCTTCCCCATCTATGCTTCAGCCCCCTTCCCCATATGTGCTTCTGCCCCCTTCCCCATATGTGCTTCTGCCCCTTCTCCATCTGTGCTTCAGCCCCCTTCCCCATTTGTGCTTCAGCTCCCTTCCCCATCTGTGCTTCTGCCCCCTTCCCCATCTGTGCTTCAGCCCCCTTCCCCATCTGTGCTTCTGCCCCCTCCCCATCTGTGCTTCAGCCCCCTTCCCCATCTGTGCTTCTGCCCCCTTCCCCAACTGTGCCTCTGTCTCCTTCCCCACCTATCTCTCTGCCACATTCACCATCTGTGCCTCTGCCCCATCTCCATTTGAGCCTCTGCCCTCCTCCCCATGGCTGGTGGCTGCAATCAGAAAGAGTTTGGACAAACTGAGGCACAACCATGTTTACCATGTTTAATGCCACACAAGTATTACAGTAAAGCACAATGGGGGAGATGTATGACCCGGCAATATGGGGGTGGAGTGTTATCAGCGCATGTTATGTGCGCTGATACCACTTCTCCCCCCTGTATTATTATTGTGGGGTTGGGCGGTAAATGACAGTCATTATCACTGTCAAGTAGACTTAACTCACCCTTGTCACATAGAAATACTTGTAAGCAAAATTGTCTGCTTTTAGATTGAGAAGTACAGTTGTCCGTACAATGAAACACATGTAGATGAGATAAAACATCTTTTTCTAAGCAGAAAAATAATGTACAGTAAGTCTGTGTGGTGGTTCTAGGCAGACAATAACAAGAAGTGTAATGGGGCTATGTAAAAACAGTGAAGATACTATTTGCTTGTATCTACTGGTCTGGTCATATTAATTCCAAAAGTTTCCAGGACCAAATGTTTAAAACCTAGTACTATCTATGGATATTAAGAACTTTGGAGAACTACAGTATGTGGTGACTGACACTTGGAAAGAACATTCTATACAGCCAGGGCCAGTGCTAGGTTTCTCAGTGCACAGCACCATCCTGTGCTACACTGTCGCCCCTTCCCTCCCCTGCCCCCTCCCCCTGAGTTTATTCCAATAACGCCATTTTTTTCCGTAGCCGGGCGGTGATGAGCACCTCTAAAATAATGTTCCGGCAGGGCGTAGGGCTGCACCCTTTAGGCTATAGTGCTCCAGGCGAGATGGACCTGCTAGCCCGTGCCTTGAGCCACCACTGTATACAGCACCCAGTTGCTCTTGTTGAAAAATATAAGTATGTGGATTTTTCAGATATAGCCTTTTGCATTTCACCGATGCAATTATAAATCTCTCTGCCACATTCATTTTAGTTCCAGTAATACTGTGCTGCCTCATATATGAATATGAGGCATATTGTAAAGGGGGGCCTGCTTGTATGTGCTTCATTTCTGGGGAAATAGGGGATTATAGAGATGTAAGGAGCTAGTGGGACATGGAGTGGTGTGGAATGATAGTTGGTAGCATCAATGGGACATGTATCAATTGCGGAGTCAAAAAGTGTGGAGCTGAAAGGTGGTTCTGGAACGGGTAGTGAGGCAGGAGATTTGACTAGTTCTGCTAATATGAGGAAATAAAGTTGGAGCATTTCGGAGCTAAGATGAACCAATGTTAATAGCAGCACTGGTGGGGGGGAGACTTATTGGAAGCATATCACATCCACTCAGAACAGTGCCCATAACATTACATATGGTGTCAGTGTCAGACTGGGGCATAAAGGTCCCACCGGGGTAATGAGGGGTAGAGGCCCATGCTTAAGGGGTGTGGCCAGTCACTCAGACGCTTGGCTAACCCATGTTGATCAGTGGTACTACTCCACCAGGTAACTGACCATCTAAAAGAGTGACAATGTATTATTTGAGGTCTTAAACTGACACCGAGAGGAGGGGGTGGGCCCTCTGGCAGTAGGGCCCACCAGGGATTTCCCCTGTACCCCAGTGGGCCAGTCCAACCCTGAATGGTGTAACCTAAATGTAATGGAGGCGTGATTGCTGAATCTCAGTTTAAATTTAATCATAGGGCCTAATTCGGAGATGTACGCTAATGCCACCACTGTTGCAAATTTGTATGCTGCGGCTGTACACAAATATGCAAATGTCGCAACCACTGGAATTTGCATTGAGATGCCCACTGGCAAACTGCTGCATACAAAGACAGAGCATCTTTCGAAGATCAGTCGATAATCGGCCATCTGAGTAACCCTATGGTCGCGCAGAATGTCAGCCGGAACTGAGACGCTGGAGTAATTTTTACCACTTAAGGCATCAGTCGCAGGCTGAGACGCACCCCAAAAATTATTGTAACACCCCTGCATTTGAGTTGCAACCTCCCCCACCATTGCTGCCACAAGCAGTCCCTGCCTTTCAATCATTCTGCGAATAAATCCTCACTGTGAGCGATATTGTTAATGAAACTTTACTATGCGCAGTGTGACTCAGCTTTGCGTCCATTTCTGAATCAGGCCCAGAGTCGCAGTGGAAACTCAAATGGGGTAAGAAGTTCAATTTACTGTTTAGTTATAATCTACTGTATGAAACTCCAAATTCTGGATTTTAGTTGGCTGTTAATTACCACTGCCTAGATCTTGTGGCACCGGGTATGAGTTATTTATACAGCTGCAAATTGTTACATATTTCAACATTCTCATGAATGGGAAATTTTTGCTAAACTGTCTAAAAATTCAAAAAGTAGTTCATGGTCTTTGGAATAGCAGAATTTAAATAAACATATTGCACAACACTGTTGATTTCTAACAGCTATTTGTATTATTAATAAAAGAAAAAAACATATCTAATTTCAATGTTTGAACTGTTTTCTCTTAGGAGATGAAAAATTGCTCACGACTAATGCAAACAATGAAATGAGTACTAAGCCTGGTATGCAAACTGTACCCGTGAAAAATGGCCCACGTCTGACTGTTACGAAACCACTCAGTCCTAACCAACTCATAATAACTTCTTCTTCTCAGAATCTTAATATGAAGTCCATAGGGCCACCACCAGGGAGGGGCAGAGGACGGAGCCCTTCATGAAACTTTGCGTGTGAATCTTTTCATGTCAGATTTTCTGTATGCCTTTATTTTCTGCTATATTAATAACTGTTGTCATTTCTAAAAATGAAATACGGACATATAAAAGCTATAATAAATCAAACAGTCTATGTTGATTTTTTGAACAGAACAAAGTATATAACTGTGTTACTAGTTGACAAATACGGCATGTGAGGCTAGGAAAGAAACATTGTATGAAAAGCATTGTGGGGTGTGAGGGTTGGTATGTACTGTACGCAATACACAAAGATGCCAAATTGTCTCCAATGGAGCTAATTTAATTTGTTACACAAACTCGAACACCTAATTCATTCACACTGCAGCAGTCAATCTACTTTATACACAAACTATTTATTAAGCATCACCTCCTCCTATTTCCACTGTGTCCTGGGAAGAGCTGTATTCCATCATAAGAAGAGCACAAGTCCAGGAGTGGTCAAGTCAGGTCAGCAACATGTTGTGTCAGCTTTTGTTCTCAAATTCCCATTCTCTTTATACAGGACCAGTGGAACTAAAGGTAAATCTTGAATGCAAGTTGATTTTTTTGTTGTATTTTGTGTGTATTCACACTATTCTCCAGAGCTGAATATTTACTGCTGTAGGTAATGTGGTGTCATACTTAGCTCAGCTACATCTCCAAGTTCAGCTGAAGAGTTATAACTGGGTGGTAACAGGGCACAGAACCCAGTATTGATGGCTATGCAGAATTCTGCATACACGTAATTATGTCACATGTATCTTTTGCAAGGTTATTGATAGTGCAGGTTTGCAAGTGTACAATGATAGTGATGACGGCTATGAAACCATGGGCCTGATTCAGAGGTGTCCGCAATACCAATGTCGCACCACGCATGTGCCGCAATTGTCACCGTGCAGAGTTGCAGTTATCATGTTAGGCGCACACAGGGAGAAGAGTATTGAAAATGTAATGGGTGTTTCTGGGCAGTGACTGGGAGGAGACAAGGAAGGGTCTGTTCAAAGGACGTGTTATGGGAGTGTCACTGGCATAGCAGTGAAAGTGGATGCATATACAGATGCTTAGTTGCTCACATAGGGGGCTATACATGGTTGGAGAAACTGCAAAATTGGACCTGTGGTTTTGATGATGATGACCAAAGCTGGTTCGATGGTGCAACTGATGGCGGCATCTAAGGATGCTCCAATTGGTATTGACATATGGGCGACTACCAATATACACTGCTCAAGGCATTTCTGCATCCACCTCTGAATCATGCCCCATATGTACAAATGGGGACTATTCAGCCACAGAGGTGCAACTCTTCATACAGCAAAATCCAAATTTAGTTCTGCAACACAATGCAGAACCACATAAGGCCGACTTGTGTTAAGGTATTGAGTGATATGCAGATATATCTGCAGTTGATGGTCGTTCATACACAGTGAACGACCATCATCTGCTTCTGGCCACGGGTCATGCTGGCTGAGGGGCATGTCCCGCCACCTCCCCATAACCTCTGCTGCATTTTTATGGTCAGTCGACAGACCGCCTGTACACCCTGCCCGATGGACAGATATATCTGCCATAGGCTTGCAGCACAGCCGACGCGATATGTCTGTGAACTACATCATTCACGGAGATATTGCTGGTACACACTGGCCGATGGGCACCAGATATATTGGCAGATCAATTGGTCAGCCAATATATCTGTCAGTGTGTACCCAGCTTTAAAGTCTTCATCATTTCCATTATAACCAAAACTCTACTATAAATAACATCTATTTTAATCAGTGTACCACTTAACTGTTTAATTACTGATTGTTGTCATCAAGACAGCTTTCTTTCATGTAAATATAACATCCCATATAAAGAAATCAACACAGTTGCAATAAATATATATATTACTAGTGTTTGCCCGCAGCTTTGCTCTCGTGGATGTCTGTTATTGCTCATTGGAACTAATTTTACAAAGACAGTAGTGGCATCTAATATTGTGATGTATATTTGATATGTAGTATTTATCTTGGTCCACCATCTACTGGATTGACATGTATACTGCAACTTCATGAGTCAAGATAAGCTGCCTGATTAGTGCTTAATATACTGTTGAATTTTCCTGTGAAATAAATCTTGAGATATATATCTATGTATTTTTATATATATATATATATACATATATATATATATATATATCTGTTTGCATTCAGAATGTACAATATATGTATATATTGTGTGTATATATATATATATATATATATATATATATTCATATACATATAGTCATTTTGGACTTAAGGAGCCTAGGCAAATGCTGATAAAAAAATAAATTGTCTCCATAGGTCATAAACAGTACCTAAGAGGATAATTTTCCCCCAAAAAATTATATTTATATACATCTAGCCATTTTTGGCTTGAGCCTGCACATTGCTCGCTCCAAGTGTCAAGCGTCTGGTTTTCCTTTATTGCTCCTCTCCATGATGTCACATGTAGATAATACAATATTGAAATGCAATCCAAATTCATCCGGTAGTTTTTGCGTGATGCCGGAATGCAGGGGTGTATCTAGGAATCTGAGCGCCCCGGGCAAGGTAATGGACTGGCGCCCCCTCCCCCCATCATTTCAGGAAGTGCCCCCAGTAGTAGTCCCCTCTATGCAGTGCCCCCAGTAGTAGTCCCCTCTATGCAGTGCTCCCTGTAGTAGTCTCCCCTATACAGTGCCCCTAGCAGGGGCCATTCTCCCCCATAACATGCCCCCAGTAGTGGCCCCCGCTATACAGTGCCCCCAGTAGTGACCACCCTCCCATAAAGTGCCCCCAGTAGCGGCCACCCCCTATACAGTGCCCCCTAGTAGCTACACTCCCCCCCTGTGCTATGCCAGAAAAAAAACACACACAGGAAAAAAAAAAGGCAACTTACCTGATCCCCGCTCCTGCCGATGTCCACTCCTCTGGGTCCGCTCTCACTGTGCACTATGGGATGGGAGAGACGCCATGATATCTCTCACATCACCCGCTGCGGGGGGAGCCAAAACAGCTGTGTAGGGCAGACCGCTTTCACTGCGGTCTGCCCTACACTTTTGGGGCCAAGGGGACTAGCGGGGCTAATTCAAGCCCCTAGGGTAGTCCACCCATTGGCTGCTGATGGCACTGACGGACAGCGCCCCCCTTTTGACCGACAGCCCTGGCGAGTGCCATCCTGGCCAATGGGTAGATACGCCCCTACCAAAACGAACAGATAAAATTAAAATTTCTCTCCATAGTTCATACACAGTCCCAATGAGCACATTTCTCCCCAAAAAAATCTATATACATTCTATTGTTTAAGAACAAAATTGTGTCTATATTGATACAAATAAACACAACATAATTGTTTTAGAAACAAGTTAGAACATTAGACTAACATTAGAAGAGCTTTAAGTCAACGAATCACATGTGGCAGGTGTTCAAATGATTAAATAATTTTTGCAGCCAAACAGCGTAGGAGTTGGAAATATGTTGCAGAAATATGCTGATTTTCAGCCAAATACAGTATTTGCCATGAGGAGTATAGTGAGAAACACATGGCTTGTGCAAATGCATATTGTAACTTGTAAAAGCAAAGGAATACAGTATGTTTAAAAGAAAATGGAGGTTCATCATTTAGGTAGCTGACGCTGGCTAATTTACAAGCTTTTGGCAGAATAACATTTTATTGTTTATACATGCAAAGTGCACTAGACACAATGTAATGTACAACATAAATATGAATATAGAAACTAGTGACAGGTTATCCTGAGAATAATTGCATAATTACTTCAAAGTACAAGCATGCTATACTAATTTAGTTCTGCAGCTTTACTGTAAAAATGTGATTTGAAAAATTAAATAATACACCGATCTTAATCTTTAGTCTAATCATTTGATCTATGCAACTACACCTATTTAAATGATGGAACAAAGTGATATCTTCTTGTTCATACGCACGCACACACACACGCCTGACATTCTTTTACATTAACTAAAAATGAAAGGCTAAATGAACAGTTTCTGTAGTCGACTTTAATCAGGAATAAAGTGCCTATATCTCCTTTCCTACATTTCTCTTCATACAAAACTGCATTCAGTTGAAACTTTTAGAGATGACTTTAGTCTAGATTCAACTCGATTCAAATATTATTAATATTAATGTTATGTGATTTAAGTCTTCCTTTCCAGAGCATGAACCCCTTCTTTCCTTTGAGGTTCACTCCTCCCTTCTCTCTCCTCCTATCCACTTCCATTTTGTCACAGCTATCATGCTCCTGGTCCTGTCTTCCAATTCCTTGATAACTTTGCCTGACATCATGTTTTCTCGCCTCCACCAACCCCTACCATAACCTGGGTGACTTCTGATTGATGATCCCACTAGCCCTCCTGCTTCTAAACATTTTGTCATCTCTTCTTCATTGGGCCTCTCTCAATGGACCTTGAACCCCTCTCACCATAGAAGATACTATTTTGAACTATACATTTCCTACCTCCACTGTCTGTGATTCAAAAACTACCCCTTCATCTCTGCGACCACCAACTTCTCTATTTTAAAAACTTCCTCCCTCTTCTCCTTTCACCTCTCCAAAGATTAGTCTCACTAGGAGTAATTTTGATGCCCATGACCTTTTCCTCATTAGACTCTTATCTCCTCTCTCACTGACCTCTCCAGCCTGAGCAGGATATCTCCCTTTATGACTGCACACTCACCTTAACCCTCAACTCTAATGCCCTGGCTGATACCATTAGCTTAAGATCTCCCATCCTCAACCATGGTATTCCACTTTAACCTATAGCTCTAATGAGGGCCTTTGGAGGAAATAATGCTCCCAGCTGACACCATCCATATAAATTAATTTTCTCCTACATTTCTGCATTCTCACTATCTTAAACAGATCTTCTTTAACTCTCTAATCTCTCACCCTCCCGTATACCCGTTTTTGTTTCACCTTCTCTCTCTCTACAATTGAATTTGCCTCCCAATTTACAATTGACTATTGTATCCTCCAATCAAAGTCTTCTTTCCTTCACCCTACATGTTTTCAACTAACGTTGTCATCCCTCTCCCCTATCTTTGGACCTGAGATCCTTTCACTACTTTCCTCCCCTCCCCCTTCACCTGCCCTCTTGACCCCATCCCTTCTCAACTACTTCAGGCCCCCCTTCCTGTTGCCTGATACACTAGGTGGAGTGAGAGAACTTTTTGTTCACTAAATATTTAAATAAATTTAAAATATGTTTTTGTCTTAATTAAATAAAATTTTGCCAATTGTCCAGTTTTTATTTCTTTTCGACATACTATAATAAACAAACTTTGATGTCATTTAGTTCTTAGCAATCACCAGGAGAAAAGACTTGGATTGAAAATTTTAAGTGGGTCATTGCTCACCGCTAATGCAAATTTCATCTACTGTACATGAGAACAATTATAAGTTAAGACTACAAATACTGTGTTTATTCACATAGAAAAAGTAAACATGGGGTGAGTCAAAGGGAGAAGGGTTTCATTGACTAAATTGGAGTGTTTTATATAGGAAAAAAACAAATAAAGCATACTTACATTTCCATATATGCAAATTGGCAGTTTGCCATTAACACAGCAATAAAAGGAAATTAATGAATCTAGATCAATGTACTGTTACATAATTCAAACATTGTTCTTTTGCATTCTGGACGCTCTGACAGAGCGCTTGCTCTGAATCAGAGCCAAAAGCACTCCCACTGACATCACTAGTGATGTCAGTGGGGCTGGCCCCAGACGGTAGGTGTTCCCATGGGAACGCCTCCGCCTGGGCAGCCACGCCCCGGCTCGCCCACCAAAGGGGGCGTGCTGTCAATCACCATCAACAGCATGCCCCCTTTGGTGCGAGACCCATAACGACGGCTTGGCCGTCGTTATTCGGGTCTCGCGCATGTGCACGACGGAGCCGCCTCCGTCGTGCGCATACGCACTTGGGCAACATCGACCTGCTTGCGTGCGCTCAGCGCTCGCGAGCGGGTCTGAATCAGGCCCAGTGTCACTAAGCATGGAATTTTATATTATACAGGTATTTATCATGTTTCTTCATCTCAAGTCAACAGATCTCCTCAAATCTCCCTCAGTGTCATACCACACCACCATTTCCTCAATATGCCAAGCACACTGCCTTTATTCCCCACATGCCAGTCTTGTCATTGTAACTTTATAATATTGTCAAAATACCCTCTTTCTTACCGTAGATGCTACCAAAACTCTTATCCATTCTGTCATAATCTCCCACTTTGTGTACTGCAATCTCCTCCTGTCTGACATTCCTCTTAGCCAGCTAGTCCCACTTCTGTCCATCTCACCTTCATCACCCTATCACCCTCTTAGAGCTATCTATTACCTGCACCTTACCCTGTCTCTGGTAACCACCTCTCATTCATTGTAAGTAGGGGAAAGACACCTTTGCCATCAGTATGTTGAGGAATTTTCATGGTAACGTTGTGTACTGCCCTTCCAATGAAGGTCATGAAGGCAGATGCACTAGTTCTCTCACTCTGCACATCTATTTACCATCACCAACTATCAATTGTGAAGTTGCAAAAATGTGGAAATGCAAAACCAATACTGATTTGCAACATCATGTGCATATTTATATATGATTGTGCATATTTTTAGGGGAAGAGGTGTGCCTTACTGTATATTGCATCAAATGTAAAAACTAGAGAATGTTTTATGGTGTAAGTTATTTAAATGATCTTTAAGGTGTTGAACTAGCAAATTTAAGGGGTGATTACCTAGGTTGTGACAGACAAAGGTTGTGTTTTCTATGATACTTTTGTTCATTCTAATAGCATCAATGTCTCCATTGGCTGCACCAAGCAGTATTCTGATTGAAACCTTGTCATTAAATAATGTAACAATGATTTTTTACTTTTTATAAATATACAATTTTGGGCCATAATTGTGCAAATGGTAATGTAAAGTATTTGCATAGAAGTATTTTTTCAAAGTGTAAAGCTGTCACAGTGCACCGGACTCCGGGGAGCACTAACTGGGTCTCGCGACACTGGACTGTCAGACAGCGGGCAAGGAGTCCATAGCACCCATTTGCCGATGCTTCCGGCTTTTTAATGTGATTGTTCTGGTGTAATAAAGTGTAACTTTTCTCTTAAACAATGTTTCACTATTGTTGTTCTCTATTTACTTTTCAGGAACCACTCATGAAGAGTTTATTTTGGTGAACCACTAAAGAGTTGTAAATCCATTCCTACATCCACCTAATAAGGATAAAGTCCAAGACCTTACCAATTTAGATTTGAATCTAAACATTACAGCAGTACCCCTATGTAAGGAACTTGCATGATTAACTATTTATGTGACAGGGAATTTACTATTACCCTTCAACTCTATTAACAGACTCTGTGTGAAGCCATTTTGGGAGCCATTTATGGAACAATATGCTGATTTACTATAGGTAGCGGTGGCTTACAAAAAGCCACCACTTCATAAAAAAAGCCTCGTGTCAGCTCAAAAAGAGTCACCTATTTTATGGTCAGGTGTCAACTTCTTTCTATTTTTTATGAATAACTCAAAGTCCCTGAATGAATGTTGCACACTGAATATGTTCACATCACATATTGTGTGATTTTAATCCAGAAAAGCAAAGCACATCAATAGTATATGTTTCATTCTTGCCTTCTTCAACTGTGGTTGATGGCTTCAAAATATCATTTAGTTCAATCTATGGTATGTTTAGAAATGTAATACGGCAAATATAATAAATCTGATATTAACAAAGAAAGACAAACACGTTCTTTATTGTCGCTCATATCAGCAATGCAGTTTAATTATCAGTTAGATACAGCACTTTATTACAACAATTGCTTGGGAAACATCGAAAGGAAACAAACTTTCTCACTAATAACCATTCTTTAAAAGAAATCAATTTTTGACAATAACATAGCATTGTTCAGTGTTGGTTCATTAAGTACCATTTAGCATAGTACACCACATTCAAGTTTGAGAGTAAATGTATAGAAAATAAGCTAAACAAGCGATAGTCATTTGCCAGTGGTCATCAAAATACTTTATCGCAAACTTAATTCACAGGCCAATTGCTTTTATTTTAGTTCCTTGTAAAAATTAATTAAATCATTATGTAAAAATATGCAAGATTAAAAAACTGAACAAGATTGTTAGATTGCAGTTGACCTATCCCCCAATTTGGTTGAAAAAGTATTTTTAAAAAATCTAATTCACAGAGCTTTTGTTTGTAGTATTTTAAATGAATCAAACAATGCACCAAATTGATAATTTGTCATTCTAGAGGCAATAGGAATCAGCAATGGAGATTAAATACAATTCTGTCATCAGTTTGCAGTCTGCAATGGACTGTAGCATGAAAAGTATTTGGAGAGTGTTTTCTTTGTTTTTTAAATGTACTATACCTCATTGTAAATTAGTTATTGATAGAGTTTTTTGAAAAGCATAGTATTTACTTATTTGAAACAAATCTGAAAATTTGTAGCTTGGGGAAAGGATGAAATATATATATTTATATATGTTTTTACACAAGCAGATGATGTAGTTTGCTGTGATTCTTGCACACTGGGGAAGGACCTCAAGCCCTTAGGAGTTCTTCTGTGGGATTTTCATAGTAACAGTCTTCACCTCGGTGTATTCATGCATACCATATTCTCCCCTAAAAAGAAGAAATTACATTTATCATAAATTGGATTTTTGTAACAGTGTATAGGTAATAGATAAAAGATGAGTTTGGGTAGGTAGGGACAATTGAAAGACAAAATTTACCTTAAAATATAAATTGTTCATTAATCTCATCATACATTTTTATTTTAAATTTAAACTAAGATTATTTTGTAAAACATATTTCCAATGTTAAACTACAATATTTATATACAACATTTTTAAGTAATATATTTTACCTTAAATTTAAAGGTTAACTGTTACCCATCAATCAAAATCTATGCAAGCACATTTTTTATTCTTTTTTTCAGAAGAAATTGGACTTTGTACCATACTGGCTAAAATATATATATATATTTTTTATCATTAGATCACAAACACGTAATTTTCCTGTACTCTTTAAACATAGTTACATTTTAGGATTAAGGGCCAGAATTTATGATACTGTATAATGTTTTTTTTTCTTCTTCACACTTTCTTCCCTTTTCTTGCACCAAGGAGGAGTTACCAGTACTAACAGATCCAGTGCAAAAAAAATAGATCTAGCAAGGGTGCTTGAAAGTTAAGATTTCATTCTTTATGTTTCTCTTAGTTACAATTAAGCTTTGTTTGTATTTAGCAACGATTACTGATATTACTTTGCATTGGCAGATATCCTCAGATCACATTTGAAAGACACAGGAGATTCCTGGATGGTGAGTGCAGACGTTAGCTCTCTGTACAACCTCATCGAACACTCACAGGGTATAGAAGCAATGTCCAAATGTTTACGAAAAACAAAGATGCATAGCAAGCTGCAGAAATTCATTACAAAGGGATTTCATACACCTTGCAACATAATTATTTTTTGTTTAAGGACATAATTTACATACAGAAGATCGGTACTGTAATGGACACCAGGTTTGCTCCGAGTTGTGCCAATGTATTTATGGGGCAATGGGAGGGGAGTAACATCTGGAACAACAACCCATTTGGAGCAAACCTGGTGTCCTGGTAATGCTATATTGACAATATTCATTTGGAGGGGTGATTAATGGACTTTAGAGAACTTTGTGAGTTCTTAAATACCAATAACTGTATTATCAAATTGTCCTCTGAAAGGAGCAAAACTTGTATTCATTTCTTAGATGTTACGGTTTATGTGGAAGGCAAAAAAAAATACTAATAACTATAGAAAGGAAATGGACTCTAGGTCATACATTATGACAGAAAGCTGTCATGTTAATTGGCTGAACTCAATAGTGGGGGGCCAATTTAAATGTCTAAGATGGAATTGTACAGAGACACAAGTGTTCGAACTGCAAGCTATGGAAATGAAGAATGTCTTCTTGTCATGTGGCTATGACATTTCAAAAATAGATAAGGAACTGAATGAAAGTCATACATTAGACAGAGGTCTTATTATCATCACAAAAAAAATGAAAGAATGAAAGATGACAAATATACATGGGCCTTTATAACAAAATATAATTATCAGCATAGAGAACTAGAAGATGCCCTGGAGAAGCATTGCTCACTATTATTAAGGGATCCTATCTTGGGACCCTTAATCCCAAAGAAGCCCATTTACATCTATAGAAAGGCTCCCAATAGTAAATATTGTTTGGTGCATAGTGCGTGTTTGGATACTGTGAATAAACATGGACAGATTTTATCTACAGGATTTTATAGATGTGGTAGTTGTATTGGAAAAACATCCAAGGCACTACAACAAAAAAATGTTAGGCTATTAACATTTTTTATTCTTTTTTTCAGCAGAAATTGGACTTTGTACCATACTGGATAAAATATATATACAGTCAGGTCCATAAATATTGGGACATTGACAGAATTTTCAGATTTTGGCCTCTATTCACCACCACAATGGTTTTGAAATGAAACAAACAAAATGTGCTTTAACTGCAGACTTTCAGATTTAATTTGAGGGTAATTACATCCAAATCGGGTGAATGGTGTAGGAATTACAACAGTTTCAATATGTGCCTCCCACTTTTTAAGTGGCCATTTGGTAGTATTAAGAATGTTTTTGGTATAAAATTAGTAAAGGGTAACCAAGGATGTAGTGATATTACCAAATTGATTGGTAAAACTGAAATAAAATTTATGTATCAGTGTGGAACACTGGCACCAGGACGGATCAATAGTGACTTTAAAATTAAATGTTTTTTATAAATATATGAATTATGTTTTATTTCATTATTTCAGTCACATAGGGACATGAATTTTATTTCTTGGATTTCTATATATATTTATTAATATCAGAACTGGACTTCCAATAGCTATTTCCAGAATTGGACTCCGACATAATGGCCACCGTACTACATTAGGAGTGATATCGTCCGGCCTGAAATATTTTGACCACGCAAGTGATGTCACTTCCGGTGCAACGTCATCAATGCTGGGTGGATGACAACCTCCCAGCAGACAGAGGATATGGACGCAAATAATCGCGTCACTTCCAGGTGGCGAAACCGGAAGTATTGGTAAACACGCAGGGATTAGGACTTTGGAGACTCTGGATTCTCTTTAATATTATACCTGGACTTGTGCAATTGGAGAATACTTTATACAAAGGAAGGGGTTGAAAGCCCACGTTGTATTGGGTAATTGGTAATTATGAAGGGTATTTATAGTCAATCTTTCCAGTGGTCCCCTACGCCTTGAAATATATTCTATAAAGGATTGAGACGCATCGTTGGGAACTCCTGGCATACCTTTTTGTGGACCTACACAATGGAGAAGGAAGGACTATTCACAGTATTGTGGGATCCCAAATTATCATCTGCCATTGAAAAGGACCCCCTGAACAGCCTACTGTTTTGGGTATGAGTTCCATGTGACAATTTTATTATTGATGTTTTAATAAATGTGCTTTTTTAACACTTTTTAAATCTACTTTGGATATATGAATAAATCGTATTTGACCATCTGAAACCAAAGGAGGAGTCTTTTGAAGTCTGTGAAAGTACGTGCTATGTGCCTGTTTGACCAGTGTTCAGCTGCAAGTGCCTTGTGTGGGGGGCAACCCCGATAACCATTCCACTTTAAGGCGTTGGTGTATACCACGGGATTGATATTATTATATGCCTAGAACCAGCACACAGCTGTGAGTGATATGTGTTGTGGGCAACCCCATTAATCTTCAGCTCTTAGAAGTAGATGATAGTCACATGACATGTATCTTGTACAACATAATATGTAAACAGAATTACACTATTGGCTTTTGTGTTTTATCATTCTTTTTTTGTTACCCTGAAATATGAATGTATCTTGTGAAAATAAGAAAACAGGATAAAACAGGGGAGTACTATTTTCATTTATATTTATTCCGAATCGCCATTACACTCAGTAATATTTTTTGGTGAATTGCCTGTTTTCTGTCTCTGTTATAAAAGTAGATCCAAATATGCAGAAAAGTTTATTTTTTGACCTGATTCCAGACGATGAAACATGAGTCCAAATAGCCTTATGTTCTAAATGAATCTTTTTATCTACATATAACAGGTTCAACATATCCAGGGACTTAAGGGAGCTCCTTGAGGATTTACAGGCACTGCTTTCCCATCCTTCGTATTTGACCTTAATTGTTGGCTTGATTTTAGTAGCAAATATTACTAGAAAATGTGTCAGTTTTTACATACGTCACTAAATGCATGAGTGTAGCATGTTATAGATCTGCAGAGTGCTTAGTTTGGAAACATAATGTGAAATTCTGAAACAGCTGTACTATAAGCTGAATGTCAACTGATACCTTACTGAATAATTCCTAGTGTCTCATACTAGACTGTTGTGGGGCTTTGCCACAACCATCCAAGCTAACAAATGTTTTATGTAACATAGCAATTATTTATAGTTGAGAACTTTTCTTTGCTAATGCAGTATTTTTAAAGCATAGCCAGGGTCATTGGAACAATATATAGGATAGGAGCTGATGTGGTGGCAAACTGTTATCTTTGTAAGGTACATTATTAGGGTATCTACTTAATAATATGATCTGTTTAAATAAGCACTCATTTAACTTGATATTACTCGTATACATTTAATATGTCTTGTTGAGTACATAAGATTCTCCCATTAGCATACCTCCCAACTTTTATGATTTACAAGGAGGGACATTTGCCTGAAAAGGGGCAGAGCTTTGCATAAAGGGGATGGAGCCTGTAGAAAACAGGGCGGTGTCTGGTGGAAAATGGGGCGGAGCCTCACAGCACCCCCATTTACGTCACTGTGGGGGCATGCCCAGCACTCTCCGAGATACTGGGGAGCCCCTAGGCTTTCCCTACATTAGTGAACAGATGCCATGCGCAGGCATCTGTTCTACCTCTGCTTACTCGGTGCTCTGCTATGCAGGGCAGCGGTTTGTGCTACCCCCAACTTTCCCCCTACCGCGGGACACTGCGACCCGCTGGTGGGACAGCAGGACAATCCCAGAAAAATGTGACTGTCCCGTTGAATGCGGGACAGGTGGGAGGTACAGTGTACATTAGGTTAAGCACTTGAACAAAACAGAAAATGTTCAGTACGTGCCCGTACTGTGAGATAGCAATGATATTCAGGCCATTGTCAGATACTGTTGTTTAATTTTCAATTATCAAGAAGACAACCAGATCTCAATATTTCATCTGCTGCAAGCCAGGATTTTGTATGTTCTGTATTATCTTTGGAAGAAATTGAGTAAACATAAGATGGCGTGGCAACATTCAATCTCTACTTATAAAAAGGGTGAAATTCAGTGGTGATAACAATGATTACAATGACAAAGATAGTGTGACTTCAATTTTTTGGGGCGGACACTGTAGAACCAGTCAGTGTATGGTGAAAGTCATATATTGACCCTGATCACAATCACTTAGCTGCATATTTGCTGTGGCATGAATTTAATTACAAACATATTTTGAAAGTGACCACTATACTGTATACTGATAACAACAAATAAAGCACACAAGCAGCTTTGCAATTCTGTCCTTGCCATTCCCATTCCTTATCTGGGATCAGGGCCAAATTTGTGAACATTATTCCGCAGAATAATAAAAATAATAATAATAATAACCTACTGTCTGAATGTTTGTGCACACACTGTGCACTTGGCTATGGACATGCTATTCATGTAGCTCTGAAAAACAAAATTCCAAACTGAAGATTTTTGGCTTGCGATGGTGGCTGTCCTTTCTGTGAATATACAGCTTGCATTTCTTGGATGAAAACTTTTTTTTAAAGTAGTTTTTAAGGTTGAAGGTTGTTTAGAAGCCA
This sequence comes from Taudactylus pleione, assembly GCA_031769625.1. Taxonomy (NCBI): domain Eukaryota; kingdom Metazoa; phylum Chordata; class Amphibia; order Anura; family Myobatrachidae; genus Taudactylus; species Taudactylus pleione. Next base: position 887,907 of record JAUIMM010001567.1, read on the forward strand.
TTGCACTGTCTGCTATTGCTCTTTTAGTTTCCTTATTATACGATAAGGGAAACTTTCTCTCACATTATGGTTTGTGGACTTGGGGTTATTTCTGAGATGTGATTGATGGGGCAGTTATCATGTGGCTGCTGTACCTAGATACATGAGCATTTCCTCTATATCGCCTCACCACTTAATAGATCTGTAATGCCATATCTTTTTCTGAGGAATGCTTCGCTAGCATCTGCTGCAACAAATTGTTTTGTATTGTGTCCAAGTAACAAATGTTAGGCACTCAATGTTTTATAGAGTAAATTGAATGAAGATGTGGCACTTTTCTTTGCTTTATTACCACTGACAATAGTATTGCTTCCAGTGGTGTAGCTTCCAGAGACAATGGAAGAGGGGGGTGGCTGTCGGGGTGCTAAGAGTGGGGGAAAGCACTTACAGAACACTGGGACCTGCAGCCTAAGGGGCCTGGTCTTTGTAATGTGTGTCGTACACTGTTTGTTGCATTAGGCAGCAAGTAGCCATTTACACTATGCTTTCTGCTCCTTACTGCACTACAACTGCAGGCTCCACTGTCAATCTGTGAAATACTTTGGGGCATATGGGCAGCACAGACAGTGTAATGGTTAGCATTACTGTCTCACAGCACTGAGGTCGTGGGTTCGATTCCCACCATGGCTCTAAGTGTGCAGAGTTTGTATATTCTCCCTGTGCTTGCGTGGGTTTCCTCCGGGTACTCTGGTGTCCTCCCACACTCCAAAGATTTATTGGCTGCAAACAAAAATTAGCCCAGTGTGCATGTGGTAGGGAATATAGATTGTAAGCTCCACTGGAGCAGGGACTGATGTGAATGGCCAACTATTCTCTGTAAAGGGCTGCGGAATATGTGTGCGCTATATAAATAACTGGTAATAAATAAATACATAAATATGTATCACAATCCAGAATGTGATAAATTGGCTCCAAAATCGCAATGAGATATTTTATTACATCGCAAGGATATATCAAATATTGCATGTACAGTAGGCGGAGAGCTTGTAAGAAAGCTTTGTCCCTGCGAATCTCTCCCCTGCAATTGTGACAGTACATAAACTGCCTACTACCCCAAACTGTGTTTAATGATGGAATTATTTCTCTGTGAAATATCAGAGAGAAGTAATAGGATGAAAAAGCATTTGAATTATTTTTGAACACAAAAATTCACATACTGTATATGCATAATACTTATTATATATTATACAATATAAGTTTCTTCCTTTTTATTTTAAATTTTATTTTTGCAATCTCATTGTATACCTTATCTGTAATTTAAGTTATTTTTAGCACTGCACTACTGTTTGTATATTAAATACAACATTTAATAGGTGTGATCTTTGTGTCCTGAGTAACTCATTAGCCTGTTCTGAAGATAAAGGTTAATAGGCTTTGTTAACAATTGAATGCTAAATTGCAAAGTATTTAACCAATTGAGTGCTATTATGAGAATTAATAACCAATGGCTAGGTTGTCACTAACATTTTTTAAAAATGAGTGATGGTAGCATAGGTTGTGTGTGGTGTTTTGGGGGGTAAATCGCTAATATGCAGCCTAAAGGTAGAAGCTACTAAGTGTGAGTACATAAAGAACTCAGTAGCATTCCCTATCAGGCACGCTCAGCTGTGGCATTTTCATGACCATTACTTCAAAGTGGTTTGAGAAATAAGTTGAACATAGAGGTGGTTTTAATCCTCTTAGAACCCTGTCACTTACTATAACAAGATTGTGCATAAGGTAAGCACAAGTAACATGTACAATGCTTGTATACTGGCAGAATTGAGATGTGAATATATAACAGCTATACTGGGCAAGGAAAATACAAATATGATCCAAATATATTGGTCAGTAAATTTAACATCGACAATCTTGATTAAAATGATTTCAGGGATTAATCTTATATATATCTACAGAAAGGGAATAAGAAACAGTAAAAAGGAACATATTACCTATTAGGAGATTAGAATATCAGTCAACTTGGAAGTACCTTGATTTGAATCACTATTTTCTAACTTGTCACTTGAATAATAATATATTTTGATATTTTGTAGTTAATAAAAGTTATATTTTAATATGAGAATCAATCATTAGTACAGTGCCGCTTAACTGGAAAATCTCAACTTTTGTTTTTCTTTGATTACCTTTCAGAATGTGTGTAATATAGATTAGCAGGAAGGGGTCAGTGACTGCATTGTACCATCAGCTGAAATATGTAGGGTCATGTTCACCTTGCCTCTTTGCCATTCCTTTATCAGTAGATGCATCTGACATTTATTATTGACCCAATATGCACAAAATGTAAATATTCATTTTTTGACCTTAAACATAAATCTATATCGTAAACTAATAACAACAATTAATTGTCAAATGACATTTGTCAATGAATTTTCTCTTGAAATTTAACAAATTTTCCGTAATCTTTCGTGCCAATCTTCCTTTGCTTGTACATTTAATCTCTTTCATAGATGGACTAGAAAATGTCATAAAGTGGAAATTAATTGAAAAATGTTTCATACATTGTAGAAGAATACAAGAATACAGTAGACTATCTTGCATTGCCTAGAATGTGAGAATAGCAGTTTATTCAGAAAATTATTCTGAAGTCGTCTGAATGCTGCTCTTATTTCTGTGTATCACATTATCACAGCTAATTCACTAAGGTGTCAATGCGCTTCTTCATGATGGCTGCAAAATGGCTCCTGAAATAGTTGAGTGAAGGCTCTTCATGACCCCTTAGAGGTGCACAAGAAAATTAGTGATGTTTAGCTACCATTACATGTGATGATGTACACAGCCTAATAATCATTCCCAATAGTGTTATTATTAACTTCAAGAGATGTGGGCCAACATTGCTTATTTATTTGAGCAAATGTACTTAACTGTGCATTAATCACATTTTAAAATATACTTCAAAGTCCTTGGAACCACTTCTTAAAAAGTGGAATGCATCTATATTTGCAGATTTACAGATAATCTTTGAAATATACTTGGTGGAACGAGTAAAAACACCACCTAAACACAGTCATCACTGCCTGAGATTAATATGATCTAGCATTGTCGTTGTACCTGACATCTAGCATGCAAAGCTTTATGTGAACCTATGCCGTATGCTGCACCTTAAAGCAGGGGCGCCATTAGTGACTAGAGGAAACTAAAGGTACAGTTTGTTTGTCATATTGCAGCTACAAGCACAGCAGTTGGCTGACCAAAGAAGCGAAGACTGGGACTCATTCAGGAAGTTGAATATCAGACCAATTGATCATCAGGAGGTTGCCCAGATCCACCTTCCGGCTTGTCCGCCTCAGTTTGCCTGACCACTGTTCCGCCCCCAGCAGCCAGCCACACAGAGGCTGCCTTGCTCTACCTCCTGACTGGACCCCCATCATTGAGCCTGACTACAGTTCTGCCCTCAGCTGCCAATCACATAATGAGAGGCCGCCCTGCTCCACCTCCCGGCCGGTTCCCTACAGTGAGTCCAAGGGAGGTTCCATCCCTAGCTGCCTATCATTATGAAAGAGAGATGGTTTAATCAGCCTACTGAATGGCACACCTACAGAGAGACTTTTGGCAGTGAGGAAAGGGGGCTGGTCCCTCCTAATATAATAGCTTCTGGTACATAAAAAAGGGACTGACCTGTTCTCCTTCTCCACTGCCTTATATGTCACAGAGTTCCACAAAGGCAAATTAAGGAGAAGGTAGAGGCTGAAGTAGTGTTGTATTTGAGGGACTCAGCTGTGTGGATGGACTGAATACTTCTGCTGCAAAGCCATAACAGGATTAAGGTCGGCCTGCGTGATTCAATTTGCACCACACCTGTAGTACAGAATACCGAGCACAGGTGAAACCTTTACCGATTTCAGTGCAGGGAGTCCAGCTCTAGTGAAAACTATGATAAGTTTCATTGAGCTAATACTGTAATGAATACAGTCACACTGCAGAAACTACTCTCCATCCAGGGTAAAACTACTTAGAATATACTGCCCCTTCATTACTGGATAATCCTTTATTGTTAGGAAAGCTACTCTATGAGGCAGATATAGCCAAGATAAAGAACACTTATGTACCCCAAAGTCAGCTACTTCTATAGTACACCAAGACTACCTGCAGTACACAAAAGTCAGCTTAAACCCGGATTTGCAACTAAATAGTATGTGCACCAGCAATATTGGCCAACAAATGTTATATAATGTTGTGTATAGGGCAGGTGTATATTTAATTTATATATGATTTACTGTATTCCAGAATATATCATTGGTTTAGGTTAAGTAGGTTTGTGCAGGGTTGAGTGTGAGGGAGGGTTACCAGGGCTATACTGTAGTTACCGAGTTCAGTCGTAGTATTAGGGAATATGGGATTGCTATGTATAAGAATATATGTAAACAAACAACCAAATGTATTTCTATGTAATTGTTTAGAAGATGAAAATCTTGTTAAGATTTGAGTCAGTTGGAAGATGTCCTGTTTAATAAAGACTTGGCGGATTTCTGCACCTACAAACTACAGGGTATGTGTCAGGTTACTGAGTTGTGCATGAACTGTACTTCATACTTGCCTACTTTCTGGCTACTCCTTCCGGGAGGCCAGATCGGCAGGACGGGGGGCGTGGCCGGGACAATGGGGAGTGGCCGGGTGGGTGACATCACGTGTGGGCGTGTTGGGGCTGGGTCACATATCAGTTTGGCCCCGCCCCCGCTACACAATGCCAATAAAATAGGCATTGTGAAGCAGGGGGTGGGGCCAGAATGAAGCAAATTGCGTCACCGCCCCCCCCCGCTGCGGGGGTTGCAGGGGTTATAGTGGGGGGGAATAGGAGGGGTGGGAGGCAGCCGGGAGCATTGTCTGCCTTCCCGGGAGGTCGGGAGCGGCATCCAATTTTCGGGAGGCTCCCAACCAAATCAGGAGGGTAGGCAAGTAACTGTAATTCACATTATTATTTTAGGTACCGAGTTACCTGAGCTAGCCCTTGCTGTATTATAGACATAGGTGTTGGAACAGGAGGGGGCGAGGTGGCGACTTGTCCCCACCCAACCTTTGAGAGAGGCTCCAGGGGCACACTGAGTGCACTGCATTAGTGCAGCGCATTACTGGGAGCTGAGTAAGTCCCAAAAGACACCACAAAAGGTCAGAGAGGCATGTGCTGAGCTCTGATTGGAGGAGCTCATCTCATGAGCTCTTCACATGCTTTTCTGACCCGTGGAGATCAGCAGCAGCCTCATGTGAGGATTCATCAGAGCAGTCCCTGCTGGGCATGTGTTTGCTGAGTAAGAATGCAGCCTATGTAATGAACAGAAGCAGAAAGGTAATTATTATGTTGGATACACATACACACCTGTAACATATATGACTTATTAAGGGATAAAGGGCCTGATTCAGACCCACTCGCGATCGCATAGTGCTCACAAGCGGGTTGATGGCCTGGCGCGAGCCCCGTAGCAAGTGAATTTTCACTCGTTGCGGGACTCACTACAAGACGGTGTGGCTGTCAATTGTGATTGAGCTCGCCCCATTTTGTAGGCGTGCAGGGGGGGTGGCTGGATAAACGGAGGCGTTCCTGAAAGAACGCCTGCCATTTGTGGGTGGCCCTATTGATATCACCAGTGATGTCAGTAGTGAACTTCCTGCTCTATTAGAGCGGTGGACGAGACCCTACCACAAGGGTCTCGTTGCAAGCCCGACGGTCGCGATAATCTTGACCATCGTCAGGTCACCCACAGCTTAGCGAGCGGCCTGGAGGCCGGTGGAAAAAAAAAACGTCCCGCCCTGATTCAGAGAGAACGCTTGCAAATAGCGAGCGCCTTTGAATCAAGGCCAAAGTTAGGGAAAATTAGTTTGCATATTTGTTTATTTTTGGCCATAATTGGTCACTCACAATACTTACAATTGACACCTCCTATAGTATTAGAACTGTTTTTGTTGTTGGTCTTTGGTCATTATAAGGTGAAGTCTCATTGTAAGGTGAAGTCTGAGAAATGGGGAAAAATGTGCAAAATTCCTATGTTGGGGCATAACTATGGGGATTTCGTACAAAACCCTTTGGACAGCCCCCCTAATGATATTTTAGCTATTTTTTTTCCCGTAAGTTGTGTACAAAAAACGACCACTGAAATTTCGGTAAAAAAAATTTTTCCCGGGAAAAAATGCGTTTAACGTATTGGGTCTGGTATTTCGGAGGGCTGTAAAGGATACATCAGGTGTTTTAAACATTGCATGTGGCTGGCGCAGACATTTTTTTAGCGGTTTTAGAAAGCCGCCTGGCCAGCCACGTGCGATGTTTAAAACACTTGGTGCATCCTTATGGCCCTCCGAAATACCAGACGCAATATGTTAAATGCAAATTTTGACCAAAATTTCAGTGGTCGTTTTTCGCCAAAGTGCGCAACTTATGAATTTTTTTTCCGCTAAACTATCATTAGGGGGGCTGTCCAAAGGGTTCTGAAAGAAATCCCCACATTTGTACCCAAAAATAGGGATTTTTAAAAAAAATTTCACCTGCCCTAGGCTGGAGAAAAGTTTTCTCCAGTTTTTAGGCGAAAAATGGCCGTTTTTTCACCGTCGTTGGCGAAATCAGCCGCAAAATTGTCCAATCTGATGGCCAATTTAACAGTCTGATTGAATTCCCCCCATAGTATGTGTAGTGGTGTCTTATAATAATTCCCACATGTGGCATGGATGTAATGTGTACTGCACCTACTGTGCTAAACTTATTGCATTATTAGTTGTTGCAGGCATTGCTGGTTTGGAGGAATTTGGAGTTTCTATCTCTGTATTTGGGTGGAGTCAGATGTTGTAGTCACTTTATGTGCATGTCCATGTCTATACTGTACATAGGGTGGCCAAATGGAGTAAAGTTTGGGGTGTTTGATATGTATATTTGTTTTTCATCCTTTAATTATTTTTTTGTTTTTTATACCTACAGAATATTTGCAGTGGTGTGCATATAGTACGGGAATAGCAGGGTTTAAACACTGTGCTCAGTCCTATTAAGTGCGAGTAGGATCCTGCGAGCCGTTATCACGTTAAAAACTCATGTTATGGTCTCTGTAATCCTAGAGCGAGGTTCAGTGCACTGTAGCAATAAGCTTGTAAGCCTATGTCAAACTGCAACTCCTGGCAGCACATGGGTAACCATCCATCTCCTCTTCCGGTGCTGGTTTGATAAATTGTCTGTACAGGGACGCACTGTGTACCCGCTGCTGTGCAGTAGTGCTGTGTTAGTGTTGTGTCTGTGAGTTAGGGGACAGGGAGAGAGCAGTGATGCCCGCATACAGAGGCCAAATCAGCAAAAGCAAAGACCCCTTCAGGCTTATTGTTCTCTGTCATCAGGTAGGTGGTGTGGCGGGTTACTCTCATGAGGGGCCAACATTCAGCAATTTAGGGGCACCAAAATGAAATTATATTTTGCCTCCCCCACCTAAAAACATTGTGGTGCCCCTGATTACAGGTATTATCCTATAGAGTGCATGGGTGGGGACACCACTAGGAGAACGGTAAAGAGATCACCTAACCCTGCTGGGTTAATCAGTTACATTCAACATAAGCCAGTGTTACAATACATAACTAATATTAACTGTGCTTGTAAGTATTTTAGTTTACAGTACTAAACAGTTCAACACACTATGTAACCAAGAATGCATAAAAGCACTTTACTTTCAGTCCAGTCACTGGCATCAACCACATTATGGACACAGCCAGAACTCCTTGTGGTAAATGTACAGTATCTTGCGTCATATTTCCTGCAGTACTTAATGTACACACACTAATGAATTTAACTTCACTGCAGGTAAAATGTTATTATAAATTTTAAAAAGCAATTAGATCTCAATCTTATTAGATAACACTGTAAAAAAGCAAACACTTAGGGACTCAACCGTGCTTGTTATATATGTAGAACAATTTAACTTAAGAAAATTGACTTTTTTGCTACAGTTTTTATTTGCTTTGTTCCTATATCAAGTATTTGTAAATCCCACTGTAAAACCCACTGTACAAATCCAGCATCTGGCCTGTGAGGAGGCTGTTTAGTGTCACATATAAGGAAGCTAATTAGTTTTTGGATGCTCCTGTTTTGTTGCCCTGTTTATAGTCAACCTCTGGTTAATGGTAAGTTGGCCCTGGCAAAATGAGGGTGTGACTATGTCCCCAGTGAACGTTTATTATAAAACAAAATCATAATTGTAAAGTCCGAAGCTGTGGAGCCATCTACCTCTACAGTCTCCATATTGGCAAAGCATGGTGTAATAGGAGACTACTTTAAAACAGGTCTCCATCTTTTTAAGACACTGAGGGTTTGAGATGGAATATATTGTAATGACTTTACCTATCCAAAACAGCTGGGCTGGAACAGCATTAACACATTGCTGACTTGGTCATTGCACTTGGCTGTGAGAATTCTATTGTAAACATCTCATTTTGGAAGATAATTCTTAAATTTATTCATAACATTTTGAAATGTCTCACTTACATTTCTCGTCCATTCCCTGACATCTTAAATCCTCCAAATGGAGCCTGAGGTGACAGGGCACTGTAGCAATTTATCCTTTAGAGAAACAAAAAAACAAAGATGATTATTGTAATGTATTTGACTTTTAATACATCATTTAATTATTTAATACATTAATACAAACGTACAGCAAAATATTTAGGGCCTGAGTCAGAGGTGCACGCTTTTTCAGCCGTGACTGCATCTTTTGCCGCAGTGTGACTGCGTCTTTATGCTAAGGCAGCCGCCGATGGTATTCATATAGAGATGCCCACAGGATGCGGTGCTAATCTGCCGCTGTGCGTATTAAGATGTGCCATTGGTTGCACCATCGAACATTGCACCAGCCCTATAGAGGCGCAGTTTCTTCATCTGAACATGCAGTCCTGTGTAAGCGGTTCTGCGTCTTTAGATGGCCACTGAAATCCGCACTCCCTGCTTCCAAATTTGTTCTGCATCACAGTGCAATCACCATCGGGACACATGCGCAATGTGACCTGGACATGTGCCGACTGAAAACATTGACCGCTTATGTGCAGCATCGACATTTCGTGCACCTCTGAGTCATGCCCTTAGTAAAATTACGGTTTGCACTATGATAACTGTTAGTCATATTAGTTATCGCACTCTATCTCAATTAGGGCCTTATTTACTACAATCCGCAATTAAAATGTGGTTGTAGTGTGATATTTTCACCTATATTCGAATTTAGGAAATATCACAGGGACAGAGCTTGCACCCCACCTCCCCCCCTTCCCTGGTCTGCTATTCTACACAGCAACTGACCAGAGTCACAGTGCAGGAGCTGGGAGATGGGCTGACCGGAGCCCCAGGAGACATCACAGGAGCACTGATCACCGGTCCCTGGATGCAGGTAAGTGGGTTTTTTTAACAATTTTTTTTCCAGTGATCAGTTTGTGACCTATTTAGAGTGACCACAAAGCTGATCACGGGGGGCCGGCTCCCGGTTCTACTCTGGCTGTCAGAGCAGAGCAGGAATCGGGGAACTGGGGGAAACCCTAGATAATGCAATTTTCGGGAGGCGTTATTATCACAGGGCTTCCTCCAGGATATTAGCAATATATTTTTAGTTAATTTCAGGCAGATCGCATTTCCCATTACAAGTATGGGAAATGAGATCTACATACTAAATATATGCAAATTATAGGGCATAGAGTCGTTTGTTTTTGGCTTTACTGATTAATTTCTAAGGTGGAAATGTTCACTTGCTGCATTAATATTGGTACAAATTTCTAACAAATTTGATATTAAAAATATTTTTTCAAATATGTCATATATACCATTGTTAGGCTAAATATATTATGCTAAATAATGTTGTCATAGAACATACATACCAATGCCAATGTACTGTGGTGATAATGTACGCAATTGAGCGATTGTTTACCATTGCGCATGTGTATAAGCCACACTTGCGCACAGTCAGTCAGCATTTGAGGGTGGTGACGGGGGGGAGGGGTGGACAGAGGAACGCAGGTGTCCATCTAAATGCCGTTACATGGGCGTGAATAAATTAGCCACTGCTAGTCTGGGGTGGATCTTGACAATCTTTTTAGGGGGGCGGTTCACTCATAAACATCATACACAAAAAATTTAATTTACCATCCATCATAGAATGACATACGCCAAATATGCAATGCCTCCACTCACTGGTTAGAAACCCTGCACTTTCTCCCCACTTCTTGCTAAATATCAGGATGTCTAAAATCTGTAATACTCACCTGGCTGCCTTTGGTTGGTCCCGACTCCCACCATCTCAGTGTTGCTCTTGAAGCCAGCAGCTCCTGCGCTGATTGGTGAATGGCTGACACTATTCACCTATCAATGTGGGAATACATCCCACCACTTTGATTGGGGAATGGCTGAAGCCATTAACCAATCAGCATAGCGCAGCGGCACCCCTCTGACTGCACTGCAGCCTAATAGAGCAGCAGCCCGCCAGACGCTGCGACTGCAGTCAGTGTGAAACAGTGCAATCAGTCAGTGGTGAGTGTCAGTGACAGGCAGAAGATGCTGCCCGATCGCTCTCATTGTATATACAAACACAATTGGAGCATCCGGGGAGCAGCCTCTGCCTGCATGCCCTCCAGCCTAGTCCATCCCTAGCTGTTTCTGTGGCCCGTCGGGGGACCACAGAGACAGCTACAGTGACCAGACCAGCACAGCCAGGCCAGTGCATCTGGCAGCCACTCTGTTCTGCTCCCACTTGACACTTCCCAGAGATCTCGTCACGTGTGCAGGGTCCGCCTCCAAGAGACGGGGGGTGTCGTCCTGCTCCGGCCAGGTGCCACTGCTCACCTATCTATCCGGAGGAGGAGTTGCAATGTTGCTGGATCAATACACGACTTTCACACAGTGGTGGCTGTCACTTTGTGTTTTGGTTACGGGGGGCGATCGCGCCCCCCCCTGGATCCGCCACTGCTGCTAGTGTATACGCAGCTCTGCATGTCTCAAGAGCTCAAAAAGGCTGCAGCAGATCAGACCTGCAGACATGCCAAGATGGGCGTTGATGTGAGGCGATGTTACTAATGTTTACGCAGGTATGAGTCATCACGCGTAGGTAAGAAGGCAGCAGTGGGCGTCCTTATGCTCGGGTGGTCTTTGCAGACATTAGCGTCCATAGCTGAATCAGGCCCCATGTAACAAGTGCTGTTGTTGTTAAACCCAGACGATACTGTTTGTATCACTATTTTATGTTTATGAGAGCAGCCATATTTTCCATTAATGTCTTGTTTAAAAGTATCTTACAGAAAATGCGCTGCCCACGGTTCAGATATTCAGTATTGCCAATATTGCCAAGTTCCAAGACCTCCATTAATTATCATTTTCTCTGAAGTTTTGCCACACTGCACTTAGATGAAAGCTTAGAGCTATGAAGAGGAGAAAACACAGTTGTCCCCATTCTCTCCTCCCAAAACATGAAACTCATTTATCAAAATAGACATGTTTAATAATGTTTCCCTACTGAATGTCTATCCCCACTTGATAAAGATTTGTAATAGAGATCAAAGCAGCACATTCAGAGTCGGGAAAGATTAGACTGGTAAAGGATCCAACCTGTAATAAACACAGGAAAAACTACTAGCGGATAGATCTAACATTTTCCTCGCTTGTAGAAACATGTTAACCATTACAGCGTCTTCTGGAGACTTGTCCAGAACATGTGTTGAACAGATAGACTGGAGAAATTTCTAACAGTTGGAATGAGCAAGATTTAGGGGCATATGTATTAATAATTGTGTCAGTGCTTTTAATTGTTCATAAAACTATCCCTTCTAAGTACTAAATTTAACTCACTGGCAAGTTATGTCCAGGGTACATCGCAGGGGCAGAACTATGGGAGACAATGGAGGCGCCTGCCGCCGGGCTCCAGCTTTGAAGGGGCACCTCCTCCATTGTCCACAACATATCACCCCACTTAGGGCTGTAATTATATACCCAGAGTATACCGTCACAGCCGCCCAATACAAGGCACCCATTCCCGGCACCCGAGAAGCCATCATACACTAGTGGAGAGCTCCATCTCAGACCATTAGCTGCTACATTACAGTGTCAGCGGCTGTGACAGGACGTCTGGGATAAACTTACGCCACTGGTACATCGTAGGAGATTTCCACATCTTCGAAAGACTCTGACATTGCACATGCACACAGTGTCAGTTTCCTTAGCTGTACAGAGGCTGCAGGAGAGGGATTGTAAGATTTCTGTCCTGCGAGAATGCCTCCATAGACATAAAGTGGTTAATGTCATGTGAAGAATGAGGATACATAGGTACATAAGGATCAGACCATAGTTCCCATTGAGAATAATAGGCACTGCAGTCTGCAGCGTTAATAAGCCTTCTGCCGATTATCGACAGATCTGCGACCGATACTGCATCTTTGTACTCAGGGCCTGATTCAGACCCGCTCGCTAGGATGCGTTCGCACTGATTGTTTGCATTCTGCATATGCGTACGCATCGCAATGCGCGTACGTGAACCAGTGCAAGTGATCGGGAAGCGTTCGCTCGCTGCGCATAGACAGCTTGGCAGAATGAGTGATAGGAGAAGCCGTTTGTGGGTGGTGACAGGGGGATTGGTGGTGCGAACGCAGGCGTGCCTGTGCATTCTAACGCCGTTTCAGAGGCGTGCATGATTAAGAGGCAGCATCATAGTACACATCACTTGGCAGAAATTTACACTGAAGCGCTCACAGTGCTTGCGGTAGTGTGTTGTCAACCACAAGTGCTGTGAACGCTTCCGATGGTACTCGATGTTACTGATGGTTGGATACACTTCCTGGAGATGACCTGCTTTAGTGGGCGTCTTCAGACAGGCTGGTTGACGTCTGCACATACAATGCAATTGCACGGTAAGACATAGTGGGCGTGCTAATGCCTTGCTGTGCGATCGCCTGCCTTGCTGAATTTGCATAAGCATATAGCGAGTGAACGCATTTAGCGTGCGGGTCTGAATCGGCCCCTCAGTCCCTTGGATTTTAGAAGCCGCCGATGGGTGCCTCAATACAAATTCAGGAGGTTGTGACATTTGAATATTTTTGAACAACCACTGCGTACACATTCGCAGCTGCTGTGGCATTAGCGTACATCTCTCAATCGAGCCCATAGAGTAAAAATATGTACGTATATTATATATTCTGCTATTTATGACAGAGGAGTGAGTGTACGTAGTAATGACTGCATGAATTGGAGAGCGCAACTAATGAACTACAGTACACTTATTACCAAATTGAAAATAGGTCTGGTTTCTTGGCATTAGGTCCCCACTGACAGATCTGATAATAGATTATATAGTATGGGGTCTATTCATCAAACCTAAAAATATAAAGTGTTAAGTTTAGAACTCGCATTAAGTTCTACCCAAATAATTCATCCTCTGTCTTGTACATACAGTAAGTATCACTTCTGAAAAGCCACTTCTTTTGCGAAGTCAGCTTTTTGGAAGTTAGTGCCATTCTTCGCAGCGGGACATGTGCTATGGGCATCACGCTCATGCGCGGTCTGGTGCATGGGCACCGGTGGTAAAACTGTCAGTCCCACAGGCCCCACCCCCAGATTCAACGGTAATTACAAAAGTCCATCTGGATAATGGGGAAGCGAACCTAGTGCGGGGCCCGCTGACCGTCGGTTTACAGAGGAGGCTGCATTGGGGGCCGGGACAGCAGCTCTGCAAGCAGCACATGCAGAGATCCGAGTACAGATCGGGGGGGGAGCAGGGGAAGTGAAGGGGATATGAAAAGATCTCTTCTGCTCCGCATACAGCAGCTTGTGCAGAGTATCGGAGGCTGTACGCCATCTCAGGGTGGTGTACAGTTTCACACCCAAGTTCCAAAAAAAATGCTTTTTCAGAACAAGATGAATGGCACAATTTCTACATTCCCATACTAAAGTATGGGGAGTGTGGAAATTAACACAACAGGTCTGTAACCAGGAAATATAATGGTGATATCTTTTGCGTTACAAGCTACATGAATGGGACACATACTTAAAATCTACTTAAATATGGAAAATATGAGGTAAAAACAGAAATTAAAGGATGATGAATAGACCTTTCATACTGAAGTTTTTAAAATGTTCTAATATCTCTCTCCCTGAGTCTTAAAGGCCTTTTATTTCATTACCTGAAAAAAAAAATATTTGTAATTAAAAAAACATAAAATTTTTGGGTCAGCTGAGCGATACCAGCCAGACAGTGACCCTTCTGCACATGCATGATCTGGGTCACACATGCACCTTGCATTAGAAGCCTGGTCTTGGGATTCCAGTGCAGATTAAATTAAAATAACAAAAATAGAAATATCAATTAAAAAATACATAAATCTTAAAACAAAACAATGATGACTAATAATTATAAGTTTGTTTAATGCTGTTTGGTAGCCCTTCAGGTAGTTGTCATTTTTATGTAATTAAGAGTTTAAAGGCGTCTTTCACTGAACACGGTGCTGGTGTGATATGTAGAGAGGTCTTTTATTGTAAAAATTAAAAGATAAAACAAACTACAGTTTAGTTGAAAAAGGTGAGAAATTAAAGGATATCAGTAACATGATTATTATTGGTTTCTATCAGTGCATTTGTGTGAAGAGTGGCGATTGCACAAGGAACCAATGAGGTCGGCATTTATCTCAGAGCTCCTGTGCTTCTTGGCAGCTTCAATCAACTCATCTGACTCTGGGAAAGCGTGTGACCTTTTCCATGCTATCAAGCAAACAAGCCAGGCTCATTCTGGTTCTCAGTTCTCAAAGCTAGCCAAACAAAACTAAAGGTAACAATTTCATTAACACTTTCGATGTAACTATTCATTTCTAGTTTCCATTCTATGGAATGTAGATTATGCATCAACTTACTCCCAGCATCTCTTCCAGGTTATTATACTATTTCTAGGCACTAATAAATAATGCGGTTTATAGGGAAATATGTGCATTATAAATGAACATATACCACTGTAGTTAATCCCTACATATGGTACACAGTAGTATACAGTAAGAGAGTGCGTTCACCACTAATAATAAATTACCTGCTTCACAGTTAGGGACCTGACATCTTTCTGTAACAGACATCAGATGGTGGCATTAGGGGCCATTCTGTTCTGACTTTACTTCACCTGATTGTTGGACACAAACACCATAATCTTATTGTTGTCCCACCTGTATATTCAGTCCTTTAGCCTTACCTTTCATTATATAAAAAATATGAATTTGTCTTATATTTTAGTTGACATATTTACTTAGGTTTAAAGTGAAGAAAAATACAATAATAGACTATGGGGCTCATGTAGAGTAAGATGTACATTTTCCCTTCCGGGTAAAATACCTACCTGGGTGCACATACACCCACGAAATGCATATACATACTTCTATGGGCAGATGCAGCCACATCTTACACTCGTCATGATTTCCTTACATTTAATGAGTAATAACAGGGGAGAGGAAGGGGAAACAAGCATAAGGCAAGTAGAGAAAGTGTTAAAGTAATAGCGACACATTCAGAAGCTTACAGTATCTTTGCAGGTGCTCAAACCCTGACACATGATTAGTGTTGCTGTTGAAAATGATCATCATTATTATAAGCACCCACCATCCAGTGCTAAAAAAATAATAATAAAAAATAAATATATATTTTAAAATGATGCTCCCCTCCACAAAAGCGATCCACTTATTACCCACCCCCACCCTAGGTGCACACTTCTGTGAGCAACATTTTCTCATTAAAATGATCAGTTTACATCTCATAGGCATAAAACTTCAGCCTGTTATCAGTCTCAAAGGGATGGAATAATCTATTTCATTTTGTTTTGGTCACACTCTGTGCTATATGGGTTTGGCACTGTTATGCCTGTTGTGCATACAGACAGCTCCAAGTATCATGCACGCAGAACACAGAAGCTGACTTGGCCGCATACATAGCCTGACACAAAGCAGACCTGTTTTTCCTATGTTCAGCACACATAATGCACTCCCATTGGTGCACTAGATGTTTATAAAATATTCTGATAAAATATTTGCTTACCAGACAGTTCCTGCTTGAAGAGCGGTGGATATAGTCATTGCTTTGTCAAGGTCTTTGGTGAAAACTCCTGCAGACAATCCATATGTAGTGTTGTTTGCTCTCTTAATTACTTCATCAACAGTATTAAATTTCATTATTTGTTGTACAGGTCCAAATATCTATTGACATGAATACAGATTCCATAGTTTAATGTATACAAAAACATTATCTTAACAGTAGCATAAACCATATTTATAGTAGATGTACGACTTAAAAAAAAATTACACAGTTATCCAGTGTAGAGTAGAAATCAGGTAATTTAATAGTTAATATATAATTATAATGGTATAGTTTATGTAGAACATTACATTTTCTATCAGTACTTCAGCAGATTCAAATAAATTGCAGAAGACAAAACAATTAGATACTTTGTTTTTTGCTAAATATTATTTATTAAAGGAAATCAAATAATAGACATTAAAATGCTAAACATGTCATGTTTCCTTTTTGCCTGGGAAGAAAATAAACCAATATATAATGTACTGTATAAGACAAATATTAAAATAATTCTAAAATCTCCTTGTTAGTGGAAAGCATATCGATCTTTAAATTGGGAACATAACGGGTACCAATAATATATAGATCTGTGAACCTAACTTTAGAAGGAGGAATTATTAAAGTTTTTTTTAAATATATTGTAGAAAATTAATTGAACAAGACAGAATGGGTTACTGGTAGGTTTGAAGAGAATGATAGTTTCAAACTGGATCCTATGGTATAACGTGTGTGATATATTGGGATATTGTGAAAGAGTTTAATACCGCCAAGTACATAAGAAAAAAAAGGTAGGTGTAAAGTTACTAGTGGTGTACTACCAGTATTGGCCCTGTCTCTTTTAATCTTTTTATCAATGACCTTACGGATGCCTAGAAATGAAAGATTCTGTATTTGCTGATGACACTAAGCTATGTAAGGTTATGATAACATTGATAGTAAAGTGCATCCTGAACATTTAGACAAAATGTCACAGTCATCAAAGGTAGGTTTTTTTTTGTTCTAATGGACAGTTCTGTCAGGGCTGTTAGAGTGGGAATGGGACTTTGCAGTCCACAGAGACTCAGATGTGAGGGAAGAGCATCTGTAGTAGCTGGTGGATGGAGCAGCACTGCAGCCTTCTGTTTGCTACTTGCCGCTCCACATGTAGTTTAGCCTGATTTAGGGCAACATGTTATGCCAGTGTGTGGTGACCCAATCCCCCTGCCCAACTAGTGGCTTAACAGGTCCGTTAGTGTGAGGTGATGGGTAAACCTGATACCTTCCCTAATTACCCAAGCCTTTCAGAGAGGCAAGTTCCCCTACTAGACCTTAGATTAGGTCTACTTAGCCACAGGTAATGAACACAATAATTTGTGACTAAGAAAGTTTAACTTCCTTAGTCAGGAATGGAGGAACAGATGTCTCCTCTGGCTTCAGTAACTTTTCCATAAAGAAAAGATTAGTTCATGACACCCACATTGCAATACATTTTCAAAATTCACTAATAACAAGTTAACTATAACTATAAACTGTTTTCTGTTATATCGTTGTCTAACACTCTTTTACATAACACTATCAACCACATTAACTATTAACCTCTATCTCACTATAATTATACTGCAGTATAAACTACACAGTTCAGTTGAATGTCTGTAACGTTCAACTCAGGTCATGAGATCGGTGGTGCATGAGATTTCCTTGCATAACTCCATAGGGTTTATGCAGCATCACAGACTCACTGGCTATATTTTAGGCACAGTCAGCCAGAATCATATATGTTACTCACATTTCTAATTCAATTATCACTTAAGTGAGAATTTTTGTTTTTATAAAGAACACTCAAAAATTGTCTTTTTATAAGTGAATTAGATGAAGAACATGTATTTCAACTTATCTAAAATGATTTCATTAAAAAAAGTTAATTTTTTTTTATATTTGTAAAAAAATCAGTTTTTCAAACATCGGATCACCACCATCGGAACATTGGGTACATCGCAGCTTTCATTTTGATAGCGGCTTCAGGCACCAGTGACACTTTAGGGTGTAAGGGGGGGGGGGTTCATTTACTTTTTCCCAGTGGCTGCTAGTCTCTGCAGCAGCTGGGTGGGGGGTCCTGCTGTGCTGACTGATCGGCAGTGATTGACAGCACAGTAGACACTGGGAGAGGGTGCAGGAAAGCAGGGAGACCGGAAGGTTCTTTTGAGAGCAGCAGCTGTGGGAAGATTCTCTTCCTGCAGCCGCCCTCACTGTTTATCTGACTGTTCGAAATATTGCAACCATATCAGATAACGCACAGCCTGGTGTGGCCGGAAAAATGCGACCATGCCAGGCAACTGGTTAAAGTTAAGAAGCATTGCTATAAGGTGTCCTTTATAGACCTAAACTATCGATGAAGGCTGTGCTCTCCTCTCTTATACAGGTCATCTAAGTAGTCTCTAATGCCTGTGTGACTCTCTGCTAATGATCCCTGATATAAGGGTGAGGTGAAAGAGGGTTGGTGTAATGTGCTGTATTTTAGGAACAAACCTCATCCATGCTGCAAACAGGTTCAGTCTCTATCAAGCTGTCAGACACCTCCTCTTGTTTCACCTCACACAGGGTTATTATATCTCAGTGCTCACATCTGTGATGCAGTATAGTTCAGCAGTCAGTGGTGCCTGTGAGTTGTCCTGTTCTCCCTCCCAGTGGTGCAGCTCCGTTCTCTCTCTCTCTCTCTCTCTCTCTCTCTCTCTTTCTCTGGCTTCTACATCAGAATAACTGCCACTGACCAACTGCTGCTCCTCCTCTCCCAACAGTCCCCAGCCTTCCAACTTGCCTATCTCTGGGCCCCTCTCTGCTTGTGCATGTGTAGAAAAGTACAATGTTGTGCGGCAGCTGTAATGGCTCAAATGCTGGGGTATTACAAGAGTATCTCTAGTGTTGTAGTGGTGGATCAAGCAATAGTTCGCTTTGCTAGTGACTCCTCAGCAAGAATGGTTGCTTCCGTTGCTCAGGGTGGCTTTGCTGATCCATTCCCTGAGCCTGTGGTTCAACATGGCATAAGCAGTAATCCACAGACACCAGCTAATTTATGCAGGATTTCTTTGAACTACCACATAGCATGATGCTGTGTGGCACAGATTGTCACTTGCCTCATCTGCAATTCCTCATTGGGACAGGGCAGATCAGGAAACCACATGGGAACTCCGAACTTGTACTGTAGCTCTCCACCACATATCCTGGCATATTATTTAATCATGGCAGCAGGTTTCACCTGCAACATTGCCCTTCATTTAAAATTACCTCCTCAGAACTAATAGCATGGCAAATACTACTGCATACTGTACACACAGGCATTCATGGTCTTTTATATTTGTAGCAAAATGCTGTCCAGGTGAGCAGGATCCAGTTGTGCATTTAATCTTCTACTGGAATTTGTGTGTCTAACACCCAGACCAGCTTTACCAGTTAGAGCCAGAGGTGTTTTCATTCCTGAAACTCATCCAAATGAGATTCACCTGAGAGAACATTAGACTTTGCCTAAATGTAACTTTTTTGTCCTACTTACAGCACTTATTTCCTGTCCCACCCTGGCCCTAGTGGTACAGCTATCAGGAAGTAATTAATGGCATGTCTGTGAATACTAATATGCTGCAGGTAATAAGAATTTAATTTGGTGCATGCCACCAAGGTTTTTTGTTAGTTCAAATTCAAGCCTCCATTATTTCCCCATAATCTTTTGTTCTCATTGTCCACTACCTCTTTTACTCCATCTAGCATAAATTCAAAGTCTCAATCTAAACAAGTTTGCAATTCCATATTCTGGTAAGTTAAAAGAAAATACTATCCATCATAGGTTAAATAGATTCTGGTACATTTCCACTTGCAACTGAGCACACTCATTTTCAGGTTTTTGAAAGACAATTAATTAATCTTAAAGCCCATGGCAATTCCCACAGTGATCAAAAGGTGTGTTAGTTAATACCGGATAGTGGGCATGCCACTAATAATATATATCAAGTTAATTCAATTGTATGAATGTCAATTGCTGTAATTATTACTCTTGCTGTACTTTACCATGCCAGTCATATCCTTATTTATACCACAGCTTTTCAACTTTGTCAATCCTAATTGGTACCTTTATACCCTTTTCAGACAGAGAAAAGGACACAGTAATTTGCCGGGTCAACACAAGTCCTTTTCTGGGTCAAAATTCCCGGGACTTTGACCAGGGTTGAAGCTCCAAGAAATGCCCAGGTTGACCCTTTACACAGAAGAGGAATCCAGGTTGACCTGGCAAATTGCAGGGTCTGAATGCTTGACCCGGACATTCAACTTCTGTCTAAAAGGGGGTACTGGCCTGGGACCGGGAACCAACCAGTGCTCTAGAGGCTGGGTAAAAGCCGGGTTGAAGCCGCAGCTTCTGTGTGAAAGAGGTATTAGTCTTCTTTCATGGACAAAATTATCTGTGTTGTTTATGCAATACTATGGAAACTGGCATAAACCTGCATTAGACTGTGACCACAGGTAAAGTGCTATGGGCATGACCAATCTATTCAAAATGAGAGAGTCCTCAAGAAACCAATTAATTTGACATAACCACCTGTAGGAGCTCACAGACTGTCACTATGAAGGTTACTCAGTGCTATGATACTACATGCAAGTGTAGTATTTGCTATCAATCAACACTTCTGGTTAGGTCCACCAAATGTTCAGACAAACCCACTGGTTACTATTTATTAATAAAGCAGCTTTCTCTCTTGTATGCCATTGGTTTTTTGAGCAGTAGTTGCCAAATTATTATTAGCTATCAGAGCAGCATCTTAAAAAAGGGACAAGGGAGCTGGTGAAAGATGTTTTAGAACAGATGATGAACACAAGACTTCAGTTATATTTATTGTCCCCAGTCATGCTCTTTTACTATACCTGATCATTCCACAGTCTGCTACTTGCTACTGCCAGTTTATTTACATCACACAGAACTAATATGGATGTTATCAACTATGGAGGCTCAATGTCACATCCCAACATTAGGATTTAAGTCATCAATGCAGTGGTTATTTTTTTTTAAATAAAAACTATTTAGATTTTTATTAGTGAAACTATAACACACATTTGTCTGCATAACATATCTATGAACTCAGATTAAATTGGAGCTGTTGTATTGCAGCTACGGTAAACACTATTTTAGAAATGTTAAGCCTTACAAAACTTCAAAGACTATCCGTAGTTTAACATCAGTTATATTATGTTTAATTGAGTTTTTTAGTCATACACTTACCTCTTCTTTGGCAATACGCATTTCATCCTTGACATCTGAGAAAACGGTGGGCTCGATAAAGAAGCCTTTGTCGCCCCATGCACCGCCCCCGCACTGCAGCTTTGCTCCTTCTTTCTTTCCACTTTCAATTAAATCAAGAATTCGGTCATATTGTTCCTTGTCAATCTGTAAAACAGGATTTTTAATTTTTTTCCTTTTTGAAAGCCTAAACACACAGCACACATGGATCCATTATAGCATATACAAATACAGTATTTGAATCAGTAAAGCATGGCCTCACGTTTTACAATAAGACTCCCACTTAAAAAGAGCAATTTACTGTATCAGCATTAATGAAATGACTCTTTATTGTTTTAACCAAAACAAAGTTTTTTATTAGTCAAAAATCATCTGATACTCAATTTCCTAGGAAGCCATAAGACTTATGCCGCACATCCACTAGCAGACCAAAAAACGACTGCACGATTACGACATTGTAATCGTGCAGTCGTTTCACAGTCTGTGCTGTGCCTACGTTCAGTGTAGATATCCTCCATCATCTGTGAACATGCCCCAGGGCCGGCTCTAGGCATGTTCCACCTGAGCGGCCGCACGAGGGCGCCACCCTTTTTGGGCACGCCTATTCCCCTCTGCTCACCCCGCCGATTTCCCTCCCGAAAGTGAGTCTGTCACAGTCACTGAGTGACAGACTCTGCCTGAATATGCCAGCGCCGGACGGCCACATAACCTAACCACTTGCTAGCAGGTGATGTCATCCCTGCCCATGCATTGCACTGGCTGCTGGCCTGCGCCAGCAACAGAGGAGGAGGAAGACAGAGGCATAGGAGAACCACCCATGCCTTGCCAACAGGGCAGCTGGGCTGATCCGGCCGGCGCCGCCGAGGTGGGGGGGGGCAGCGTCATTAGTGTACCTGGCCACAGCACTCTGCACAGGCAGTGCTGTAGATGCCTGATTGAAGTCTGCTGCTGTGCAATGAGCCGCTGCCACCTGCCGCTGCACCTCCTATATAGACGTGTAGTGTAGCTGGCGGCCAGCGCTAGGTAGTTACACAGCCTTCGCCCCTGTCCCCATCCCATTGCACTGTCTGTCACTGTCTTTCCTGCCGCGCGTAGATGAGCCATTGCGACAAGAGGGAGAGGACAGGACCCACGCGGACGCGGATATCAGTGACAGGAGTTATGGAGCAAGTGGTGAAGGAGGCGTTCTTAGGACGGCATGAGCCTGGAGTGCAAGACAGAGGTAAGTTGGGTTGGAAAGACCTGCATGAGGGGGGGAAGCCACGTGATGGATAAGCAGTGTCAGGGGGAGAGCTGTGTGAGGGATAAGCAGTGTCAGGGGGAGAGCTGTGCGAGGGATAAGCAGTGTCAGGGAGAGAGCTTTGCGAGGGATATGGTGTGAGAGGTAGAGCTGCGTAAGGGATATGGTGTCAGGGCAGCATGTAGATGCCCTTCACCGAGCGGGCATGATGTCAGGGGGAGAGCTGTTTGAGAGAGATGGTTTGAGGAGGTGAGTTGTGTCTGGGGGGGGAGCTGTGTGAGGTATATGCTGTCACGGTGAGAGGTCTGTGGTATAATGTGTTATAAGGGGCATTACTGTGTGTCATAATGTTTATAAGGAGTATTACTGTACTGTGTGGCATAGCGTGAACGGACTCTTTGTGGCATAAAGTGAATGGTCTCTACTGTGTGATGTAACGTGACCAAGGGCCACTACTGTTCTGTACAATGGGACACTACAGTGTGACATAATTTGAAGTGGAGGTACTATTGACATGCCCAATCTGTCGCTATCATCAGGTTGTACAGCATGTTCACCCGGTGATAGATGTCGGAAATGACCAGCGGGAGTGCGCATCGCTGGTCGTGTCCGACATAAAAGTGCACGATTTATGCACAATTACTGAGCGATTGCATGATTACGATGTCATAATCGTGCAATCGCTCAGTAATATCGGCATGTGGATGTGTGCCATTACATGGTGGTTAGTGAACTTGGAAATTAGTTCTAGATCGTGAAATCCATAAAAGTTGTGACATACATACAGCTACAGTATATTAATGACATTTGTGTGTGCTGGGCTAATTTAGGTCCTTTGTTCTTACCTGGGAAAATGTGAGAGAGTTAAACTTTCAATTAAAGGGTTATTTTACAAAAGGTACATTTTGGAATTTTGACGCGATTGCAGTTGGGTACAGGATCCTTTCGGTCGGGATGCTAGTGGTCAAAATACAGACAGTGGCATCCCGAAAGTCAGACTACTGAAACAATTAGGTAAGTGTCCTAACCCTAACTCCTAACCCTCCCCCAACCCTAACCCACCTTTCCCACAGCCTAATCCTAACCCATCCCTTCCCTACACCATTGCACCAGTTATTAAACTCAAATATGCCAAAATTCTGCAGAGAAGCCTCACTTGAAATCCCATTTTTTGCTCATAAAATGACATGTCTCTGGTAGAAATTTTGGGTTAAGTCCTGGACATAGCCCAGAAGCGTAGGGAGGGCAGTTCCACTGGAGCGCGAGCTCCAGGCGCCTTAGTTGCCAGAGGGCGTCCTGAAGTCGGACTCCGAAGCAGCTGTCAAGTATCTAACAGCCTGTCGGGTCTGCAGCAGCAGCAGCAACGTCCTGTCCTGCCTTCCTGCTGCTTTAGTGAGAGACTCAGTGGTCAGAGGAGCTTGTGCTGAGCCCTGATTGGTGGAGCTCAGCACATGTTCATCTAAACACAGCACTGGGTGGGGCTACAGCAGCATGTCGACAAGGAAGAAGCTGCAGGGTCCTCATTAAGGTGAGAGAGGTTATACCTCCAGTTATGTCTATCACCCTCCCTGCCTGTATGTGTGTATGTGTAACCCTTCCTGCCTGTATGTATGTATGTAACCATGCCTGCCTGTATGTATGTATGTATGAATGTGTGACCCTGCCTGTATGTATGTATGAATGTGTGACCCTGCCTGTATGTGTGTGTGTATGTATGTGAGACCCTGTCTGTAGGTGTGTATGTATGTAAGCATGTGAGATCCTGTCTGTATGTATGTGTGTGTGTGTGACACTGCCATTTATGTATGTAGCGTTCCCGCTAGGCTGTTTTAGCGGGGCGCGGCGCCCTGCCCTCTTTCTGGAAGGCAAAAAAGCGCCCTGCCCTCCAGAAGGAGGGCAAAAAGTGCCCTGCCCTAACAGCCTGCGGGAACCATCTTCACCTGCGGGTCGCAGTGTCCCGCGGGAGAAGAAATGTGCGGTGACTCGGTCACCGCCGGAGAATACATGCCGGGCGCATGCGCCCGGCATCTATTCTCCCTGTCTGCAGGGCTTGGGGACTGCCCTGCAGAGTGTCCGTAAGTGCCGGGCACGCCCCCAAGAGTGCCGAAAAGGGGACGCGTCTTATAGACACGCCCCCTTTTTGATTACCACGCCCCCTTCTTGGTCGCGCTCTCGCCGGAGCTAGAGTGAACACTATGGGGCATATTCAATTACCCGCGGGACTTCTCCCGCGAGTAATTGAGGCTCGAATGTCCCGCGGCGTGGGGTTAAGCTATTCAATACAACAGCTTTTTCCCCGCGCCGGTAAATGAGCCCTCGCTCGCGGGAACACACTGTTTCTGCGAGAAGTGCGGAAACAGTGTGTTTTTCTGACGCACGCAAGGCCGACAAGGGCGGCTTCGTGCAGCTGTTACCTCGCACCTACATGAGGTGCGAGGTAAAGCCCGTCAGCGGGGATTCGCGTGCGGGGTCTCGTGGACACCCACGCATGGAATCCCCGCTTATTGAATCACCACCAGCGAGACAATTAGCTGCGGGGTAAACCCCGCGGCTAATTGAATATGCCCCTATGTATGTATATATATATATATATATATATATATATATAGATAGAGGTTATATTATATAGCACACACTTTTTTGGGGGGTAGGGGGTGTGGTAGCACGCTCGTGCTCTGGGCACCCTGGCCACATGCTACACCTCTGTCTAGGATCTCTGCAGGCTTTTTTTCATTTATTATAAAAAAATTTTTAAAAAGTAACAGCGTGGATCCATTCACCCCCCAAAAAATTAAACCAGCACTACCGCTTCCAACTAGGCTAGTATTGGAAAGATCAGGTGACCAAAGAGCATGTGATCCCCCTGAAATTTCTGTTACCTTCACTAGGCTTTACCAGCCAGGGCTGGTGGCACTATTTCAGTAGGCACACTTGGCGTACGGTCTCACTACCATAATGCCAACCAGCAGGGGCGTAACTAGTCCGAAGGGGGCCCCATAGCAGAATTTTCACGGGCCCCCCTAGTTCCTAGACCCCATAGCAGCCGCGCCCTCTGCACCTAAGCTAGTAACGCCAGTGTACAATGGTACAGTATCTCTCATGTCTGTGCTGTTTAGTTGCTTTATGTCTGATTACAAATAATCTTACACAAGAAAGCCAGTCTGATATCCAGTTATGTTATGTATATCTCCAGCTACATTAATTTTATCAGGACAAACCAGCTTTTACACTCGTGGACAAAGCTGCTTACTATACAATGTTGCTATCTCTCACTTCCTCTTTTGTCATAAGTGACACTGCTTGGACTTGTAGTGACTATCAGCAGTCACAGATATTGTGCCCATGCTCCTACCTGCAGTGAGTGACCCCCATAGCTGCCTAGCTGTCTGCATCTAGCCCCGCCCACGTGAATCAAGCCCCGTCCACCAAAGGAGAACAGAGCTGAGCAGCAGGGAAAATCCTAGTATTATAGGCAGAGAGGAGTTACTGGGCCCACCTCTGCAATCTCTCACTTGGAGTACAACATGGTGATGAGCAAGATGCGCTGTGCAGCCGCATCCTGCAACCTTGTTTCTCATTGCTCCATCCCCTCCTCTCCACATTACTCACTGTCACTCAGCCCTGGGCTTGTTCTCTCCTTTCCGGATGCGTCCTCACTGACAGCATCGCAGATTTCATGAGACACTGCACACTGCTGAAGGACTCAACCACTGCTGGCCTGGCACCTTAGGTGCAGGGGGAGGGCCGGGCCCCCGGAGGTGGCTGGGCCCCATAGCAGCTGCACCCCCTCCACCTACGGTAGTTACGCCAGTGCCAACCAGTCCTAGAGTCCATAGGGTGGTGGGCCCACAGAAAAAAAATGTCCCTCTCTTCCTATGGACAACCAACCCTGTGCTGATAGCAACAGAAAAATTTCCCACTCCATTGTGTATTATTTCACATATAATGGATTTATTTTTCATTATATTGATTTTGTTACGGTGTGCTTTCAACATTTTTCTTCCAGCATTTTAAAAATCATTAGATTAAAACAATTATGTGCCATTCTGCCCAATTTACTCACGGAAATTGATAAACATATTAAACAATATGCTTCAATTAGACAACATCCCTTCCCTGCTGTGACACCTGTTGCGGGGAGGGCTGTAGTGCTGGCGATGAAGCTGAGCACCAGCAAAATGGAAGCATGGCCTTATAGTTAGGGGGCATGGCCTTGTGACCCAAACCCCCGTTTTAGTCACTCCAGGGGTCCAGGAGGTGAAGGCTGCCCCGGGGACCACTCTGTGCGCGGACACCCGGGCGTGGCCCACCCCCCCTTGTGACGCCATTGCCAACCATTTTCCAACACATCCTGTAAAGTGACAGTTAGGAACTGATTGGTTGGTACTTTATCTCTTTCCACTTTGTCTCTCTCCAAGGCTTAGTACACAAATCCCAAGTACTGGCCAGCAACGGCTCCTATCTGAATCCTCTGGGGGCGTCTGCTGCTGTCTGCCCATCGGTGCAGAAGGTATGTGTGCATGCACGGGATCACAATCCTGCACATGTGCTCAAATTGAAAAGCAGCCCAGGCTTCTAGAGACAACATTGACTGCAGGCCTGAGAAGCCAGGTAGGACTATTGTTATAGCAGGGGAGGGCTTCCAATAGGAAGCGCTCTCTCTGCTAATTGAAGTCTGAACTGGCAGTCCCTGGGTGAGAAAACACCTCCCCCTAGCAGGCAGCACTTCCAATGGAAAGCCACTGCCATTGCTAGGCTCCCTGTGAGTGGTGGATTTTACTGGGGAAGCTGAATCCTGCAGCCCCTAGGTAAAATCCACCACTGGTACTAACCAATTAGCTTTCAACTGTCACTTTACAGGCAGTGTTTGAAAAATGACAGTTAGGAGGTGATTGGCTGGTACTTTATCTCTCCACTTTATCTTCCTCCCAGCTCTCATAAATATCCTCCTTTATGTTGTAAATAGTGAGGATCATTTATTAACAAATAAAATGCTTGTTATCACTAATTACTAATCCCAAATGGTGCTACAACCTATCAGCTGCTGTTATTTTTCACACACAACTTGTAAAGTGACAGTTAGGAGCTGATTGGTTGGAGCACCATTTAAGATAACAAGCATTTTACTCATTATTAAATGGGTCCTTTAGTGTCGAAGTATCAAATGCATAAAATGTAAATTGTATTTTAAAGAGCCAGAGCAAATAGTAAGAACTAAAATATCTGTGGAATATTTTGTACAGGGATCCTGTTACTCAGCTCTTGGTTTGAACAGTGAGACAAGTCTGTGTGTGTCCAGGTTGTCCTATTCGGGATACGGTAATAATCAGACAGTCGAGATGCCGGCGCTTAAAATGCCAGCACCGAAATCCCGACACCTGTCAAAATTTTGGTGCCGTATTCCTGACAGAAAGTACTGCAGTTAGGCGGAGGGTTAGGGGTTAGGCACTAGGGGGAGGGTTAGGGTTAGGCACTAAGGTGAGAGGGTTAGGTTTAGGGTTGGGGAGGTCAGGTTTAGGCACTAGGGTGGAGGTTAGGTTAATGAACTAGGGGGGAGGTTAGGTTTAGGCACAAGGGAGGGATGGTTTGGGCTAGGGAGTGGGGGAGGGTTAGGATATTTACCGACAAGTGCCGGTATCCTAACCCTGTAGGGTGGGGGAGGGGGAGGTCAGGTTTTGGCACTAGGGGGGAGTTTAGGTTTAGGCACCAGGGAGGGATGGTTAGGGAGAGGGGGAGGGTTAGATACTTACCGACAAGTCCCGGTATTCTAACCCTGTCAGGATGGCAGTGCTGGGATTCAGCATCCCGTACCCAACCCATCCAATTTATGTAGTCAATTGCCATACAGTAAATCCTGGAAATAAATCTTTCCAAAAGTAAACAATAGGAAATCAAGGTAAGCCATATACGTAAATGTATCTACAGGAAATAAATATTGACTTCTCAACAAATGTCAGTGTATGGAAAATTAAAAAAACTTACTGTACACTGTGTTCTTTCATGAAGAAATATTTTGTTTAGAAAACTTTTAGACTTGATCCTGTTTATACTTGGTGTGTGATAACATATATTTAAAATACCCACAGAAAGTATTTCCAAATAAAGGAAATATACTGCAACTACGTGGTATATTATCTCCTAACCAGAACTATTTACCATTGCATCACATGAAATCCCTTCTAACATTACACAACAGTTATGCTGTGAGCATTTCTCCACGTATACTGCTTGAATTATCCATGCATATAATTTCTTCTTTTATTCAATCTCAGGTTTCTATTGTAATTTAATTTTAATTTGCTTAACTTGTAACTTGAGTCAGACTTCATAATGCAGAATTTAGACCACATAATTAAAATGGCTACAAAATTTGTATGCTTGACTGAATGACTCTCTGATTTGTAAGTACAGATTATGGAATGGCATTCAAAGTAATTCAATACAGAGATTTTCTTAAGACAATACACTTCTATCAGAGTAAAACTAATTAATGCTTGTACAGCAATTATTCTGGCTACTAAGTAGGGATATTAGGGTATGAAATATAAAAGTATAGATACTTGGGATTTTATTTAGCAATACACTCTCCTTGAAAGTTGCTGCTGGTATTGTTAAAAAATTATATATGATACAAAAAAGTTAAATTATTTTCTTGAAGAAGCCGTGTTGTATATAAACTGTATGGTATGTGTGCCCTGGGCCATTTACACTGGAGGAACAATATGTCCCCTACTCAATTCAACCCGAGCTGCTGTGGTAGCTCCAGTTACAGTAAGCAAATTATACTCGCACCTTAATAGGCTGTGAGCAGAATTTGCCTTCTGTAGTCAACATGTGGAACGGAAGCCTGTGGAACAGGTCCAGATGGCTTCTGCACTTTATTGAATTTGCCCATAATGTACTTCTTGATGTTTGTAGTCTTACCTATTTGTATCTTTCTTCTCAAAATAGATACTCTAAAAGTGAAAAAAATAACTTGCAGAAGGAGAACTATTAGTATGACTTCAATCTTACTGTAAAAAGCATTTAGTTTCCCTCATTTTTGGCTACATTATATAAGAAGGAACTGATCCATGTTACAAGACACAAGGTAGCACAATTGTATTTGGAGTGCCTAAAGATACATTCAAATGGACCAGCCGGCCAGATGTTATCACAGCACAGCTGCATCTGGTGGAAGGCAGTTGAGGGCAGTAACTGCCAGAACGTATTTAATTTAGGATGCACCAATCTCCCCCACTCTATTTTTAATCTTATCTTCACTGCCTTCTTCCATCTTGGCAACTGCTGACACATCTACATTCTGTCATGGCTTAACCATTACACAGATGGTGTAATGGTTAGCGTTACTGCCTCACAGCACTGAGGTCATGGGTTTGATTCCCACCATGGCCGGCCCTAACTGTGCAGAGTTTGTATATTCTCCCTGTGCTTGCGTG
The DNA here is from genome assembly GCA_031769625.1 of Taudactylus pleione. Classification (NCBI taxonomy): domain Eukaryota; kingdom Metazoa; phylum Chordata; class Amphibia; order Anura; family Myobatrachidae; genus Taudactylus; species Taudactylus pleione. The sequence continues at coordinate 917,903 of JAUIMM010001567.1, forward strand.
GGTTTCCTCCGGGTGCTCCGGTTTCCTCAAAAAAAATATACTGGTAGGTTATTTGGCTCCCCACAAAATTAACCCTACTGTGTATGTTTGTGAGCATGTGGTAGGGAATATAGAGTGTAAGCTCCACTGGGGCAGGGACAGATATTCTCTGTAAAGCACTGCGGAATATGTGTGCGCTATATTAATAAATGGTAATAAATAAATAATGTACATATTGTACTATTGCCATACTGGACCTGATGCTACATGGCACTTTTTTGTATTGGGAGGCTGAGCTCCCTCAACTGGTTGGCAAAAACAACTGGAGTACCTATGGGACCAGCCCTAGTGGAAGGCGTAAGTGCAAGAATGAAAGGCAATGTAGTGCGGGTTGGTCCTGCTCTCGTTTACAATATATAGTTAAGTAAGGACTAGTGCTACATATTGAACATGGGTCCAGCCATATTGCAAAAGGTAAAATGTTCTTCGACAGCTATATAATCAGAAAGCAATAATGCCCTGGGGTCAGAGTTAAGAAAGTAAATATATGTAAGTTTTGTGTGAACTGTGTAGAGAGGAGGTAATTGGGTTAGGCAGCTTATGGAGGTCTCATGTGTGGTTCAGTAATTTGATAAGCTTATCTGAAGAGATACGTTTCAGGAAATGCTTTAAGTTTTGGAGGCCTAGAAGAAAGTCTAGTGTGATGGAGGGTGGAGCCCAAAAGAAGTCCTGTATTTGCAAATGAAGAAAGTAATAAGTGTGGAGATGGAGAAAACATTAACAGAGAAGAGCAGCAGTACAAGAACATTTTGTGAGGAATATCAATCTAGCTGCTGCATTCAAAAAGATTGAAAGGGTGAAAAAAAAGAAAATAAAACAGCAATGACTTAAATTAAAAAATGTAATTATTCTGTAATCTTTTAAGTCAGATGACAACATTTGTGAATTTATTGTAAAAGATGCTATTTGCTTGTGCGTTGTATGTAAAATTTATTTTCACAAAACTTTTAAGTCGTAAATTTACAGGTAAATGTATCTCTGTCTTTGATTGTGAATTGTATGTTATGGTATGTTCAGGGGCAGAACTATGGGAGACAATGGAGGCGCCTGCCGCCGGGCCCCAGCTCTGAAGGGGCACCTCCTCCATTGTCCACAACATATTCACCCCACTTAAGGCTGTAACTATGTACCCGGAGTGTTCCGTCACGGCCGTCCAATACATGGCACCCCTTCCTGGCACCTGAGAAGCCACCATACACTAGTGGAGAGCTCCATGTCAGACCAATAGCTGCTGACTTCGTCTATCTGCAAATTGCTACATTATAGTGTCAGCGGCTGTGAGGGGGGGGCACCAAATTATAACTTGCCTCCGGGCGCCTGGGATGAATTTATGCCACTGGGTATGTTCCATGAGTAGAAGAGCAGGCACAATAAGAGCTGGGTACCCCAATATAGTGCATAACAAGTAACATAAATATACTTGAATCTCAGGTCACTTACATATCTTATGAAGATATACTCTCACAACCTCTGCAGCAATTTTGTACAAAGCAGTACGCCTGCACGTGTAGATGTTTGTGACTGGTGGATTGGGCAATATTTTGTTACAGTAGTTCAGTTTTTTAACATACTATATAAACAAACATCAATGTATTTTTAGTGTTTCTTTTATTTCACAGCCACACTCTCCTACTGTGTAAACAAAGTTTTTGTTGTATTTACCCTTTCAGTATTTATACAACAGCAGAAACATTTATGGTGCATACACACGGTCAGATTTTGATTCAGATCTGAACGATAACGATTTAAAAAATAGTTCAATCGTACATATCTGAAGGAAAATCTGACATATCTGACATGTCTGAACGATGAACGATGCGCGTTCCCGATGGTCAAATAATGATATCTGACATCTGATGTGTTTGCAGTCAGATTTGGACGATTCAATTCATTTTAATGCAGTCAAAAATCGTTCATAGTTCAAATCGTTCATCTGACACATCTGACAAATCTGAACGTGTGTATGCTCCATTATATGTTTTATACACTGTATTTACTACTTGCTGTATTCTTATACTGTACTTATCTCTTTTGTATGTGTAGTATGAGTCAACAGTATTATATAACATTGTAAAATGAACACATTCTGCAGAAACCACCTCAAAAATATGGTTTATGCTGCTGGGAATTAAGGGGGCATATTTCAGTGTTCACAATTCAAGGAGGATTTCAGGCTTCAGATCTTTTTTTGTGGAAAGTGATAGTGCGATTAGACATCTACTGGAAAGAGGCCCAAAAAGTGCATTTATATTGCTCAATCTGTACCGCTTGTTAAAATCTTATTAACAATGACCTCAAAGTTCTGCTGTATAAATTCTTGCTTCTAAGATAAAGGGTTATTATTGTTTTGTAAAAAGACGTAAACATCAGAATTCCATTTGGTAGCAGTTCAAGCAGTATGTTTAATCATGTGGCTAGGCCAAGGACTGAACATAACACCTTGGAATCTTGCCAAAAACTGGTATTTCATGCACATGTTGATCCCTAAGCATAAAAAGCCTGAGAACCTGGCAAAAACACATATCACTGGTAGAGCTACTTTTACTTGAATGTATAATTATAATACCTTTTTTATCTGATTATGCACAGCACTCTTATATTAACACACAAGTGAATAAGTCCAACATGACAGCAAAGCTAAGTGGAAGGTAATTCTTGAGCAAAATATGTTTGCAAAGTCCAAATCCAAAAGACCTCCATGATCTATGACAAGTAGCTATGCATTGCAAAAAGTATTATATATATATATATATATATATATATATATATACTAGGGGTGAGCGGGTTCGGATTTCTGAAATCCGAACCCCCCCGAGCCCCCCCGATCCGAGTCCGATCCGAGTCAGGCTCGACTTTTCCCGCCTGACTCGGATCTGAAATTGAGGCAAAACGTCATCATCCCGCCTTCCGAGTCTCGCGGGTTTTGGATCCTATATAAGGTACCCGCGTCGGCGCCATTTTCTCACTCGGCTGTGGACAGTGAAGAGGGAGGGTGGGAGTTAGGGCTGTGTAGTGTAGTGTAGTGTAGTGCTGCTGTTGTCCACTACTTCAAAGTCCATAGGGGCTGGCTGTGTTGTGCTGTGCTGCTGTTGTTAATAGGGGCTGTGTCCACTACTTCAAAGTCCATAGGGGCTGGCTGGACTGTGTTGTGCAGTCAGTTCTCCATAGGGGCTGTGTTCACTCCAAAGTCCTGTGCAGTGTCCCAGTCCTAAAGGGGTGCTGTAGTGTTGTCCAGGGGGTGCTCTGTCCATCAGGGGTGCTCCCCCCAAGTGCTAAAAATATAATATATTTTCTGTGTTTGTGAATTGTGTGCGCAGTAGCCGCACGTGCATCAACAAAGTAGTGCCAAGCGTGCGCCTGTGTCATAAGTAAAGGGCCGGCTGGCTTGACCATTAAAGGGTGCTGTAACCCCCAAAGTACACTCCAAACCAAAAAAATATATATTTTCTGTGTTTGTGAATTGTGTGCGCAGTAGCCGCACGTGCATCAACAAAGTAGTGCCAAGCGTGCGCCTGTGTCATAAGTAAAGGGCCGGCTGGCTTGACCGTTAAAGGGTGCTGTAACCCCCAAAGTACACTCCAGTCCAAACCAAAAAAAAATATATTTTCTGTGTTTGTGACTTGTGTGCACTGTGGCTGCACGTGCATCAACAAAGGAGCAGCGTGAAGCGTGCGCCTGTGTCCCATAAGTAAAGAGCCGGCTGGCTCATTTCTTAAAGGGTGGTGTAAACCACAAAGTGCACTACTCTCCAGCAAAAATAAAAAAATATTTTCTGTGTTTGTGTGCGCTTTAGCCGCACGTATATATATCAATATAACATAAATGGAGGACCAAACTTTCTCCGATAAAAATAAAATAGGGAAAGATCAAGAACCACTTCCTCCTAGTGCTGTTGCTGCTGCTGGGAGTTGTTCATCATCCCAGAGAGGAAGTAGGAACATCACTACTTTTACTAAACAATTGACCCTCCAACAGTCCCTAGCGATGAGGATGAAGTACGACAGCAGTCATCCTGAAGCAAAACGTATAACTGAGGCCTTGACTGCTATGTTGGTGTTAGACGTGCGTCCGGTATCCGCCATTAGTGCAGTGGGATTTAGACAATTGATGGAGGTAGTGTGTCCCCAGTTCCAAATCCCATCTAGATTCCACCTGCATCCTCAAAGCAGCAGCGACAAGCGTGTGCGTCTGTCTGTTAAAGGGTGGTGACACCCTCAAAGTGTGCTACACAAACAATAAAAATATTGTTTTTTATTTTCTGTCTTTGTGAATTGTGTGGGCTGTAGCCGCACTTGCATCCTCAAAGCAGCAGCGACAAGCGTGCGTCTGTCTGTTAAAGGGTTGTGTAACCCTCAAAGTGCGCTCCACAAACAATAAAAATATTGTTCTTTTTTTTCGGTCTTTGTGAAATGTGTGGGCTGTAGCCGCACCTGCATACTTAAAGCAGCAGCGACAAGCGTGCATCTGTCTGTTAAAGGGTGGTGACACCCTCAAAGTGTGCTACACAAACAATAAAAATATTCTTCTTCTTTTTTCTGTCTTTGTGAATTGTGTGTGCTGTAGCCGCACTTGCATCCTCAAAGCAGCAGCGACAAGCGTGCGTCTGTCTGTTAAAGGATTACATCGGTGACAGCATCCAAGTAGGCATGTCAGACAGTCCGTACCTGTACTGGCAGGAAAAAGAAGCAATTTGGAGGTCCCTGTACAAACTGGCTCTATTTTACCTGAGTTGCCCCCCCTCCAGTGTGTACTCCGAAAGAGTGTTTAGTGCAGCCGGGAACCTTGTCAGCGAAAGGCGTAGGAGGTTGCTTCCACAAAATGTGGAGAAGATGATGTTCATAAAATGAATTATCAACTCTTCCAGGGAGACCAGCCTCCAGAACGTACAGAGGGACCTGTGGTTCCAGCGGGGACGAATTAATACTCTGTGAGGATGAGGATGTACACACTGAAGAGGGTGAGGAATCGGTGGATGAGGAGGATGAGGATGACATCTTGCCTCCGTAGAGCCAGTTTGTGCAGGGACAGATTAATTGCCAGCTTGTTTTGTGGGGGCCCAAACGAACCAATCATTTCAGCCACAGTTGTGTGGCAGACCCTGGTGCTGAAATGATTGGTTTGTTAAAGTGTGCATGTCCTGTTTATACAACATAAGGGTGGGTGGGAGGGCCCAAGGACAATTCCATCTTGCACCTCTTTTTTTTCTTTGCATTATGTACAGTTTGGGGCCTAGTTTTTCAAACTGCCATTCTGTCTGCCACTGCAGTTTCACGCCTAGATGGGTCACGTGTTTGTGCCGCCCACTCGTGTCGCTTAGCATAGTCATCCAGCTACCTCGGTGCAACCTTTTGGACATAAAAACACTATTGTGAGGTGTGAGGTGTTCAGAATAGACTGGAAATGAGTGGAAATTAAGGTTATTGAGGTTAATAATAGCATAGGAGCAGAAAAACCTACACATTCTGTGATTTTAGCTGTTTTTATGCTTTTTAAAAAAAAAATACAGATCCAAAACACAAAACCCAGAACCCAAAACACGGAAGGATGGTTTTGGCAAAACCAATCCAGATCCAAAACACGAAGAAAGATCCAGATCCAAAACCAAAACACAAAACACGAAAAGTGGCCGGTGCACACCCCTAATATATACACACATACAAAAAGGCAAAATAATAGCACTCAGAGACGGCAAAAAGGACAATTCAATAGTGTACAGTGCCTTGCAAAAGTTTTTACCCCCCTTTGCATTTTTCATGTTTTGTTGCCTCACAACCTGGAATTAAATGGATTGTGTGAAGGTGTGCACCATTTCATTCACGGAACATGCCTACAACTGTGGAGTTGTGTTTTTTTTTATTGTTAATCAAACAACATTTAGGACAATATAACAGAAAACTTCAGCGTGCATAACTATTCACCCCCCTAAAGTCGGTACTTTGTTGAGCCACCTTTTGCGGCAATTACAGCTGCAAGTCACTTTGGATAAGTCTCTATGAGCTTGCTACATCTTGCCCCTGGGATTTTTGCCCATTCCTCATGGCAAAACTGCTCCTGCTCCTTCATGTTGATGGTTTCCGCTTGTGAACAGCATTCTTCAAGTCTGACCTCAGATTCTCAATTGGATTGAGATCTGGGCTTTGACTAGGCCATTCCAACACATTTAAATGTTTCCCCTTAAACCACTTGAGTGTTGCTTTTGCGGTATGCTTCAGGTCATTGTCCTGCTGGAAGGTGAACCTCCTTCCCAGTCTCAAATCACAGGCAGACAAACAGGTTTTGCTCAAGAATATCCCTGTATTTAGCACCATCCATCTTTCCCTCGACTCGAATCAGTTTCCCAGTCCCTGCTGCTGAAAAACATCCCCACAGCATGATGCTGCCACCACCATGTTTCACTGTGGGGATGGTGTTCTTGGGGTGATGGGATGTGTTGGGTTTGCGCCAGACATAGCATTTTCTTTGGTGGACAAAGACTTACATTTTAGTCTCATCTGACCAGATCACCTTCCTTCATACATTTGGGGAGTCGTCCACATGCCTTTTGGCAAACTCAAATCGTGTCTTCTTATTTTTCTGGCCACTCTTCCATAAAGCCCAGCTCTATGGAGTGTACGGCTTATTGTGGTCACATACACAGATACACCAGTGTCTGCTGTGGAACTCTGCAGCTCCTTCAGGGTAACCTTTGTTCTCTGTGCTGCCTCTCTGATTAATGCCCTCCTTGCCCAGTATGTGAGTTTTGGTGGGCGGCCCTCTCTTGGCAAGTTTGTCGTGTTACCATTTTCTTTCCATTTGATGATGATGGATTTGATGGTGCTCCGGGGGATCATCAAAGATTTGGATATTTTTATATAACCCAACCCAGAATTGTACTTCTCAACAACTTTGTCCCTGACTTATTTGGAGAGCTCCTTGGTCTTCATGGTGTGATGCTTCTTGCTTAGTGGTGTTGCAGCCTCTGGGGCCTTTCAGAAAAGGTGTGTTTATACTTACAGATCATGTGACACTTAGATTTCACACAAGTGGACTTCATTTCACTAATTATGTGACTTCTGAAGGTAATTGGTTGTACCAGAACTTTTGAGGGGCTTCATAGCAAAGGGGGTGATTACATATGCACATGCCAATTTTTCAGAATTTTATTTATAAAGATTCTTTTTTATATATATTTTTCTCATTTCACTTCACCAAATTAGACTATTTTGTGCAGATCCATCACATAAAATTCAGATGAAAAAAATACATAAATAACAGGTTGTAATGTAACAAAAAAGGTAAAAAGCCAAGGGGTGAATACTTTGGCAAGGCACTGTATATTAGAACCTAATATACATTATTGAATTGTCTTTTTGCCGTCTCTGAGTGCCGTTATCTTTCCTTTTTGTATGTTACTATGGTATGTGCCGGAGGATTGTGGATATTATATATATATATATATATATATATATATTTCTGACATTCTTCTTATTCTTAGTCCCAAGAAACTGATATTTTAAAGACCTTTAGTGATTCATACCTGAGGTAAGATTAGATTTTCTCATTTAAGATTTTAAACAACCAGTAATAGCTCTTGCCTACATTGATCCATTCGGAGCTTACATGCATTTGTACAGTATGTGAATGAATGAAGCTGATAAGAAATTAACAAGATCAAACACTAAGGCCTCTACCAAGAGGTCCGGGAGCCCCTGACAAATTGAGGAACTTGATGCCACCCCAATAATTTTTCTTATAACTTGGCTAACCGTGCTTATATGGCATATTTTATTGAAGACCCTGCCTGGAAAAACTTAAAATGTAGAGGGAGGGGGTGAGATACATTAGGGGGAGGAGGGACAATGGAATTAGTTGTCCTTAGGGGAAACTAAGGAGGATGAGACTGTGCTGTAACAGTAGCAGAAGGTTTAAGGTTTTGGGCAGGAAGGATGGAAAAGTGGGGTGACAGGAGAGGTTAGTTGTATAGGCGAGGACCAAGGGGCAAGATGTGAGGCCTTGTAGCATATATATGCAGACATGGGGCAAAATATAGAGAATGTGAGGAGGGATTGACCAGAGTTAGAGAGGGCAGCATGACCTGAGTTAGAGAAGGTGGCATGACCTGAAGCAGAATCCATAAAAAGTGGACACTACCGTGTGGAGTCCATCAGCTCCAAACAACATCAAGGCAATGCAGCACCAAGCAGTGCTACAGTATACACAGTATTGCTTTGGTGGCAGATGGGATCTTCCAAAGTACTAGTCACAATATTCCATGATCTGGTCATGCCTCCTCTACCTAGGAAACAGATATTATATTCCCACTGAACAATGTTCTGCAGGGTATAGTCAGAATGATATAAGCTTTCCTCATACTAACAATGTCAGTGCAATAACAATAAGATCAGTAAGGAAGTTCACTCACCCTGTGGTGACAGGGCGCAGCTCCTGGTGTCCACTGTCCATATAAATGTTACATGGTCCCAGATTGCAAGCTGCGGGCTCTTCACTTCTAAATCTTCAGTGCCAATGTCACTTCCATCATCATTGACAGAGTCAGACCTCCTTGCAATATGCTGTCTGAGTACAGCTGCCGGACCTACCCACTAAGATACAGAGGCTGCAGCCCAGCACTAGACATGGGGTGCTCCGCTCCCTCCAACTGATTGTCAGGATTCCAGACACCAATGACGAGAGCAAAGGGGCTGAGGGCTGAAAAAGTGCCATGGCCTCATGGGGAAGGGGCTTGACAAATCTGATTTGTCCCATACAATGATGAAGGGGTACCGATATCTTTGAACCACTGTTATTCAGGTGTCACTGCAGTGCACTGTTATTCAGGTGTCAATACAGTGCAAATCCACACTAAGCACTGGTGAAGCTTCACCTGCAGCAGGATATGTGTGAACAGCCATGCACAAGTCTGGGGCTGGCAGTATAGATCACAGATTACAGAGGGTATAGAAAGAGTGCTGCTTGTAGTATATATTCAGGTCCGTGTATGTACTCTGTACAGACAGCTGAACCCACTGACAAGGGTACTCGTGGTGTGCTGGTAACAAACACATGGGTAGACAATCGGTGGCTGTGTAACAGACAGGGCCCACCTTATTCCCCCCCCCTTCTAAAACTGTTGGACGCAAAATTTGAAAGGGCCCTGGTGCCCAAAGAAATAACATGCTACAATGCCCCTTTCCACATGACACACACATACACACATATATCTATAGTTATTTATCAAAATTGACAGGAAATGACTGGAAATTAATGTTATTGATGTTGATAATACTTTTGGAACAAAAACAGGTCCAAATGATTTAGCTGTTTTTATCACTTTTAAAGAAATTCAAAACCGACACTGAACCAATACACTTGAGGGTGATTTTTCCAAAACCCAACGATGATTTAGAACCAAATTTAAAACATGGCGGCCTGCGCTCATCTCTACTCGAAACCCCAAAGTTCAGGTGTGTTCAGTTTTCGACAGAGCTGCATTGCTCACCTCTAGTGAAAAACTGACGTTTTAGGTTTTACCGCATCTTTACACTTTCCCATATGTAAGAAAAGGGTCCGCAGAAGATATTGAAAATATGTCCTGCAGTTCCATGTCAAAGCAGTCCCCGTAGGATTTTATGGGGCTGTAATGTGACCACATGTATAAAGCTCTGGAATGCTTTCCATAGCTTGTGTCCACTAGCTAACGCCATCAACAGTTGACACTGTCTATAGTAGCCTATGGGCCACTTTACCAGAGAAACTCGAGATCCTTCTCCATTATAGGACCCAGATCCCATACCCAGAAGTCATCAAGATGAAGGTACATTGCAGCGGACATTGCAACAGGTAAGGGGGAGATCATGAGGGGTATTCAATATGAAATGTTAACTTCACTGTCGAAGTTAACGTTTCATAACGGAGTTTTTACCTGCGCTAAAGTATCGGGCGCGCTCCCGCTTATACCTGTATTCAATATAAAATTAACGAAAACGGGAAACTCCGAAGTTGGATTTGCGTAAAGTTACGAATTTTTCCTTAAAAAAATTGTAACACCCCCCTAAAGTAGTAAAAACATGGGGGAACACTATGGGTACCCCCGTTTTAGCCTTTAATTGAAAGTCGGGTATTTAAATAGCTGCAGCAGGTGTTTTTTTCCCGACATTGAAGAAGTGATGCAAAAGAGCACTTAGGTTATTTTTTTCGTTTTTTTAAGTGGTCCCATCAAATTTGGGGTACATGAAAATGGGTACTAGCATATTTTTATGTCCCTAAAGTAAGTTTTTAAAAATTCTGCATTTGTGCACCTGCCGTTATAATTCTATTCTAGAAAACATCTGCTGCATACTTGCAGAATAGCACTGAACCTATTTCCCTATTGTTAAACAATTTTTTCCCAATTTTTTTTTTTTTCACCCCAATTTTTAAATTCATTTTTTGGGGTGTCCCTATTTCTTTTAAAACTTTTTTTGACACAGTTCTTTTTTAAATGTCATTCCCAGGGGTGCAGGCTATTTTTTTAAGCCTGCACCCCTAAACCCCAATTCTGCACTTTTTTTCGACACCTATTCAATGGTGAAAAGTTATCCCCGTTTTTTATCAAAGACTTTTCAAAACTGCGATAAGTCTTTGAAATTGAATACGGTGTAAAAGTCAAACCTGCGATAATGACGTCAAAAGTGCGATATTAACGCAAAAACGATGTTATCGCTCCCATATTGAATACCCCTGCATGTCTGTTAACGATCTCATTATAAATGCGACCATTACTAGATCTCTCCCTTAAACCAATGTATCTTAAAAATCATATTACACTATTTGGAAAATTGCCTGTCACTGTCACTCATGCACATTAGTAGGACACCACAGATAGAGAGGTTGAAATTAAATCAGTAGTTAGTATGGGTTTTAGGCTTCAATGAAACTGGTGCAGAAATATTGCATCTAATTCACCTTTATGTAAAGGAGTTCATAGATTTGCTTAACATTAGCCATGAAAGGTTATTTTGAAATGTGATATTCAGCGCTTCCTACATGTTTCGGTTTCTTATATGTGAAGAGTAGTGTTATTGCTTGCTCTTAGAACACAAAGCATATTTTTGTGTGAGTTTCTACAACCATATATGTAAAGTCATTATGTAACAGTTACAGTAATACAGTATATTAATTGATTAAGTAATTTTAATTCAAAATCATAAAAAACAGATTATTATAATATATTATATGCAGCTGCCTCACAAGTATTTTCATGTGCTTTTAAAAAAACATTTGTCTGATGCACTATAGTCAAATAATCAATTTAGTTGATTATATATTGTAATATATTGTAATATACCTGAGGACCTTGCACTGTTCCCGGTGCAAGAGGATCTCCTAGAGTCCGCTGCTTAGCTTTCTCAACGCTCCTGCGTATAAATTCATTGTAAATCGGTTCTTCCACAAATAGCCTAGATCCAGCTATGCAGCATTGGCCTTGATGATAGAACAAGCCATGGTGGGCCTGCTCTACTGCATTGTCCACTGACAGGAGAAATATAACCTGGATTATTTCAGGAATAGCTGGTAGTCTACTGTTGGCAGAATTACTATCATGGAGATCGATTTGCTAATACTGCTAAAAGGTACAAAATCTGCATTAAAACTACTGCAACCAATTAACCATTTACTTTCAGTGACATGCATTCAGATAGAAGCTAATTTTAAATTGGTTACTAACTAAGATTTTAATAAATCAAGTAGCTCATCTTTGCAATAGAACTATTATTTTACACGCCAAAGTCCAAATGTGAATGCTAAAAAATGATCCCATTCCCTTCTCTGAGCCTCACTTGTTCCCCTTATCACACATCTTTCCATTTCCCAGGAGATTGTAAGTTCTCTCAAAGCAGGAACCTGCCTACTCTGTGTTTTACACTTACATTTGTTTTATCTACCTTGTACGTATGTCTCCGTGTTTTATGCAGGTCCTGTTTTTCCCACTGTCTGCTGCTGTCAAACAATGCAGCACCTTACAAGTCAATAACAATAATATAAGAACAACCCTGTAAGAGGCATAGGCCCACATGTAATAGTTTGCAACTCGTCGTAGACAACAGTGTGCAGTGTCGGACTGGGACATGAAGGGCCTATCGGGGGAATACAGCGGTAGGGGCCCATGCTTAAAAGGGTGCGGTCATCCACCAGAGGGGGTGTGGCCAGCCACCACAGATGCTTGGCTAACCAATGGGCAAATCTTGGTGTAGTTTCTATAGAAGAGAACCAAGCCCCCATGCTGATCAGTGTTCCTGGTAACTGACCATCTAATTGAGTAACAATCTATAATTTGAGGTCTGGAACCTGACACCTAAAGGAGGGGTGGGCCCACTGGCAGTGGGGCCCACCGGGGATTTCCCCTATTCCCCTGTGGGCCAGTCCAACCGTGACGGTGTGATTCCGGAGATGTAGCCTGTAGATCTATAGTGGCAATAATTTAAAAGACAAAACCAACCTGGGTTTGCCTTTTAAATTACAGTTACTTTCAATCTACAGGGGATGTAGTTTAAATCCCGGCTGTCGGGATGCCAGCTTAGAATGACAATAGTCAGAATCCTGGCGCCGGCATCCTGATGGTAAGTAGTGGGGCTAGGGGTTAAGGTTAGGCACTGGGGAGAGGGCTGGGGTTAGGCAGTAGGGGGAGAGGGTTAAGATACTTACCGACAGGTGTCGGTATCCTAACCCTGTCAGGATGCTGGCATTGGGATTCAATAGGAATGGATGCTATTTGCTGTTCCTCCATACAAAATGTCACTTTATGCATTAACCATAGTAAACTTTCACTAAATCTATCACTGCAATGTATGTTTTTTCTATTTTGTTAATGGGTATGGGCTCCAATAAATGATAGGAACATGCATGATGTACTTATAGACCGTGGCATCATAAGGGGGGTGTGGGCTGCACCCGGGTGTTACCCGCCAAGGCGTGACACCAAGGTGCAGACTCCCCCTTAGTGACAGAAGTCAGGTGCTGCACTGTAGTATTAAGTGCAGCACTTGGTTCCTGAGACTGTGAGGGAGCCGACACTGCACACAGGACAGGGCTGTCAGCACCTCCTGAACCCCCCGCTCGGACCCCCGGTAAAAAGTACAGAATGAGGTATGGGCCACGAAGCCACGCCCCTTCCTGTGAGGCCACAACCCCTTTTTCGGCAGCACACGGCTCCGTCGCGCGCACAGCATCCCTCCCCGCACCAGGTGACAACGCGGGGACAGGCGCCACTGCTTATAGATACATGTATGGGTAAATTCTATGTTTTTTCACTACACTATCCTTTTCTAGCTACATCGGTTGGATAATATTGGCAGCAATATTGTTTTGACCAATTAAACTAATTTCAGCAAGAAAGAGTGAAGAAAAAGTAAAACTACGTACAATCTGCATCTGCAAAAACGATGATTGGACTTTTTCCTCCAAGTTCCAGAGTAACTCTCTTCAGGTTACTCTTCCCAGCTGCTTCTTTTATTAGCTTTCCTACCTGAAACATAAAACCAATGCAGTAACTATATATGTTCATAAATAAATTTTCATAAGATTCTTCATTCCATTGGTTGCCAATAATTTCTAGTTACTGTATTTCAAAATGGCATGTCTCACAATCATCTGTACATCAATGCAAAATTCTGGTGGTTGGCATGGTTGTAATTACATAATGCCTGTCACAATCCTGGCTAGTTTTTACCTTTTGTGACTTACCTCTGCCAGCTGCTCCATGGATCTGTGTTTGTAATTCTCCTGGGACATCTGCTCTGGCTGAATCATGCTGGCTGTAACATCTCTGTGTGTGCAGACTGCTCTCCCCCCACACTGATTAAACACCTGGACCCTGCTCTGTCTGTGAGCATTGCTTGTCTTAATTGGAATCACAGGTGTGGTCCTGTTTCTCAAGGGCTGCAGAGATGAATACTCCCTCTGCATGCTGTGCCTTGCTCCACTCTGAATGCCACTGCCAGACCACCTGTCTGTATCCACCAATTGCTGCCAGACTCTAGGTATATAGATCCTCCTCTAATAGCACTCAGTGCTTGAACATCGTGTTACGTTCCGTGGTGTACTGCTTGTGCTATAGCTTTACCTCTGTGTGCCAGTATGTCCCAGGCTCCTGCTGGTTCCTAGACCAGTGCTATCCGTAAGCCTGCTGCGTTCAGCTATCCACACTACCAGACTCTCACCTACGGCTCCCAGGCCGCTCCACGTAGCTTCCACGCTGCCAGCTTCTCCACACGGCTCCTAGGCCGCACCAAGTAGCTTCCACGCTACCATCTCTCACCCACGGCTCCCAGGCCACACCAAGTAGCTTCCACGCTACCAGAGTCTATCCACGGCTATCCAGCCGCTCCCCAAAGCCATCCAGCTACCAGCGTCTACCCACGGCTATCCAGCCGCTCCACGTAGCCACCCAGCTACCAGCGTCTGCCCATGGCTATCCAGCCGCTCCACGTAGCCACCCAGCTACCAGCGTCTACTCACTGCTATCCAGCCGCTCCACGTAGCCACCCAGCTACCAACGTCTACCCACGGCTATCCAGCCGCTCCACGTAGCTACCTAGCTACCGGCATCTACCCATGGCTATCCAGCCACTCCACGTAGCCCCCCAGCTACCAGCGTCTACCCACGGCTAATCGGCCGCTCCACGTAGCCATCCAGATACCAGTCTTCCTGCCGGTCCCAGTCCGGTTCCTCCAAGTCCACTCACCTCACAGCTCATTAGCTGCACCAAGTAGCTTCCGTGCTACCATCCATCTGCAGGCTCATCTACTGGTACCCCGACCAGCTCAGTCAGCCTACCTGCCGGTCCCAGTCCGGTCCCTCCAAGTTCCTTCTGGTCTCATTCCAACGTCTCCAGTTTCCAGTTCCAGTCACTCATCACCAAAGGCAGTTCTCACTGCTACCCACTTCTTATAATAAACAGCTATTCATGTTAACCATGGATCCAGTCCAGCCGGCCTCCAGTGATTCCAGCTCATCACCTGATACAGGTAACCCGCTAGCACCAACTGTGACAGTATGTTCAAGCCTAACGATGGTAGCGGATCAAGCACTTAATCCTGGATCAAGTGCTTTCCGTAACCTAATCACTCGTTTGGATTCACAGGAGGCGGTACAGCATCAAGTACTACAGCTTCTGCAAATTCTGACTAACCGGCTAGATGATACCCAAATCTTACCTGATCCCCTAACTACTTTCCATCAACTGCTGGAACAGCTACAGGCTCTACTCAACAAAATCTTTCAGATCATTCCTGAATTTCTTAGAGCCACCTCTGTCTCAACTAAAAACTTTGTCTTGGAATCTCTAAGAACCAAAGATTCTTCCATGCCAAGTAAAGTGAGACATCGAAGTTACCCGCGCTCCAAGCTCTCTGTGGCTGAATGCCAGCGGCGTAAAGATTTACATTTCTGTCGCTATTGTGGAGCTTCTGACCACTTTCTCAAAGGCTGTCCCCTTTGCAATTCCAGCAGTATAACTATGTGTCAACGTCTCAATGCCTGTTCCGGTCCCGTCCCGGATTCTGCCTGTTCCGGTCCCGTCCCGGATTCTGCCTGTTCCGGTCCCGTCCCAGATTCTGCCTGTTCCGGTCCCGTCCCGGATTCTGCCTGTTCCGGTCCCAGCCCGGATTCTGCCTGTTCCGGTCCCGTCCCAGATTCTGCCTGTTCCGGTCCCAGCCCGGATTCTGCCTGTTCCGGTCCCAGCCCGGATTCTGCCTGTTCCGGTCCCAGCCCGGATTCTGCCTGTTCCGGTCCCGTCCCGGATTCTGCCTGTTCCGGTCCCGTCCCGGATTCTGCCTGTTCCGGTCCCGTCCCGGATTCTGCCTGTTCCGGTCCCGTCCCGGATTCTGCCTGTTCCGGTCCCAGCCCGGATTCTGCCTGCTCTGGTAGGGGACTTCAGTTGGTTACCCCAGGAGGGTCCTCAAGTCTTGTAACCCAAGAAGGGGTTTTGAGTCACTCACCCCAGGAGGAAGTCTCTGTCCTCGCATCCCAAAAGGGGGGTTCATGTTCCATACCCCAAAAGGAAAAGTCGAGTCAGCTTCCCCAGAAGGGGATTTTGGGTCCCATACTCCAACAGGGAGTGTCAAGTTCTGTACTCCAGGAGGGGACCTTAAGTCTCTCACCCCAGGAGAGGGTTACAAGTCTCGCACCCCAAGAAAGGGTCTCAAGTCTCGCACCCCAGGAGGGGGTCTCAAGTCTCGCACCCCAGGAGAGGGTCTCAAGTCTCGCACCCCAGGAGGGGTCTCAAGTCTCGCACCCCAGGAAGGGGTCTCAAGTCTCGCACCCCAGGAGGGGGTCTCAGGTCTCGCACCCCAGGAGGGGGTTTCAAGTCTCGCACCCCAGCAAGGGGCCTCAAGTATCGCACCCCAGGAGGTGGTCTCAAGTCTCATGCCCCAGGAGTGGGGTCCAGGTTCCAGTTCCCAGGGAGAAGTGTCATGTACTACTAATCCTGATCATGGCTCCTGTTCAGCATCTCCTGAAAATATTGTTCCAGAGGATGACAGTTTCTGTAGCCTGTTCTCAGCCTCGAATGTTGAAGCTGCTGTCTCTGGCTCTTCAGGACTCCCTCCAGTTCCTTTAGTTGGTCCAAGTACCGAACAGCTGTCAACTTCAGTTGTTTTGATTCCTCAACAATCAGAGCATCCTCAAGTCTCTTCCAGCCCTGCACCTGAATGTGCTCCACAATCCTCGAACACAAAAACTTCATTGGATACTCCAGGATACATATATTTTGATGGGGACTTATCGAAATACTTTGCATTACTGACGCAATATGCTGCAATCATGGAAGCAGATCCAGCTTGTGGTATCACTCCTACCAACCTTACTAAGTACCTTCTCTCTTCCTTTAGAGGTAAGGCATTGGACTGGGCCAATCCTCTCATCGAGTCTAAAGATCCTGTGCTTCTAAAAACAAAGACTTTCAGTGAAGCTGTTATTAAAGAATTTGGTCTTAAACCTGTCAAACGAAATTCTAGTTCTGAAAATCGGTCCAAGCAGTCTGTTGGTCCTACTAAAGAATCATCCTCTGCTGAGTCCTCCACTTCCCTGAACATGAGATGTGCGCCCACCTCCTTGTCCTCTTCATACTGCGGTAACTCCCAAAACACCATCAAAATTGGTTATATTTCACTTAGTTCCTCCCAGGAGTCCTATCAATGTTCAAGTCCTACTAAACCTTTGACTTTACCTTTAGATACTGACTCGGAGTCTGAACTCGATCCTGCATATGATAATTCTCCATTCCCTGAAAACCATCTGCCATTTGACCCTGTCCTTTCCAGTCATGTGTTTCCACAGGAGTTACCAGAGATCCCATGTCCTTTGGTT
Organism: Taudactylus pleione; assembly: GCA_031769625.1. Lineage (NCBI taxonomy): Eukaryota > Metazoa > Chordata > Amphibia > Anura > Myobatrachidae > Taudactylus > Taudactylus pleione. Next base: position 935,268 of record JAUIMM010001567.1, read on the forward strand.
GGCACAAAACATTCTTGCAGCAGAAAGTAGAATCGACGAAGGTCTTGAATCATCCCCTGTGAAGAATTTCCACTCCTGGTATCCCAATAATGCAGAATTAAGAAGATGTCTAAAGAGATGTTTCTAGAGTGATGGTGTTCCTATGTTTGAAGCTCCTGTAATGTCATGTTTGGAAGAAAGTTTTTCAGTTTCCTGGGCGTCTCATTTTTTCATGTTCTCCTATGTATTTATTTGGGTGTTCGGAGTCCTCCCTTGAAGAGGGGGGTACTGTCACAATCCTGGCTAGTTTTTACCTTTTGTGACTTACCTCTGCCAGCTGCTCCATGGATCTGTGTTTGTAATTCTCCTGGGACATCTGCTCTGGCTGAATCATGCTGGCTGTAACATCTCTGTGTGCAGACTGCTCTCCCCCCACACTGATTAAACACCTGGACCCTGCTCTGTCTGTGAGCATTGCTAGTCTTAATTGGAATCACAGGTGTGGTCCTGTTTCTCAAGGGCTGCAGAGATGAATACTCCCTCTGCATGCTGTGCCTTGCTCCACTCTGAATGCCACTGCCAGACCACCTGTCTGTATCCACCAATTGCTGCCAGACTCTAGGTATATAGATCCTCCTCTAATAGCACTCAGTGCTTGAACATCGTGTTACGTTCCGTGTGGTGTACTGCTTGTGCTATAGCTGTACCTCTGTGTGCCAGTATGTCCCAGGCTCCTGCTGGTTCCTAGACCAGTGCTATCCGTAAGCCTGCTGTGTTCAGCTATCCACGCTACCAGACTCTCACCTACGGCTCCCAGGCCGCTCCACGTACCTTCCACGCTGCCAGCTTCTCCACACGGCTCCTAGGCCGCACCAAGTAGCTTCCACGCTACCATCTCTCACCCACGGCTCCCAGGCCGCACCAAGTAGCTTCGACGCTACCAGAGTCTACCCACGGCTATCCAGCCGCTCCCCAAAGCCATCCAGCTACCAGCGTCTACCCACAGCTATCCAGCCGCTCCACGTAGCCACTCAGCTACCAGCGTCTACCCACGGCTATCCAGCCGCTCCACGTAGCCACTCAGCTACCAGCATCTACCCATGGCTATCCAGCCACTCCACGTAGCCACTCCGCTACCAGCGTCTACCCACGGCTATCCAGCCGCTCCACGTAGCCACTCAGCTACCAGCGTCTACCCACGGCTATCCAGCCGCTCCACGTAGCCACCCAGCTACCAGCGTCTGCCCACGGCTATTCAGCCGCTCCACGTAGCCACTCAGTTACCAGCGTCTACCCACGGCTATCCAGCCGCTCCATGTAGCCACTCAGCTACCAGCGTCTACCCACGGCTATCCAGCCGCTCCAACTAGCCACCCAGCTACCAGCATCTACCCACGGCTATCCAGCCGCTCCACGTAGCCACCCAGCTACCAGCGTCTGCCCACGGCTATCCAGCCGCTCCACGTAGCCACTCAGCTACCAGCGTCTACCCACGGCTATCCAGCCGCTCCACGTAGCCACTCAGCTACCAGCGTCTACACACGGCTATCCAGCCGCTCCACGTAGCCACCCAGCTACCAGCGTCTACCCACGGCTATCCAGCCGCTCCACGTAGCCACCCAGCTAACAGCGTCTGCCCACGGCTATCCAGCCGCTCCACGTAGCCACCCAGCTACCAGCGTCTACTCACGGCTATCCAGCCGCTCCACGTAGCCACCCAGCTACCAACGTCTACCCACGGCTATCCAGCCGCTCCACGTAGCCACTCAGCTACCAGCGTCTACCCACGGCTATCCAGCCGCTCCATGTAGCCACCCAGCTACCAGCGTCTACCCACGGCTATCCAGCCGCTCCACATAGCCACCCAGCTACCAGCGTCTACCCACGGCTATCCAGCCGCTCCACGTAGCCACCCAGCTACCAGCGTCTGCCCACGGCTATCCAGCCGCTCCACGTAGCCACTCAGCTACCAGTGTCTACCCACGGCTATCCAGCCGCTCCACGTAGCCACTCAGCTACCAGCGTCTACCCACGGCTATCCAGCCGCTCCAAATAGCCACCCAGCTACCAGCGTCTACCCACGGCTATCCAGCCGCTCCACGTAGCCACCCAGCTACCAGCGTCTGCCCACGGCTATCCAGCCGCTCCACGTAGCCACTCAGCTACCAGCGTCTACCCACGGCTATCCAGCCGCTCCACGTAGCCACTCAGCTACCAGCGTCTACCCACGGCTATCCAGCCGCTCCATGTAGCCACCCAGCTACCAGCGTCTACCCACGGCTATCCAGCCGCACCACGTAGCCACCCAGCTAACAGCGTCTGCCCACGGCTATCCAGCCGCTCCACGTAGCCACCCAGCTACCAGCGTCTACTCACGGCTATCCAGCCGCTCCACGTAGCCACCCAGCTACCAACGTCTACCCACGGCTATCCAGCCGCTCCACGTAGCTACCTAGCTACCGGCATCTACCCACGGCTATCCCGCCGCTCCACGTAGCCCCCCAGCTACCAGCGTCTACCCACGGCTAATCGGCCGCTCCACGTAGCCATCCAGATACCAGTCTTCCTGCCGGTCCCAGTCCGGCTCCTCCAAGTCCACTCACCTCACGGCTCATTAGCTGCACCAAGTAGCTTCCGTGCTACCATTCATCTGCAGGCTCATCTACTGGTACCCCGACCAGCTCAGTCAGCCTACCTGCCGGTCCCAGTCCGGTCCCTCCAAGTTCCTTCTGGTCTCATTCCAACGTCTCCAGTTTCCAGTTCCAGTCACTCATCACCAAAGGCAGTTCTCACTGCTACCCACTTCTTATAATAAACAGCTATTCATGTTAACCATGGTTCCAGTCCAGCCGGCCTCCAGTGATTCCAGCTCATCACCTGATACAGGTAACCCGCTAGCACCAACTGTGACAATGCCCATTGTCCAAATTGATCATCTGTAATTACAGTGATATACAGTAAAGGCGGACCATTTACCATACAGGCAAACCAGACATATTTTAGGGCAACACAGAGATGAATTAATGGTGATTTCATATATTGTATTCCAACTTGTTTTTTATCAAGTAAATGTTCTAGTTAAATTGATGAAGAATAATAAGTCTTACAATGCCTGGCATTATTAATATATAACTATTGATATCATGTAAGTGCCACTGCTTGCAGAAATAAGGTTTAGACATGAACAGAAATATGCAATTGAGATTTCTAAATTTTTAAGGTTTTAAGAAAAATGCAAGAGTATCTTTTCTATGTCACGGAAATAGGTCTATTGTGATCCTTTCCACCCAACCCCCCCCCCCAATTAAAAAAAAACACCCATTTAAAAAAGCAGTGGGGTTTCAAGTGTGTTACAAGCTAGACTTGTCTCATATTATAAGACTATTTCTATGGGAGCCAGTAGCATGTTTGAACAACTGGGCATGCACAGGATCAATGAATAGAGCCAAGGCAATCCTGAATAGAAAGAACAGCTCATGTACTTTATATCTGCATAGACAGGTTCAGCTTGTCTGTGGTGCTAGTAGGTATATTCAAATGAACAGAGCAACCATCACATTATGAATACTCGTATTCTTGAAAAGATGTCTCTAATAGCCTTCAACTGCAGGATACATCCATATTTTATGACTGGCTTATAATATTTATAGTACTTTCTTTAACCTAGTGTCCGTATGGGAGCAGGTATGATGAATTGATGTCATGTAAATCCTGATCCCAAGCTTGGTGGAAGCAATGAAATAAGGGCCTGATTCAGACCCGCTCGCGAGCGCTGAGCGTTCGCAAGCGGGTCGTTGGTGCCCTAGTGCGATTGCGCATGACGGAGGGAGCTCCGTCGTGCTCATGCGCGAGACCCGCATAGCGACGGCCAAGCCGTCGCTATGGGTCTCGCACCAAAGGGGGCGTGCTGTCGATGGTGAGTGACAGCACGTCCCCTTTGGTGGGCATGCCGGGGGCATTGCTGCCCAGACGGAGGCGTTCCCATGGGAACGCCTACCATCTGGGGCCAGCCCCACTGACATCACTAGTGATGTCAGTGGGAGTGCTTTTGGCTCTGATAGAACCAAAAGCACTCCTGGGCTTGCGGCAGCGAGACCCTACCGCAGGGTCTCGTCGCAAGCCCGATGGTCTTGACCATCGCGACCATCTTTTTGGCCGCTCGCATAAGCTGTAGGTGGTCACCCACAGCTATGAGGCCGCCCCAATTTTAGGTAGGAGGGCCCTGATTTAGAGCGAGCGCTCTTGTCTCTCGTGTGAGTAATGCATACAAGTTCCCTAGTACTTTGAGAAGTGTGAGTAATGCATACAAGTTCTCTATTACTTTGAGAAGTGTGAGTAATGCATACAAGTTCCCTATTACTTTGAGAAGTGTGAGTAATGCATACAAGTTCCCTATTACTTTGAAAAGTGTGAGTAATGCATACAAGTGCTCTATTACTTTGAGAAGTGTGAGTAATGCATACAAGTTCCCTATTACTTTGAGAAGTGTGAGTAATGCATACAAGTTCCCTATTATTTTGAGAAGTGTGAGTAATGCATACAAGTGCTCTATTACTTTGAGAAGTGTGAGTAATGCATATAAGTTCCCTATCTGCTTAGTTATATTCCCTTTGCAAACATAATCTGTTTTCTGGGCTTGTTTAGGATTGTCAGGGACCCCTCTCAATATTGAGCCTCCCAGGTGTATCAGAATTGGAGATACCTGTAAAAATAATAATCAGGAATGGAAAATTCAATTTCAACTACCCACATAGCTTGAGATATCTTTTTGTACCTGACTGATTGTCCATAACAGATCATTCTCAATCATAAAGAGATAATAACTTGTGCAGTTTGGGATTAGCATAAAGAGGCCTTATTCTGAGTCAGATATAGTCATGACTCTGTACGTACAAAATCGGGATGCATGCACTGTGTAACTCAGATGAATGAACATATGAAAAACATGGCTCTGCTGCATCTAACATTGCCATTGCATCTAACTCATAATCAGACTGAAAGTGTGATATGTAAGGCCATACCATTCTCACTCAGCAGAAACAGTCACACAATGCATACTGAATGCTTAATAGGTAATGGTGTTCAAATACAGAGATAATTCCCCTCTATTCCAATATGCTAAGTCTAAGTCACAGTAAATGTATTTAGCTGGCCTGTATACATGTGTTAGAATGCAGTGGATTCTGTATATCATTGACTCACAAATAAACATTGAAAGAATTTCTCTGGCAAATAAGTTTCTGATTCTTCTGGCAGGCACAGTCATGCACCATAACAATTCAGCAGTTGTAAAGCTGCACAAAGGCTTTGATTATTTACTCAAGTGTCAACACATATTCACACCACATGGGACAGATAGCTATAATGCCAAGAATGCTATAAGTGAGCACATGCAATCCCCCTACTATCAGCGTTTGTCTGTCTTCTAAAGAACTCCTTTTTGCTAGTTTTGCTTGACAGAAAAGTGGAGTATTCCATCTGAGCGTGGATATTTCTTTGCCCTCTACAGTATGTTTTATTCTCAGTCCCCTGCACATTAGATTGCATGACTATCTCACACCACAAGTACAATAGGTTACCAAAGTCCTGGGTTCATGCATAGACTCCTAATTGGATGCTGTTCCTACATAGCCTATGCTCCTGATTATCAGTGTAATTTTGAACCTGGGAAACTTGTTGCTGTAGCTGCTGTAGATAAGATAAAGAGTAACCAACAAGTTCCTCATTAAGCTGATGAGTATACCTGCCTCCATCATACACCCATTGGTTAATGCAGGTCCTAGGGCAGGAGTAAGATGATACACCTAAACTTATTTGATTTTAACTGAGACTGGTGTGACAGGTAGAGCTCCAGTATGGTAGGTTTATGATCATCAGTGTGGTAGGGTTATATAAGATTTACAGCATAGTCAACTAAAGTACCAGGGCAAAACTTTTAACAAGCTTCTTTGGATATGTTTACTATTGTGTTCCTTAAAACAATACACAGTGGAGGCCATTTAGTGGATGTAGTATAATCACAAGAATCTGCTTTTGAATTCATTATGTAGTAGTGAAATAATTGCAGCACAGCCCACTGAGAAATTTACTAAGAATCGTGTTTGGTCGAGTTTTGCCGTTTTTATACTCGATTTAACTCGCTGAAAATCAGGTAATTTTAGGTTTCTGAAACACTCAAATTTACCAAGAAGCGTGTTTTGCCCAGAATGTGTTTTCCGATAGTGTATCTGATCGAGATTTCTCACTCCCGAACAAGCAGCCTGCACATATAAGTGAGATACTGAAAACTACTTGTGTGTTTTACCTGTAAAAAAAAGGGTTAATTTTTTTTTAAAATTATGTAGAGTCCCGCCCCAAAAAGCATTACCAGCACTGGGCTGCTTGTTCAGTCCTGGTTCCTAAAAATACGGGGGGAAAGATTAGTAGGGTTACCCCGTATTTTAGGAACCAGCACTGGGCTGCTGAGCCTGTCCTAGTTTTAAAAATAGGAGGGAAATAATTGCGTAGGGGTCTCCCTATTTTTAAAACCAGCACTGGACTCAAATCCAGCCGGAGTATAATGCCGTACTTAATACGGTGTGTGTGTTTTGTGTTTTTTTCACAATTTTTTTAACAGTGGGGGTACAGGTGCTGGCCACCTGCTGGCACTTGTATTTCCACAAGTTAAAAAGAGCAGGCTTGTTGGCACCTGTAGTTCCACTGTAAAACACAATAGTTTCTATCTATTTTCACTACTAATACCCCCTTACCTACAGCCCAGGGGTGCGGGGAAGAGCCCCGGACTTCAGCCTAAGCCTGGGGTGCTCAGGAGAGAGGGTACCCTTTTATTGGGGGGTCCCCCCAACCCCTGAGATCCCTAGCTTGGGCTAACTGGCTTGGGGTGATAATGCTTTGGCTGGGGAGACCCAATGAAAGGGTCTCCTGGCTGTGGCATTACACTCTGGCCGGATTTGAGTCCGGTGCTGGTTTCAAAAATAGAGGGACCCCTATGCAATTTTCTCCTCCCTATTTTTAAAACCAGTACAGGCTCAGCAGCCCAGTGCTGGTTCCTAATATACGGGGCAACCCTACTAGTTTTTTCCCCTTATTTTTAGGAACCAGGACTGGGTGAGCAGCCAGTGGCTGGTTATGCTTTTTAGGGGGGGACCCTACATAATTTTTTTTTATATATTAACTCTTTAGATAAGGTTTACATGCAGAAACATACACAAGTCACACTGATCTGTGTATGTTTCTCCCAAACGCGCAGCTCAGGAGGTGGACTATTTGAAACTTCGATTTAGCTGCGAGGTTGCTACAAATACACCCGTGATTGTAATCACAATCCTTAATAAATTCCAGAGTTGTGTCTGTTACAGTTAAAGTACTTTTCGAGTTTGGCCAATTGTGAGTTTAATCGAGTTTACAATCTCACCTGAGTTTTTCAGTGTAAAGAGAGAAAGCTCTAACAAACGCATCTGAATTTGTTTTTAGTAAATTTGCGAGTTGAAAAAAATGCCTAAACTCACCCGAGATTGCATTCTCAACCAAACTCTTAGTAAATTTACCCCTCAGTGTTGTTCCTGGTTCCTTTTTAAATGATTGCTCAGCTTACAAACTGTCCGCAGCAAAGGATCCAGAAATTATTGGTTCCATAAACTCATTCTCAGCACCTCCGACACATTGAGGAATATATTAACACAAGGAGGTAATTGTTTAACGTTATTCAAATCCAATCTGCAACCCTCCTCCAACAACCCCCTCCCAGGTGATTCCCCTAAGGAGGCTATATAAACCCCACTTTGGGAATCAGTGACCTGTAAAGTTGGTTTCTGTGTTGTGTTTGTTGGTTTATTACACTTACGCAATGCATACTGTATATGAACATGCCATATTTTACAAGGACTGGCTTCTCCATATATGTTTGTCCATACAATTATCCTAAATAAAATGATAATACAATTGTATTATATCCTTCTCTACTATTTCTTCCATTGTATGCTCTATAAGGGTAAAGATTCATTAAAATCTATTGTGCAGAGCATGACATGCCTATTACAACTTGTTACCAGGATTCAGTAATATGGTTTATGCAAACAAAGTAATGACAACAAAAACAGTTGTAACATATACAGTGCAATTCAGAAGAACAGTAGTAGACGCATTTTACCTCAGTAGATCCTGTGAAAGCTACTTTATCCACATCCATGTGATTTGATATAGCTGCTCCTGCTGTAGGTCCAAAGCCAGGCACAATATTCACTACTCCTGGAGGAATACCTGCCTAAAAATAGGAATAATAAAATAGAAAATTCATTATATTGGATGTTATGCATAGTCTCAGAATCTGAGGCTGAATTTGGGAATTCAATTCAACGCGATGTTGAATAGCTGCGGGAGGGAGCTACCACAGCTATTCAATACACAGCTCTGTTTGGGCACGCTAAGGATTTCTTCTTGCACCCCCCTGTTTTTCTGCTTAGCGTGGCGCTAACAGCCGCGCGCCAGGCACTTTGGTCAGAGAATGTCGGTTAACACGCCTTAACACCCTTGTAAATGAGAGATAACCGGCATTCTCCGACCACACAGCGCACTGAATTGAATAGCTCCGGGAGCTCGCTCCTGGCGCTATTCAATTCGCGTTGAATTGAATCACCCCAATGTGACCAAAGAGAAATAACAGTGAGATCGCTGACCATTTAAAATGTACCCATACAAATAATATTGTAAGCTCTTGGGGCCAGAGGGCCTGATTCAGAGCCGCTCGTAAGAGGCCGCTCGTTCGCTCCGAGCGATGTTCGCACTTCTGCGCATGCGTATGGGTCGTAATGCGCATGCGCCAACCAGTCAGTGCGGTCGGAAATCGAGCGCTCGCAAAATAGCGAGTGCCTGCTAATTTGAGTGACAGGATGAGGCGTTTGTGGGTGGTAACAGGGGAAGGTGCTTGAAAACAGGGAGTGGAGATCCGAACGCAGGCGTGCCAAACGGTCAAAACAGGCTTTTTAAGGGTGTGCATAATTAACAAAGCAGCGTCATCGGCCACGTCACTTGGTTGTCTCTTAACCTGAACTGTTCGCATGATTGTGGTAGGAAAATCCAACCACAAGCACTGCGAGCCGTTCAGACACCTTTCGATGTACTCGATTAATCTAATAAATAGCAGAGATGACGTATGATGCGAGCGGCCAGGGGGCGTCCTTACAAAATAGCGAGCGCATGTTTCGTTCGCTCGCTCAGACATAGAGGCGTCAACAGACCGCAAAGAGCGAGCGCTCAATTTAAATAGCCAGCCCCTTTTTCTGAACGAGCGAGCGCAAATAGCGTCCGGCTCTAAATCAGGCCATGAGTTAGAGTAGACCAAATAGAGTACAATTTTGGCTGCAAAATTGTAACTTAATGTAAGTATTTATTTTCCGTTACACATATTTTAAGTGCAAGTCAATATGCTGTGCTAAGTATGTGACTGATTCAAGCTATTCTCTAGGGACCAGATTAGGAAGGGCACATCCTATTTAAACTCTAACTCCCAATGTTACAATATATTTCCTTTGGATTAGCTTGTTCCAAGCAAACGCAGGCAATATATACTTTGTGTGCAGGGCCGGATTAACAATGGTGAAAGGGGCGCAGGGGGGGGCGTACAATATATATATAATATATATATATATATATATACATATACATACATGTGCATACATACACACACAGACACAAGGGACATACACACACAAGTATATACATGCATACATATACACACAAACATATGGGTTGGGTATGAGTTCTGGGCGGTCAGGATGCCGCTGGTCAGAATACTGACAACGGCATTGCGACAGTGACATTCCTGATGGCGGTAGGTAAGTATACTACCACTGACCATAACCCCTACCCTAACCCTCCCTCTCCGGTGTCTAAACCTAACCTCCCCTATAGAGCCTAAACCTAACCTCCCCCCCCTAGTGCCTAAACCTAACCTTCCCCTCCCCGCACCCTAAACCTAACTCTCTCCCCTTAGTGTCTAACCCTAGCCCTCTCCCTAGTGCCTAACCCTAAACCTTCCCTAACACCCGATACTTACCTTCGGGATGCCAGCGGTCGGGACACTGGAGCCGGGATCCTGACACTGTCGGGATTTGGGCGCCGTTATCTAGAACGTCGGTATTCCGCATGCCAGGATGCTGACTACATCCCTAAACATACATACAGACACATACCCTGGGCTGAGAGAAGACTTGGCCCACCAGATACGCATGCGCCACTGGGGAGGATAGAGCTACAGCTCCCGGTTTCCACATAAAAAAGACCCATTGTCATGATAGCATGATGATAGCCAGCCAGTCGGCCACATTGTCAGCCATAAATCATGAGTACTAAAATTGTATTGCAATTTTTATACTTTTACATATTTAGAAAAACATTGGGGTTGATAAGTGTATGGGATGTACATGCCCACATGGCACTAGCCACATCCACATATCACTGGCCACATTTGCTTCTCTTATTATGTCTTTGACCATGTTCAGCCCCAGGCCATGTGGCCCTGCATGGAAAAAAATATATATGTTTGCACCCATTGCATCTCATTATAACTTCTTTGGTGCACATTTCCATCCTTTAGCTGGACTTTTTTCCTAACTGGAAGAGAGGACCTGAATGTATTGTATAGGTAAAGATATGACGGTCGTCATCACCATCAACTTGTGATGATGACTAATGTTTTTAAAAAAAAGAGATACATTTTAAAAAATATACTATTACAGAAGTCAAAAATAATTAACCAGCAACAGTGCTATAACCTTGGCTGGGGGGCAAAGGGCATAGGGAACCCTACAAAAGAGAAAATCAGTACCATCTATGCAAGGCTGAGCTACAGTAGTAACATTATACTGTAACAGGGAATCCTTCAGCAGGGAGATCACCCACAATATGATGCTAGCCTTAATAGTCTTCAATTTCATATTTGTGCTTGCATGAATTTATAAAATAATTTCTCACTTCTAGTATGAAAATAGTATCTAAGCCTTAGAAATAGTTTTTTGCAGCTTTTTATTTGTTACACATTCTGTGAGAGTGTGATCAGCACATTGCAGAATGCCCTAGGGGAATGGGGCCCAGTAAAAGCAAACCAGCCAGTTCTGAATAGCGCTGAGGCCCCTCTTTGGGTCCATGAGTGGCAACTGTCAGGATTTTGCATTAATGTGTTTAAAACAATTAGTACATTTACATAACTATAAATCAAATCAAGCCCTTGCAGTCATTTAATTATTTTAATTTAAATATAAATTGTACTTGCAGACTTTCTTTATCTGACATCAAAGCAATAGAAAAAAATCCTCTTAAAAGCAAGCTCCACACACTAGAACCAACTTTCCCTATCACTGACCAGACAATTACAAGTGTTTTCCCATGTACTCATGTAGGGCTATCATGGGGTATTTGGGGTATTCACACTTTTAGCCCTCCCTTTTTTATCAGTTCTAGTGTGCAGGGATAATTTTTATGAAGATTTGTTTTGCTTCTACTTTTGACCAAATTTGATCAAGAAAAAAAACAAGTTTTTCTTTATTTTAATAAAGACACATATCTGCCATATTTGGAGATGAGCAGACTGGGATAGTGGGGGTGACCAAGTTGTTATTAGGAGGGTGAGTCCACATCATGAGGGGGTATGCTTAATGCTGAAAAGCACTAGCTGCCCCTTACCCACAGGTGGTTCTCCTCCTATAGCCCTTTCACTGCCATGCGTCCCAGTGACAGGTGTATGCGTCACCCATTCACAGTTGCTTTACTATGCAACTGCCTGGCATCCATGACAATGCAGATCTAATCCAGATGGTGGGAGAAAGCACTCAGATAGGAACATTCGGGATGGTTGGGAGGTATATTAGTGGTGAATTAGTGTTTGGTGGATCTGGAGTTATTTATTCAAATAAACTATTTCAAAATTCAAAATCATATTTAGTAAAGTGGAGAAGGGAGGCCAGACAAGACCCACTGCTTTCAATACCTTGGAAAGGCAGTATGTTTTCTTTTCTTCTCATAGATACATCAGTTCTACCCTGACCAGAGTAGGACTGGTTATCAACATGGCAGAAAGACCACAAAAACAGAAACCAGTCTGACTCCTGGCTGTCTAGCATTGACACCACATAGGCCCTAGTGCCCCATGGGGGCATGGCAGTACCATGCCTGGCATACTGCCTACAGCTACAAATGTGTGTGAAGTAGCTAAGTGAGACAATAGAAAGACATTGCGCTTCCTCCCTGGCTAACCCATTCCTCTCAGATAGACTTGGGCCCAGGTAAGCTGTACCCGCCCCACCCTCTTCTCAGTGTCGATTAGCATTGTATAGTGTTGATATTTTGCACGTACACTATTTTAACCAATGAAAAAAATATGTGAGACCATAAGCAATGGAAATCTGTCTCATTGGTTTTGTACTTTGAGATTACACTATTACACATATCTAGTGCAACAATGGACTGACACTACTTTATACCAGCTTGGCAGATCTGTATATGTATCCAATGCCACATACGGTCAGGATAGTAATAAGAAAAATAGCAATTTTCAAATAATTTAGAATTCGCTAGACACAAGCACATGAGCTGGCATAAAACTGACCCTTTAAGAAGTCATTTGAAAATATTTTTGTTTGCAGAAAAATGACATTTTGTATGCATAGATGTATTCTTTGGCATATACACTGGTGCAAAATGCAAAATAATAACACATTTATTTTGGCTTTTGCATTGTTCCCAACCATTAAAGAAAATTCTCATTTTAAATGCCCAGCCTTATACTTCATAACACTCAAAATCATACATTGGACCAAAGTTTGAGCTTATGCACTATGATCATCTTTGCATATTAATATAATATTTGTAAAATGTAGAAAGGGCTGTATCTACTTTGCTATCCTGCTATTATCATTTGTTTGCATTTTTAAAAAATGTAGTAGACAACTATAATACAACTGAAACTGAGTGTAAAATGTGTTGCCTTTTGCTGTAACTTAAAAGCATCTACATGTGATAACTCTATAGTATTGTACTACATGTTTGCAGAACCAAAACGGAGGCTTAATAAGTCACTCTTGTACAATATTTACCTTTGCACAAACAATACTCACCTCTTTTATTAGCGATCCCATGTACAGAGCACTCAGTGGTGTTTGCTCTGCTGGCTTAACGACAACAGTATTACCACAACAGAGTGCAGGCGCGATTTTCCATGCAAACATTACAAGTGGGAAATTCCACTGTGGAAACAAAGTTTTTGTTTTTAATTAAATAGTAATAATAATAATTATAATTACTATATTATGTATCATAAGTAACAGCGGTATTAGTATTGTTCTATACATTTAGCATTGTTTAGATAAAAACTAAGGGGATCATTAGCAATCGGGATGAAATACAGAGGCTCAGAAAACATATTTTGTGCTATTATTGCACATGCCTTGAAGCTGCACTTTGCGGCACATCCGCACAAGATATGCAATATTGTAGTGCTTGATAACAACAGTGAAGGCAACAAAAGTATAATTGGCACTTCAAAGCCCAACCTGTTATTATTTTTGTACCAACCCCGTAATTAATTTTTGTATTTTTCCAGCACATAAAATAGTGCTTCTTTTACCCTCATCCATGTCTTTTTTAGGTCATGAGAGTAAGAGAAAGCCTTTACTAAGTGCTCTTTATGTGTACTCTCATATTAAAGGCATCAGCTGGTGCAGGAGACATTTCATCAAAGAAATACATAGCCCCTCAAAGGATATGTAAATATAAATTATTATGTGGTGCTAAAAGGCTCCATGGACTCTGTAAACTGGGGAGGACCCCCTTAATGTATAGTTGCCCTTGAACATCTATATATACTTTTTAGGGGGGAACATTTATGAAAACGACTGCGTCATTTGGCAATGGCATCCGCTGCATAAAATGCTGTCTTTACTCACAGGGATAATTTGACCACATACTCCAACAGGTTCATGTCTTGTGAAAGTAAAGTAATTTCCATCTAAAAAAGAAAATATGAATATTATATATAATAAAAATAATATTTGTTCAGGAAGAATTTAGTATGCACAGTTTTCACAAAATGAAAAATTTTGGATTAGTATATTGAATTAATTGTTCCAACCTGTATGAATGAAACTTTAATAGGCTAGGCTTAGTATGGCTGGCTGGCCCCACATGCTATACTTTTACTAGTGACATTGGGTAAGTGGTCCAATGTCACACTCTAACACATGCATAGGAATAAAGTCAATTGACATTGATCATTTCACTATAGGACAAATTACGTTTGAAACAAGATAATATTGGCTTTTCTGTGTGGTCAAATTTTATCTTTAATAACAGGCCACACTGACAACAGGAGTGATCCGGGGGTTCATGGCCACATTGGACACCAAGCAGCAATATTGGTCCATGTTTGGTCAGCATTAGCTACGTTTTAGTGTTTGCTGATTAAATTAAGTTAATATATGCATGCAACATTTTGAAGAGATACAGATAATATAGTGTTGTCACTAAAAAAAACTAACCAACCAAATACTTTGAGTTTCTTGTTAAGCATGTTAGGATGGGTTGAGCAGCTTGAGCCACAAATCCCTAATTCAGCAGCACTTGTCTTAGATTAAGAAGACAGTTGGCCATAATTTTGGCCAATTTCCTGTAGATCAAAGAAGACAATCGTCGTACACCTGCCCAATAATTAAAATCAAGAGACGGAAATTATAGTAGGTGCTAAATATACTTTGTTATAGAAATAATTGGAAATGAATGCCAAAATAATGAAAGAACCATTGCATCTTGAGTCAAGAAGTACTGCTGATTTAATTGGTGAAGGAGATTAAGGTTTCCTATGTACTGAATTGATCTAAAGCAATCTTAAGTCTACTAAAATGTCCTTTGACAATGATAATAATGCAATTCAGGCAAAAGCAATTACACATACATATATTTTCTCACAAATGCATTGCATTTAACTTTGATATTGCCTGGAGTGTTAGTGCTCTATTAAATACAATGGAGTTCTATGGGGACACTCATTAAGTATATTGTATGCTGGGCATCAGGGAAGCTTTGAGACATGCTAATCAATTCTGTTAAGGAGAGGACAAAACAAAAAGTGTTGCTAATGCTTTGAGCTAGCATTCTTTTTCACCAGCCATACGTACAAGCTCTTAAATCTACTTTTCACAATAAGATCCGGAGGAATTTTAGACCTAAATTTTTTTACAACAGGGAACCCTGGTGTGAAATTAAAGTGCCTGGAGAAGGTTACATGGAGTACTTTTACAGCAAAGTCACTCTCAAGTGTAAGGTCACACAAGGTCTAGTGTACAGGTCATGCATGCTCACAAAAGCCCCGGTGTCCACCAGAAGGAGACGGACAGGGGAGGAGGGTTACTAAAGGATCGCTCTTCGCAACCCGAGAGCAGGGTTAGCGGCTACTGCTAGAGCACTCACCATCTGAAGATGGCAAATGCTCCCACAGTCAAGCTCCAAAAATATTGTATTTTTGGAGCTTGATGAATTCTACTGAAATACTAGTGTATGGGGACAGTGGGCCATTCAGGGAGAGAAAGGTAAGCAGGACATATCTCCTTCATTACCTTTTTGATGAATGGCCCAGACACTTAATTTCTACAATTGCAGGTGAAAATGGTCACCTAAGTTACAAAGATAACATACTTCATAGCTGTCATACTCAGCCCCTCCTACATATACAAGCTGCAGAATCCTCTAACAAAACAGTTCCCCTTCCTTTCTTTAGGAAATAATAATAATAATAATAATAATAATATATTATTATTATTATTAATAATAATAATAATAAAAATAATAATGTAATACAAATGTAGCAATTGAAAAATCTAAGTGATTAAAACAACTATGCAAAGCTTCTAATCTGCCATATTTGTAATCAAAGACAAAGGTTCAGTATTAATATTGGAGAGTGCTGTTTTTCTCTCTTCCCCCCCCCCCCCTCTCTCTCTCTCTCTCTCTCTCTCTCTCTCATGATTGTTTATTATTGTGGTTTGATCACCTGAATGCCACCTTTAGTTAGAGAAAATATATATATATAAGCAGTTAGAAAAATAGCATACCCATTGGTATTGTGCGCCCATGGTTTTTGTCTGCATAACCTGCACAATAACGCAATGATTTAACAGCTCCTGGCATGTCTGCATAGTAGCTGGTAATAAATGCCTTCCCTGCATCAATAGATTCCATAGTCTGCAAAACATATTAAAGATTAAGTAAAAAAATGTTGTCAATATTATTAGTGATAAACAAAACATTTTTCTATTCCATGTTTGAAAGCCAATCAAATTATTTACAGAATTTACAGAGAAGAAATCATTTTGAAGTGGCGGCAATGGTAAATGTAGCTGAAAATCCATGGGTCGTCTAACTTCACAGCTTTACAGATTGTGATAGTTTAAATGAATTTTAGTCCTAATTTTAGATGCTTTTTAATAATATGTAATAAGATCTAAAAATACAAATATAAATTGATAGCACTTAGGAGCTCATTCAGAGTCGGTCGTGAGCGGTCGGACTCGATGTTGCCCCACAGCGCATATGCATGACGGAGCCGGCTCCGTCGTGCGCATGCGCGAGACCCGGCTAACGACGGGTGATCCGTCATTACGGGTCTCGTCGCAGATGGGGCGAGCTGTCGATGTTGAGTGACAGCTTGCCCCGTTTGTTGGGCGGGCCGGGGGCGTGCCTGGCCAAACGGAGGCGTTCCAGTAGGAACGCTTGCCGTTTGGGGGCGGCCCCACTGACATCATCAGTGGGGAGCTTCCTGCTCGATCAGAGCAGGAAGCTCCCTGGGGCTTAAGGTTGACGAGACCCTACCTTAGGGTCTCGTTGTAAGCCCCGATGGTCACGATGGTCTTGACCATCGCGACCATCACCCTTGTCGGTCGTTAGAGCTGTGGGTGTTAACCCACAGCCTAACGACCGTCATGGAGGCGGCCGTTCAGGATGCAAGCGGCCGCCCTGTTTCAGAACGACCGCTTGCATCCTATGACCGCCTCTGAATGAGGCCCTTATGTGTTGTTTTATTTTACAATATTGTCATTTACATCTTTCATGTCACAAACACACATGAGAAACAAAAACAGGCAGTCATACATGTGACAGACACATGGGACACAAAAAGTTACATAAATGAGCAGGGCCATAGCTATGGTGGTGCGACATGTGCCACGACACAGGAGACCGCAAGGCAGGGGGTGCTCTTTGGCTGCACCTTTCAAATGATTTGTACTTATAGCTTCTTCTTCTTTTATTCCCGGCATCTCAAGGCAGCCACTATCTGCTCCCAGGCCGATTCCCTCTCCATCTGGCCACCTCCCCCCAGTCACATTCTTCCCCTCCATCTGAATATAGCCACCGATTCCCCACCCAGCTGTTACCAGTACAGGGTACATACACAGACCTCCCCTCCACTGATATTAGCTTTACATACTGTATACTACAAGCAGACATTTTTCTATACCTTCAGTAGGTGATCTACACTGCCGGCTCCGGACTTGTGGACAGCTGTTCTGATAGACAAATCCTGCTGCAGGTGCAGCTTCTCCAGCTCTCTCCTACATCTAGAGCTGGTGAGTTATACTGCATAATTATTGTGTATCATCAATGCAGCCATTGGATTCATACTGTATTTGGCAGTAACACCTGGATAACAGGAGTAGAAAGGGATTGGTACTCCTTCATCATTGTATGGGATAAATCAGATTTGTCATGCCCTTTCTACATGTGGCCAAGCCCCTTTTTGGACGTGCGCCTTATGTCATTATTTGAAAAAAACGGGTTGATGCCAATGGTCTTTCTGGTCCAGGGCACCAAAAAGTTTAGTTAAGGCCCTGCAAATGAGATACACAAACAGACACACACATGGGACACACAGAGTTAAACACGTATAGTATGGGATACACAGAAAGACACACATTGAACACAGAATGAAAAGAACATTCGATATGCAGAAAACTGACTCTGTCAGTAAAGTTCATGCCTGTGGCACATTAATAGAATTGCTGGTTTGTTCATTCTTCTAAGAGGAGTACATTTTTGAAAACACCAGTTTCTGGTGAATGACATTCACTTTACAGTGTATCACTTCACTAAGTGATGTTTTATAATCAGTCATTTTTCTGTAGACTAAAATGCACTGACACCTACTGCATGCAAACAAGTCAGACACTATGACTTGAAGCATTGGAGACAAATCTCCTTGGGAGAGTTCATTAACAAGTGGGGTAAGTATACTCACTATAGACACTCCCAATTAAGTTACATTCACTCAAGTGTACAGCTATTTGTATTGAGTTTCCATACAGCCTGATTCATCAGCCCATTGCACATAGAGAGTGCATAAACAAAAAAGGTCCAAATGCTTCAATCATATATTGATACCTACATGAATGCAATCAAAATGGGTGCAAGACCAAGATGATAGAAGTAGATCTATGAATGTTACCAAAGTTGCTCAGATATGAAATTAGGATGGTTATTTCATTGCATGTACTGTATTTTAACTACATTCCTCCAGAACCCCTCTTTTTTTATGTACCCCATCCTTTTTTTATGTACCTTTACATTGTGGGAATAGATTGCTGCTTCAGGAGCAGAGGAAGTTTAAATCTAAATATATGGACACAAAAACAAACACCACTCTTCTAGCAATTGTGGGTCAAAAAACAAGTCTTCAAACAAACACAGCATCTGTTTGTTACGGTATCCCGGCAGTCAGAATTCTGGCACCAGTAATGTAAGCGTTGGTATCCCGACCGCCGGGATGCCATATGTATCCCGTTTGTTACTTCTGGTTAAAGTAAATACAGGGAGTGTATTCATCAATCTTTCTGTTAGAGATTCTACATTAACTATTGGCTCAGCCAAGATGTGGACCAGCAAGGTAATTTTGCCACTTTAGCTTCTAACTACATCTACGTCACACTTACCAAATAAACTTTGTAAATTGTCATGAGAAATAACATATAAATGCTTTAAATAGATTTATGTACAAAGGTACAGCTAAGTACTGTACCTTTGGCCAGCCCAGACGTACATGAAACAGCTGCAGAAGGTTTGGAATACATTATTGTAGAAAGTATTAATAAGTATTGTTAGATAATGTGAAGAGAATAGGGAAGGGGACATATTTAGCAAAGATAGCTGGCTACGCTACACACTACACCAAAGATACCCACACACGGTAGTCATGTTGAAACATGTCATGCACTTGAAATTTTTCAGTGTTTGGCAAACGTACAATCAAATGATACAATAAGATTTCACGAAGTGAAACATTTTTATATAAATGCAATCAAATTATGGGGTTTGTGTTGCAATTGTACAATTATTCATTGCATTCTACTGTACATGTTTTCCCAAGGTAAAACAAAAGCATCTGTATTTTTTGATCTTCAAGATGCAATGAATGAAAATGAATGGTGCAATTTACAATGCATTTGCATGGTATATGGTACAATCTACAATAGGAAATTGTGGTTTTTAAAAAGATTGTAAAATGTGGGGCCAATTTCAGACTACTGTACACAGTAAATATACTATATCATGGAATTACATTCTGCATTTGCACATGTTTCAACACTCATTAAGATAACTTCGTTGTGGATCTTTTTTCACTGCATCAGTATTAATTTAGGAATATATATTTATCAATGCTGGGAATTTTCCTTAGTGTATTAATGCTTATAGTTGTTTAAATAGATTCACATGCTGGCATTAAACATTGTAGAATATGGGTAACAGAATTTTTTTTAAATAAAAATATTATTGCAATGTCATCACATGTGAATCACTTACACTGAGAATTAAGAAGTCACGTTCTATGAGGTCAGCTAACTTATTCAAGAGTTTTCCTCTTTCTGATGCATCCATCCTTCGCCATGGTGACCCCAGCTGAAATGCTTCTCTTGCTGCTTTTACAGCTTTATTTATATCTTCCTAGGAGCAAAGACAGGATTAAGGTATTGTATGGAAAACATTCCTAATAAAATGTGGATTACAGTGACAACACACCCTTTACTTTTTAGAGACATGCTAAAATCGAGATAGGTATGAGATGCTGGCGTTCGGGATCCTGGCGGTCAGAATCACTATGCTGGCATTCCAACAGGCTTAGAATACCGACACTGTGTTGGTCGGTATCATAACCCTCCCCCTCTCCCTAACCCTACCTCCCGGTGCCTAACCCTAACCTCCCCCCCAGTCCCTAAACCTAAACTCCCCCTCCCAGCACCCTATACCTAACCCTCCCCCATTAGTGCCTAACCCTGCCCCTAGTGCCTAAAGGCCCCCATACATCAGCAATTGATTGCAGCAATTGTGCAATTTGCAATCGATTGTGTAAAAAATCTTTCCCTTTTTTGATCGATTGTGGCAATTCTGCAGTCTGCAATCGATTGAAAAGAGGAAAGATTTTTAAACACAATCGATTGCAAATTGCACAATTGCTGCAATCAATTGCTGATGTATGGGGGCCTTAACCCTAACTTCTATTCCTCCCCCAACCCCGCTACTTTACCTTCGGGATTCCACCGGCGGTCGGGATTCCAGCAGTCGGGATGCCAGCATCAAGATTCTGACAGGTGTCGGGATTCCAGAGCCGGCATTCTGACCACCGGCATCACCTATGTCTGCATTTTAACCGCATCTCACTAAAATCTATACAAATATAATAAGATTGTTGTGTTTGTCTGTTTGTTCCAAGTTGCTGCAAAAACTACTGAACCGATTTTTCTAAAAACTGGAAACATGGAAACTCCTAGAAATAGCCTACATTTTGTTTCATCAGTAGGTGATGTTAGCTTTTCCTTTAAAATGATTGCCGCTTTAAAAAATACAGGTAGATTCGCAGGAGTTCCCACAGTGGCTGCAAGTTTCACCCTATTACATAAACCTAAAAGTGTGAACACCTCAAACAAAAAAATGTTGGCAGAAGCGATTTCATCATGGGCGAAGCCACTTACAACAGCTAGTTTTAAGATAAATGTATAGTTGTGGGTAGATGCTGTTTTTTTCTGTTAAATTGCTAACTCTTAGGCTGCCTGCTCAGGGGCTGATCCTCTCATCCATCCCTTATTTATCTTATTTATCTAGGAGAGCATGTTTTTGGATGCACAAAGTAGTTCTAGGTTCACCATAATGATGTGCAATAGTACATTCCCCACAAAGTACTAATTCTAACAGTCCCTCATTGCCTATGCAAAAGTTCAGCTTCTGTGTCCTTGATGTGATTAGGTAATCTTATGCTACTAAACTTTGCCCTGACTTTCCTCCTGACTCTGCAAGATCTCTGATACTATAGACCTCTGCCTTACATGTTGCCTAACTAATACTTGCCGTCAGATTGTATTGTGGAAACTATACATTGCACTACTATTATACACTTTCATTATGGTGGGGAGCAGCGGCGGCTCCTACCCTCTTAGATGAGAGGGGCTGCCGCCGGCGTAAACCCTGGCCGGGTCCCGTTCCCTTCTGTGTAATCGATCTGACAGGCACCGGGACCTGTGCATGTGCACTAGCGCTGGGGCGCCACGCATGCACATATCACCGGCTTCCAAAGAGCTGCATCATCTGCAGCCCCAAGGAGCCGGGTAGGGCTGGTGGAAAAGCTACTGAAAGCCACTCTCTGCTAATAGCAGCCCGGACTGGCAGTCCTACAGGGAGGAGGCACCCCCCCCTGAGACTGTCTGTTGTTTATGTAACTGGCAGGTAGCGCTTCCAATGGGAAGCCACTGCCAGTCACAGTGTAGCCAGTGCAGTCACGGACTGCACTGACTACACTGAGGTGGTGCTTTTTACAGGGGGGCTGCAGCCCTGCAGCCTAGGCAAAATCCGCCACTGGTGAGGAGCATCTCTCAGGGGGAGATGTACTATGCCTTGAAGAGAGATAAAGTGGAGAGAGAAGTTCCAAAATATATGGGGGCCTATTCATCATCACTTTTTCACCTGCAATTGGAAAAATTCAGTTTTTGGGTAATTCATCAAGGAGGTAAAGCAGGAGATATCACAGATATCTCCTACTTAGCTTCCTTTTTGCGGAATGGCCCGCTGTCATCAAGCTCCGAAAAATACAATATTTTCAGAGCTTGAGTGCGGTAGCATTCACCATCTTCAGATAGCGAATGCTCCCGCTTGTGGATCGCAACCCATTCCTTCCCTGTGGGAAGGAGGTCCGGGTTGTGAAGAGGGATCCTTTCGGATCCCTCTGCCCCTGACCGGCTCCTTCAGCCAGACGGCGGGGTTCTTGTGCTCATGCATGACCTGTAGGTCACGCATACGCACTACCATCACTGCTCCGATAGAGCCCGTGAAAAGATTCACTGTTCCGAAAAGGAGCAGTGAAGCCGCTCACGGGGACAGCTGATTTCACATCAGCTGTCACTGCGCCGGAGCAATGATGAATTGCTCCGGATTCCGCAGAGAGTAGAATGTTAATTATCGGACCCCAATAATTAACATCATGAATAGGCCCCATGGTATTCTACAATCAATTAATTGCTCGATGTGAAGATCTTGATAAATTATAAGTTAATAAAGTTAATAAATAAACTTTATTAAATCACCAAACTTATGTGTCAATTACTTTAATAGGTTGAGTCTCCCATATCCAAAATGCTTGGGACCTGGGATATTTTGGATATCGGAATATTCCGTATTTTGGAATATTTGCATACCATATTGAAATGTCTTAGAAACAGGGCCCAAATCTAAACACAGGATGCATTTATGTGTTATATACACCTTATACACACAGCCTGAAGGTAATTTTATACAATATTTTCAATAATTTTGTGGCTCAAACAAAGTTTGTGTACATACATGAAATTTATTTATGTTTCATATACACCTTATACACATAGCCTATAGGTCATTTCATACTTTATTTTTAATAATTTTGTGCCTTAAACAAAGTTTGTGTACTTTGAACCATCAAAAATCAAAGGTTTCACTATCTCAGTCAAGCTAAAAATATTCCGTATTTCGGAATATTCCGTATTTTGGAATATTTGGATATGGGAGACTCAACCTGTAATACCTTTCTGTAATAACCCGCTATTAATTAACACTAAACTGTGGAGGTTTTATAAGCTGCCTATTATTAAGGGGTTAATTACCACAATTTTTTTAAAAAATATATATTGTAAAAACCCTATGGCAGACAGGAAAACAGTTTTTGGGAGGTATACTTTATTAATCTAACTTTAGAATTCTCCAAAGAGCAGGATTATATTAATTCTATTTCAATCAGCTGCCTATATTCATACTTGATGTTATATATACAAATACTGTTGGGAGTTTAGACAGCAGTATTATTAAGAATAATTTGTTAATGAATCATCTTCAAAGTAAATATTAATGTTCTCCAAGTGAGAATCTAAGGTTTATTAGACCGCACACAAATTTATGGCAATTTATGGTGTTTTTTGTAACTAACCTAAAGATAACCTAAGATAATTATTAATTTTTTATAATTACTTTGTATAAATTCCCAACTTCTTCGTCATTATACTTATCTGTCAACTTATACATGAACTATAACCTTTACTCTTACAGTGCCATAAATATAGTTCAAAGTACTATAGTACTGTGATGTATTGTTTCTGGCTCTGTATAACAGCACAGACACTCCCTGCATAGAGAGAATTGTATAAGATTTAAAAAAGTAGATTGTACCTTTTAGTTTCTCTTAAAAACAGCAACAAGAGCCGAAGACGTAAGGATCTGTACTAGAGATTAAAGGCACCAGTCTATACTCTATAGCACATTATATTTTTCATTTTAAACGTGACATGCTTAATTCAATACCCACCTATAGCTGTGATTAAGAAATCCCATGGGTTTTTAAGGAATTGATCAGATTGGAAAACTGTCCACTATATATTCCATAAACTTAATCTAAGTTCAGCACAAATAATATGTTTTTACCTTATCTCCTTCTTCAACTTCACATATTTGTTCTCCTGTGGCTGGATTGAAGACAGGGAATTTTTTACCGCTAACTGAATCATGCCATTCATTGTTTATGAAGATCTGGGGGTGAAAAGCCACATATTACATACTGTGTTAGCATATATTGCCCATACTGTCTCTACAGATACTGTATTTACAAAATCTATAAGCAGAGATGATTCCAGCCTTTTGCGTAAACTAAAATGCATTCTAATGTGTGAATAGGGCTGACTGCTACACTTTATTTTGCAATCTGCATGGATAGAGGTAAATGTATAATAATAATAGTGATTGATGGGGTATGGTATAAAATAATATAGTATATATTTGTATATATGTGTGATGTATACATGAGTTTACATTTCCTGAGAACAAAAAAATATTTTTGATAAATAATTCACATGCTATGAATATTTTTTGTATGTTCCCACTATAAAATTAATTCTACTAAACATATCCAGTCATATGCGTGCACAGAACTAGCATTTGCATGCAAACCATTAACTTTTGTTAGGATATTTAAAAAATCTCATTATTCTAAATCATGAAAACCTAGGTCATTAAGGAGCCAATATAAGCCACAGCCAGTGGGATGTATTGCACTGCTCTAGGAGGTTGGATCCCCTCTGTATGATACAATACACATTGTATGCAGGTTTCCAGTATGGAATCTCTAGCATAATTGCTAATATGCTAATATTTACAGCTAAGTTATCAATGGAACTTTGGTGCTGGATAGCATAGGCATATCCATTGCCAGGTTGAGGTCCACATGGGCCTGGAGCTGAAATTTCTAAATGGCATATTGTGTGCCGCTAAAGGGGGTTTGGTCAGCGCCACAGGGATGTGACTAGTGATGTGACGTGCATGACCAGTGCTGTGGGGGAGAGTGGCTAGCAGCATGGAGGTTGTAGCTAATACATAATAATATATACATATCTATAGTATCATAGTAACAAGAGAAAATTCACACCCACAAACAGCTTTAACTCACAGTGGGTGCTTAGTCAAAAACATAAAGATCCAGACTGACACAACAGTAAGTAGTAAATGCTTGCTAAATGCTTCTCAAGATGAAAAAAATCCAAGCCATGATATTCAAAAAAGTTCAGTTAATGGTATACTTATTATATCTCTTATGGACAAAGGGTCAAGGCAGTGCAATCATCAGCCCGACTGCCATTCCAGTAGTATAGCTATAGTACATCTTTATTAAGGGCTCATAATGTTAGCATAAAAATAGGGGCCTCATTGTAGGTGTGGCCAAATTGTCAGTAGATGGGGTCAAATCAATACTAGGCAGGCCGCAGGTATGGTTGCCACCAGGGAGACGATTATGGGAGTAATTAGCACACGCGAGCTATTGATTTAAACTATGTTAGGCCATCCGCCAACCATTTCCCTATCAAGCACATACAGAAGGCAGTTCTGAACACACCATTGTAAGGTGCCTGTACAGGGAGAGGGGCTCTGATAGTAGCCCATCCCTATGATGTGTTAGATGTGAAGTGATTGCTAATGTGATCACTTCCTCTGGAACCCACCATGCTACTACGCATGTGCAAGCGACCATTGTTAGGGAACGATCCTGTTGCAAAGTGCAGCCCCTAGGCTACTTTAGCTACCAGGGCCAGCTCCAGAATACACTTGGTAAATTCGGCAATTAAGCAGCCCCCATAGAAACATATGGGTCATGCTTTTGCAGTGGAAAATGCACATTAGAAGATTTAATGAATGACAGAACGATGTGTCAATCTATCCTTCATTAATATGTACTGCACCGCATGCGATATTGTGTGATTGACTGTGCAGCGCGGCCAATTACGCAATATTGCATGCGACCTGCGGGAGAGCGCAATCGGGCATAGACACTGCATGATATGCCCGATTAGATGTTCCTATACAGCAAATCTGTTTGATATCGTGCAAGTGTGTACCCACCCTTAGTTGTTGCTTTGACAATCCTTGTATTTTGGGCCATGTTTGGAAAAGAAATAGGTAATGTGCACCTTCTGGAAGGCTGAGTAGCGAATAAACACTCTAGCCCCTTCCGACTAGCTCCGACACTGGTTTAATAGCATTACAATTAAAAAAATACATCTTATATTGTAAGTGTGGGCAAGGGAAATACATCATATAATGAAAGTGTGGGGGCAGTAAAACCATCTTTAATGGAAATCTATTAGGAGGTTGGATCTTTAATTAATGTGGATGGGGATCAATCATTTATTGGTGAGGGGAACTTCTGATTTATTAGTGGGTCTATTTATTTGATGCTGGGAACTATTTAATGTAATAGTACTGTTATGATTTGCTCTATTAATGAAGATAAATGAATACTATTAAATTAATGTTGGCGCAGGTTGTGGTTCTATTTCTTTAATGTGAGTACTACCAATTTTTTTGTTGGGCTTGTTTGGGGACTATAGCTACTGTATTTTTATTATATGTTAAATGAAAATATGTTGTGTACCAATCCTTTTTTTAGACAGGGCTCCAACATTCCAGGACCCAAAGCAGCCACTACAGAGTTTAAGACACCAGCAGCAAAAGGTAGTGAAAGCTGGAAAAGATAGCAGGATAGTCTAGTCTGCCATCTGCCCTGATTCTGGACGGTAAATCCTGATGTTTGATGACTGTCATGCTCAGATAGGACTTTGGGTCTCATTCAGACCCGGTTGCAAGCGCTGAGCACTCACAACCAGGTCAATGGTTAGGCCCTGCGCATGCGCAGCGGCCGCACTGCGCCTGCGCAAGCCCCGGAGTGAGAGAGAAACTCTCTCGCTCCGGAGCTCACCTCAAAAGGGCCGGCTGTCGATGTTGATCGACAGCTCGCCCCGTTTTGTAGGCAGGGCGGGGGGGTGGTTTCACAAATGGAGGCGTTCCTTAAGTAATGCCTACAGTTTTGTGGGCAGCAGCACTGACATCAGCAGTGATGTCAGTGGGGAGCTTCCTGCTCGATCAGAGCAGGAAGCTCCCTGGGGCTTGCGGCTGCCGAGACCCAACTTTAGGGTCTCGTCGCAAGCCCCGATGGTCGCGATGGTCTCGACAATCACCCTGGTCTGTCGCTAAGCTGTGGGTGGATGCTGCACTTAAAAATGCCGCACTTAAAAATAGAAGCGGCCGCCCTCATTCAGAACGAGCGCTCACTTCTTGCGAGCGCCTCTAAATGAGGGCCTTTGTCCCAACTGCAGGTAGAGTCAGGACTCTTTTGCTTCTGTCTCTGCAGTTAGCACAAAATACTGATTGAGAAGGCAGTTACTCAAATTTTGGGCTAATCCACTATTGCTTGTGTACCATATATGAATAGTATGGGAAGAGTTGGAGAGCAGTCTTGCACTGTGTGAAATAAAAACCATAGCTCTTGCATGCTGCACATACCCACTCTGACAGTGTGGCATGGAAACCCCCATAAAAAATCTTGCATTTGCCCTTGCACATATTATAAAACATTTTAAACACTGTGGTGCATTTGGAACCAGATTGTGTTCATTGTTTTTCTACATTTGTATGGATGTCCCTTAATAATCAGCTACAGAATATGGCAATTGAAGGTTAGTTATCATTGCATGCGAGCACTATGGGCCTGATTCAGAGACTGATGCTCTGAAAGAGCGCTCGCTCTGAATCAGGGCGGGTTTTTTTTGGAGCGGCCTCCTGGCCGCTCGCATAGCTGTGGGTTACCACCCACAGCTATAGCGAGCGGCCAAGTTGATGGTCGCGATGGTCAAGACCATCGCGACCATCGAGCTTGCGATGAGACCCTTGTGGTAGGGTCTCGTGGCCACAAGCCCCAGAGAGATTTCGGCTCTAACAGAGCCGGAAGCTCTCCACTGACTGAGGAACACTGAGGAACACCTCCATTTGGCCGCCACCCCCCCGGCCCGCCCACCAAACGGGGCGAGCTGTCACTCACCATCGAGCGACGGAGCACCCGTCGCTAGCCGTGTCTCGCACATGAGCGCGATGGAGCCGGCTCCATTGTGCGCATGCCCAGTGGGCAAACATCAACCCAGTTGCGAGCGCTCAGCGCTTGCGATCGGGTCTGAATCAGGCCCTATGTGCATTGTACCTTGTTTATTAATTTGCACTGCAGTATACATTGATAATAATTGCCCAAAAAATGCATCTTTCGGCATTTGTGCATGTATAACTATTAACTAATAAAGTACTTGTCTTTTGAAGTACAAGTGACTAAGGGGTCTATTTACTAAGCAGTGTTAGGAGACAGAGTGAAAAGTGATAAGAAAGTGATAAGGTGCCAGCCAGTCAGCTCCCACCTGTCATTTTTCAAACACAGCCTGTGAGATGACAGTTGGGAGCTGATTGGCTGGCACCTTATCACTTTTCACTCTGTCTCCTAAAACTGCTTAGTAAATAGACCCCTAAACAAGGTATGAGTGTAGTAATATTATGCAAATGAAACTTCAAAGATTGGTAATTGTGACTGTGCAGATGTTTCAGATATCTTATTTGTGGTTACAGCGCCAGTACTTCTAGACCGGGAGTAGGCAATGAGCGGCCCCTCAGCTGTTGTAGGACTAACACATCCCAGCATGCCCTGCCACAGTTTTTCTAAATGGCCATGCTAAATCTGTTGCAAGGCATTCTAAGATGTGTGGTTCAACAGCAGTTGGAGGCCACTTATTCCCCTCCCCTTTTCTAGACCCTACAATATAGTGGTATGTACATTAGTCAGTTCCTTTATTCATCTAATGTGCTACCAATGGCTGTACCTACAGTGATATCTTTAAAATATTCAGGTTTACTGTAAAAATCATAATTAAAAACAATTAATGGTTCCAGGTAACGCTGCTGTCATTTTGAAAAATTGCACTTATAGAGTTACTGTGGGAACTATTTATCAAGCAATATTTGGGCGATATCCCACCAAAAACACCTATTTTCGGAGGTTACCCACAAATATTAAGTATCCCTGGGACATACAATAAGTACAGACAGAGAACCGCATCAGATAATGGAAATGTCAGCTACAATCCCCCATTTTCGATCACAGAAGAAGCCTCCCATTTCTATGGGGACTGCTTAATTGCAGAATTTACTGCTAACCTATAGGCTACACTCTGCAGTGTTCAAATAGCCATTTTTATAGCCATTGTAGCCTATATGCTACACTCTGCAGAGTATACCAGGAGAGGGATCTGTAGGATGCACAGAGCGACACTGGGAGAAGTGAAGTAATCACATTAGCTTCTAACACATCGCAGTGATGGGCTCCTATCAGTGCCACTGTCCCTGCATGTGAATATTAATGCATTCATGTGATCCATAATTTCTTATTGCAGCTATAAGCTGTGATATGAAATGATAATTATAATGATAATTATCAGGTGTAGAACCTGCTAAGTCATAAATATGCCCCATAAGAGAAGTTTGTTATTCAATTAAATAACAGTAACAATATTTTAGAAAATTAATTTTTAAACATATTTTGCATTAATTACAATAAACTTCTGACAGTTAAGCGATAATTCCATATAATTGCATTCCTTAGGTCTGAAAATTGAATTGGACAGCATCTGGGGAGACCGACACTTCTTACGTGAACTCATTTTGGCAACTGATTACTGAAATAACTCTGCTTGATACAAGTCTTGCCAAAAGGCACATATTACCCTCAGAGGTGAGTAGGCTGGGTTTACTAGGCCTCATTATGCAGAATTCAAGCTGTGTTCATCTGTATATGGTCACATATTGACTCCTCCATACATGGCAAGTTGCTTATTCATTTCAAAGGAAATTACTTGAATAACCGCAGGAAGCGCAGCCTTGATTAGTGAGAATGCAGGGTCATACAGTAAAGTTACATTTCTTTTTATTATTTTCAGAGCAGTATTAAATAATGCCTTTGACACAGTCGAAT
Source organism: Taudactylus pleione (assembly GCA_031769625.1). NCBI lineage: Eukaryota > Metazoa > Chordata > Amphibia > Anura > Myobatrachidae > Taudactylus > Taudactylus pleione. The sequence goes on from JAUIMM010001567.1 coordinate 965,122, forward strand.
GACTTGTACACTAGTTCTAACTGGATATCAAACACACACTGTGCTCATTTCATTCCACACTCAGCTGCTGGACGTCAGGACTGACCCTCCCTAACCATGCTGCTGCAGGACTGTCATCTAGTCTTAGACAGAGACATCTCTGTTAGCTTGTATCGAATATGAATTACTGTATTGTCTAGAGACTCATCTATCATCCAAGAGCAGTTGGCAAATAATATTAAATGCTTTGTAACAAATATTTTGAAACAAAATGCATTGTAACTGTAACTATCAGTAAAGTATCTATATGAATATATTTGACCATGTTCTTCAAATTGAATAGTATGGTAACAAACAGCTTCTGGACAGGTATGCACAATGTTTATCTGTATAAACATATCAAATCATATTTGTTTATTGACTTGGTTTATATTTATTAAAACACTGCATCATTTGTGATGCGTTAAATAAATTTTTACTTTAATATATATATATATATATATATATATATACAATTATACACACAAACCCCCAGCGGAGGGCACCCAGAGCAAGGTAATGGTCTGCTGTGACCAGTGGAGTGCCGGACTGTTTGCGTGGACATACATACTAATTAGGGATGTGCAGGCTCGGATAGGTTCGAGTTTGCACGTTGAGTTCGGATTTTTCCCTCCAAAAAAACGGAACTCAGAAAGAGGCTAAACGTTATCTTACATGGACGAACATCATCATTCCTGGACTTTTGTCCAGGAATGATGCTGTTCGTCCATGTAAGATGACGTTTAGCCTCTTTCTGAGTTCCGTTATTTTGGAGGGGAAAATCCGAACTCAACGTGCAAACTCGAACCTATCCGAGCCTGCACATCCCTAATACTAATATATATATATATTTATATTTTTTTAATGAAACATATTATTGGTGGATAAGGAGTTAAGAGTCATTAGCAGCTTTATAAGTATTTATGTGTTTTAAGCCTGTCGTGTGCATCTAAAAAACCATCTGAACATGTACAGGATGCATCTCATGTAATTGTTTTACTGGTCTCCTCCTAACCAGACCTTTTGTCTTTACAGTCAACTTTGAACACAAAATCTAGACTACATTTTGCTTGCTAAACTTGTTTCTACTAATGCTTGGTTCTGCCTAAAAAGTTGTTTGTTACACATATGCTACTTTCACCTAGTTAAGGGAATCAAATACCTTTGCAACAGCCCTGTCAAGCAACACTCTAGAACACTCTAGATACTCCACTGAGGAAGAAAAATGCCCCTTCAGTCACAATGAATCAGGATGAAAGTTTTTGTGCCACTACCCGTGTTGGGACCAACAGGGACACATGAGCGCATGGTAACCTAATCATGGAGCTGGTAGTGTTTTAATTTAAGAAAGTAAGTAAGTCCTAGATAAATTAATTTGTGTGTCAGTATTAGAGATGTTAGGGACCCACCTATATAAGGTTTACCGTGATGTGGCAGGTGGGCAAACATCTTTGGCCGAACATGTACTAAGAAACCTTACATTTAAAACCATGTTAATTATTGCAGTCTATTATAGATATTTTGTGCACATGCTCCTCCCCCCTTCTTTTTTGCTGTAGTGTTTGTGCCATTCCCACTTAGGACATTGCCAGCCCAACGTTACAGGCTAAACTATACAGGTGCAATTTGCTACCTGAAGTACAGTATATCAGTGGAAAGTACTTACTAGATGACACAAGTACACAATACTAACTGTAATATACAGTTACATGGTGTTGAATAAATAGTTTTACGCCACAGGAAAATAATAGTTATTTTAACCCAGTCATTATTTATTTTTATTTTCTATATTACCATTTATTTATATAGCACACATATATTCTGCAGAGCTTTACAGAGATTATTTGGCCACTCACATCAGTCCCTGCCCCAGTGGAGCTTACAATCTATATTCCCTACCACTTGCTCACATACAAACACACTAGGGTTAATATTTGTTGGGAGCCAATTAACCTACCAGTATATTTTTAGAGTGTGAGAGGAAACCTAAGTATCCGGAGGAAGCCCACGCAAACACAGGGAGAATATACAAACTCCACACAGTTAGGGTCGTAGTGGGAATTGAATCCACAATATCAGTGCTGTGAGGCTCTAATGCTAACCATTACACAGTCTGTCATGCCGAGTGATGAAACTTTCAGACAAGTAGTTAAATAATACAGTTATTATTTGCTATTGTTGCTTTCTAAAATACCTTCAGGCACCTGTTAGTAGTGGAACAAAGATTACTTATTTATTTCCTGGCTAGGTTTATAACTTAATTAATAATCCAGTTGAAGATTTGTTGATTAGAAAGACGTCACCCTGATCTATGACCCATTTCATCTAGAAATATTTGTCTGCTTCTGAACTTAGCACTGACTTTCTGACTAAGTTATCCTGTGCTCAGTTATTGCAGTAAAATACATTTATTTTACATCAATATTATACATCTATTTATGAATGAAGGCCAAGATTATCTTTTGGAAAAACTTAATGCAAACAGAGTGATATCTTTCAGATAGACTGGGCCACTGGAAAAGTTGTACTTTGCAGACAATACATTAATAAGTTAATTGAAAATTAATGTATTTATCAGACTGCTGTGATCTTTAACCTAATAAAAATTCTTTTAAAGTGTTTTCTTAGTAGTATTCTTTGTAGTTGAAGTGTTAAATTCAGGAAACAAATATAGAACAGTGGAAAATTCAATGTGGAAGAACATCTGAAAAATAATATTGATTTTCATTAAGATGAATATTATTTTTGTGAAAAGCCAATGCATGTGCAGAGGAGTGGGAGACACCAGGGACTGGGTTAGTATATTGCACCTGCAGCATAAGGATATTTGGATAGATTGTGTTAATACATCATATAACCATATTCGATCCAAAAATCACAGCGCATTGGGCATGAACATCAAACTTTTTATGATATTGGAGACTGATGCGCATCCCTATTTCTCTGAGTGCATAGCCATCTTAAGAGCCCACACCGGTGTCCTGCTGCCTCAGCAAGTATAGAGCTTCTTGCACATTTCATGATCCTCCATTATGCAAATTCACAAACACCTATGCCCTATTAATGACCTTCAGTCCACTCTAGATCAATTTACACTTACCCCTGATTACTTCATGTTCCTCCTCCAATTAAATAATGTCCCCTATATAATTAATTTCTCTGCCAGCACCCTTCTGGCAATGAATTTATCCCTGTCAATTAATTTCTCCCCAGTAACTCAATTAATTTCTACCCAGCACCTTATAGCCATGTGCGAAGAGAGATGCATATGACTCCATAAAACATGTGAAGAACTGAACCACTATGAAGTGATCAATATCCCATCAGACCCTTAGCCTAAGTAAGTGAACATGTAGAGTGGCAATAAAAGTACAACAAAGTACAACACTCCCTTACTACTCCCTGCTAGTATACATCTGAGTTTCTAGATGGTCTGAGCTTGAGTTGCAAACTGCGTGAGTGGTTCAACCACTTTGTCAGCAATAAAATGTATAGCTCTAAATTCAATTCCATTTTTTTATGAAATTCATTTACAACCCATCTTAGTTAAGAGTGTCCTGAAGACCAGACAACCTGACAATAACTTAATGATATACATTGATAGTGTAGTGATAATAAGTGATGATTTGTAAGTAGAAATAGATCGATGTTGTGTTGACTTTTATTGTTAAGATTTTTTTATCTTTCAAGGACAGATCACCTGCTAGGTCATTTAGACAGGAACAGCCCACCTGCCACGCAGAGAAACATTTTTTATTATTATTTTATTTTTTACATTGAGGCTTTCGCTTGGTTTGAGTGAGGTGATGTGATGTTGGTGGGACTAATAAAACACTGTATGGCCTTTTAATTTAATGCTGTGGATTATTGGGGACATAGGCCTATTAATTAAATGGGAATAGTATTCATTTAAAATTGGAGCTTATTGGAGGGAAATATGCATATTTATTAAAAGTGAATGTTATTAATTTAATGTTGGGGCTTGCTGGGAAGGGAATATGATTATGTATTACATGTGCAAGCTATTCATTTAATTTTGGTGCTAGTTTCAGAAATAAGCTTTTTTAGAAACGGTGTTTACTACTAGTGTAATGACAGGGCTTGTTGGGGAAAGGGGGCAAGAGTTGGTTATTAAACAAAATGCTATTAATTTTATTTTTGAGGCTTAAATGAGTGTTAGAGGTATAGGTATTAAATGTGAATGTTATTGATTTAATGTAATGGCTGGTTGAGGGGAGGGAGACCTAAAGTACTCAGGGCCTGATTCAGAGATGTACGCAAACCCGTTGGTTCACGTACATCTCCGATGTGTTGGTGAATGCGCATTCGCAGCAGGTGTACTGCGCGTGTGCAGGCCTCTGACTGCGTGCCCGCACATAGTGTGTCTCAGCCACAGTCTGATTGACAGGCTGCGGCGTTTGGGAGGTGGAGCGGGGGCGTTCCCTGGTAGCGTTCCTGGAAACAGGGGCGTGTCGTCCCCGTTTTCCAGGAGGGACGAGGCCAGGGTCTGCATGGGTGCGCGCAGACTTCCTGGCCTCGCAAGCTGCCAGGACCTGGCCAGGCTGTGGGGAGCTTTAGCTCCTGCAGCCTGGCCAATGGAACATCGATAGCAATCACAACCGATGGTCACAATTGTTTCGATGTTGTCCGATGGTAATCCCAGGCTGCGAGCTCACACACAGCGCAGGGATCACACAAATGCAGCAAAGTGGTGTGTGACACCTCCTTCTGCATTTGCATTTTAAATGGACGGAATTGCACAGCTGCTTGTGTGTTGCTGTGCAATTCCGTCCATCTCTGAATCAGGCCCTAAGTCACTGTTCAGCTTCCCCAAAGGTCGCAATTACTTATTCCTTTTACAAATTAAAAAATTCCAGGATCCAGAATAGTCCTCAGTTTGGGGATGATTCTGAGTCTCCCATTGTAACTTTATGTAAATTCTGCTCCAAAGACCTTCTCTGGTGTAGTCTGTGCATCCAAGTGTGCATGGAATGAGACGCCCACTGTCCATAGATGCAGAAATAGCAATTGGGGCATATTTAGATGCACCATCAATTGCACCATCGAACTTGCACCAGCCCTATGGCAGGTGTCGTTTCTCTGTCCGAGTATGAATTCCTATGTGAGCAGTTGAGAGTCTGTGTATGCAATCACTATCCAAAACTAGGGGTGAGCGGGTTCGGATTTCTGTGTAGTGTAGTGTAGTGTAGTGCAGAGTAGTGTTGTGCTGTGCTGTGCTGCGCTGTGCTGCTGTTGTCCACTACTTCAAAGTCCATAGGGGCTGGCTGTGTTGTGCTGTGCTGCTGTTGTTAATAGGGGCTGTGTCCACTACTTCAAAGTCCATAGGGCTGGCTGGACTGTGTTGTGCAGTGTCCCAGTCCAAAGTCCTGTACAGTGTCCCAGTCCTAAAGGGGTGCTGTAGTGTTGTCCAGGGGGTGCTCTGTCCATCAGGGGTGCTCCCCCCAAGTGCTAAAAAAATAATATTTTTTGTGTGTTTGTGAATTGTGTGCGCAGTAGCCGCACGTGCATCAACAAAGTAGTGCCAAGCGTGCGCCTGTGTCATAAGTAAAGGGCCAGCTGGCTTGACCGTTAAAGGGTGCTGTAACCCCCAAAGTACACTCCAGTCCAAACCAAAAAAAAAATTATTTTCTGTGTTTGTGAATTGTGTGCGCAGTAGCCGCACGTGCATCAACAAAGTAGTGCCAAGCGTGCGCCTGTGTCATAAGTAAAGGGCCGGCTGGCTTGACCGTTAAAGGGTGCTGTAACCCCCAAAGTACACTCCAGTCCAAACCAAAAAAAAAATAATTTTCTGTGTTTGTGAATTGTGTGCGCAGTAGCCGCACGTGCATCAACAAAGTAGTGCCAAGCATGCGCCTGTGTCATAAGTAAAGGGCCGGCTGGCTTGACCATTAAAGGGTGCTGTAACCCCCAAAGTACACTCCAGTCCAAACCAAAAAAAAAGTTATTTTCTGTGTTTGTGAATTGTGTGCGCAGTAGCCGCACGTGCATCAACAAAGTAGTGCCAAGCGTGCGCCAGTGTCATAAGTAAAGGGCCGGCTGGCTTGACCGTTAAAGGGTGCTGTAACCCCCAAAGTACACTCCAGTCCAAACCAAAAAAAAAATTATTTTCTGTGTTTGTGAATTGTGTGCGCAGTAGCTGCACGTGCATCAACAAAGTAGTGCCAAGCGTGCGCCTGTGTCATAAGTAAAGGGCCGGCTGGCTTGACCATTAAAGGGTGCTGTAACCCCCAAAGTACACTCCAGTCCAAACAAAAAAAAAAATCATTTTCTGTGTTTGTGAATTGTGAGCGCAGTAGCCGCACATGCATCAACAAAGTAGTGCCAAGCGTGCGCCTGTGTCATAAGTAAAGGGCCGGCTGGCTTGACCGTTAAAGGGTGCTGTAACCCCCAAAATACACTCCAAACCAAAAAAAATAAAATTTTCTGTGTTTGTGAATTGTGTGCGCAGTAGCCGCACGTGCATCAACAAAGGAGCAGCACCAAGCGTGCGCCTGTGTCCCATAAGTAAAGAGCCGGCTGGCTCATTTCTTAAAGGCTGGTGTAACCCACAAAGTGCACTACTCTCCAGCAAAATTAAAAAAATATTTTCTGTGTTTAGCCGCACGTATATATCAAATCGATATAACATAAATGGAGGACCAAACTTTCTCCGATAAAAATGAAATAGAGAAAGATCAAGAACCACTTCCTCCTAGTGCTGAAGCTGCTGCCACTAGTCATGACATAGACGATAACATGCCATCAACGTCGTCTGCCAAGGCCGATGCCCAATGTCATAATAGAGGGCACATACAATCCCAAATGACAAAGTTCAGGAAAATGACCTTGAAAAAAACATTTAAATCAGCTGAAGAGAAACGTAAACTTGCCAATATGCCATTTACGACACGGAGTGGCAAGGAACGGCTAAGGTCAATCCCTAGTATGTTCATGACTAGTGGTTCAGCTTCACATGACGATGGAAGCCCTCCTCCCACTAAAAAAATCAAAAGAGTTAAGCTGGCAAAAGCACAGCGAAGAACTGTGCTTTCTAAGAAGATATCACAAATCCCCAATGAGAGTCCAAGTGTGGTGGTGGTTGCGATGCCTGACCTTCCCAGCACTGGACGGGAAGAGGTGGCTCTTTCCACCATTTGCACACCCCCTGCAAGTGCTGAAAGGAGCACCCACAGTCCACTTGCTGATATGCAAATTGAAGATGTCATTGTTGAAGTACAACAGGATGAGGATACTGGTGTAACTGGTGCGGAGGAGGAAGTTGGCGAGGAGGATTCTGATGGTGATGTGGTTTGTTTAAATCAGTCTCCGGGGGAGACAGTTGTTGTCCGTGGGATGAAAAAGCCCATCACGGTCATGCCTGGGCAGAAGACCAAACATTCCACCTCTTTGGTCTGGCAATATTTCTATCCAAATCCGGACAACAACTGTCTTGCCATATGTACCTTATGTAAAGGTGGAATAAGTAGGGGTAGGGATGTTAACCACCTAGGAACATCCTCCCTTATACGGCACCTGCAGCGCGTTCATAATAAGTTACTGTCAAGTTCAGAAACTTTGGCTAAGACCGTAAGCAGTCCAGGGACACCTAAATCCCATTGTCCTGTTGTATCCAAGCGCCTGCAAACCACACCGTCAACTCCCTCCTCGTCAATTTCCTCCTTAGTCAGGATCGGAAGTAGTCCTGCAGGCCATGTCACTGGCATGACTGACTCTCCTATCCCGGATTCCTCCTGAGGATCCTGCATTGCTACGCCTCCTGCTGCCGCTGCTGCTGTTGCTGCTGCTGGGAGTCGTTCATCATCCCAGAGAGGAAGTAGGAACACCACTACTTTTACTAAACAATTGACCCTCCAACAGTCCTTAGCGAGGAGGATGAAGTACGACAGCAGTCATCCTGAAGCAAAACGTATAACTGAGGCCTTGACTGCTATGTTGGTGTTAGACGTGCATCCGGTATCCGCCATTAGTGCAGTGGGATTTAGACAATTGATGGAGGTAGTGTGTCCCCGGTTCCAAATCCCGTCTAGATTCCACTTCACTAGGCAGGCGATACCGAGACTGTACAGAAACGTCAGAAAAAGTGTCCTCAGTGTTCTGAAAAATGCCGTTGTACCCAATGTCCACTTAACCACAGACATGTGGACAAGTGGAACAGGGCAGACTAAGGACTATATGACTGTGACAGCCCACTGGGTAGATGTATCACCTTACGCAGCAACAGCAGCAGCGTCACCAGTCGCAGCATCTCAGAAACGCCAGCTCGTTCCAAGGCAGGCTACGCTGTGTATCACCGGTTTCAGTAAGAGGCACACCGCCGACAACCTCTTAGAGAAACTGAGGGAAATCATCGCCCAGTGGCTTACCCCACTTAGACTCTCCTGGGGATTTGTGATATCTGACAACGCCACCAATATTGTGTGGGCATTACATCTGGGCAAATTCCAGCACGTCCCATGTTTTGCTCACACAATAAACTTGGTGGTGCAGAATTTTCTGAAAAGCGACAGGGGCGTGCAGGAGACGCTTTGGGTGGCCCGAAAAATTTCTGGCCACTTTCGCCATTCAGCGACTGCGTGCCGAAGACTGGAGCACCAGCAAACACTCTTGAAGCTGCCCCGCCATCACCTGAAGCAAGAGGTTGTGACGCGGTGGAACTCAACCCTCTATATGCTTCAGAGGATGGAGGAGCAGCAAAAGGCCATTCAAGCCTATACATCCACCTATGACATAGGCAAAGGAGGGGGTATGCACCTGACTCAAGCGCAGTGGAGAATGATTTCCGTGTTGTGCAAGGTTCTCCAGCCCTTCGAACTTGCCACACGTGAAGTCAGTTCAGACACTGCCAGCTTGAGTCAGGTCATTCCCCTCAACAGGCTTTTGCAGAAGCAGCTGGAGAAAGTGAAGGAGGAGCTAAGACGGAGCGATTCCGCTCGGCATGTGGGACTTGTGGATGAAGCCCTTCATTCGCTTTGCCAGGATTCCAGGGTGGTCAATCTGTTGAAATCAGACCACTACATTTTGGCCACCGTGCTCTATCCTAGGTTTAAAGCCTATGTGGTGTCTCTCTTTCCGGCTGACACAAGCCTGCAGAGGTGCAAAGACCTGCTGGTGAACACACTGTCAGCTGAAGCGGAACGTGACACGTCAACAGCTCCTTCCTCATTTTCTCCCGCAACTGGGGCTGCCAGGAAAAAACTTAGATATCCTAAGCAACCCGCTGGCGGTGATGCAGGGCAGGCAGGACCAAGTTTGGACATCTGGTCCGGACTGAAGGACCTGGCAACAATTTCTGACATGTCTACTGTCACTGCATATGATACTGTCACCATTGACAGAATGGTGGAGGATTACATCGGTGACAGCATCCAAGTAGGCATGTCAGACAGTCCATACCTGTACTGGCAGGAAAAAGAGGCAATTTGGTGGCCCCTGTACAAACTGGCTCTATTTTACCTGAGTTGCCCCCCCTCCAGTGTGTACTCCGAAAGTGTTTAGTGCAGCCGGGAACCTTGTCAGCGAAAGGCGTAGGAGGTTGCTTCCACAGAATGTGGAGAAGATGATGTTCATCAAAATGAATTATCAGCTCTTCCAGGGAGACCAGCCTCCAGAACGTACAGAGGGACCTGTGGTGGTGGATTCAAGTGGGGACGAGTTAATACTTTGTGAGGATGAGGATGTACACACTGAAGAGGGTGAGGAATCGGTGGATGAGGAGGATGAGGATGACATCTTGCCTCCGTAGAGCCAGTTTGTGCAGGGACAGATTAATTGCCAGCTTGTTTTGTGGGGGCCCAAACGAACCAATCATTTCATCCACAGTCGTGTGGCAGACCCTGGCGCTGAAATGATTGCTTTGTTAAAGTGTGCATGTCCTGTTTATACAACATAAGGGTGGGTGGGAGGGCCCAAGGACAATTCCATCTTGCACCTCTTTTTTTTCTTTGCATTATGTACAGTTTGGGGCCTAGTTTTTCAAACTGTCATCCTGTCTGCCACTGCAGTATCACGCCTAGATGGGTCACGTGTTTGTGCCGCCCACTCGTGTCGCTTAGCATAGTCATCCAGCTACCTCGGTGCAACCTTTTGGACATAAAAACACTATTGTGAGGTGTGAGGTGTTCAGAATAGACTGGAAATGAGTGGAAATTAAGGTTATTGAGGTTAATAATAGCATAGGGGCAGAAAAACCTACAAATTCTGTGATTTTAGCTGTTTTTATGCTTTTTTTAAAAAAAATACAGATCCAAAACACAAAACCCAGAACCCAAAACACGGAAGGGTGGTTTTGGCAAAACCAAACCAGATCCAAAACACGAAGAAAGATCCAGATCCAAAACCAAAACACAAAACACGAAAAGTGGCCGGTGCACACCCCTATCCGAAACACGCCTGTAACACTTCCATAACTCACTAAGGGATCTATTTATCAAGCAATGAAAAGTGTGGAGAAGTGAACCAGTGGAGAAGTTGCCCATATTAACCAATCAGCTTTGAAGTAGCATTTATCAAGCACAGTCTATAAAATAATAGGTAGGAGCTGATTGGTTGCTATGGGCTACTTCTCCACTGGTCCACTTTTCCACACTTGTCACTGTTTGATAAATATACCCTTAGGTGAGTGAGCTAAGGGCCTGATTCAGAGCCGGACGCTATTTGCGATTGTTCGTCCAGAAAATAGGGGTGGCTACTCAAATGAACCATTCGCTCTTTGCGGTCTGTTCACGCCTCTATGTCTGAATGAGCGAACAAAACTTGCGGTCGTTTTTTGAAAAAATATGCCCCCTGGCCGCTCGCATCCTACGTCATGTCCGCTATTTATTAGATTAATCGAGTACATCGACCAGCGTATGAACTGCTCGCTATTCTTGTGGTTGGTTTTTGCTACCACAATCTTGCGAGCAGTTCTGGCTATAAAATAACCCAGTGACGTGGTCAATGACGCTGCTGTATTAATTATGCACACCCTTAAAACGCCCATTTTGACCTTTAAACACGCCTGCGTTCGGATCTCCACTCCCCGTTTTCAAGCACATTCCCCTGTTACCACCCACATACGCCTCATTCTGTCACTCAAAATAGCAGGCATTCGCTATTTAGCGAACAAACGATTTTCGCCCGCACTGACTGGTTCGCGCATGCGTATTACGATCCGTACGCATGCGCAGTTGGGCAAACATCGCTCGGAGCGAACGAGTGGCCGCTTACGAGTCGCTCTGAATCAGGCCCTAAGCCACTTCCCTGTCACTGCTCATGAATGTCCACTACAATTACAATACACTTCTCCATGTGTGCATCTGAAATCACAACTGCCACTTTGTACAAACACAATAAGATGCATGCAAGGTGCGTCTTAGACGTATGTCTGGTGTGACTTAGATGCATGCACAGAAGAAAACTATTGCTCCACTGCGTTAAACATCGGCTGTGCGTGCAACTGAGAATTAGACCCTTGATCTCAATTGCAGGCACAGTAAAGCTGGGCACACACTAGACCAACTTTCATCCAACCATCCAACTAGTTGATTGGTTGGAATGAAAATCTGGTAAGGAATGGGAGTAAATGATGATCAGTAATTTGCTCCTAAATGCCAGAAAACAGATGAAAATGGTCGTTCAGACAAGTTTGTTAAATGTTTGATCTAAACAATTTGTTCAAACAACAGATTTTGTCCATTTTCCGATGTTTGGGAGCAAATTGCTGATTGTCATTTGCTCTCATACCTTACCAGATTTTCATTCCAACCAATCAATTAGTTGGCTGGTTGGATGTAAGTTGGTCTAGTGTGTGGCCAGCTCAAGGCGGTATGTCCCTAATAAAAAGGGAAGCCATGTGCACCCAATGCAGCCCATTGCCTTCCAGTAGTTGTAGAATTACAAGTTGCAGTATATCTGGTATAATGGGGCTTGCAATCTCATTACTGCTGGAGCATGCTGGGAATGAGAGGTTTGAGGCTTCTATTTGGGAATATAATGAATATTATTTGAAAACAAGGGGACAGCAGTGAATTGCTTTGTGTTCTTTTGTGAGTGACACTGTCTGTGGGTTGGTTAATGGTGGTTATGGACAAGACATTTATTTATACTTTTCATGGGATATCACTGTTAGGTGTCTGGAGGACTATATGTATACATGCCTATATGTGTCATAATGTTGAACAGAAGCATTGAGATATCATTTTAGAGATATGTGTAATATTGTATATAATAAAGTGGCACAGTTGAAAGGTGCCTGAGAATATCATGGCATATGTATCTTAGTAAGCATGACCGGGGACAGTGCATCTATTGATTTACTGGTGATTTCACTGTGACTTATCTTCTTTAAAGAAAAGAGACAGTAAATAGGATGGATGGAAGCAAAAGCAGAGATTAAATATAGCTTGGGGTGTAGGTTTGCAAAACTGGCATTGACTGACATTCTCCTGGACATGATGTTCTTTTGGATGCGTTTAGCTATCCTCATAGTGAAGTATCAGTGTGAGCGGGTAACCCAAGATAACTTTTGTGCTTACTACTCTGGAGAGCAGGATGTGTCTATAAGCCTCTTGTTGCAGGGTTCTGAATGGCTGTAAAACCCACGTCTAATATTCAGAAACAACTAAAAATACATCACTTTTGTTACATTTATCAAATATTGTGACAGAGCTGTACTTAAGATGCAAATTCAATTACCAAATTCAACTAATTATGCAATACTGGTCCAACAGTATGTGAGAAAGCAGTATGCTAAATGACATAAATCTCATGTTTGACTTAATTAGTTTGACATATTAGTCTACTGGAATCAGCAAAATTCATATACGTATATATTTGTGAGAAACTATTCTGTTTACAGAAACTTCAAAGGAAACATCTGAAACGAAAACAAATTCAAGTGCATACTTATGGTGCATACACACGGGACGACCGTCAGCGATAAGGATATCGCTGAACAATCTCCAGGGTCTGCTGGATACTTGATATCGATCATCCAGCACACCATAAACCCACCAACGATGGCCAGCGACCCGCGGGTCCCTATAATAACCTGGTTGATATCGACCAGGTTTGCCTGCATGAACGGTCGATGGACGATCTCTTTATCGTCCATACGTGTGCGTGCATCGCAGGTCATTGGTGGGTTGGATACACTGAAAAATGCATAATAAGAATGATAACGATAGGATCAATATTGTTATTGTTCATATTGTGCATTTTAATTCTTACAGTGTACACACCATTAGAAGTGCTCAGTATGATTTCCCTTTGCAACACAACTCTACCAGACAAGGGTGATTTTAGTGGCATAGGGGCTTATAGACAAGGCACCTGGCATATTTGAAGAAAAATGGGCAGAACTTTATTCATGTTTTTTGAGACAGTTAATTGTTCCTGCCCTCACTCTTCCTACCAGCCCCTATTAATTGAAATATCCACCAATGTTTATCTTATCCCAGGGCAGAAAACTGTGTGTTCCACCAATACATTGATGTTACAGTATATAACTGGGAATTCTGGCATAGTAGAGTACTATAAGAGTCTGATGTAGCGAGGCCATAAAGTACAATTTTAAAGGTGTTGAAAGTTTAGCATGAACCTGAATGGAAGGTAAGATCAGATAATATTGGGGGAGATGTACTAAGTCTTGAAAAGTGATGAAGTGAAGAGTGATAAAGTACCAACCAATCAGCTTCTAACTGCCATTTTTCAAACATAGCCTGTAAAGTGGCAGTTAGGAGCTGATTGGTTGGTACTTTATCAATCTCCATTTTATCACTTTTCAAGGCTTAGTACATCTCCCCAAATATCTTTATTTACTCATTTTGTTTGTAATTAGAAACCTATAATAGTAGTAAAATATAGTTCAATATTGAATTTTAAATATATGAATAGGAATTTTGATTAAAACAGCAATCACTTGAAATGAATTGTGTTTTTTTATGTGAATCACAATGGCAGGATATAAAAATTTTTTTGGTATTTACTGATTTCCCCTGTTTTTTTTTACTTCAGCCTGCTATTAATAATATATGATTCCGGACTACCATGGCAACCACTGTCGCATGACACAGGATGTTGTGAGCAGAGAGGCTTTGGAATGTGCCTCCAAGCTCTGGGGCTGATTCTGAGTCACATGGATCTTTGTTCATGGATGTAAATGGAGAGTTACTGCATACAGTGCTTGTGCAGAGGCAAATTTACCCATCTTTGCAAACACTGTAAATCCGTCCTATACTGAGTCGGACGCAACTTGGCCAGATTTTTTTGTGACAAAGGGCATTTTGGGGTGTGAATTAGGCAACCCATGTGTATGTGGTGTGTATGAAAAGCTCCATGCAATTCTGTGATGTGTTTACACCCGCTTCTGACATTTTTTTCTTGAACTTAGCATAGGGCCTGTGCAAGCACAGATACTAATGATACTAATGATGATGCATTCACTCACATTAGCATAAAGTTATAAATCAGACTTCTGCACCTGCCTGCAACTACAGTGCCATTCAGAATCATCCCCTCTGTCTGCAGTGGGGTTTTCTTATTTTCCTTTCTGGTATCATATGACATGTTCAGAGCCGTGAGTCTGTGTTTGTATATCACACTGAGGGTGTCTGTGTCCAGCAATCATTTTTGTTTGCCAACCAGAGAGATTTTGCAAGTAGATAAAGAATTATAGGAAGATGCCTGATAAAAATATCACATGCATGCGGAAACTTGCTATTTAAAGAAAATGAATATACTATGGACTGTTGCTTTAAATTGTAGAATGGCACAGCACTTTTCTTTTACCATCAGCATGCAGCTTAGAAGTATTCACATTATTAAAAAAAATTCTATATCCTGCATAGTAACATCATATTTTCGCAAGCTGAAGGTTGTTTTGTCCTTATTAATATACAAGTCAGATACACATAAGAGGGTCTATGTATTAAGCCTTGGAGCGAGATAAAGTGGAGAGATATAAAGTACCAACCAATCAGCTCCTAACTGTCACTTTACAAGCTGTGTTTGAAAAGTGACAGTTAGGAGCTGATTGGTTGGTACTTTATATCTTCCCACTTTATCTCTCTCCAAGGCTTAGTACATAGACCCCAAGATTACTTATCCACACAAGTGACTTCTAGTCATAAATGTGTACAATATCGTAGCTGTGTGCTTAACATGTCTTTATTTATCATAAGCAGCCTATGTTTATTTAGAACATTTAACAAATAAATATACAGAATAATAATTTTGGATGCATACGTTTATCTATCTTATTCTTCATACCTTAATGCTGTTTAATACTTTTATACCATTATCACTGTGGTAAATGCAACAAGTCACATAAATAATAATAATAATAATAATAATAATACATGCAGTAACTAGTGGAGACTGTAAAAATAACTTTATTTAATGACAGTAAGTGCTTTAAAGAAAATAACTATTTTCTGTAAAAGAAAAACAAAAAGTTTAAAGTCTAACTAATACATTGACTGCAGATAAACAGTCACACAAATAGAACACAGATTTATTGTTCACATTTGTAGTTAAAATCATGTTAATCTATTGTTACTTTAGAAACATTTAAAACATGTTTATCAATAACATAAGAAGCATAACAACCGTTTTATCAAATGTAAATCTGGGTTAAGCAATCATACTGTACATTTCTTACCAATCATGTATAGGACAGATAATTAGACTACAGTACCTGTGAGATAGTTACACTGCACATAGTACAATTTGCATATACTAAATGTTGGTTTACAAGTAGTCATTTTTGTTTTTAAATCAGTCCCTGTTGACATTTTGATAAAATACAATGTAACAACTCTCATAGAGAAACACATTAAACTCATCTGCACTATACAGAATGTGAGGAAAACCAAAACATTCTTGAACTACTTTAAGCATAGTTGCACAGTCCTAGTTTGCATGATCATGCTTTAAGATACTTTTTTGCATTCTAAAATGAATTTTCACCAAACATGTCAGACGTTCCCGGGTCAACATTCCCTCAGTATCTCACAAAGTCTAAAGTACACAAGTTCAACGGGCATTTTGAAATAAAATGTGCTTCAGAGTAAAACATATGTTTATTAATGAGCTTTACTGTCTAGAAATATGCCACCGTGTAACCAATTTTTCGCATGATCTGCATTTTATACACATTGCTCTCTGTCCCTTTTAGTTTCTTGTTTGTTTCATTGTCATAGTGCCAGTGAGAAAACCTTGCTCTTTCCTAATATCTACTTGGCCTGTGTACAAGTGAATATGTTCCAATATGCAGTTAGATTGCTTTGCAATCTTCAGCATGTTTTTAAAATGTTATTTCCCTTTGCTTTTGTATAAATTATTAAACAAAAAAATGTAAAATACAATAACAATATAGAAGCAATAAAATTGCTAAAGCTGGAAAAAGCTATTTAAGTATTTGTCTACATCTGTTGGGTGCAGGAATAAAAACAACATATTACTGTACATGGACTTTATAAAATGGTCTCCTTCACATAACCAGTAAAGAGTAAGTACATAATTCTTATAGAACATTATGCACGTTTTGCTAAACATGGACTGCGTTTGAGTTTGTTAGGTCTTCTCATGATAACACAAAGCAATATAAAAATACACTAATTTTTTTTTAAAATGAGCAGAAAACATATTAGATTCTTACCTTGGTGTATTTAATTTCCAAATTGCTGAGAGGAGTAGGTGGTGTAAACTGAGCAAGCTTGTCACCAGGTTTCTGCTTATTGTCAGATGACATTTTAAGCCTATTTACTGAAATACAGGTAAAATAAAGTACAGTATTAGTCAGGCTGAGTGATTTTATTCTGACTGAAGTCTAGGCTTTCTTTTTGCCTTTTAGTTCAGATTGGACGGAAGAATATTTGCATACAAAGACACCATTGGACAAACACATTGTCAGGAAATAGAACACTAGTACGAGGAGGACCTCCCCTAAAATGCTTTCACTTCAGTGTGATATATATTAGAGAGATAGATAGATAGATAGATAGATCAGAATTTATTTTTATTTTATTTATTTATTAACAGTTTCTTATATAGCGCAGCATATTCCATTGCGCTTTACAATTGTAAGCATTAATAGAACAAAACTGGGTAATAACAGACAGATATATAGGTAGGATTGAAAATATATATCTATATATACTGCATATCATATCTAGATACATAGCTAGTTAGCTTAATAGATAGAACTGAATTGAAAATGTATGAATATCTATCTATCTATCTATCTATCTATCTATCTATCTATCACCATTTATTTAAAATTATTTATTTGTATAATTTGCTTCTCCCAAAAGTAATATATTGCATGTTTTCTATGGATGTGTTTGTAGATCACTGCAGTGAGCACCACACTATAGAGTAGGGAGATTTTTCCACCAAAACAACCACAGTCAGATTTCCATGTCATGCTGAAATCTGACTATAAAAGTGTTACATAATCGACCACATTAATTAAATTGTAATAATATGTTTAAGAAAGGCGTACATGGGTAATCAACCAGTATGCTGCAGAAACATGCTTACAGTAATTCTCAGGAATTATTGTAATTGTACTAAATTGCCATATCTTGAAATATATGACTAACATGACATTTAATTTCAGGGTTAACATTCACTGGAGTCAATCGAAAGTAAACATTTGTCCTCTGTTCCATAAGTTGTTTATTGAGGAGAAGAATGTGAGAGCGGATGCAGAGAAATGAGTGTACAGGTTGCAGCATTTACAAAATCATTGCTGGCAGCCCACACTCTCAATTAGAGACGCTTAAGCCCATGCTGTGGGCTGGCTACATACATATTACATGACATTTACAAAGCTTTTCAAGCAAACTGAAACTTTAACAAACTATCTAAGTAATAACAGGTATAACAATTATTTAAAAAAAAATCAGAATTTATAAATGTAGTTAAAAATATTTCACAGTTATTATAGTTAAAAAAGGTGCAGGTCCATCAAGTTCCATTGTTGATTCAAAGAAAGGCAAACACAAAATCTAGCAGTAGATGCCAGGGGCGTATTTAGAGAGGAAGGGGCATGTGTACAGTCTCTGTGTGGGCCCCCTCTGCTCTAGGGAGTTTGCACAAGTCAGTAGACTCTGGCATTGTGCTAGTGTACTGTGCAAGTGCAGACCTCTGGGGACATGGCATCCGCGTGATTTTTCTACTGCGCATGCACAAATCGCTGGGAAAATGCCCATCGTGATATTTTTCTGGTGATTTCTGCAGCACCGTGGGACACCAGGGAGGTAAGTATTAAACATAGATACAGGGTGTGTGATGTGGCCCCCCCTAGACCCAAGTCACTGTACACACCCTGCGCTCATTATAGATAATCCACTGATAGATGCTGGTTTTACCTGACAGGGGAGAATAAACTCCTTATTGAACCCAAGAACTGTAATCAGATAAAAAAATGGATCACCCCTAAAATGTCCCACTCCTAATTATATCCACCATTTTTGTAAGAAAGACGTGCAAAGCATTTTTGAATTTAGTTTTTTTGCCATCAGAACCAGAGCCTGGCTGGTAACTTCCATCCTGGTGAGCAAGCACAAGCAAGTCACCTGGGATTTTCTACCAGTGCAATGTAATGGAAACATCTTAATTACAAAACATTGTGAGTGTGCTTTGTCTCATGTGGCTGTGGTTTAAATAAATAATAGTTATGTCTAAAGGAGGGTATCCACTAGACTACTAAGTTGAACGATTGAATGATAACGATCGTTCGATCGTTCAATCATTTGCAAATAGTTTTCAAATCATTTGCAAAAGTGTCTAAAACAATCAGCGATGCGCGTGCCCGCTGGTCGTTTAGACATCTATCATCTTTCATACATACTGGTCAACATGACGATATTGTCAGGTTCAGCATGTGTCCAGATGATTGATGACCCTGCACTGAACATCTGCTCGTTCAGTGCAAACTCATCACACGACTGACAAAGGACTGAACGATTACAATGTCGTAATCGTGCAGTCGTTTTCAGATCTTGTAGTGGATACCCACCTTAAGAGCTATAAACAAATACAACACTTATCAGTGTAACTTGTCAAAGCAGAGACTATTCTAGTGACCAAAATAGAATGCATGGACCATTCTAGTGACTTAAATATAATACAGGTCCCATTCTAGAGACCAACATACAATACAGGAACCATTCTAGTGAGCAATATACATTACATGGACATTTTATTGACATATAAAATACAGGGACTTTTTAGTTACTGATATACAAGCAATGTTCAAGTGACTATGATAAACCATAAAAAGTATAATTAATAAATGTACATAATTAGTTGTCTAACTTATATGTAAAAAAAACCAATCCACTATATGTGCACAATTTGAAGACAAAAGAAAAAAAATGACCTTATATTGTAAATATAGATTATAACTACTCCCTATAGTATTTGAAGTATAATAAAAATAGACCCCAAATCTGTGCCCCACCCCATATAAATTCCAAATCGGACCTCTCCTCCTACCTACACTCATATAAAATCTAGCCCCAGATCTGACACCCATAGTTTAAAACTAGACTCCAGATTTGGACAAGACCTCAGGTTTAAAATAACTGATTCCATCCCTTCCTTTCTTATTAACAGGTAAATTTATCAAAGCTTTGAGAGAGATAAATGGAGAGAGATAAAGGTTTATGTGCCAAGCTGTGAAAAGCATGGATAAGTGGACCAGTGGAGAAGTTGCCCATAGCATTCAATCAGCTCCTACCTATTATTTTATAGACTGTACTCAGGGGCAGATCCAGAACAAAACGACAGGGGGGGCAGTATGTCGGAAGGGGAGGGGGCTTTTTTGCGTGCCCCTGGGAAAGTGGGTGTGGCCTCACAACAAGGTGCATGGCCTCAAAGGGAATGCTGTATCTACAAGTCATGCCCTTGTTGGAGAGGCAATAGGTGATGCCAGGGAGCGGCAGTGGGTGACACCAGGGAATGGGGGATAGGGTGAGTCAGAGGCTGATGCCAGGGTTTGGCAGTGCTTAATTTAGAGGATGATGGGGAGAGGCAGTGGGTGACAGGAGAGATGGGTGACGGGTAGAGATAATGGTAGATGGAGAGGCAGTGGGTACAGGAAAATATGACAAGGAGAAGCAATAAGTGACAGAAAGAGGGTGACGGGAAGAGGCGGTGGGTGATGGGGAGAGGGTGACGGGAAGAGGCAGTGGGTGATAGGGAGACGTAGAAGGTGACAGGGAGAGGGTGATGCCAAGGTATGGGCAATGGGGAAGTCAGAAGGTGAGGCCAGGAGGTGGCAGTGGAGGATGACAGGGAGATGTAGTGGCTGGCAGGAGAGATAGGTGACTGGTAGATTTAGTGGGAAATGGAAAGGTTGTGGGTGACAGGAAAAGGTGATGGGAAGAGGCAGTGGGTGATATGGAGAAGCAGAGAGTGACAGGGAGAGGGTGATGCCATGTAGAAAGCAGAAGGTGATAGGAGAGAGAGGGTGATGGGGAGATAGTGATGCAGGGGAGAGGGTGACAGGGAGAGGAAATGGGTAAAGCCAGGTATGGGTGACAGGTAGAGGTTAATGGGGAGAGGCAGTGGGTGATATATAGGGGGGCCCTGGGCTGGATGGAAAGAGGGAGGTGAGATAGTGGTGGAAGAGGGGTACACTAGGCTGGAGAAGAGGTACACTGGGCTGAATGATGGAGGGACACTGTGACTGGACTGGCTGGGGGGGTTCTTGCTGAGGGGCAGTTAGCTGGAGGCAGTGGGCTGGTTGGTTAGGGAAGTTGGTAGACACTGGGATGGGGGAGTCAGTGAGATGGTGGGGGACACTGGGCTGGATGGGGGGGCACTGGACAGGATGAGAAGGGGGAGCACTGTGACTGGACTGCTTGCATAGTACCTGCGCCAAATAGAATTGCACAAGGTACATGTGTTGGGATTTGGGAATTGCAGAGAGAGAATAGAGCAATGATCTGCAACACTAAACATGTCATCTGTGGAATTTCTTTTCCGCATCTATTGTTTTGCAGCTCATTGGGCTTTCTGCAACTCCAAAATCCCGTCACATGTACTATGTGCAATTCTAATATAATTGGCACAGGCACAGTGTGTGATTATGAAATAAAAAAGTACACTTGACCTTACCTATATGGTGCTTTCTCAACGATGGGGAACCTCTGAAGAAATTGATCCTCCCTGGGCAGTCTGTGTCTTCTATTGGCATTCACTATTCATGTAGGAGATCACATTGTCCGGGAGTATAACTAATGTAATTATCATACAACAGAGGTTCACAACCAGACTCTCCACCTTTGTCCCCTTCGGCCTCCTGCTCATAAGTCACTCCAGCCTCTTGCTCCATGTCCCATCTATCCCCTTGTCTTTCCAGCCTCCTGCCGCCTCTCCGCCCTCTTGTCTTTTTAGCTTCCTGCCCCCCGTGTTTCAAGCCACCTGCCCCTTGTCTTCCCGGCTGTTGCCCTCCTGTCTTACCGTTTGCATCTGGTTACTAGTACTGTAAGTAGTTGGTCCGGATCTCCTGTGCGGCCGATGACTCGTCTCTTTGGCAGGGAGTGCGACGTGACATCACAAGGTCTCAGTCCTGCAGGTAGGAAGAAGGAACTGTCATGCCGCCGAGCTCCTCCATGGTCATGCTCGGCGGCGCAGCGGCAGTTCCTGCATAATGGCGATGGGTGGTATTGCACTGTAATGCACCAAATAAAATAAAAATCTCCCAAAAGACAGGCTGGCACGTGCCTTGGTGCCCTCCCTGAATCCGCCATTGCCTGTACTTGATAAATGTTACATTAAAACTGGGGTCTGATGTCAGCTGATGTTACCGATTGTTTAATACACATCCTGGACATGATGTATGTTACTAAGGGAAAGTGGGCATCTTGTTACAGGCTGGTGGGCGTCTAAATACATACCGCCATCGCATGGCAAGATATAGTGGGCATGCTAATGTCTTGCTTGTGATTGCGGGATTTGCCTACTTTGGCTGCATACAGCTGCGTGTGAATACATCCTAGCAAGCTGGTCTGAATCAGGTCCTCTTTTCCATGTGATATTTGTGGCCACATTTAGGCCCTCATTCAGAGGCGTTCACAAGAAGCGATCGCTCTCTCTGAATGAGGGCTGGCGCTTCTTTTTTTTGGTGCGGCCTCCTGGTCGCAAGCTAAGCTGTGGGTTAACCCCGCTGCAGGTGCGCAGGGCTACCCATCGACCCGGTTGTGAGCACATCGGTGCTTGCAACCGGGTCTGAATGACCCCCTTAATCTTTCTAGAGGTGACAGCATCCTTCCAAGGAACCAGATTCTGCACTGAATATTTCATAGCATCAGAGTGAATTAGTGATATAGTAATTTTATATAGTCATTTTAGTATGAATTTAATGTTTTAATATATTTATACTTTTGTTTGTGTTTTAATAATTGAATTATTTCTTACAATAATAGTACCATAATAATAGTATTGCATTTTGAAATGTTGATGTATCAGCACCTCAATCTTGAGAACTGCAGGATTATTATGGGGTATAAGGGCACTTTACACAAACATTTTTACTTTTAGCATATGTATTGATTATTGTATTTATTTCCATATTAAAATTACACTTTGGATCTATGGGTGCACCTCAATTAAATCACTTGCCCCATCTGCGGTACAATGTCATCTCTGGCACCTTTACAACTTCCTAAACTCTGATTAGTGGCTACAGTAGCTCCAGCCATATACCAATGAGTGTGAAGACCACCCACCACTCTGGTTGATGAATTGCCACAACCATCCACTAATTAGCTGTTTACTGGATGTGACAGAAGCTTATCATATCCAGAAACAGTGAGGCCACATGCTGCTTGAGTATGATTGGTGACTGGGAGGCAGACAGAGGATACTCCACGGTCACTCTGATTGTGTTATGAACACAATTGGTGAGGCCCGGGGCTATCTCTGCATGCTTCCAGGCCATCAGATATGTGCTTGCAAAATGTTTCTGCGGACCTCATAGAGTAAAAATTGTACTGGCCAGGGAGGTAGATGCCAACCTGACAACATCCCAGATGGTCCCTTCTCACCATCTCATGTGCTAAAGAATTCCCCAACTTTATCACTGTTAAATGCTTTCCCAATCTGATGGTGGCATCTTTCTTTCATTTTCAATTGATATCTTTTTCTCTGGACCTAATAAAAAAACTGTTAGACAAAGAATTGCATTAACCTTGATTATGTAATTTGATTATGTATATTAATTAGGCCACATCTAAAGCACCTTTTATCAAACATATAGGTATTGTTTTTTAGCCTCTCTAATGGTCACTTTAAGTTCTATTAACAGTTATTTATGTAACACATATAGCATTGCATGCACAGTCTGCGAATGTGATGAACAGGTCCTGTGTGATCGCACACAGCCCCTGCTATGCATTTAAGGGGTGGTGCAGGGGCGGTCCTGTGAATGGGGACGTGACAGCCTTGTTTTCTGGGAGTGGCAAGGTCAGGGGCTGCTTCCACGGCTGCAGTTTCTTGGCCTCAAAGCCAGTCAGCCCTCGTAAGCTGAGACCTACTCAGCTGGCTGTCAGCCTGGCGCCATCCACCATCGCGACCGAGTTGCGATGGTAATCCCAAACTGCGACCTTGGTCGCAATGCTTGGATTGTAAATCAGTAGGTGGTGTCATACACCTCCTGCTGCTTTTGCATATTAGCAAGGACGGAATTGCAAAGCTTCCTGCTGGCAGCCTTGTAATTCTGTACTAAGCTGAGTGACCCCCACAGCGCTTTACAGAGAATATTTGTTCATTCACGTCATTTTCTGCCAGTGGAACTTACAATCTATATTCCCTACCACATGCTCACACACATACAAACTAGGGTTAATTTTTGTCTGGACCCAATACTAGTATATTTTTGGTGTGTGGGAGAAAACTGGGGCTCCCAGCTCAAACCCACACCAGCACGAGGGGAATATACAAACTCCACACAGTAAGGGCTGTGGTGGGAATTGAACCCAAGTGCTGTGAGGTGCCTTCTTTGAATCCCCTTACAGTGAAATTGTACCATGAGGAAGAATGTGCGTTTTCTAATCTACATTGCAGTAATCTCTACAGAAATATAAACCTGGTTACATACTTTTCAGTCATCTTAAAGTGGTCAAACCAGTTTCTGAAAAGGAACTCGTTCAAGAAACATTTTCTGGCATACCAGTATTTTGTTTCCTACTTTATGCAAAAAAAATATATAAAAAGATCAGTTTTCTTTTAATCCAGTGCAATTATATTTACTCCATTACCAATGTGGTGAATATGTAAAGCTTTATTTTTGTTGAGGTTTATGTGTATTACACTAAATTTATTTTTCAATCCATTTTCCATTGCCTGTATCACAAAAATAAATATTCAATCCCTTCTAATTTTAATAATATACAGTAAATGTGTGCATTCACTGCAGTTTTGTTGACCCGGGCCAGGAACTCTAGAGCTGGCTTCTGTATAGAGTAATTAAAGCTAGTTGACTTCATGAAGCTCCTCCTCATGCAGGTTGTAGAAGTGTGGATGAGAGGCAGTATGCGGAGCAGGCTGGCGAGTTGCCTTGAGGCCTGGATTACTGAAACAAATGGAACAGTCTACTAGTGGAGAACTAGAGTTGATATTGGTGTAAGCTGTATATAGCGCACAGTATAAAATTGATGTTGAATTTTGCTGTATGTAGCGCACAGTCTGGAATGCCCATTGGAACTTGCTTTGTGCAGCATACAGCCTGCAATGGATGCTTTAACTTGCTGGGTATAGTGTACAGCCTGAAATGAATGCTGGGACTTGCTGTAGGCAAGTTCTAGCAGATACAGGCACACAGAGTCAGGAGCCAGGAAGCAGGCCTAATGGAGAGAAATTTTTCTGGCAATGGGTGCACTGCTAGAGCTGGCCTAAATAGAGTGCCCTTGTCCCTCATGGGCTGAGTGGAACTGGTGAGCAAATAATGGCATTTAGACAGTCAGGTGACAGTAGATGGCAAGCCGTGATTGGCTAGCGGCCGATACCAAATTTAAAAGGCCACCACTTGTTTTTGAGTGTCCGCCGGTCCGCGATTGTCTTGCAGCCGGCGACAAGTATAAACTGTGGCTCCCTTCCCAATAGATGTGAGGAGGCGGAGTAAAGTGCAGGGGGGAGGCTGCTGTCATTTCTGATTGCGGTGGGCGACCGGTCCGCCCTCAGGGGGGTTGTGCTCTGTGCGGTGGCACAGGCCGCACCACCCTAGCTACGGCCCGGTGCAGAAGTAATGCTTTTAGCATTCATCACTGTATCACTCCCTATATCCCTAATCCACTCTCTACCGAGTCTCTGTCTTGCAGATTCTCAGCTTTCCTGCCTCTTACAGTACACATGGCTCCTTAATGAGCTCTATACCAAACAGCACGCCCCTTTAATTCCCTAGGGTTAGTATATAACCTCAAAAACTTAAATTGCAAGTTAGTGCAACCTAAACACAGTAATACATATAATTTAACAGTGATTAACTGCATTTTTTAGGACAGTGTTTGAATCAAACATTACCACCACAAATATATATCAGGGAGATCATGCATCGGGCTACTGATGAGAGTGTTATCAATAAAACCATTCTTTCTTAAATAAGATTTAGAACCAAACTTTAGATTTTCTCCTGACACAGCTGCCTTTCCCCTAAATATATTTATGCTTGGATGCTATATTTTCTTCAGCTTGCTTAGAAAGGGTTTATTACATATTAATATATCAAAAGTAATAAATGGAACACTAAACAGATCTTATAAGATATAGGGCCTGATTCACTACGAATCACTATTGTGATCGCAGCTGCGATTACACACGCAGACCCACTGCGTAAGTATGCTAATGTCAGCAATCGCAATGCTATCGCAGCGCAACCAAAAGACACCCACTTCCCCTTACTCACATCCGTATTACATTGTAAGTCTGCAAAACCATCGGTAACATCGAGTACCATCGGAGCCTCACACACAATTACAACAGGTCTGACCTTACTCAGAAATTGCTAACCTCATCGCACGCAGTGAGAGCTCAAGCTACATATGCCATCACAGTGGCTAATTTATGCACACCTCTGTAACGGCGTTCAAACGCACTGACACGCCTGCGTTTCCCCGACCACCCCCCTGTCACCACCGCCAAATGCTCACTTCCTGTCAATCACTCTGCTATGGGTCTGCGTGGTCATTGAAATAGCAGTATGATCGCAGTGATGCCTTTCCGCACGTGCATTACGATGCATATGCATGCGCAGTATGCAACAATCGGCCGTCTGCGTGCATAATGGCAATAGCGATCCTTGCTGAATCAGGCCATTAGCCTAATGAGGTAGACAATAGGCACAAAACTCAGCATGAAAAAGTAGGATACTTCTACATGATAATCTGCACTGTTTTCTTTATGAAAAAAGATACTGGTGCATTTAAAAAAAAAGTACTGGTACTCACCTAAACTGCTGAAGGTACTGTGGCCAGGTGTCTCCTTAGTCTTTAACCACTTGTCTGGTGTGGCTGGATCAGATGCAACCATTCCAAGCTGGCCCTTTCTTGTCATGGTGGCATCTGATGCAACCATGTCAATAAACGGCTACTGGTGGCTGCTGGAATGTAATCTTCTGGCAGCATTAGGCTCTTCAGACCCAGACCCTCTGTTACCAAGGCATCAGTGAGATACCTGCATGTATCTTACTGTAACAAGCAAATAAAGAGTTAAATGTAGAAAAAACTGACGTGTGGTACCCCCCAGAACCAGCCCCCGACTTTGCAAAGCCAGTCCTGGTTATTTAAGTACAGGGACAAAATACGTATGTTTCCACTGTACTTAATACAACCAGCACTGTGCTCTGGGAACCAGTCCTGGTTCTGGACTTACAAGATACATGCAGGCATCTCACTGATGTCTGAATGTATCTGTGTCAATACGACCTGCTCATGCTCAAATCGAAAGCATGAAACAGGTCTATTCATTTGGAGATTTGAAGTTTGATTTGAAGTTCGATTTTGTTTTCGATTTCAAATCAAATGATAGTAAATAAGGGATTTGTGTGTTGGTCTATGTAAAAGTACCGATGTTTGTTCGATTTGAGGTCGATTTGACTAAAATTCGATTTGAACTTCGATTTTACATTCGATTTGGCCTTTAGTAAATACCCAAATGCAAAATCGAATACAAATCGCATGCAAATCGAATGCCAAATCACTCAAAATGCAAAATCGAACCAACTGCTCCATTTTATCTATGGAAGGCCTGATACTTCTCCTTAATGCATTAACTGACTGGCACTGTGTTAAAGTCTCTGGGGGTATATTTACTAAAGTGTGGGTTTTGGAAATGGAGTTGTTGCCCATAGCAACCAGTCAGGTTCTACTTTTATATAACACCTTCTAGAAGATAATAGCTAGAATCTAATTGGTTGCTATGGGCACAACTCCACTTCTAAAAACCCACACTTTAGTAAATATACCCCTCACAGTGGAATCACTTTTGTCTTAACTAAGTATCATATACATAATAGCTATTATTGTTCGTAAAAGGCCAGTGGCCAAGAGATTTGGGATGGTCCTCATAGTGATGGTTTAGAAAAATATTAATGTATGTGCTATGTTGCATAAGAAAATGCAAAAACGTATGACCCAAAGTGGGTGCTATTATCATGTAGCATTATCACTACCAAAGGCGGAGACACCTTGGCAAGGCTTGGTGGCTTAACCATAAGTTTGCAAATATATATATACAGAGATCTCTGCAATTACTATTTTTATATAGGATGCAAATCTCTTTACTTGGCCTATATGCTGGGTGAATTTTTTGTCTGTTTTTTTCTTGTCTAGATTAACTCCTTCCTCAAACACACCTGTAATGAGCTCAGGGGGGCAGAGAGGGGGGAGAGAAGGTGCTAATTACTCAGGCCCGGGCTGCTGGAGGAGCCCAGCGGGGGGCCCGGGCTGCTGGAGGTGCCTGGCGTGGGGCCCCGGGCCGGCACCTCCCCCTCCCTCTTAAATCACAGAAGCCCAGTACACGCTGCTGTGTGCTGGGCTGCAGTTGAACACTGCTCGCGGCTGCTGAGCAGCAGCCGCAGCAGTCTCCTATGCCTGTGAGGGAGAGCAATCAGGCTGATCGCTCCCCCCCCCCGCCGGCTTTGCGTCGGACTGAGGGGCTCACAGCGTCCCCCTTCCCAGCAAAATTTTTCTCATAAATGCCTTCCGTGATTAGGCCACGCCCCCATTATCTGGGCCCGGCTGGGCTCTCTCTACGCCCCTGAATGGGCTTATAAATTGATTTGAGCAGCCACCATGTTATGTGTTAGTTGTCAGTTAAGACTTTGCCTCCCCATAGGTCATGTAACTGCCTTACTGATTACTGCCTGTCACTATGGCTACAGGACAAACTGTTACGCACTCTCTAAACCTGACTAAAGACTATTAAATTACACGTTCAAGAAAATCTTGATAAAGAATTTATCTATATGACCACTTTACCTGCTAATCTAGAGATATTGATGCAGGGGAAAAAGGTGGAGGACTCTGTCCATCAACTGATTGTGGAGGCCTAAATAAAAACACAGTCATGAATAACTACTCTCTTATCATTATTTCTGATGTAGTAAACTGAGAGGTGTAAAAATCCTTTTTTAAACTACAAAGATACATATAATTTAATCTGTATCAGGCAACTGATTAGTGACAGACATACTTAGAGTTGGAACATCTAGTCATGATCCTTGATCTTTGTAATGTCTCTGATGTCTTGTAAGAATTTGTTAATTATTTTTATATGGACTATTTTCAATTTTTAGTGTAACTTCTTTTGTATATTTATTTTCTCCTTCTAACATTATTATCACTCATTATTAGTGTTATTAAACCTTCTGTATATGAAACATTTTGAAAATAATAGAAAAAAATATTTAGTAAAAAAGGAAATTCCAATGTTAGTTATATAATTACTAGTAAGTTTATAACTTTTACTCACTAGAAGAATGTATTACAATTACTTTATTTTGGAAGTGTCAGAGATTTCAGAAAAAAATAGGAAATATAGTGCAAGATACAGTCAGAGTTGCACTCTATTGTACAGCCGCTGCAACAGTAAGAATCATAATTTCTTTCTGATCTGATGGAATTTTCCGACTTTTTAACCTTTTATTTTACTTATTTACACATATTGCACAGAATACTGAATTCACATCAGTCTCTGCCATAGTGGAGCTTGCAATAAATACCTGCATGGGCACAAATACACACTAGGGTTATTTTATTTAGATAGCAGCCAATTAACCTATCAATATGTTTTTGGATTACGGGAGGAAACCCACGCAAACATAAGAGAACCTACAAACTCTACAAAGACAAGGTGCTGGTGGAAGTTAAACCAATGACCCAGAACTGTTATATATCAATGCTAATCACTGTATTATCATGCTTCCCAGTTTTGAAAATGCATGGCTCAGCATGTTAAGATGGTGCCGTAGACAATGAGAGCGAGTACTTTATACTTCTGATGGAATTCAGATGGGGTCTTCCTTGCTGAATGTGATTTAAGAACAGCAATGCACCTTGTTGTTGAATGAAATACAAAGATTTTATTGTAAATGTAATAGCCTGCGACTTGTAGGCATAGGAGTCTGTCTGATGTTTTAAAGTGGCAATCATTTAAAAGGCAAAACCAACTTGGATTTTCCCTTTAAATGATTGCCAATTTAAACATCTCAGCCTGTTATATTTACCCCTCTATATACTGTTACTGACGTAAAGTAGTCCCTTTTTATGTCAGTAATATTTAAGCCACATTATAGACAGTGAGAATATTATTATTATTATTATCCTTTATTTATATGGCGCCACAAGTGTTCCGCAGCGCCTTACGTAGTACATAGAACTAATAGGTGAACGAGAAACAAGTAACATACAGTACATTACATTACAGTGCAGGACAAGGACACGACTTATATACATTGCTGAAATAGTGATTAAAGCACTCACAATAAGCTGCCGGGAGTTGGCAGTCCCATGTTAGGTGCCCTAATGGGGAGTAGAGGGTAGAAGAAAATGTAAAGAGAAGCACATGAGGGAAGCGGTCCCAGCTCATGAGAGCTTACATTCTAAGGGGAGGTATAACAGTTTCTGTCAGTCTTACACGTAGAAGGTACCATAGTATTGTGATTTTTACTTTGCTATATACCCTTCTATATAAGAATCATATAGATCAACAGATCAGGATTAGTATATTAAAAATGTGTCCCAATACACAGTAAATATCCACAAATCATGCCAAATAGTCCCATAGAGTGCGTCACATACTTTGAGACTTAGCCGCACTATGTGACTTTTCCTTACACTATGCATCTTAATCCACAATTTTTGAGACAAGAATATTAATCCTAAGTACCTAGTACACAATAAGTGAACTAAGTAGCGAAATTCAGGAAAAAGTATGCAATCTGGACAGTGGCAAATCTAGGTGTAGGTAGGGGGTTGTGATCAGGGAGATCCTCCACACACTCCCTGAACACTTCCCTCTTACTGTACCTACTACCGCTGTGTTGGGCTAGGCATGTAGCAGAGTGCCGGTGTGCAGCACATCAGGGCAGGTTCCCTCCCCAGCCCAGCACCAGCTGCTGTGCGCAGGACTGGGGAGGGTCCAGTGAGGCTGCTGCCACTAAGGTCAGAACGTAGACACTGTTTTTTTCAGGTAATCCCAACCCTAACGCTTGTCCTTATTCTAACCCCTAACACAAACTTAGCCCTAATGGTAATATTGACTTTTTCTCTGTGCCGACATTTTATATGTCGACATTCTGTCAATGTTTACACATGTTAGAAGTCGACATTTTAACTGTGTTGATATCATTACTGTCGACATAATGGTATCAACTTTATGACTGTCGACATACATAAATATTTTTCAGTTATTTTCGGTTTAAGGGTCTTCCGCAAAATGAGGTGGCTGAGCTTTAGCATTAGCCTACAATTTCAGATGTCATCTGGGGACCTTCAAGTAAATGTATGGGCACTCATATTGTATAAAAATGTAATAAAGACATTAAAATGTAAATGTGTGAAACAAGAAATACAATAAACTGTAATGTGTACTAAATTCTAAATGAAAAAATGTGTTACAGCCACCTGCGCCCCAGGACTGCTGCTTAGTCCACACTCTAGGTCACCAAACCTTTACAAGCACATATACAATTTATGAGTGGTCCAAAAGCGCAAAGTCACTGTTAAAGATCCGTTTTCTTAATCTCAATATTTCTCCTGTATTGGATCCCTCAACGTCTCAGAAAGAAGAAGAGAAATAAAGCAGTCTATTATGTTCATATATCACCATAAGATTTCAGCTTATGAAGGATTTTCCTTGGACTCACCTCACAATAATGAGATATGTACCTATAAAGGTTCCTTTTATATTCTCTCTGGTCTGATCAACATATATGTCTGCATAACTTTATACTTCAAACACCGAACCCCTCTTATATAAAAGCTCACCTGGGATCAGGTATAAACATTCACATAAAGGTATCTTTATATCAGATCGAAAGACCTCCTCCTTGGTCCACCAGAGAGAAAAACAACGGATGTCCAGGGAACCACTTGATCCAAAAAGGATATTTATTCCAAATATATAATAAAACAATGTCCAATGATACAAATAGTAAAAATTATAAAAACATCCAATATATCAATACTGTTTGGAGGGACGGATCATTTGTCAAAAGCCCACAATGTTTCTTATTATGCCCTCAATTAGTTTATACTGATTACTATATTTTGTGATGAATGGTTTTTCAAATCCTTTTGGTTTCATTCTGTTCTCCCTTCTTCTGTGGATAATCTCTGTTCTATTCATATTGCTCCCTTTATAGAGGAGAGCTATATTTATAGAACAGAGATTATCCACAGAAAAAGGGAGAACAGAATGAAACCAAAAGGATTTGAAATACCATTCGTCACAAAATATAGTAATCAGTATAAACAAATTGAGGGCATAATAAGGAAACATTGGGGGATTTTGACAAATGATCCGTCCCTCCAAACAGTATTGGATGAACGTCCTAAATTTGTCTATAGGAAAGCCCATAATATTAAAGATAATATAGTACAAATTACTCTCCCAACCTCCAGGATTGGAACTAGGATTAATCCAAGGAATTTTTTAGATGTGGGATGTGTAGCATGTGTAAAAGTGGTACATCCAAAATTACACAGTATACATCCACACAAACTAAGAAAGTTTATGAGATCAAGGATTTCGTTACGTGTAATACAAAATACTGTGCATATTTATTGGAATGCTCCTGTGGAAGCCAGTATGTGGGCAATACCACTAGAACACTAAAAGAGAGGCTTTCCGAGTATGTCAGAAACATTAAGGAAGGATTAGAAACACATAATGTCTCCTTACATTTTAAGAAAGTACATCAATGTGATGTTAAACATCTGATATCTTTTTGTGGAGTAAAGGTAGCTCTACCACATTGGAGGAATAATGATAGGGTTGTGAGACTTGCTAAAATGGAAATGGAAACTACAGTATGTTCATGTTAAAAACACAGGCACCTAGGGGCTTGAACGTAGATTTCGAGACGAAGTGGTTTTTATAATCCTGATTTTTATAATCTTGATTTTTATATCTTTTCTATATATTGTTTATTATATAATTTTTATTATTTATATGAATAAGACTATTTTATATCTGTATTGATATTTCTTATCCATTCTTATACATTTGGGATAAATGCATATATTAATACGATTTTAGAGATTTGTTTTACTGTGGGTTCTTATTAGATTGTGGTATCCAATGTACTAACTGATTATCATTTTTATTTTTCTTACATAATACATAATACATGAGGAATAATGTTGATGGACTTATAAATGAAAAAGGAATGCTCAAAACCCATCCTTTGGAATTGCGCTGTCTTTATAAATATATCCCTTATGGACGCTTCTGTGAACTCCTGCTGTGCATCCCACCGCGGAATAACGCGGTTCCGGCTTGCGTTCCATTCACCGGAAGTCGTCATCATCCACTTCCGGTTAATGAGGTCGGAATGGAGATCGCGGGAAGCATGAAAGTCAGGACATTTTAGACCTCCTTTTTGGAGAATGGACACCAAACGAAAATCCAGGGACACAAAGACAGAGACTAAATGATGACTGGATTATACAGTATATGGACACATTTTTCATCATTAATATTTTATGTATTAGTGTGCCCAAGGCATTATAATCAAAATATATTTGATATATTTGATGTATGTTTTAGGCAATTTATGTATTCTTTTATATGTTATTAGTTGTATGTATTATGGTTTTATCTGGATTCTTTACCGGATTTTATGTCAACCTGTTAATGAGAATTTGGAGACTTCATTTGCTAATCATTAGTTAGGGTATATAAAGCCTGACTAGAGATACCCCAGATACACCCTGAGGAAGGAATATTGTCAGAAACGCGTTGGTGGAATAGGGGACCCTAATGCAGTTGTGGAGAGTATTTACATCTTTGCCCCACTCAGACCGGGTGAGAGGTGCCGCTGTTTGTCCCAGTTCATTCTGCGGATAGGCTCTCCATGGGGAATATTTTTCACTTTAGTGGATAATTCTTCTTTTTTTCTTGATATATTGGATGTTTTTATCATTTTTACTATTTGTATTATTGGACATTGTTTTATTATATATTTGGAAAAAATATCCTTTTTGGATCAAGTGGTTCCCTGGACATCCGTTGTTTTTTTCTCTGGTGGACCAAGGAGGAGGTCTTTCTATCTGATATAAAGATACCTTTATGTGATTGTTTATACCTGTTCCCAGGTGAGCTTTTATATAAGAGGGGTTCGGTGTTTGAAGTACAAAGTTATGCAGACATATATGTTGATCAGACCAGAGAGCATATAAAAGAAAACTTTATAGGTACACATCTCATTATTGTGAGGTGAGTCCAAGCAAAATCCTTCATAAGCTGAAATCTTATGGTTATATGTGAACATAATATACGGCTAATTGTATATTATGGTATGTGATAAGATAAGTGTACAATAAGTTAAACTTCAGAGCTTATCATTACAAAATACTGCTTACCACTTTGAATATTTAACATGTTGCCAGTTAGAGTTTGTGCACGCTGCAAATATCCACTGATACTGCAAATCTGTAAACAAACAAACAGAAATTGAAGGGTTAGATAAATTAAAGTACATTGTTGTTAATTATTTAAAAAGCATTCACATATTAGTAGAACATGGGAAGGAGAACAGGCACAGTTAATTGTCCTTTTAGTAAGGAGTATAGTGGATCAATATTGTATCACAGAGAATACTTAAGTACCTCTTTTGCGATGTTCCTCCCCTGTGTATAATAAGGCTCACTCTCAGTGAATTGTTTTCCCTCCGATTGTGATTCAACCACACCAATTCAGTACCCTGGGTAATAACCCATTGGCTGGTAAGGTTTTTCTCACCCCTGTGCTGAGGCCATTCTTCTACATTTACACTCTCCGCATTCCATCATCAATATATCACTATAGTTCAACACCACAAATAAATACATTTTTATGAATGAATCCCCCTTTCCAAAATAGCAAAATAGCAATCTGATTAAAATGTGTTGGATTAAAATGGAGGCCCAAAAGTGCCTACCATTTTGTATACTAGAAAACCTACAACATTAAATAAGATGACCCCTTTTTTATATGATACAAGATATGTGAGATCTAGGTTTTAGATCCCCATTCATCAGTGGATATTTTTTTTTTACTGTTTTACTCACTATATATATATATATATATATATATATATATATATATATATACACGCTATATATATATATATATATATATATATATATATATTGTATCTCTAGCTAAGTTTCTTGCAGGTATTCTCAATACTCAATATTGCTATACACTTTCAGTAGGGTTGTCTCCTTTTTATCAGTTTAACTCACAAAGCCTGCACAGATCTCTACTGCGGCTACAGCATGTGCAGACTGATGGCTACACATGCTCATTTCAATCACTGGGATGGAAACCCAGAAGTAACTACGTCACCAAGACAGCTCTATGTCTGAAGAGCTGTCTCAGCAAAAAGTTCATCATACATGTTGGCAGACACAAATGCCGGTAAGGTGCAAATGATAGGGGGAGATGATAGCAATAGAGAATGGGATGCTGCCATATCAGCGGTGTAATGCTACGGCAATGCTATATATTATGAGTGCTACCATAGTGTGTCAGAGCCACCTGCACTGGATTTGATGTCAGTGATGATGTCAGTGCATCCTGGCCTTTCAACTACACATTTGCACAAGAACCATACAGCCAGAATGCACCTTTCACATTATCTGGAAGCACAGATCCTACCCATGCCCACACTCACCAACACCCAGAGCTGTAAAGTGTCTGACCTATGGTGGCCACACATCTTTACAAAAAGTATTTGTCACAGACTTCATAGGGAGGCACCATAAGCAATGGTCAGATTCAGTCAGTGTGATCGCTTTCCCCCATCCTATCAGGTACAGGCAGAGGAGAGGAGCAGCAGCAGGCTTCATGTTCTCACAGTAGTGTGTGCTTTTTTGCTGCTGCCACTGGCAGGACTAAGGGGGGAGGGGGGTAGTGGTGGACCCAGGACCCGGTCAGTTCCCTCCAGCAAGCTCGGGCCCAGGTAATCAGTATCTGTCCTCCCTCTCGGTGCCTCTGCTTTCACCTCTCTATTGGTCATATTTATTAAACTAATTTGGCAGCCCCTATAATTTTGGGCTTCTGATTTGTGCCAAGCTTGGCCCTGGTAGTCAAAGCCATCTTTAGATGGCATCAGGTATTGTAGTGTGGTACCAAGATAGATGGATAGATAGAAATAGATGACAGACCCGAGAAAGAGTGCTCACATATTGGTGCTTGATTCATTTAACTTTCGGAAGGTTATACTTCTCAGGGTGCTTCTTTCTTTCCATTCATGACAGAGAGTCAAGGACCCACAAATCAGTTTTCACACCATATTGACACCAATTTTGGGAATATTTTCAGTTTTTTTAACCTGAGCAAGGTTAGTAGCTAATGTCAAGCAGAGTCAATTAATTTACCAATCTAGTTTCATAACTCTGTTGCATAAATATAACTCCATGAGAACAGCACTCACATCGGTTACAAACACTGTAGTATAACTAGTACTTACCCCCTGCGTTGGACAATCGGTCCAGTGTCCTGTTGGGGTCCTGGCATCGGGATTAACATAGGCGTCAGCATTTCGATGCCTATGTTAGATCCCTTTCCAGGGATTATGCTGTCGGTATTGACGCATGACCGCCAGTCTCAGAACTGCATACCCTTCCGGCTATACGGGCCAAGTCTCTACTACATGTGCATGAACCACTGATGGCTAAAACATCAATGGTACACAACCACATAGTTTGTTACCATCAATGATTTGTGTAGCTGCTATCATCAATGGAGGCTGCTCTGATGGCCATCTCTACCACTTAACGTAGATCAACTAACACCCCACAAAGTCTGTAAGTAAAAGTAAATAGCCCCACAGTATGTAAGCTCTGCCTTCATGATTTTGGGATTATTCCTTAACAGTGCTTAGTGCTCAAAACTCCTTAAAAGGATCTTTGTAATTCTTTGTAATGTTTCTTTCGCATTTGTTGGGCTTTCTAATGGGACCTAGGTGCAGAATATACAGATTAGAAACACTGGTGAATTTTACAGACAATGTACAGCCATGGCCAAAAGTTATGAGTATTGGTTTTCGTAAAGTCTACTGCTTCAGCTTTTATGATGGCAATTTGCATATACTCCAGAATGTCATGAAGAGTGATCAGATGAATTGCAATTACTTTCAAAGTCCCACTTTGACAATGAATTTAGGGCCTGATTCAGACCTGGAAGCTAAGCCGCGATCGCTCGCTATGGGCGTTTGTCGCCCATCTTCACATGTGTATGCATCGCAGTTCACGTGCGCGAGCCAGTCACTGCGATCGGAAATTGTGCACTCGTAGCACAAAGACTGAGCGCTACTTTGAGTGACAGTACCATTTGTGGGTGGTAAAAGGGGATGGTGCTTGTGGATGGGGGAATGGTGGTGCGAACACAGGCATGTCTGGCCATCAAAACGGCATTTAAAGGGAGTGCATAATTAGCATGGAGGCATCATTGTACACGTCACCTGCTTGTATTTCAGTCAGCACTGATCATAGTGCTTGTGGTGGGGTAGGGTCTACCTCAAGAGCTGCGTGCAGCTCTGAAGGCTCTTGATGTTACCGATTAATCATACACTTCCTGGAGATGACGTGTGTTAAGAAAGGAAAGTGGGCGTCTTTATACACCAGCGTTGGCTCACTCACTCAAGACATAGAGGGCGTCCTTATGCCACACAGTGCGATCGCAGAATTTGCATACCCGGCCCCTTTTGGCAGCGAGCGATCGCGGCTTAGCGAGCAGGTCTGAATCAGGCCCTTAATCCCAAAAACATTTCCACTGCATTTCAGCCCTGCCACAAAAGGACCAGCTGACATCATTTCATCATGACATCATGCCAGTTAACACAGGTGAGAGTGTTGACGAGGACTAGGCTGGAGATCACTCTATCATGCTGATTGAGTTAGAATAACAGACTGGAAACTTTAAATGGAGGGTGGAGCTTGAAATCATTGTTCTTCCTCTGCTAACCATGGTAACCTGCTAGGAAACACCTGCAGTCATCATTGCTTTACACAAAAAGGGCTTCACAGGATATTGCTGCTAGTAAGATTGCACCTAAATCAACCATTTATCAGATCATCAAGAACTTCAAGGAGAGAGGTTCATAAGTTGTGAAGAAGGCTTCAGGGTGCTCAAGAATGTCCAGCAAGCTCCAAGACCATCTCCTAAAGTTGATTCAGCTGAGGGATTGGGGCACCACTTGTGCAGCGCTTGCTCAGAAATGGCAGCAGACAGGTGTGAGTGCATCTCTACACACTGTGAGGCGAAGACTTTTGGAGGATGGCCTGGTGTCAAGAAGGGCAGCAAAGAAGCCACTTCTTTCCAGGAAAAACATCAGGGACAGACTGATATTCTGCAAAAGGTACAGGGTTTGGACTGCTGAGGACTGGGGTAAAGTTATATTCTCTGATGAATCCCCTTACAGATTGTTTGGGGAATCTGGAAAAAGGCTTGTCCGGAGGAGTAAAGGTGAGCGCTACCTTCAGTCCTGTGTCATGCCAATAGTAAAGCATCTTGAGAGCATTCAAGTGTGGGGTTGCATCTCAGCCAAGGGAGTGGGCTCACTCACAATTGTGCCTAAGAACACAGCCATGAATAAAGAATGGTACCAAAACATCCTCCAAGAGCAACTTCTCCCAACTATCCGAGAACAGTTTGGTGATGAACAATGCCTTTTCCAGCATGATGGAGCACCTTGCCATAAGGCAAAAGTGATAACTAAGTGGCTCAGGGAACAAAACATTGAAATGTTGGGTCCATGGCCAGGAAACTCCCCAGACCTTAATCCGATTGAGAACTTGTGGTCAATCCTCAAGAGGCGGGTGGACAAACAAAAACTCACAAATTCTGACAAACTCCAAGCATTGATTAGGCAAGAAAGGGCGGCCATCAGTCAGTATGTGACCCAGAAGTTGATTGACAGCATGCAAGGGCAAATTTCAGAGGTCTTGAAAAAGAAGGATCAACACTGCAATTTTTGACTCTTTGCATAAACTTAATGAAATTGTCAATAAAAGCCTTTGACAATTATGAAATGCTTGTAATTTTACTTCAGTATACCATAGTAACATCTGACAAAAAGGTCTGAAAACACTGAAGCGACAAACTTTGTGAAAACCAATACTTGTGTCATTCTCAAAACTTTTGGCCATGGCTGTATGAAGCTGAGACAAGTCACTGGCCAAAAGTTGAAATTTTCCTCTTTTTTTGGTTGACCTTTATGTGTTACAAGGACATAGTGTTGTGCACTTTCTTTCTCTATCAAGGAGAACTTTGAACTGACAGAGTTATCTTTATGCAGATTAGGAACACTAAATAAATCTGAGTACAGTATATGGATATTAGAACACTGAATAATTATGGGAGCAGAATATACAGATTAGAAACACTGGTAAATTCTACAGACAGTGTATGAAGCTGGCCAAAAGCTGCATTGGTTGGCCTTGAGTTTTTACAAGGACATAGTGTTGAGCACTTTCTTTCTCTATCAAGGAGAACTTTGAAGAGCTATCTTTATGCAGATTAGGAACACTAAAGGATACTGGGTACAGTATATGCAGGTTAGGAATAATGCTTTCGTCTGCGGTAGGGCAGTCTCTAAACTATCTTTCACCCTATCAAAAAAATTAAGTCCCCAGACAGGCATACTTTAATAGGTAAAGAGAATATGCAGCACTGATAATAGATGCAGTTTAATATAAATATAAAAACAATACAATCATGAAAATAAAAACATCAAAATATAATTGGTATGTGGTAATAATGTGGATCCACTGCGATAGTAGATAGAGGTCCAAATAACAACCTCATAAAGCATACTTTAATAGGTAGCAACTCCCAATCAGTGGAGCATAACCCTTAAAATCTATAGACAGTAATTAAGAAAGCATAAGGGCGGGCCAATAACCTGGAGTTCTGACAATATCCTGATTTCTACAGCAAAAGGCTGAGCCGCATATTTATTTTGACACCGGCCGGTGGTTTATAATGTGATAATTTTATTGTTTGTTTATTTTATTTATGGATTTTAAAAAAATAGTAATATAATGATTTGCCAGCACTGCATTTTTTTGCTTCAGTCTGAAAACTGTCTTCTCTTTCACCCTATCAAAAAAATGAAGTCAACAGACAGGCACCCTTTCATAGGTAGCAACTCCCATTCAGTGAAGCATAACCCTTAAAATCTATAGACAGTAATTAATAAACCATAAGGAACAGGCCAATAACCAGGAGTTATGGCAATATCCTGATTTCTACAGCAGAAGGCTGACCCACATATTTATACAACCGGCCAGGACAGAATGGGACTATGATAGTTAATCCTTATAGGCCAGGTTGCTCAGATTGCCCCTCGCAGCTCTGTAGCTGAGGCCAGGAAGTCTGCATCGGAAAACGCAGACACATCCCCGTTTCCTGAAACAGAGGCCGGTTCCACCCACTCCCCTCCCCCAAAAGGGAGAACTGCGAGCGACCTCTCAGAGGGAGACCTGCACACGTGTATTACAGATCTTGTGCACACGCAGGTCTCTCGCAATCAGTGTTGTACTCAAACCATCATGCACTTGGACAGGTTTAAAGTTGGCCAATAAAGACTTGTAATAATTCAGGTGAATTTCTCTAAAAGCTCAATAATGGGGTAAATGATGTGGGACAGGTATTTGGTGTAAATGTTGTGGGGCATATATGTAGAGGTGTTGTATTGATGGGAGACAGGTTTTTGAACTTGCAGATAGAAGATAAAAGTCCCCCCCCCCCAATTGTATAAAAACACTGACAAATATAATATAATGTACCCAAAATACTTTAAAGAGTTTCAATTGCTGAAAAACACTTGTTGCCTATCAATTTTCATCATAAAAAAATTCAAAAATCAGTCATTGGACACCTTGTAAGAACCTCCAGTATGTCACGACCAGAGTTTCTCGGCATGGTGATCGACGGGTATTACCTTTGAGGTCACTATGGAGGGGGGTGTCTGGTGGTGGCACTGGTGTTTGGCGAGGGGCATTGGCTGTGCGTGGTTCTGTGTGGGCATGTTGTCACTTTGGGCTGGTGAGGCCTGGTGGTGCTTCCGTTCCACTCCAGCATGGGCGCCGTCATTTTGCCTCCAGTCATGTGACCTAGTCGCCCAATCCTGGTTTGTCACATGCTCTCTCTGGCCAGTCACGGCACAGCACTTGGTATTTAGGGAGGTTCAGAGCCTCACTTCATTGCCAGTGCAACGTGTTTCTCAGCTTAGCTGATAGAGAGTTCCCTGTGCTCACCACTTGTTTTCCTGTGATACGCTACCTGCTTGTCTGCTCCAACCCCGCTGGACTACCCTGCATCCTCCATTACCTTCCCCTTGCCTGAGTACCTGTCTCAGCTGTACCCTGCAACCTGCCTCCTCTCACATTTCCTCTGGACAATTCACCTCAGCCTGCATTCACCTCAGCCTGCATTCATCTCAGCCTGCAATTCACCTCTTCTACCTGCAAATCACTTCAACCTGTAATTCATTGCAGCTTCACAAAACCCGGATCACTGGACTGCTCCTATCTGCCACTACCTGGACTTTTACTCATTGCTTCACCTCAGTTCCCATTTGCACTTTAGTGCCAT
The DNA here is from genome assembly GCA_031769625.1 of Taudactylus pleione. Classification (NCBI taxonomy): domain Eukaryota; kingdom Metazoa; phylum Chordata; class Amphibia; order Anura; family Myobatrachidae; genus Taudactylus; species Taudactylus pleione. The sequence goes on from JAUIMM010001567.1 coordinate 1,006,456, forward strand.
CCCTGGACTTTATTTTCTCCCATTGTTATGTCAGCCAAACCACTCATTAAAAGTTCCACGTATTGTTTTAAATCTGCTTCTGTGTCCGCTCCTGTCACCACCCCGGGCCCACAACAAAGCGAGAACCTCACACAGTACTTTTCTTTATGGTCACAAATAGCCTTCTATATGGTCCTGCTGTCTTAGCTGCCACTTTATTGGGGGTCCAGGATGATTTTCCCATTTTTTAATGCATTTCTGCCGTGTTGCTTAACCATTTGTAATTGTATCTAGCATGTTTCTGGAGTGCTCATTGCCGCAATGTTTATGAGTTTGTCTAAACTAAGTCAATTGACCCTTTGTGTTAATATAAAAGAAACTTTGAAGCAGATGTAACAACTATTACAAAAGGCATTTTGATTATGAATTAAGTGTTTCCCAGTTAAAATGCAGCTCTACAGAAACTATCGGGTGCTTTATAAATCACAAAAATTATCTTTTGATGGACATTTCCTAAAGAGATAGGAAAAGGGCCGGCACTTCCACTGGGCAAGCTTAGGCAGCTTCCTAGGGGTGCCGGCCGATCACACCCCCCCATTTGTCGGGTGCCCGCTGAGATTGTGTTACCAGCGGGGCCCCGGCTCCTTCCCTACTCCCACCCAGCGGCACCTGGCTCCTGACCAACTCCCCCCGGGCAGTTGCACAGGATGGAGCTCACTCCTGAGCTCTGTCTTCTGGGTCCCGCAGTGCACTATGGGAGTGACGTCATGATGTCACTCCCATAGTTCGGAGGAGCGGGCGCTGGGGACCGAACTCACTCCTGAGCTCCGTCTTCCGGATCCCGCAGTGCACTATGGGAGTGACGTCGTGACGTTACTCCCATAGTTCCAAGGAGCGGACACCGAGGGACGGCGGCAGCAGGCACTGGAGCGTGGTTTAAGGTAAGTGTTATTTATTTTTTCATGTGTGTGTGTATGTATGTGTGTGCGCGGGGGGGGGCTTACTACCGGGGGCATTACAGGGGCCGCACTACAGGGGCCTTACTATTGGGGTGCATTGCAGGGGCCGCACTACTGGGGGCACTACAGGGGCCTTACTATTGGGGGCATTACAGGGGCCGCACTATTGGGGGCACTACAGGGGCCTTACTATTGGGGGCACTACAGGGGGCACTACAAGGGCCTTACTATTGGGGGCATTACAGGGGCCTTACTACTGGGGGCACTACAGGGGCCTTACTACTGGGGGCACTAAAGGGGCCTTACTACTGGGGACACTACAGGAGCCCTTACTACTGGGGGCACTTCAAGGGGCATTACTACTGGGCAGGGCTGTAGAGATCCCTGCCGGGCCCGGGTAAAGGAGGGGGCATGGCCCAATCACGGGAGGCATGGCCACGCCCCCTTGTCAAAAAAAACTATAAATCACTCTAGGGAAAGGGGTGTGATTGCTCCCCCCCACAGCCATAGGAGACTGGGGCACTGCATGCTACTGGGGCACTGCAGGGAGCATTACTACTAGGGCACTATAAGGGCATTACAACTGGGGGCACTTCAGGGGGCATTACTACTGGGGGCACTACTACAGGGGCATTGCTTTTAGGGGCATTACTACAGGGGGCATTATTACTGTTGGGGGCACTGCATAAGGGGAACTACTACTGTGGGCATTGTGTAAGACCTAAGTTAGGTGGGCCCTTAAAAATTTTGCTGTGGGGCCCAAAAAGTTCTAGTTATGCCCCTGACACTGTGTGTGTGTGTAATGTGTATATATATATATACATACTTATGCCTGCGCCCCCCCCTCTTCGTACTCATTTAGCCCCTCAGGTGAAAATTACTTTGCACAGGTGGAGTGGTGGATAAGTTTTGTAATATATATATATATATATATATATATATATATAACACAAATCTTATCCGCTACTCCACCTGTGTAAAGTAATTTTCACCTGAGGGGCTAAATGAGTACGGTCGGAGGGGGGCGGGGGCACATGCAGAAGTTTTGCCTAGGGTGCCTAGAAGCCTAGCAGCGGGCCTGGATAGGAAGTAGTGATTTTAATCTGTAAATGTTACCAGTTAGAATATGACCGCAAAAAACACAGAATCTAGTAACATCAAACATGCATTGATAATCTGCATAATTATCATTGCAGCCATAATCCCATATGACTTTACTGCCCATGGCTATCAGTCTACACTGTGATTACTGGGAAGAAAGGAACATGGAGACTGCAGGGGAGGGTTTCTTTAGAAGATCCCCATTTGGCGATGTTCTTAATAAAGGTACAGAGGCTAATGCCATCTCTGATTTCTCCTGCGACGATCAGTAGTTTGCTGTGATACTTTAACTTAATAAATAGTTGTAAATTGCAGTCATACTTTAACTTAATAAATAGATCCCTATGTGTATTATTTCAATAAGCATCAATAAAAAAATGCACCAAGTTACCTTTAGCCTTTCACCTATAGCTGAATAAACATTTTTTTTTCTTTTAAATCTTTTATGCAATCAGTCATTTCCCTTGTGCAAGAATAGTGAAGATAATCATGGAATTTGCAAACATGATGAAAGAGACTGATAAGGGAAGTTATTGTTTACTCAAAATACTGCCATTATAACTTTGATGGGCTTCTGGTGCAAGCTTATAGCGACTCACTAAACACAGAAAAAGTTTTAAGTTGATTGTTTTTAACAAATACAGTATATCTCTATCAAGACATTTATATAAAATAAGCATTCCTACTTTATTACTATAAATCCTTATAGTTATTTGAATGAAATCAATCAGATAATTCAGACATGTTGGTAAAATCAGTTGGAAGTACTGCAAGTGTGCAGTCACCGTCCATCCATGCCAGCAAGCCTCAGAAATACCAGAAGAGATCCAACTGCGAGTTCTGAATGGTTAATCCAGTGTAGCAATTTACTTGTGCAACCTAATGATAAGACAATACTGTCTGAGGCCGACCTAAGATGTTGATTATCTTTTAATGGAGAAATGTATTTTTAGCAGAGTGAAAAGATCTCTCAAATAATGACAAGTCTCTCATATATCATCAGACTAATTATGGGATGCAATTTTGGGTGAAATTACTATTTTTTCTTTTTTGACTATTATGTTTTTAATTCATCTGTCAAATTGCTGCAACCACTTCTCTGTTATCTCCAACACAAGTCTTGAGATCTCCTTTTTTCATCTTGTCAAGGTAGCTGGGCAGACCATGTACTGTATGTATTCAGTTACTGATAGAGATCTTTTATATTGTTTACTCATGGTAAACAATATAAATGATGTCAAGGCACAGTTGCTAAATCCAAATCTGACCTCTTAAATTGATGACCTTTATGGGTAGTTTAACTGTAAAAGAAAAAAAAAATCAAGTTGGCTGGTCTGTATAATTTTCATTATCACTATAATCTGAGTTTAGAAACTAATATTAACTGATAGGAGGATTTACTGTAACATAAAAATTTTAGTTGTAAACATATTCCACTTACACATCATAAAGGGGAATTTATTTCATACAGTAATTTTCTGCCGACACTACACCATGATAAATGTGCTTATATGAAAGACTAGTAACAAAATGATCCTGGAAATTATATTAAAATGTTAGAAACTACGGCAGAAAAGTGGCACACTAGCTGAAAGAGGGAAAGGTAGACAGGAGGCAGCTTTAAAAGGGGATATAATTCCTTTTAATAAATTGTGTCTCTAATCCACTGTGTTAAATTACTGCATCCGATAAAAAACATTACTTACATGGGAAATATGGTGCTTCCAAGGTGAATGGTAGGCAGAAGGGCATATTTTTCAATTTTGCAATGGGGACCATGTTTGTTTATCTTGTATTCACTATGGAACCTATGCTAAAACCAGAACCAGCTTCTTTATCATGTTACCTAAATACAGTGGGCCAAAACTATGATGAAGCTGATCACATCTGGAGACTCTGGGACTGATGCAGACCGAGTACTACCCCAGTTTGCATGGTGTAACTTAGTGATTTTGCTCTGCGCAAGCTCAAAAAGCGAATGTAGGCATATGCACACAGGGTTTAATACCTTTGACAGGAGAGGCGGAACAGGGAGGGGGAGGGGTGGAGTGATCTGATGAAGGTTATGTACAGTAAGGAAGTGTTTACATGAATGCAGCCAATGCAAACCAGCAGTAACAGGATGTTGTCGGTCAAAATGTCAACACAAAAATGTTGAATGACAAAATGTCAACATGGTCAAAATGAAGACAACCAAAATGTCAACATTGACATATGGTCAACAGGTTTAAAAAGTCAACAGTTAAAATGTAGACACTGTCAAAATGTTGACAAGGAATAAATAAATGTCGACCGTCAAAATGTTGACCATTAAAATGTAGACACAGCTAAAATGATGACAGACATAATGTTGACAACCAAAATGTAGACAGGGTCAAAATGTCAACAGTCATAATAAAATAACCCAATTGATGCTAAAAGCCAGCTGGCGGTTCAGATGTTCCTAAAAGGTGGTGGTTCATATACCTATGGGACCTGCCAAGTTAGAATTAGCTAAATAAATAAACTTCCCCCAAATCCATAACCAGCCCTTGACCTCCCAGTCTGTGCTGGTATTGGAATATCAGGTGAAACAAATGGTATGGAGTTACCTCTATTTCCAATAACCAGCACTGGTCTGAACCAACTGGGGACTGACGCCATAACAGGAAGATGCCCAGTATGGGGTCCCCCTACCGTTATGGCAACTAGCTCCAAATGGAATTGCTATGAAATACAGACGGCCGCCAGTTCTTATGCCGGCGCCGGGAGCTCGAAGGGAGGACATCCCAACAGCGGCTTGTAAGTATGCTAACCCTCCCCATTCCCCCCCTAACCATAACCCTCCCTTGGTGGTGTCTACCCCTAAAACTCCCCCGGGGGTGCCTAAACCTAACCCCCCCTTCTTGCACCCTAACCCTTCTGGGGGATGCAGAACCATAACCTCCCCTGGTGGTGCCTAGCCTAACCCCCCATACCCCAAGCCTAACAACCCTCCATGGGGGTGCCTAACCCTAACATCCCTTGGTGGTGTCTAAACCTATTCCCCCCCACCCCGCACGGCTACAACCTAACTATCCCTGGCTTACCTTGTTCAGGATGCCGGGCGTCAGGATTTTGGCGTGGGGCTAAAGATAGGCATTTCAATGCATATCTTTAGTCCTGGGTCGGCCTTTCGCCATTGGGATTCCAATGGCCGGCAGCGGTAATTTAACCGCAACCCCTCCAAACTGGTCAGCTCAGGGATGGAATCCCTTGAAAAGTTGGGCCCCCCAAAAATGCAGATTTACCAATACCGGCCCAGGTTGAGAGGTCTGTGGCTGGTTATGGATATGGGGGTGGGCACACATTTCTTTCTTAACTTTAACTATTTAGCTGCTCCTAGCAATGTGTAAACCAACGGTTCTCACAGGTCTCTGAGTTGTCAGCTTTTAGCAGCGTCTCAGTTGCCGACCAGCTTTTGGCAACTGCCGGCTTTAGCAGCAGCTGTGTTATCTTATTATGACTGTCAACATTTTGACCTTTTTATTTGACATATTGACCTTTTTTTCTACATTTTGACCTTCTTTTTACATTTTGATGTTGACCATATAATTTGTCTATAATTTTGTTGACCATATAATTTGTCTAAATTTTAAATGTCGACATTTTGACTGTGTCTACATTTTAATTGTAGACATTTTGACTTAGTCAACATGTCAAAACTGAATGGTTAAATTACTGTATGTCAATGTCCAATTTATGTACCTTTCAACATTTTGCATGTCAACATATTGGTTGTTGAAATATATAGCATGTATATATATTGGTTGACTATATATTGTACCTGTCGACAATATGGTGTCTAAAGCTGGGTACACACTAAACGATGTGTGACCCAGCTGACAGTGCGATGCGATGTAATGATACATACAGATCTGCCCAGCCACATTGTTGTTCATAGCGCAGCTAATCGCGCTATGCATGGTGCGAGACGGACTCCCATGATTGGAGATGCGCATTCACGTCTCCATAGGATATGAGAGACGCACTCCCGTGATCAGGGATGTGCTTTCGCGTCTCAATAGGATTGAATGGAGATGCACCTATGATTGGGGACGCACCATAGTGTAGCATGGCGCATAGTGCATATGTAAGGTATACACTGCATGACCCAGTGTAGTGCAGTGCCATGTGTTTGTACATGCTTCATGTAACAGCATCTGGTCAGTCACCACATCTTCCCATCTGCTGTACAGCACAGCACATGGGACAATGTGATGAATGACCATCGTGCATGTGTAATCGGACATGTACACAGCACAATACGTACAATATATTATTCCAATCAGAGACGGATTGATATATAATCTAGTGTGTACCAAATTTAAAATTTGAATGTCTAAATTGTGACTAGGTTATGTACCCAACCCGCAGTTACAGTATGTACATATACATGCACTACTGTTCAAAAGTTTGGGGTCAATTAGACATTTCCTTCAATGAAGATAACATTAAATTAATCAGGAATACACTCTATACATTGTTAATGTGGTAAATGACTATACTAGCTGCAAATGTCTGGTTTTTAAAAGGAATATCTAGATAGTTGTATAGAGGCCCATTTCCAGCAACCATCACTCCAGTGTTCCAATGGTACATTGTGTTTGCTAAGCGCATTAGAAGCCTAATGGATGATTAGAAAACCCTTGAAAATCCTTGTGCAATTATGTTAGCACAGCTGAAAAAGGGTTTGCTTGTTAGAGAAGCTATAAAACTGGCCTTCCTTTGAGCTAGTTTAGTATCTGGAGCATCACATTTGTGGGTTCGACTATACTCTCCAAATGGCCAGAAAAAGAGAACTTTCATGTGAAACTCAACAGTCTATTCTTGTTCTTAGAAATGAAGGCTATGCCATGTGAGAAAATTGCCAAGAAACTGAACATTCCCTACAACGGTGTGTACTACTCCCTTCAGAGAACAGTACAAACAGGCTCTAACCAGAGTAGAAAGAGAAATGGGAGGCCCCGATGCACAACTGTGCAAGAAGACAAGTACATTAGAGTCTCTAGTTTGAGAAATAGAAGCCTCACAAGTCCTCAGCTGGCAGCTTCATTAACTGGTACCTGCAAAACGCAAGTGACAACATCTACAGTGAAGAGGCAACTCTGGCCTTCTAGGCAGATTGGCAAACAAAAAGCCATATCTAAGACTGGCCAATAAAAGGAAAAGATTAATATGGCCAAAAAAACACAGACATTGGACAGAGGAAGATTGAAAAATAGTGTTATGGACAGATGAATCAAAGTTTGAGGTGTTTGAATCACACAGAACATTTGTGAGACGCAGAACAAGTGAAAAGATGCTGGAAGAGTGCCTGACGCCATCTGTCAAGCATGGTGGAGGTAATGTGATGGTCTGGGGCTGCTTTGCTGCTGGTAAAGTGGGAGATTTGTACAAGGTAAAAGGGATTTTGAATAAGGAAGGCTATCACTCCATTTTGCAACGCCATGCCATACCGTGTGGACAGCGCTTGATTGGAACCAATATCCTCCAACAGGACAATGACCCAAAGCACACCTCCAAATTATGCAAGAACTATTTAATGAAGAAGCAAGCAGCTGGTATTCTGTCTGTAATGGAGTGGCCAGCGTAGTCACCAGATCTCAACCCCATTGAGCTGTTGCGGGAGCAGCTTGACCGTATGGTACGCAAGAAGTGCCAATCAAGCCAAACCAACTTATGGGAGGTGCTTCAGGAAGTGTGGGGTGAAATTTCTTCAGATTACCTCAACAAATTAACAGCTAGAATGTCAAAGGTCTGCAATGCTGTAATTGCTGCAAAAGGAGCATTCTTTGACGAAAGCAAAGTTTGAAAGAAAAAATTATTATTTCAAATAAAAATCATTATTCTAACCTTGACAATGTCTTGACTATATGTTCTATTCATTTTGCAACTCATTTGATAAATAAAAGTCAGTTTTCATGTAAATTACAAAATTGTCTGGGTGACCCCAAACTTTTGAACAATAGTGTATGTTAGGAGGTGTATTTTCTGCACTTGCTACAGGGTAGATGGAATGATGATGATTGCCAACATTTACAGTAATTGTTTCTGATGTGATGATTGTACTATCACCTACACAGTTATAACACTGCATTCATTATACACTATATTACTGTAGCTAACAGAATGAGCAATAGTTTGTGCCAGCTTGACTTTGTTTACCACTATTATGCATACCGTAGGAAATTGCATTTAATTGAGGCGTACCTAGGCTTATGCAATTATTTATGTTTAGCCTGCAGCTATTCACACTCTTAAGTTTAATAGTATAAAGTATAAACAAATGACACTATCTTGAAATGTTTTTAATTTTACCACTCCACAACAAGTAAGGGGGAGATTTATCAAGTCTTGAAAATAGATAAAGTGGAGAGAAAGATAAAGTACTAACCAATCAGCTTGTAACTGAAATTTGTACAGGCTGTGTTAGAAAAATGACAGATAAAAGCTAATTAGTTGCTATGAGCAACTTCTCCATTTTATCTCTCTACAGGATTTGATAAATCTCCCCCTTAATCTGTCATTATGTAAAGGTAAACTCTGGTAGATTGTAAATTATTGCAAAGTGCATTCCTTTGGCATTCTGTAAGAGAAAAACTATATCTGACAGGGATCCGGTCAAGATCCGCCAAAGTTTAATACAGGCCCCGGAATCCTGACACTAGTCAGAATCCCTGCACTGGCATCCTGACCACCGGTATCCCAAAGGTAAGTAGTGGGGTAGGGGGTAGGGTTAGGGGCTAGGGTTAGGCACTAGGAGGAGGGTTAAGGTTAGGCACTAGGGGGGAGGGATAGGTTTAGGGTGTGGGGAGGGGGATGTTAGGTTTAGGCACAGGGGGGTTGTTAGGCTTAGGCACCGGTGAAGGAGGGTTAGGGTTAGGGGTAGTGAGAGCGGAAGGGTATTGATCGACAGGTATTGGTATCCTAACCCTGTCGGGTTCCCAGCGTCGGGATTTTGACTGCTGGTGTCCCATACCGCCGGGAACCCATACCCAACCCAACCGACAAATGTGTGTAAGTATTGTAATGCTTGAGGTTTCTGCATATTCTGACAGCATTCTGACTAATAGATGATTTGCTGCACAAGCATATAATTGTTGATTAAATACTGTAATCCAAAAGGATACAGATAATACAAAAGGTATAAAAAACAAAAAAGCATGCCAAACAACCAACCCCCCCATTCACCAAAATGAGGTCTATAGTTTGTATTTATGTGATGAATAATCCTTTAAAATAAATGATGATTCGGTCTCTGATACTGTATGTTCCCTATAAAGTTTATATCGCCTGCAGATGATGATGATGATGACGATGATGATAAATTTGCACCAGAAGCCCACAGGCAGTGCTATTTGTGGGGCTGGTGGCAACATGTTGGGCAATATTGTCTAATATCTTTATTTAACGGAGGACGCCAGTTAATTTGTTATGTAAACGTTAAAAGGAAAAATATATTCTTATTTTAGAAAATATATGTCTCACATCTATTTGTTTCTTTGCAAATAATTTGTATAATTTAATTCAAGTCAACAGTGTGATGAATATATTAAGGTACTACTGTAGTTTTGAGGGTGTTCTCATAAACTTTGCAGTGGTAAATATATAGAGGAACTGGTGTAAGAGAGATAAGATATGTCACCAAGGAATACTATGACTTAGTAATATGAGTAGTATTTATTCATTCTCTAATGAGCCTTATAGAAGCTGTACGTGCATGTGTTTTATCTTACTGTACTTCAATTGCAAATATTCTTGCTGTAAATGTGGACATACTGTATGCTTCTAAATCAGACAGCGAGCTCTGCATATGAGCTTAAGAACATTATAATTGCACTTGACATATTTCTACAGCATATGCAGAAAATGGGGGCCTGTATGTATTTCAAGTTGGTTCTGTACATGAGCAATGTTTTCCTGATTTTGCATATCTTTTTTTAGAATGTAAATTAAGGCCATATTGCATACAAGTCAGCATCAGCCCCTCTATTTGTGCTGTATATGCGTACATATGGTATATGTCAGAAATGCGGTCAAACCCTGAAAATGCAATTTTGGGGGGTTTGACTGCATTTTTCATATGCACCAAGCCCTGGAATGTGATAGATTCTGGGGTTTGGATACAGTGGGCAACGCTGGGCTTCTATTCTTGACACCCCCTGGGAGGGATCCATTCAGATCCCTCCAATCTCCACCCACGGAGTGCACATACTTCTGCGCATGCACAAAAGGACGCCAGAGGGACTTTAGGGTCATAGACCCTGAAGTCCCTCATTCACAAAGGACAGCTCTTACCGAAAGAGCTGACCTTTGCATTTTTCTTCATGTATACCGGTGAAATTAACACCGGCATGCCTGCCATGAGTGACAGGATGCATCGTATGCAAATTGTGATGCACCAAGCATCCCACCCTGAGTCACATAACAATTTAGAAACAACACCTGGAACTGAAATTGTAATAATTCTCTTTTCCCAGGTAACATATGTCCAGGATCCCCACCAGTTGTGGGATATGTGAATTCTGTTTCCCTGTTTCAGTTGTTGTCTGGTGATCATCAGACAATACTAAGGGGGTACATCGTTTGAAAGAGGAGACTCCCCTTTTTTCAAGACAAGGTGTCCACATGTGTGTGTGGGCCAGTATGGGCAACATAGGCCATCTATTAATTATTTTTTTTAGCGCTGGGTGATATTGTCTGGTTATCATGTGGTACTTCAATGTGGAAGTGTGGAACCAATAAGATAGATATACATGATACCATACTGTAGAGATGGCAGCTCCAGTGGATCTTCCTTCCAGATTATAGCAGAGAGGCTAGGCCCATACACTGTAAAATACTTAATGTGGCAACCTTGATTGGGCAGAATAATCTGGCAAATGTATTATTAGCAAAGTAGGATGTTGTAAGATGCAATATGGAGTATGCAATAACTAATTATCACCATACAAATGACATGAAGCTTCACACAATAATGACTTTAGTAGTGAATAAGTATAAAACAATTATCACTATGCAAATGACATGTAATTCAGCACAAATTAAATAATATGATATAAATTCCTATCAATAATTCTCTAAGGTGAATAACCAGCAAACTGCATCTCTCTAATCAATCTAAACATACTTCTTACCCTCGGCTGTTGCAGCACTTCTCTAGTTATGACTTGGTAGAGAAAATACAATTCCTAAACTACTATAACACAGTATATTCTGAATATATGCAGTATCTCCCATTAAGCACATACAATGAAATCAATTAAAATATATTAATATGCAAAACTGTACATACTTTAGACTGATCAGTTGTTTACTTAATATAAGTGACAACAGAGGGCCTGACTCAGCAAGGAACACACGCTAGCAGACTCATGCGTTCTCTCCTTTGTGTTCCTTGCTGAATCAGGCCCAGAGTCGTTTTGTTGTGGCTACAGCACTGTCATGCTGAACTGTACACTGCCTCCTTCTCTCTTAACTTCCGGGGCTTAGCTGGGCCCTTAATGCTACACATGGTGGCATGTACTCAGTGGCCCTGCACTCCGTCTCCACCTCAGTGCTATCGCCTGCCCCAGTCCTCACCCGCACACAGCTAGGCTCCTCTGTGTCCTCTGCTTCCAACTGCACATGTCCAACTATAAGTACCCTGTTCACCTGCCTGAATGTCTCTCCTGCCCCCCATAGCGCCACTTTGAGTACACCTCCACAGGGTCCATAGGTTTTAATGGCAAGCTGTGCTTAAGGGTATCACAATCAAAGGTGCTAAGGGGTCACATCATTTGAAAGAGGGGACTCCCCTCTTCATATATGGCTGACCCCACATTAACAGATGAAATTATGGGTATAATAGGGCACGTAGTGTCCTCCCATCCATATAAGAAAATTTATATTTTCCGTATTTCAGAATAATATTGTCTCATGATCAGGGCTGCCATCAGAAATGATTGGGCCCGGTACTGACAAAATAGGCAGGGGCCCCCTCCCCGGGATGGGAGGCACAGAGCTGGGAAGGCTGGCTGAACTAGGTGGGGAGGCACAGGGCTGGGAAGGCTGGCTGGACTAGGGGAGGGCACAGGGCTGGGCAGAATGGCTGGATTAGGGGAGGGCACAGGCCTGGGAAGATTGGCTGGACTAGGGGGGGCACAGGGCTGGGTAGGCTGACTGGACTAGAGAGGGCACAGGGCTGGGAATGCTGGCTGGACGAGGGGGGGCACAGGGCAGGGAAGGCTGGCTGGACTAGGGGGGGCACAGGGCAGGGAAGGCTGGCTGGACTGGGGGGGGCACAGGGCTGTGAAGGCTGGCTGGAGAAGAGAAGGGAAAGGACAGACAAGGATGGCTGGACTGGGAAGGGTGCGCATGGAAGGCTGGCTTGCTGGACTGGGAAGGGTGAACAGGGAAGGCTGGCTGGACTATAAAGCAGGTGCAGGGAAGGGTCAGTAGGCTTACCTGTCACTGGCAGCCAGTCAGGCATGTAGGAAACCGGGCCTGGATGTCAGCGTTGTGGATTGCATCGGCATCCAGGGAGAAGAAACCGCCTGCGTCATTTGAAATACGGCGTAGATACGAGCCAATCACAGCTCGCAGACCGGCAGCCAATCAGGAGAGGCCGTTGCTGATTGGCTGCTTGAGAATCGGCAGCCAATCAGGAGTAGCCCCTCCTGAATGACTCCCGGTCCATGAGCTGTGATTGGCTTGCTGCCTGCAACTTATGCACGCTGTTTCTTCTTCCTGGCTGACAGTAAATTAATGACTCATCCCCACCACTGACATCTGGGCGCCCTCTCTCTCTGGGCCCGGGACTACAGGCTCGGCAGTCCCCCCCTGATGGCGGCCCTGCTCATGATCACAGGTAATCACCGGACAATAGCTACTAATGGGCCACATAATTTGAAACAGCAGACACCCTTCTTTCAAATATGGGTGCCCACACAGTTCCCGGTGTAGTTGTGGGGTGAGTGGGCACATATTGCCCACCCACTATATACATAAAACTTATGTTTTGTATAGCACAGAGTAACATTGTCCAGTGATCACGTGTGATTACAAGACAATAACTAATAGGGGCTACATCATTTGAAAGAGAGGTCCCCCTTCTGGATTCCTTATGGATGTCAGGTTGGGGAGAGTTCCTATTCTATCCCTGGGCTCCAACATTTTTCTGCAGTGAATGCCTAATGATCACACTGATAAGGCATACAATGTATACATAGTTTGAAAGAAGTGACTCATCTCTTTCAAACAAAGATGCCCACATCTAAGACCCTCCCCGGCCTTTTTGTTTTTTGCAGTTCAGTCCTGTCACTTCCAGGAGCTCCCTATGGCTGCTGGAGTGTCCTTGGACCGGTGGGGAAAGTACGCTTTATTTCGTTTTTAACTCTCAAAAAAAAAGGATGACGAATCCCACTTGTCATCCACAGTTATGATAGTATACATGCGTATGACATGTCGGACTCATTACCTGCAGCTAGGGGGATAGTTGTTATTAATAAAACACTGAAAAGGGAGTTAAAAACTACAATTTAATGAAAATGTTGTTCTCAACTTTTTTCAGTGTGAACTTTGTTGGATTGCTGCACATAAAACACCTTTGTCCACACTCAGTATTTTTCTCATCTAGTTCCATTAGATAAGATGATTTACAGTCAAACTTAGAACCAATATACCAGGAGATGGTTTGATACATTTTAGAGCAGAATTGTTTTTTTTTTTTACTAAACATAGTAGAGTTTTTGTGTATTCAATTTATAAATTCCTAGTTTAGCAATCAGCCAATGTAAGCATTTACTAAATATTCTCAGTTTCTATGCATACCCTAAGTAAGTTTTTGAGTATCATAATTGCCATAAAATTATAAATACGGTGACTGAGAGATGGCCGATGTACAGCTTAACACTTCATGTCATAATCTATTAAAAGGAAAATAGGGATAATAAATATGCTAAACTAAGCAAAGACTTTAACACTAGTGGGTATATTTACTAAAGTGAGAGATTTTTTTGAAGTGGAGATGTTGCCCATAGCAACCAATCAGATTCTACTTAACAGTTATCTAGCACCTTCTATAAGATAATAGCTAGAATCTGATTGGTTGCATATAGGCAACATCTCCACTTCTAAAAGCTCTCACTTTAGTAACTTTACCCCTAGAAGTTGTTATTTAAATAGTCTACTATAACTTGCTAAAATGTCCATTCTGTACCTGAGTAACTAATTTTAAAGACACAATAACATTTAGTCAGTTTATAAAATTATATAGGAGTCTATTTATTAAGGTTGGTGTTGTACCATCCGAGAATTAACATTCCATAATGCTGCATATTGTGGCAATCAATCCATTTATCTATCAAAAGGCTATTATCAATCCTGCCCCACTCCTAAGTGGTGGTTTTCTCCTTCTCACTGGGAGGCCAACACTGCTGAGGAAGTGAAATGGTATGTGCATGCATCGAGTTACGCTAGTCCAAGCGTAGTGTGCCAGAATACATTAAGAAATTGCAGCCAATAGCCTATAATGGCTAACGTCATCTCAAGATGGCATTAGCTATTGGAGGATCATGCTCCAAAAATCAAGCTTTTAGAGCTTGATATACTGAGAAGTCCACAGCCCCCATAAAAAAAAAAAATGAATTGGGGCGAAATGACAGATTTGAACGCATCTGACATGACTCCTTAAAACTGGAGAGGTGGAATGGAGGAGGGAAAATGTTCTAATGTAGGCTGAGTACAGCAAAGGCAACTCGTACAGCCCTGCAGAAACACACATATGTCTTTCGTGTTTGATTTTTCGTGTTTGATGTGAGTTTGGGTACGCATTTCCCATTGGGTTTTAAAGATACTTTTATAGACCATGTATCTCCATATTCTGTGTGAGTTTGGGTACGCTACATTGAGATACCTTAAAAGATACCTTGATGAGAATACGTGTGGCCCCTACAGTGTGAGTTGGGGTACGCCCTTTTTAGATTTCTCTTCAGTATTTCCCCCATATTATTCCACAAGCTATAAGAAAGATACCTTGATATTAAGACATACCCCAACCCCATTGTAAGTGGGGTACGCCATTATCTATATACTGGAAGAAAATACTTGTTTTATCAAAAGAAATTACTACACATTGTTCTCATCAATATTTTTTCTTCACATAGCAACCGTATGAACTTCGTAGAATCATTTTAATGGAAGAGTCTTGAATTGATATCTCACAACCAGGACGTCATATAATTAAGGGACGTATCAGTATTGTGTGTACATTTCTGTTCACTAGCGCCGTTTTTGGTCTTTTCCTGTTTTATTTTCTAGTTACATATATGTATGTTAAGAGATGCCTCTCTTTTTCCTGCTACAGGGCTGGTCACATACAAGCTAATAATGATGACAAACTATTATAATGAATAATAAGCTTGATGTATATATTGCAAGCATGTAGTTTATACCTATTGTGCTTTCAACCCTGTATCATTCCATTTGTGCTAATGGTGCAGTGTATAACAATGTCCTTGGGCAATGGCAATTAATTATTTTTCTCTGTTTTATTTCTAAGACTTTTTCAGATAATGGGTTTAGGGGAAATTGATCCAATTCCTATTTGCTGATTTGCATGTACCCATAGGATAAAAGAATCAAAATAATTTCAGCATATATTAATATATTGTTTGTTCAACATCATGTGTGCCGTGATGTACTAACAACATATAAATGATGTTGGTATATTTTTAAGGGTTTTCACCAAATTACTCTTTATTAAACAAATGAACACATTTATTTAAGGATATTGCCAATGTAACTGTAGGAACAATGTGGCTTGCATGTTTTTTTAAAATATATTTGCATTTGTCATATATATATATATATATATATATATATATATATATACACAGTATATATATATTACAAATTATAATTAACTTTTATTGTTTTAATTATTTTAATGTCCATTGCACTAGCACCCTGTACACAGAACAGAACAGCACATTCTGTATTTGAAAAGTCAGCTTTTGTAAGGAGTCTTCAGGGGATAAAAACACAATCGTCGTTTTTCCTTTTCTACCAAATTAGTTTGCAAAACTGTTTAAACAGACTTTTAAATGAATCAGCCATTACCTTAAAACAATATATTAAAAATGTTCCTGATTTTAAGGAATTGTGTTCTCTAAATTTGGACCTTAAAAGAACATATATATCATATATATATATATATATATATATATATATATATATACCTGTATATATATCAGTCTGTCTGCTAACCCGAAGTATTGTCGAACATTATGAGATCAATAATGTAAACTCATTTTTGCTCCTGCAGTTTCCATGCTGTCATATTACATGGTATCAAAGTCTTTAGTACATATTGTAACAGGATTGTAAAATATAAACTGTGAGAAATGCATGTGTGGGATCCACTGATTCTTTCTAACATATCTGCAATCATGTGCCTAGGTATTATATTTATCAAGTTATGTTTTAAATACATTTTTACAGACCAGTTCAATCTGTTGCACAAAATTGATTTTTTACTTTAAAAAATGTAACATTCATTCCGATAATTGTGTTATATTATTTTGTAATAGCAACAGGACACAATTTAAAATAGTAATATATTTCCAAAAATGTTACCTGATGATAAACAATCTAAGTTGGTGTACAAAAATATACAGCAGATGGAAACCACAACATTATACGTGCTTAACAACGTTACTGCTACATTCAGCTATAGTAAACCACACGGGCGCAATGGCCACAATAACATCTCTATAAAATACAAATACTCTACAGTACATAAATATATAAATACAACTAAATGAGAAGTAAAATCCTTACTTTGAACATATGGCGATCAGGTGACTTTGTTCATCTGGAAAGATCTGGCTATAACATGTTTTTCATACCGTGCCGGGGGTGGATTCTCATGATCCAGTTGTACAAGGAGCAATTTATTCAACAAAGCAGGAGAAGCCAGCAGAAGTGGTGGCACGTACCATTCATCCTGTTAACCATGAAATATGTATTGTCATCTTGACAGGTTGAGTATTTCTCTTCTTCCATCACCTTCATGTCAATTCAGTGCCTTTCTTTTGCAAATTAAGTTGAAGAAATAGTTACCTAGGCAATAGAGGAAGTCACTAGTAATCATTCTGTTACTAAATTGATTGAAACTTTAAAGGCGAGATGCTTTTGATGGAGGAAACCTCACTCTCTGTTTGTTTTAGACAATTAGTAAACTAGATCTTACTGGAACACTTCTAACAAAGGAATAAAGACACAGAAAAACATCTTGTAGGATGCTTGAAAATTAAGTAATTGAGTAATATTCCAATACATTTTTAACTTAAATTTTTAGCAAAATGTGTACTTAAATAAAAAAAAAATTCAATGTTGTTGAAGAAGCACTTATTATGTGAACGTTCTTCTAGTTTACTTTAAATGACAATATTTTGTCTGTACAAGATTAATGAATCTGACTACAGAATTCTTCAGCCTATTGCCTCCTGAGCCAAAATTGGGCAGTAAAGAATCAGATAATGTCCAAATGGATTCTGGGACATCAGAGAATGCAGTGTAAATTATCAGCAAATGCTTGTACTGCAAGTGTTCAATGAAAAGTGGACTGTATCAACAGATGATCTGGTGCTCATTTTTATACTAACAGTAATATATACACTGTGGACCCCACTTAGAGTTGAAATTAAATCAAGCTAGAAGATGAATAGGGGGAAGCTTTGGGATTGTCATATTTTGGCTAGATGTTCTTTGCCATATAAGCTAGTACAAGTATAGTCTCCCATATCCAAATACTTAGAAATATGGAATATTCTGAAATACAGAATTTTTGAGCATGACTGAGATAGTAAAACCTTTGTTTTTTGATGGTTTAATGTACACAAACTTTGTTTAAAGCACAAAATTATTCAAAACATTGTATTAAATTACCTTCAGACTGTGTGTATAAGGTGTATATGAAACATAAATGAATTTCAAGTCTGTACACAAACTTTGTTTGAGCCACAAAATTATTGAAAATATTGTATAAAATTACCTGCAGGCTGTGTATAAGGTGTATATAAATCATAAATGCATTCTGTGTGTATATTGGGGTCCCATTCCCAAGATATTTCATTATGATATGCAAATATTCTAAAATACAGAATATTCCAACATCCAAAATACCCCACGTCCCAAGCATTTTGGATATGAGAGACTCAATTAGTATAAAGAACCAATGATATTAGAAATAAGAATGATTTCTGTGGGCATTGCACGAAATATAGCAAACATTAACTAACATTCATTAATATTACCAGCCCAAAACTGTCAGTATAGGCTCAGCAGAATGGTGAAAAAAATGCAGCAGTGACAGCATATATCATAATTATAAGTGAACACCATAATGGTAAAAATGCCTATATTTACAGCAGAACTGTTTTTAGTATTCTGACTTGGTAATCTCTACTTTCAAGCTGATCTTTCCATCAGATATTGGATTAGATAGGCTAGAGTTAGGCCACATTTTTTTCTTTGGGTGCTAGAAGTTCAACATTACAAACCAAAAAAATTTCTGGAGTGCCACCTTACTTAAAATGTAGTCATCAACCCTTCGGTCAGGATCCCAGTGCTCAGAATACCGGTGTCAGAATCCTGACAGCCAGGGCTGTCATCACAAATCGTGGGGCCCGGTACAAATGAAAAAGGCAGGGCCCCCCACCCCCTTTGTTCAAAGGTCTGGTGGACGCAAAGGGGTGGGGTTGAGCTCTGGTATCTGGAATATATATATATATATATATATATATATTTTTTTTTTTTATATAAATATTAAAAAAGAATAAACAGATTTTTTGTTTCTTAAATTGAGAAAAGCCTAATGAACTGTACTAACCTGCCATCCGGGGGTTCAATTACTGTATGTGGTATGAAACAGTGGACCTCATTCAGACCCGCTCTCAAGATGAGCTCGCTCGCTGCAAAAAAAAGGGCCGGATATTTAAATTATGTGATCGCACTGCGTCCCGTAAGGACACCCTCTATGTCTTAGCGAGCTATAGCACTGAGCGCTCGCAAGTGTGTTAAGACGCCCCCTTTCACCTCGCAACACACGTCATCTCCTGGGATTGTTGGATGAATCGGTAACATCGAGAGCCATCGGAGCTGATCGCAGGCCTTGAGGTAGCCTTACCCCGCCGCAAGCACTGCGATCAGTGCTGGCTGAAATACATGGAGGTGACGTGTACAATGACGCTACTTTGCTAATTATGCACGCCCTTTAAACGGCGTTTTGTTGGCCTGACACGCCTGCGTTCGCCAAACACCACTTCCCCGTTACAAGCACCTTCCCCTGTTACCCACCCACAAACGGCACTATCTGTCACTCAAAGTTGCGGGCAGTCTGTGTGCTATGAGCGCACAATTTCCCATCGCAGAGACTGGCTTGCGCACGCGCACTGCAAATTAGATGCATGTGCATTGAGCAACAATTGCCCGGCAGCGAGTGATCGCTCCTTAGCAACCGGGTCTGAATCAGGCCCAGCAATGACATGGCAAGGGGGCAGAGGTGCAAATAGAGAGAGGCACACTTGAGTAAAGGACACAGATGGGATAGGAGCAGAGTCAAAAATGGGAAGCGGGCAGAGGCAGAGATGAAGAGGGGGCAAAGGCACAGCTATGAGGGAACTGGGGCACAGATATGGACACATATGGGGAGAGTACAGAGATAGAAATTTGGGGAGGGGGGAAACAGAAGCAGGATTCATGAATATCACAGGGGACAGTGGGGCAGATTGTATAGGAGGGGGAGGGGGACAGAGCAGGATTCAGAAATAGTACAGGGGATAGATTGTACAGGAGGGGGAGGGGAGGGCAGAGGCAGGATTTAGGTATAGTACAGGGGACAATGGGGCAGATTGTATAGAAGGGAGGGATGGGGCAGAGGTACCTCTGTGTGTGCACCGCAGTTGCTCTCTCACATTTCCTTCCTCAGTGCAATGCACACATTATCTGGCCAATGAGAGCAGGGGGAGGAGAGCAGGCGAGCAGAGGGTGGAGCAACTATGGAGGCAGAGGTGATTGAAGTAACTAATTTGATAGGGTCCTGAGAGGGGACCTGTCTGTGAGGGGGGCCAGTGCTCCTACCTTTATTATATAAGCTGGTCCTCCTGCAGCTGCTCCTGATCACAGTAACAGAAGCAGGACACTGATCATGCAGCGCTGCCCGGAGAGTTCATTAATGACTGAGACATCACACACTGCTGAGCAGTGTTTGATGACTCATTCATAGAACTCTCCGGCCAGCACTTAGCAGCCTCTGCTGTCCTGTATGAGGGTAATAAATTAGCAATTAACTCTGCTTGCCGGCATCCGGGCCCCTTAGCTGTCCGGGCCCGGTACAGGAGTACTGTCTGTCCCCCCCTGATGGCGGCCCTGCTGACAGCAGTTGTAATCCAGGCTCCAGAGTCCTGACCACCGGCATCCCAAAGTAAGTATTAGGGTTAGGTTTAGGGTTAGGGGTACTCACTAGTGGGAGGGTTAGGCTGCAGGGAGGGAGGTTTAGTATTAGATTGTGGGGGGAAGGGTTAGGCTGCAGGAAAGCTTGGTTAGGGTTGAGGGTTAGGGGTTAGGGTCAGGCTACTTACCTTCGGGATTCTGACTGTCGGGATGCTGCAGTTGGTATTCTGACTACCAGAATCCTGACCGCCAGGATCTCATGCTCAACCCCTTCAAATGTTAGAAGCTTCACTATCATTCCTTTTTGAAGCTAGTTTGTTCAGGTTAGATTGATAATTTGTGGTGTGAACATGTAGATATGCTTTAGAATTGTGTATGTTGTACTGTTATTCAACTGTGAGAATTCACTCACCAAATGTCTCACCAGAGGCCCATGTTTTGTTGGTTGTTCTTCAGTTTGGAGAAGGTATAGCTTGCCAAAAGGTTATCCTCTGTAAGGGAAGGAGGTGAAAAAAAAAGAAGGGGAGGAGCCCACCTAGCAGGAGAGCGGTTGACACCATGGGTGCCACTCAAGACATCCTCAAGTGCCACCTTGTGGTCTGCGTGCCAATGATTGCCTACCACTAATATAGGTCATCATCATCCCATGATAATAGTGGTCACTGACACTAGCGATCCATTTGTGATTGGCTATTTACAAATGCACCACTCATTATGATTGGTGCGTTCTATGTTTCTTTGGCATAAATTATACTTTTGTGTGTTTAAGAAAAGATTCTGGGCCTCATTCAGAGGCAGTCGGAGGATTTAAGCGGTCGCTCAGAAACTGGGCGGCTACTTGCATCCTGACCGCCCACCTCTGTTGCGGTCGTTAGGCTGTGGGTTAACACCCACAGCTCTAACGACCGCTTGGGTGATGGTCGCGATGGTCAGAGACCATCGCGACCATCGGGGCTTACGACGAGACCCTAGGGTAGGGTCTCACTTGTCATAAGCCCCGGAGAGCTTCTGGCTCTGTCTGAGCCGGAAGCTCTCCACTGACATCACTAGTGATGTCAGTGGGGCCTCCCCCAAACGGCAGGCGTTACCATAGGAACGCCTCCATTTGGGCTGCCACCCCCCCGGCCCTCCTTCCAAACGGGGCGAGCTGTCAATCAACATCGACAGCTCGCCCCCTTTGGAAAGAGACCCGCTACGACCATCGCTGTCGGTCGTAGCGGGTCTCACGCATGCGCACGAAGGAGCCAGCTCCCTCATGCGCATGCGCACTGGCAAAACATCGGGGCGGCCGTGCGGTCGTAGACCATATGGCCGCCTCTGAATAAGCTCCTCTGTCTCAATCGCAAGATAGGAAGTTGCTCCTGAAGTTGTAGAAAAATTTTTGAAGTGTTATTGAAGCACAATAGCAAATGCAAATTATGCAATCAAAACCAAATGGTTAAAAACATAGACATAAGTGTACTGTTTGTTAAATATGCCCGGCATAAACTGGGCACATATACTACTGGTGCTGACCTGCAAGTTACTTGCAGGTCAGCACCAGTTGTCTTGTTGGTCTGCAAGTGATAACTGTAGCTTTTGCATACACACCCAGTTGTGGCTTTTTTGGGTTACGCAAATTGCACCTGGTTTTGGAGCATAATTTCAGTGCAATCATACTTTCATTTTCTATAATGTCCCTGTGGTGTCCAAACATTAATTGCTGACCGATGACTTGGAGGTCCAGGAGCTGGCAACTTCTCATCTTTGGAGCTGCAGGCTGCTCTTTGAATATATTGATATGGTGTTGGGTAATGGTATCACTGCTTAACACAACATTCTTAGGAGCTAAGAATAACAGCTGGAGCCAGTGGCACATCTAAAATAGGTACAGGGTGTGTGGTGTTCCTAACACGATTTCCTATCAATATAGGCAAAGTGACAAATTGGCTGGATTGATAATTGCCTAGTTTGCACTGCTTGCGCTGGTAGAAAAGTGTTTTGCTGTGTTCTATGCATGAATGAGGGTCTCCTGTACACTTCAGCAAATTAGTGATATGACAAAAAATATATATATTTTCCCCTGACGAGAATCACACTGTATCTAAACACAAGTAACAATCCCATATCATTGATCTGGACCATTCCATCATCCATCCCTTCTTTGGCACCATGCTAGAGCATATGGCGCCTTTCATAACAATAAACTACTTACAGGGGTATTCAATATGGGAGCGAAAACTCAGTTTTTGCGTTAATATCGCACCTATGACGTCATTATCGCTGGTTTTAGTTTTACACCGTATTCAATTTCAAAGACTTATCGCAGGTTTGAAAAGTCTTTGATAAAAAACGGGGATAACTTTTCACCATTGAATAGGTGTCGAAAAAAAGTGCAGAATTGGGGTTTAGGGGTGCAGGCTTAAAAAAATAGCCTGCACCCCTGGGAATGACATTTAAAAAAGAACTGTGTCAAAAAGTTTTTTAAAAAAATAGGGACACCCCAAAAAATTAATAAAAAAATTGGGGTGAAAAAAAAAAAAGGGAAAAATTGTTTAACAATAGGGAAATAGGTTCAGGGCTATTCTGCAAGTATGCGGCAGGTGTTTTCTAGAATAGATTTATAGCAGCCAGTGCACAATTGCAGAATTTTTAAAAACTTACTTTAGGGACATCAAAATATGCTAGTACCCATTTTGATGTACCCCAAATTTGATGGGACCAATTAAAAAAATGAAAAAAATAACCTAAGTGCTCTTCTGCATCACTTCTTCAATGTTGGGAAAAAAGCACCTGCCGCAGCTGTTTAAATCCACGACTTTCATTTGCAGTCTAAAACGGGGGGACCCATAGAGATCCCCCATGTTTTTACAACTTTAGGGGGGTCCTACAATTTTTTTAAGGAAAATTTCGTAACTTTACGCAAATCCCACTTCGCAGGCTCCCGTTTTCGTTAGTTTCATATTGAATATGGGGATAAGCGGGCGCGCGCCCGATACTTTAACGCAGGTAAAAGCTCCGATATGAAACGTAAACTTCGACAGCGAAGTTTACGTTTCATATTGAATACCCCTCTATATGTGCAATAGGGGGTGCAGTGATAATGTGAATCGCATCATATATTGTAGGTCTGTGATCTCCCACTTTACTGGGAAGAGTAGACAACTATGACCTTGAGGTATGAGGATGTAAACTTTTATTGAGTTTATCCTATTATATGAGACAACATTTGTTTTACTCATTTTTTTCCATCTTCTGATTCCTTACTGCAGGGCTGGATGGTTGTTTTTAATGTGATAGAAACAAAAAATAGACACTGCCAATCTTCACGAGAAAGGCATTACTGTACTGGGAACATCTGAAGTATTTGGTTAAAAAGAGAAATTTGGGAAAAGCAGAGAATGTTAAAATCTTCTTGGAAACACAAACATGTACATTTTGCCCTGTCTGCAATAACATTGCTCCTATGTTAAGATGTTGTAGTATTTCATGAACAATGTTTTGAATATAATACACTGATTATATTATTTCAAGTAAATATTACTATTTTGCATGTAGGCTGAACATACTGTAGGTTAAAAAAACAATGTAAAAGGGTAAATGCTTAGTTATAATAGCACTTGTTTATCCATGCACAGTAATTGGATTGTAAAATGCAGAGGATTGCTCATTCCCTTTGTAATAGCTAAAACGTTTTTTTTCTACCAATTATGAAAATATTAAAGACTTAAAACTAAAAAAAAGTAAAACTAACTGGCTGATTAACCCATAATGTTTTAGTCTTGTCTAACACACAGATACGGGATCTGACAGGTAATTGAGAAGTAAAATATTGTCTGCTTGTATTATCATTGCTTTATTTAGTCTAATGAGGCCAGCTTTTCACCAGCCACTGTAGAAAGGAAATGAAGCGATGGGATGAATCAGGATAAAGGAGGTGCCGTGTGACAAGCTGAAGTGTGGCCTGATTGAATTTTAACCATTCCAGACACCAACTGAGGAAAATCGGAAAGGAGTGAAATGTGAAGCAAAGCTGAGAAGCTGTAACTGAAATTTAGAGCAAGCAAGGGGAAAAAAAAAAATATATATATATATATATAAAGGTATCAGTCTTAGCATGATGACTTGCAAAAACCTTTAGCCTAAGGCATGTTAATGATTCGTCTAACAGTTTGTTCCAATGTTCATGTTAGCATAACATGTCTCTTTCTTGATGTCAAAATATAAACAATTATTACATTATTTTCATTTGTTGCTGATATATTCAGGAAATAAACTGGGCAAACTGAGCTGTAAATAGCAATTCTAAAACATGTGACTTGTATTAATTTACCAGTACAATGTTAAATATTTGGAATACTGTTTGACCACAATGAATACAATACAAAGTCGAAATATCTAAAGCATTGAGGGAAATTTGGCAACATAGTTTAACTGAAGCATATGGTTCAGCAAGGACTACTCGTGATTAACCCAACATGTATTTGTTACAATTACAGAGCTACAGATGTGCCCAACTATCACGTGGCATCACAGCGTTATCTCTCACGCCACGCATGGCGCGCCACACACCACGCCATGAGTCGCGCCACAAAGAAAGTTTAGTAATGAAAAAAGGCATTACGTGTAATACAACTTTTTGCCCACCAGATGTCACTTTTCCTAAACTACATAGCGCATGTGTCTGATTTTATTACGTGTAATCCAACATTTTGCCCACCAGGTGTCACTTTTCCTAAACTACATAGCGCATGCGTGTGATTTCCAATGTACCGTACGGTATGTTCTGTATCACCGCCCGATGATTGGTTGACAGAAGCGGTGATTCGGTACACTATACAGTATTACAGCGTTTTCCACATGGAATCAGGAATGTACAGTACGGTATAATAAAGCGGTAGAAGAATGTCTAATAAAGTTTGAAATCATTAAGCTCTGTATTACCCACTGACTGTGCGGTTGAAATCATACTTGCGCAAATGTAAATACTGTTGGCACTGTCCCAGACTTAGACATTGTAGTGGTTTCATTACTTTACAAACTACAGAACTCTAGTAATGGGTGAAGCGTGTGGCCTAGCGGTCTAATGCCTAGTCTCACTGCTTCTCCCCTCTTCTCGTTCCGTGGGTTCGAGACCTTGAAAACATGTTTTTTTTTATTATTTTTAAAATCTTCACTTAAAATATTCAGTATTCAATACAGTACATGTGGAGCACATGCCCAGTGCTTCGGGAGTCAAACAGCGAAATTTGGATTTTTATTACTGTATATACAGTACTGTACCTTAGAATGCAAACTTGTGTCAATGCCGGCGCTGACCCAGACTTGGACATTATAGTGATTTTTTATGACCATCAACTGGTAGTGGGCTCTGTTAAAGAGAGTGGGCTCTGTATTACAAACTGACTCTGCGTTTAAACTGCAAAATTGCGTCAATGTCAGCGCATGCCCAGTGGAGGGGTTACAATGACAAGTAGCGCTATGCCATGGCGCATGCCCTGTTGTCTGTATTGCTACAGGACTGTTGAATTTTCACACTTGTGCCATTCTGCACTGTCCGAGACTTACAGTATACACAATGCTCATTTCATGACTTCAGAAAGTGCTACAGTAGTGGGCTTTGTTTGGGAGGGAAGTCTCTGTATTACAAACTGACTGTGCTCTAGAGCGCAAACTTGCATCAATGTCGATGCTGTCCCAGACTTGGAAACTTTAGTGATTTAATGAGTTCAGTAACTGATAGTTGACTCTGTTTGAGAGTGAGGTCTCTGCATTACAAACTGACTCTGCGTTTAAACCGCAAAATTGCGTCAATGTCTTCACAGTTGGCGCTGTGGTGACTTATAGCCATAGCCTTATGCCTTATGCGCCATAGCCATACCCTTGTAGCGCTATGCCATGGCGTACAGTATGGAAGATCATACAGTAGCGGGTCATGATTCACACACAGTGAAAGTGGGATCTCCGTATTACACACTGCCTGTGTAATAATAATATTAAAAATAAAAAGTGTAACCTTGACTGTCTAATAATAATAAAAAAAAATAAAAAAAAAGTTTAACCTTCCAGGTTTCGAGTCCGGAACCGGGTTGTACAGACGGCTGCAATGTAGAAGTTCGATTTCTTACCCCTACGCTACAGACGCCTGAGTACTTAATCGTACGGTACTGTAGATGTCACATAAAGTACTGTAGAGGACAAATGCAATTCTTACTAGGAGAGACTTGTGAGCAAGGGGTTAGGTGATCCGTCTTGCTTACACTTCTCTCCTTCTGTTCGAGACCTTGATAATTTTTTTTTTTTAAATGTTCACTATAGTACTGTAGTTCAGTATTGTTATCCAACCCTTAGAAAACTCAATATATTATACTGTATATACTGTAGATGTGCCCAGCTACAGTACTGTAGTTTGTTGCTCCATATGGTACGCCATACTGTATACCGCATTGCTAGTTGCGTGCTACACTGTATTGAGTCTCATAGCACTGCGCATGCCCAGTTGTCTGTATTATAGTAAGTACAATACTGTCGACCCTGTCCCAGACTTACAGTAGACATTCCATGACTCTAGGAGCTACCGTACAGTAGATGCAGTAGTCTAGGGGGCTAATGCCTAGCCCTACTGCATCTACCATTTTCTTGTCCCGCTGGTTCGAGACCTTTAAAATATATACTGTATATGGTAATTTTATTTTGTTTTAAATCTTCACTAATACATTATCCACAAATTCTGGTATTTCTAAGCCACAGTACTTTATGACAAAAAAGTGTAACCTTGACTGTGTAATAATAATAAAAAATAAAAAGTGTAACCTTTCAAGTTTCGAACCCGCAAAAGGGTTGTACAAGCGACGTAATGTATTGGTTTGATTATTTACCATTACACTACAGCCGCCTGCAATACCAAGATTGCACCTGGCTTGAGTGTGTCCTACAATACTGTACATCATCGTATCTCAGGCGCATGCCCAGATCTACGGTATACCCATGTAGCGCTTTTTAAAAAAAATTCTTGGCTACTTTTGTTCAGTATTGTTATCCAACCCTTACTAAACTCAGTACATTTGATATATTAGAGGGTAAATTTACTAAGATGGGAGTTCTATTAAGAAGTGATGTTGCCCATAGCAACCAATTAGATTCCATGTATTATCTTCTAGAAGGTGCTACTGTAGATAAATGAGAAGTAGAATCTGATTGGTTGCTATGGGCAACATACACTACAGTAACTTCTACCCCTACATGTTTAACCTTTTCCCCAAAATTTTTTTTCTTCCGCCCCCAAAATGAAAGTCAATTTTTGGGGTGTTCTGACTGTTTTTTTTTTTTTTAAATTAAGCAGTTTACAGTACCTTTAGGGGACTGTCTTAAGGCTGCACGTTGAAGGCTTCCCACAACGTTGCACCCCAATTCACCAATTTTTTCCGCCTGCTATTCATACAGTAGGTGAAACATTTTCACATACTGTCTTACTGTACATTGCGTTGACTTCCCGCCTACGGTAGGCGGAAAAGCTTTCAAATTGAATACAGCGATAATTTTACGCCTGGCGAAATGACGTAATCGGCAAAACTTTTTTTAGCCGATCACGTCTTTTCGCTCCAATTAGTGAAAAAGTGCCAACCAATCTGCTCACAACTGTCATCTCACAGGCTGTGTTTGAAAAATGACAGTTGGGAGCTGATTGACTCCTTATCACTTTTTTGTCACTTTTCACTCTGTCTCCTAACACTGCTTAGTACAGTAAATAGACTTCTTGGAGTGAAAAGGCGAGATCGGCTAAAAAAAGTAAATAGAAACCTAAATTGAAAACGGCCCTCAGTGTGTACAGTACTGTATGTCTACTGTACTGTATACTACTGTAAGTGCCGGGCAGCTGTGAAATCACTGGGATGGGCAACAGGGATACTGTACAGTATATGACTGTGGGCGGCAACCCCCATCGGCCGGAGCGCCCCTGGTGAGTGAAATGCTGGCCAATAGGAAGATATGCCCCTGCATCTGTGTGTTATTGACTTTTTGAACCTTTTTAATGACAGATGCACATGTTGGGTCTCAGGCGCACTTAAAGACTGAATTACATACAGCACAAACACCAATTTTATAAATTCATGACAATTTTTATTTAACCTACAGTAACATGCTGTACAGAGGGGGGGGACTTCTTTAGCTTTCCACCCCCGTAGTCCTCTACTGTCCCCCGCTTCTTTCTTCTGCCGCTGGCATGTCCTGGAGTTCCAAGCTGGACACGGACATGACTACTGTACAGTACCTAGGAGGAAGGAGATGACGTGAGAACAGTCCTTCCTCAATGCCGACCAATACGCCCTACTGGACCGAGGACTACACAAAAATATTAGGCTTTTAAGTTAAAATCATCACTGGCACTTTTGGCCTCAGATCCAGAGTTTCACCTATACCAGGTGCAGACTGTACCTTGCATCGGAGTCTAAGGTCCACTGTACGCCCTGAAGAAAGGAGGATAGGCAGAGACAAACAGACAGTAAAAGACAGACACACAGGTACGGTACATACAGTACTCACCGGAGATACTCTTTTTCTTCATCCCGCTCAATCCCACACAGAGGTCCCTGTAGGAGAGAGAATATGCCATGCAAGGCCCTTTCCTGCTCTAATAGTGTGTCACACTAATCTACTGTAACATTAATATCAGCCCTACAGTATCTCACCAGCCTAACAAACTACAATATTAATGTACAGTACAGTTGGCCTCACAGAGGGCCTACCAGTACCTGTTATGGTGGAAGAGGCTTTGAGGGGGGGAACTTCTTTAGCTCTTTTGCTTTCCACCCCTTTAGTCCTCTCCTGTCCTCAGCTTCTTTCTTCTGCCGCTGCCATGTCCTGGCCAGCGGCGGCGCCAGGTCTTCCTGTCTTCTGACAAGTCCCTTCAAGTCGTGTTTGTTGATTGAAGATCTGTACTTGTATGCGTGACTGTCCTCCTGCATGTTTCCTTGGCATGCGCAGCACCCCATTCACTGTGTCCTTTATCCGGGTAAGTTCTTCTTTTCCAATCCTGAATCTTGTCTGGCATCTTGAGAGGATATCTTCTCTTAAATTGTTGGGGATTGGCACTTTCTTCCGACTTCCAACAAAGTTCACCCGCTTGATCCAACTGCAATACAGGTCTTAGGGCACGTGTTCTTGAAAAATTGCTTGCGCATATCGATGCATCTCACAATTGATAGCTCTGTAAATTTCATTGTCCTTGTCAACGTTGATTACAGCCAGTGGTATATCCGGTAAGGGTGTTCCAAATACAGTCAGTGGTACTGGGGTGCTCAACATGACAGGCATTCCTGGTGAAAGTACAGGCATGCTTGCATTGTTGATCCTCGATTCTTCAACTGACCGTTCAGGCAGGCGATATGATGCCACTGGTGTACTCTCCCACTGAGGCAGGCTGCATGATGGCACTGGTGTCATGTCCAAGTGCTCTGATGCCACTGTATTGTCCATATCTAGCAAGTGGAAGGATGGGTCAGTCTCCAAGTTGAAATTGTCGTCGTTATCCTCAGGCTCAAATTCATCCGGTGTGACCATTTCATACTGGATTGCCTGGTCATGTCTCTTCCTGGTACTCTGGGCAGCGGCCTCTTGCCATTCTTCTTTACTTTGCCGGATTGCTTCTTTCATTGCTTCTGCAATGGTGTCCTTCAGCCCTTCCTTCAGCTCTTCTTTCAAGTTGTCAATTTTCGCTTCAAGATGACCAACTTTTCCCACGAGGTCTCTCACCATCCTAGCACAGCTACATGTGCATGCATTATCTTCTTGGAATGACAGTTTTCGACGAGTTGGTGAGTGGGATACATCTTCAACAAGAGGCTCAAAGGTGTCCAATTCTTCGGGTCCATAAATCACTGGTGTTTCCTCCTGGTTCTGGACGTTCATGGGTTGCTCCACGTTCCCTGGTCCATTTTCTCCGATGTCCACTTGCAAAGAGTTGTTCTTGGGCTTTGCATTCTTCCTTGCCTTGACTAGAAGAGGTACCTGTAAATTTTCCTTACCTGTTTTCTTCTTGGAAGGTTTGCTTGTAGACCATTGTGGGACTAGTGCACTCAGCCTTTTGGTCATTGGAAGTGGGCAAGATTCGTTTCCATTGTAAAAACCTTTGCTCTTCACCATTTTGACAGTTCGGTGCACTCTGAAATACACAAGTATAAAGACACTAAATACAATGTTAAGTAAAATAGTGGAAATACATGTACTGTATACAGTAAATGTTTCACATTACAACACTGTAAACAATTACAGTACTCATACTGCACTTTCAAGAATGTGCTGCTACTGTACTCTATACAACTCCAGTAATAACCCTATCACACAGAAAAGCAAATTGCAGTACTGCAGCATTTACAGTAAAGCACTTTACTGCACTTTGTGCAGTAATTTGCTGATCAGATTTTTACTTTGTGAAAGGGTCACTTTGACCTTACATTTAACCTGGGTCAGAGACCTGGTCATTTCGATGTACAGTACCGGTATGTTGACCCTTTCACACAGAATAAATGCTCGTGTCCATCTGCAAATCAATGGCTAAAAGTGCTACTGTACTGTATGCCCAGTCATTTGTTTGTCTGTGCCAAAAAGGGTACAAAGCGGGAGCATCAAAAAAACCTGTGCTTCAAATGCCGGATAAAGACAGTACTGTACTTTACTTTCAGTTCTAGTTTAAAAGTTGTTTTCAGTGGTTTTTTTCAACAGTAAATATACCGTAGATTCAATCAAATATAGTACATACTGTACGGTACAGTACTGTACACAGTACTAAGCAGTGATAGGAGACAGTGAAAAGAGATACGGTACCGTAAGGTACTGTACAGTACTGCACCAACCAATCAGTTCCCAACTGTAATTTTTCAACGTTGCATTTGAATTAGGGGTGAGCGGGTTCGGTTTTACTCAGTTCTTATCGCCACTTTACCGCAAATTCGGCTCGATTTTATTCGCTATCCAAAACACGTGTTCGGCGATAGCCAATAAAAAGATCCGAGTAAAACCGAGTAAAACCAAACCCACTCACCCCTAATTTGAATAATTACATTTGGGAGCTGATTGGTTGGTAAAGTACCTTACAATATCTCTTTTCACTGTCTCCTAACACTGTGCGTGTGTTATACAGTATATACAGGTAAATATAGTAGATTACAGCGCCAACTGTTAAAGCACTAACCAATATTGTGAGATTGTGCAGAGGCACAAGATAATAAATATGATAAATAATACAGGTGTCTAAAAAACACTCCCTAATTATATACTGTACAGTACTGTACTGTACGGTAGGTGTCAGCTCATCAGTAATAAAATTTGTGAATATCTGAACTGATATACAGTACAGTACTGTAAAGTAGAGCGCCAAATTTGCTATTTTTAGAACATAAATCAAAACTTAGTGTGTACAGTACCATTAGAACCATTAGTGTAAAAGTTAAATGTGCAAAGTGGTGCAATAATGCAATGATACAGTACTGTAGGTATAATATGTGCAAATAAGCTAGGAAACGATCGTTATGTGTGATAGTTACTCGATACACAAATAAGCATCTACGGGGATGGGTGAAGGACGGGGCATACCGAGGCAGCGGGATATTAAACACAGCAATTTTGCAACTGAAACTAAGATGGCCACTGAGCAAAACAAGATGAGTGGCGGGGACAGGATGGTCACTCACGGGAGACTATGAGGGGCAGCGGGAGGCTAGGAAACGATAGGTGTGTGTTATAGTTACTCGATACACAAATAAGCGTCTACGGGGATGGGTGAAGGACGGGGCATACCGAGGCAGCGGGATATTAAACACAGCAATTTTGCGACTGAAACTAAGATGGCCACTGAGCAAAATAAGATGGCGGCGGGGACAGGACTGTCACTCACGGGAGACTATGAGGGGCAGCGGGAGGCTAGGAAACGATCGTTGTGTGTGATAGTTACTCGATACACAAATAAGCGTCTACGGGGATGGGTGAAGGACGGGGCATACCGAGGCAGCGGGATATTAAACACAGCAATTTTGCGACTGAAACTAAGATGGCCACTGAGCAAAATAAGATGGCGGCGGGGACAGGACGGTCACTCACGGGAGACTATAAGGGGCAGCGGGAGGCTAGGAAATGATCATTGTGTGTGATACTCGATACAAAAATAAGCGTCTACGGGGATGGGTGAAGGACGGGGCATACCGAGGCAGCGGGATATTAAACACAGCAATTTTGTGACTGAAACTAAGATGGCCGCTGAGCAAAACAAGATGGCGGCGGGGACAGGACGGTCACTCACGGGAGACTATGAGGGGCAGCGGGAGGCTAAGAAACGATCGTTGTGTGTGATAGTTACTCGATACACAAATAAGCGTCTATGGGGATGGGTGAAGAACGGGGCATACCGAGGCAGCGGGATATTAAACACCGCAATTTTGCGACTGAAACTAAGATGGCCGCTGAGCAAAACAAGATGGCGACGGGGACAGGACGGTCTCTCACGGGAGACTAAACACAGCAAAATGACAGTGAACCATACATACAGTACTGTACTGTAGTAAGCTACTTACAGTACCAGCGGGTTGATACACTGTATGAATCAGCTGTAGAAGTTCAGGGTACAGCAACAAAGGTGACTCGGTAGTCAGGCAGAGTTACAGTAGATCACGGTAATAAGCAGCAACAACAGCGACTCGGAAGTCAGGCCACGTTGCAGATAGTAGTATCTCAAAGGTTCGTACTGATGATACGAGCAGCAAGTCTGTACGGTTAAGTAACAGATTCACGGTGTGGATCGGTAGGCCGGTCTGAGAAGCTATATTATACTACCAGAGACAAAAGAATTCCTTCCTGCTGAAAATCTGGCCGCTGATTGGTGTATTTGAAAAATGCACTTCCTTGTGGTCCAATGGCATGGCGGCAAGGTTTTCTTTGTCTCTGGTAGCATAAAAGAGCGTCTCAGACCGTACTAGCCATCCACACTGTGAATCTGCTACTTAACTGTACGGACTTGCTGCTCGGATTGTCTCATCGGCACATATCAGCAGTAGGAACCCTTGAGATACTACTACTATCTGCAACACTGCCTGACTTCTAAGTCGCTGTTGTTGCTGCTCATTACCGTGATCTACCTCTGCAACTCTGCCTGACTTCCGAGTCACCTTTGTTGCTGTACCCTGAGTTTCTTCAGCTGTTTCCTACAGTAAAAACCCGCTGGTACTATAAGTACGGTAGCTTGCTATGTTAAGGTTCATGGTCATTTTGCTGTTTGCTGTGTTAGACGCTGATTTGCGTAGTGAGTTTCAATGCTTACGGTACCGTTTTGTTTTGCTTAGTGGCCATCTTAGTTTCAGTCACAATATTGCTGTGTCCTGTCCCAGCCGCCATCTTGTTTTGCTCAGCGGCCATCTTTCAGTCGCAATATTGCTGTGTTTAATATACTGCTGAGAGAAGGAGAGAGAGAGAGAGAGAGAGGGAGAGAGAGAAAGACAGGGAGAGAGAAAGAGAGAGAGAGAGATAGAGAGACTGACAAGGGAAAAAAAGGAGAGAGATACAGTGCTGTAGAAAACAATGTGGTGTACTGTACTTATGCAGCATGGAGACGCCACTGGGGCCAGGTGGTGGTCTGGATGATGGTGGTGGTGGTGGTAAGACTGTAGAAAAATAACAGTTTCCATCAAAACTATTTGGAAACAAATAAACTGTATAAATCTTGAACAGAGCCTCCATAACAACAAACACAGACAAAGGGAGAATAAGAAAGAGAGAGAGGGGGAGAGGGAGAGAGAGAAAGACAGAGGGAGAGAGAAAGAGAGAGAGAAAAAGAGAGAGAGGGAGGGAGAGGGAGGGAGAGAAAGAGAGAGAGAGGGGGAGAGGGAGGGTGAGAAAGACAGAGGGATAGAGAAAAAGAGAGAGAGAGAGAGAGAGAGGGGGGAGAGGGAGGGAGAGAAAGAAAGAGAGAGGGAGGGAGAGAAAGACAGAGAGGGAGAGAGAAAGAGAGAGGGAAAAAGAGAGAGAAAGAGAGAGAGGGGAAGAGGGAGGGGGAAAGAGAGAAAGTGAGAGAGGGGTAGAGAGAGAGAAAGATAGAGAGGAAGAGAGAAAGAGAGAGAGACAAAGAGAGAGGGGGGGAGAGGGATGGAGAGAAAGAAAGAGAGAGAGAGGGTGAGAGGGAGGGAGAGAAAGACAAAGAGGGAGAGAGAAAGAGAGAGGGATAAAGAGAGAAGAGAGAGAGAGAAAGAGAGAGGGAGAGAGAAAGTGAGAGAGAGGGGGAGAGGGAGGGAGAAAAAGACAAAGTGAGAGAGAAAGAGAGAGAGAGAGAGAGAGACCAAGGGAAAAAAAGGAGAGAGATACAGTGCTGTCGAAAACAATGTGGTGTACTGTACTTATGCAGCATGGAGACGCCGCTCGGGTCAGGTGGTGGACTGGATGATGGTGGTGGTGGTGGTAGGACTGTGGAAAAAGAACAGTTTCCATCAAAACCAGTTGGAAACAAATAAACTGTATAAATCTTGAACAGAGCCTTCATAACAAAAAAAACAAACACAGACAGAGGGAGAATAAGAAAGAGAGAGAGGGGGAGAGGGAGAGAGAGAAAGACAGAGGGAGAGAGAAAGAGAGATAGAAAAAGAGAGAGAGAGGGGGAGAGGGAGGGAGAGAAAGACAGAGGGAGAGAGAAAGAGAGAGAGAAAAAGAGAAAGAGAGGGGGGAGAGGGAGGGAGAGAGAGGGAGAGGGAGGGAGAGAAAGACAGAGAGGGAGAGAGAAAGAGAGAGAAAAAGAGAGAGAAAGGGGGAGAGGGAGGGAGAGAAAGAAAGAGAGAGGGAGAGATGGAGGGAGAGAAAGACAGAGAGGGAGAGAGAAAGAGAGAGGGAAAAAGAGAGAGGGGGAGAGAGAGAAAGAGAGAGAGAGGGGGAGAAAGACAGAGGGAGAAAGAGAGAGAGAGAGAGACTGACAAGGGAAAAAAAGGAGAGAGATACAGTGCTGTAGGTGGTGGACTGGAAGATGGTGGTGGTGGTGGTGGTAGGACTTTGGAAAAAGAACAGTTTCCATCAAAATCATTTGGAAACAAATAAACTGTATAAATCTTGAACAGAGCCTCCATAACAACAAAAACAAACACAGACAGAGGGAGAAAAAGAAAGAGAGAGAGGGGAAAGGGAGAGAGAGAAAGACAGAGGGAATGAGAAGGAGAAAGATAGAGAGAAAAAGAGAGAGAGAGAAAAAGAGAGGGAGAGGGAGGGAGAGGGAGGGAGAGAAAGAAAGAGAGAGAGGGTGAGAGGGCGGGAAAGAAAGATAGAGAGGGAGAGAGAAAGAGAAAAAGAAAGAGAAAAAGAGAGAGGGGGAGAGGGAGGGAGAGAAAGAAAGAGAGAGAGATGGGGAGAGGGAGAGAAAGACAGAGAGGGAGAGAGAATGAAAGAGAGAGAAAGAGTGTGACAATTTACAGTACTGTATACTCTAGTAGTGTAAGGTACAGTACTTACGCGGGCAAAAGCCTAAATTTGGGTCAGTGGGGGGCTGGCGCCGGGGCTTTCCTTGTTGCAGAACTGTGGGGGAAAAATAACAGAATGTTCCTGTACACAAGTACAGTAGAGAAAGAATTACAGTAGGGCCTGATTCAGATCCGCGCGCAACCGGGTCGATTGTCCGGCAGTGCGCACGCGAGCACCGAAGCAAGTGAGATGGGTCTTTGTAGTACGGGAGGGAGAGAGAGACACTGTGAAAGTAGAAAAAGGAGTGCGATACAGTAGAAGACACTGTAAAGTAGTGTACGGTACAGTACTTACACAAAATGGATTGCCTCCTTTTCCATGCCTCTATGGGAGGCAGGTGGTCTTCTGTGCCTTGCACTGTGGGAAAAAAATTGTCATTTTGCATGAAAACAATATGGAAAAATGTCAATAATTCAGCCTGACAGTACTATTACTACTGTATTATTACACTTTAATGACAGTATCCACTTACTGTAGAGTGTGGGACATGGGCATTAGACCAGGTACTGTATACAGTATATGAGGCGATATTGTTCGTCACAGTGCCAGCATTGTCAAGTGTACTCTATGCACACTTGCTGATGCTGGCAGCAAAGAAAGACAAGTGGGTGGGAGGGTTAACAATATCCATAGATTGACCTGCATGTATAGCCCACTGCGGATATCGTTGATGCCTCGGGGGAGCGCGCACATGCATCCTTGGTGATTTACTGCACACAGTACACACTAGATTATATGAACAACACTGTATAATGTACTGTACTGTATCATTGAACAATATTGTTAGCGTTCATCCAAATCATCTAGTGTGTATGCACCTAATGACAGGTCCCCGAAACATACTGTACAGTACTGGAAAATAAGAAAAACACAAGGACAGAAAGAATTAGCGTGTATTGAGAATAGGTTGGAGATGCATTGAGAGAGAAAGAGACAGTAAGTATACAGTGGTAGAACAATGTAATGTACACTACTGTACTTACAGATCAGGGCAGGGCTGCTGCCTTCCTCCACTATAAAGCAGTCATCTGTGTGTCAAAGAAAACCAAATGTTGACAAGTCAAAAAATTCATGAAAACACATGAGAGAGAGAAAAAAAGAGAAACAGACAGAGAAAGAAAAAGAGAGAGAGAGAACAATGTACTGTAATGTACTGTACTGTACTTACGCAGACTCTCGCTGGGGCTGGCTGGGGGTACGGTCTCTGGAACTGTGGGGGAAAAAAACATGTAATTTTCCCTGAAAACACACGAGAGAGTGAGAGAAAGAGAGAGGGAGAAAAGGAGAGAGAGAGAGGGAGGGGGAGAGGGAGGAAGGGAGGGAGAGAGGGGGAGAGGGAGGGACAAAGAGAGGGGGAGAGGGAGGGACAGAGAGAGGTAGAGAAAGACAGAGAAAGAGAGGGAGAGAGAGAGAGGGAGGGAGAGAGTGAAAAAAGAGAGAGAAAGGGAGACAAAAGGAGAGAGAGAAAAAGAGAGAGAGGGAGGGAGAGAGAGAGAAACAAAGAGAGAGAGGGAGAGAGAGAAAGAGAGAGAGAAACAAAGAGAAAGAGAGAGAAAGAGAGACAAAGGGAGAGAGAGAGAAAGAGAGGGAGTGAGAGAAAGAGAGGGAGGGAGAGAAAGAGAGAGAGGGAGAGAGAAAGAGAGAGAGAGAAAGAGGGAGGGAGGGAGAGAGGGAGAAAAAGAGAAAGGGAGACAAAGGGAGAGAGAGAAAAAGAGAGAGAGAGAACAATGTACTGTAGTTTACAGTACTGTACTTACGCAGACTCTCGCTGGGGCCGGCTGGGTGTACGGTCTCTGGAACTGTGGGAAGAAAACATGTAAAAGAGAGAGAAAGATAGAGAGAAAAAGAGAGACAAAGGGAGAGAGAAAGAGAGAGAGAAAAGGAGAGAGACAGAGAGAAAGAGAGAGAGAGAAAGAGAGAGAGGGAGAGAGAGGGTGAAGAAGAAAGAGAGAGAAACAAAAAGAGAGAGAGGGAGAGAGAAAGAGAGAGGAAAAGAAAGAGAAAGAGAGAGAGAGACAAAGGGAGAGAGAGAAAGAAAGAGAGGGAGGGAGAGAAAGAAAGAGAGAGATGGAGAGAGAAAGAAAGAAATAGAGAAAGAGAGAGAAAAAAGAGAGAGAAAGAGAAAGAGGGAGAGAGGGTGGGAGGGAGGGAGAGAGAGAAAAAGAGAAAGGGAGACAAAGGGAGAGAGAGAAAAAGAGAGAGAGAGAACAATGTACTGTAGTGTACAGTACTGTACTTACGCAGACTGTCGCTGGGGCAGGCTGGGGGTACGGTCTCTGGAACTGTGGGAAAAAAACATGTAAAGAGAGAGAAAGATAGAGAGAAAAAGAGAGAGAGAAATTGAGAAACAAAGGGAGAGAGAGAAAGAGAGAGAGAAAAGGAGAGAGAGAGAAAAAGAGAGGAGAGAGAGAAAGGGAGAGAGAGGGAGAGAGAGAGAAACAAAGAGAGAGAGAAAGAGAGAGAGAGAGAGAAAGAGAGAGAGACTAGGGAAATAAAGCAGAGAGATACAGTACTGTACTTACGTGGCATGGGGAGGCCACTGGTTGGTGATGCTGTTGAAAAAAATGACAGTATGTTACAGAAAAGAGAGAGAGAGAGAAAAAGAAATAAAGAGAGAAAGAAAAAAAATACAAGTTTAAGGTTTACTGGATTCGCTGCTCTCCAGCTCCACTATCACTATATGGAGGTGTTCTGCATAAAGAAAATAATAATACAGTATTGTACAGTACTCAGTGGGAAAGTAGAGGGTAAACATACTCAACTGTAACATTACTACAGTATATACTGTACAGTATTAATACAAAATGTCCTACAGTATAAAACTGTATGCAGTACTTACTTGGCTGGGGAGGGGATTCTGGGTCCTCCTCTTGGCCTGGGGAGGGCTGAGGCCCTTCAATGTCTTCAACTAAAATATACAAGGACAGAAACAATTATTGTGTATGGAGAAGACGTTGGAGATGTTTTGAGAGAGAAAGAGAAAAACAGAGGGAGAGAGGGAGAGAGAAAGAAAAGGAGAAAGAGAAAAAGAGAGAGAGAGAAACAGAGGGAGACAGGGAGAGAGAGAAAAAGAGAGAAAAAGTAAGAGAGAAAAACGGAAAGAGAGTGAAAAAGAGAGAGAGAGAGGAAAATTAAAGAGAGAGAGAGATAAAGAGAAAGAAAGAGGGAGAGAGAGAGAAAGAGACAGAAAAAGAGAGAGAAAGAGAGAGAGAGAGAAAAAGTAGAGGGTAAACATACTCAACTGTAACATTACTACAGTATATACTGTACAGTATTAATACAAAATGTCCTACAGTATAAAACTGTATGCAGTACTTACTTGGCTGGGGAGGGGATTCTGGGTCCTCCTCTT
The DNA here is from genome assembly GCA_031769625.1 of Taudactylus pleione. Taxonomy (NCBI): domain Eukaryota; kingdom Metazoa; phylum Chordata; class Amphibia; order Anura; family Myobatrachidae; genus Taudactylus; species Taudactylus pleione. Next base: position 1,045,765 of record JAUIMM010001567.1, read on the forward strand.
GGCCTGGGGAGGGCTGAGGCCCTTCAATGTCTTCAACTAAAATATACAAGGACAGAAACAATTATTGTGTAAGGAGAAGACGTTGGAGATGTTTTGAGAGAGAAAGAGAAAAACAGAGGGAGAGAGGGAGAGAGAAAGAAAAGGAGAAAGAGAAAAAGAGAGAGAGAGAAACAGAGGGAGACAGGGAGAGAGAGAAAGAGAGAGAAAAAGAAAGAGAGAAAAACGGAAAGAGAGAAAAAGAGAGAGAGAGAGGAAAATTAAAGAGAGAGATAAAGAGAAAGAAAGAGGGAGAGAGAGAGAAAGAGACAGAAAAAGAGAGAGAAAGAGAGAGAAAAACAGAGGGAGAGAGAAAGAGAGAGAGATAAAGAGAGAGAGAGCGAAAGAGAGAGAGAAAGAGAGAGCGATACAGTACTGTAGAAAAAAATGTGGTGTAGTGTACTTATGCGGCCAGGTGAGGCCACTGGGGCCAGGGATGTAGCCTTCGGTTGGTGATACTGTTGAAAAAAAATAATGTTACTATTACACAAGTACAGAAAAGAGAGACACTGAGAAAGAGAGAGAGAGATAAAGAGAGAGCGAGAAAGAGATACCGTAGGTCGAGAGAGACTTACAAGGGAAGAAAAGGAGAGATATACAGTGCTGTAGAAAACAATGTGGTGTACTGTACTTACGTGGCATGGGACTTATACCGTAAGATTCCGCCTCCTCATCAATGACGAGTCTGTCTGTGTGTACAGTATAAGAGAAAAAATATTATACAAAAAATAAAAAAGGCAGTAGCATGACACTATTGTGTCCATACTGTAACTGTTTTAATCATTACCACTGTCATTTGAGGAGGAGGCTGCAGAAGGTGGTGGTGGTGGTGGTGGTGGTGGAGGTAGGACTGTGGAAAAAGAACACTGTACTGTCAGTTTCCCTCAAAACCATTTTGAAACAGATAAACTGTACAAATGAGAGAGAGAGAGAGAACAGTGTACAGTAGTGTGTACTGTACTTACTCCTACAATTCAGCCAACTGGGCCAGGCTGCTGGCGGGGGTGGTGATGGCGGCGGCGGTGGTGGTGGCGCTGCCGGGGCAGGGGGGGCTTCTTGCCCTGTGGGGAAAAATACATGTCGTCATTAAGGAGAATTTGAAAACAAGAGTTCAGACCTCTATTCCAAATTGGAGAGGGATTATGGTACAGTACTGTAGATGGCCTTAGGGAATTAGCTATTGATTAAAATACAAACCAATACAGTATACTGTAGTACAAAAACTACTGTAGTCTGTGAAGCTGGCATTGGGCCCAACATAAAACAGTATGGTACTGTACTGTACTGTATATAAAAAAATATACAGTACAATAAAGTACTGTATGACCAAGTGGTGCAACGTCACAAAGAGGCTCTGTGGGTGGCACTGTCGCCATCCCACGAGCTGTACAAGATGGCACAAAAGATGGCGAGAGCGATGTGGGCCCCATTGCCGGCAATGGAGACCCGGCAGTGCCTTTCCAGCTTTAACGAAGCATTCGATGTGAGATGTGAGAAGTGATTGTGGGCAGCACAGATGGTGTAATGGTAGCATTACTGCCTCACAGCACTGAGGTCGTTGGTTCAATACCCACTACGGCCCTAACTGTGTGGAGTTTGTATATTCTCCCTGTGCTTGCGTGGGTTTCCTCCGGGTACTCCGGTTTCCTCCCACACTCCAAAAATATACTGGTAGGTTAATTGGCTCCTAACAAAAATTACCCCTAGTGTGTGTATGTGTGCACATGTGATAGGGAATATAGATTGTAAGCTCCACTGGGGCAGGGACTGATGTGAATGGCCGAATATTCTCTGTAAAAGCGCTGCGGAATATGTGTGCACTATATAAATAACTGGTAATAATAATAATAATAATAATAATATGATACCAGCCAATCAGCTCCCAAATTTCATTTTTCAAACACAGCCTGTGAGATGACAGTTGGGAGCTGATTGGAGACCCCTGAATCTGTCCGTGACGTACAGTAATAATGTCAGACTTAAAGGGGGCAGTCCCAGCACAGATAAATAGTGTGTACAGTACTGTAGGTTAACATAGATTTGGTCGACAGGCATTAGAATGGTGGATCAATCAACTTGCCTTTTGTTACTGTAGGTTTAAAATACAAACAAGCCATGTCGACCAATAGTGTGTCACCCTTTAGTCCATGTACAGTGCAGTACTGTAGATTTAATCAGCCTGTCAATCAAATGTCTGCCAGTCATGTCAGTGTGTGGTAACAACTGTAAGTCGTCAGATACTGTAGTATCCAACACCCTGCAGTGCAGTGTACAGTAATGTAGAGTATGTCAGAGTCGTGCATTGTACTGTATTTGTTATTGTACAGTATACTGTAATTCATGTGATTATACAGCAATACTGTACTTACTGCGCCTTATACGCCTCCTGATGCGCTCTAGGTGAGGCCAGTCCCTTCTCAACAGGTCCGACCACCTGAGCTGGAGTGACCTCACGTTGCGGCGCGAGGTATATTTCTGTGCTTGCACTTCGATAGGCAAGCTCTTTGTCTTGGTTTGTGGTGAAGGCTACACCACGCCACTTCACCAAGACAAAGAGCTCGCCGGACGAAAATCTTCTCGCCCTATTCGCAGCCATTTTCAATAACCAGTGATGCACGTCATACATCGCACGACGCATAACGTATGGCGCACGACGACACTAATTCACTTGTTACGGCAGGCATCTGTGGTGCACTGTAATGTAGTCATAACCATAGTGGCAAAGTAATGTGGGCATCACTGGATTGAAAAGTTTCTGAAGTCATGAAATCACTATTGTGTAACATTCAGGTTGGAACAGCTTCACCATTGTCACAAGTTTGTGATGCAACGCTATTTTGCGCTTCAAACGCACAGTCAGCTTTGAACACAGAGAGCTCTCTCACAGACAGAAACCACTCTCAGACACAGTCCAAGAGACGTTGCTATAGTGTGTAAGGCTGAGACCGCATCTACATTGTCGCATGTTTGCATTTTGTGCTTTAGGCGCAGTTTGTAATACAGAGCCCTCTCTCATTCTATACAGTCCATTCACTACCAGTTTCTGCAGTTATGAAATCACTATTGTGTGGTGCAAAATTCAACGGCACCGTCAGTTTTTAATATACAGTACAGACCAGTGCTCGAAGTGGGAATTTAGAGGTTGGGGTATGGAGATTTGACTCTCCCACCCCCCCACCTCTTACTCTCCTCTCTTACCCCCCCACTTCTCCCTGCCTGAACCCCCCTCTCTCATCCCCTGCTATTCTCTCTAACAGAATCCCCCTGCAAGCCCCACTCTCTGATCCCCTCTTACCTGCTATGCTGCATCTAGAACTGAGCCGGGGCCCAGGAGCATTGGGTCCCTGCTGCACTGCAGTATAGTCACCCCCGGAAGCCAGCCAATCCCAGGTCGCTGGACTAACTCATCTGCAAAAGAAGGGGAGGATTTTTAAATTCAGCGCCAGCCGTGAGCCAATGAGAAGCTGCCACTTGACAGCTTCTCATTGGCTGGGGCTCTGTGAGCCACAAATGTTTGGCTGTCAGTGCCGTTGCGTAATACTGGAATACAGCCGAGACCTGAAACTCCCGGCTCCATGCCAGTGCCACCGCCGCTGCCAATAGAGCTGTGTCCCCAGCGGGACACCTCTCCACATGCTGCTGTTCCAGCGCTGGGATCCCATACTCGATCCTAGTGCTGGTACATTTTCTGCAGCTAAAATGAAGTGGCAGTGGGAAGTGGCGGTATATCATACCGCCATATACCGCCCCACTTCGACCACTGGTACAGACACATTCATAGCGGCACACTAGTTGTCCTAGCAGATGGGGGATGGTGTCCTTGGCAATGGTCACTATTCGTAGCATTTTTCAGGACACTAGGGCAGAGCTGACTGCTTACACTAAATGGATTAACAAAGGATCCTTTATTATGGTAATGAGAGGCTCTTGCTTGATTTGGGGGAAGGGACCTGATGCACTGTGTATGACTCTCGGCCCACTGGGCATGCGCCAGAAATCCCATGGCAACCCTCCTACTGGGCATGCGCCCGCCTTAGATGGAAATTCAACAGCATACCGACTGCAGTAATACAGCCAAATGCGCATGCTCAGTGATGATCCTCCATACGCCATGGCATAGCGCTACATGGCGTATGGCTTGGCGCCACAGATCCCATTGTAGGGGCCATTTCTAATCCATCGCAGATGGCTGACAGCCACCATAGTGCCAACCGTGTAATACAGAGAGCTCTCTCTCATACAGATCCCACTACTACCGTACTTACTGGACATGAGAAATCACTATAGTGTGCAAGGTTGGAACAGCATCACCATTGTCACAAGTTTGCGATGAAACGCTATTTTGCGCTTCAAACGCACTGTCAGCTTTGAACACAGAGAGCTCTCTCACAGACAGAAACCACTCTCAGACACAGTCCAAGAGACGTCGCTATAGTGTGTAAGGCTGAGACCGCATCTACGTTGTCACATGTTTGTGTTTTGCGTTTTAGGTGCAGTTTGTAATACAGAGCCCTCTCTCATTCTATACAGTCCATTCACTACCATTTTCTGCAGTTATGAAATCACTATTGTGTGGTGCAAAATTCAACGGCACTGTCAGTTTTTAATATACAGTACAGACACATTCATAGCGGCACACTAGTTGTCCTAGCAGATGGGGGATGGTGTCCTTGGCAATGGTCACTATTCGTAGCATTTTTCAGGACACTAGGGCAGAGCTGACTGCTTACACTAAATGGATTAACAAAGGATCCTTTATTATGGTAATGAGAGGCTCTTGCTTGATTTGGGGGAAGGGACCTGATGCACTGTGTATGACTCTTGGCCCACTGGGCATGTGCCAGAAATCCCATCGCAACCCTCCTACTGGGCATGCACCCACCTTAGATGGAAATACAACAGCATACCGACTGCAGTAATACAGCCAAATGCGCATGCTCAGTGATGATCTTCCATACGCCATGGCATAGCGCTACATGGCGTATGGCTTGGCGCCACAGATCCCATTGTACCCCCTCCATTTCTAATCTATCGCAGATTGCTGACAGCCACCATAGCGCCAACCGTGTAATACAGAGAGCTCTCTCATACAGATCCCACTACTACCGTACTTACTGGACATGAGAAATCACTATAGTGTGCAAGGTTGGAACAGCATCACCATTGTCACAAGTTTGCAATGAAACACTATTTTGCGCTTCAAATGCACAGTCAGCTTTGAATACAGAGAGCTCTCTCACAGACAGAAACCACTCTCAGACACAGTCCAAGAGACGTCGCTATAGAGTGTATGGCTGAGACCACATCTACGTTGTCGCATGTTTGCATTTTGTGTTTTAGGCACACAGTTTGAAATACAGAGCCTCTCTTGGCGCTACAGATCCCATTGTAACCCCTCCACTGGGCATGCGCATGAAATCCCATTGCAACCCCTCGAAGCAGACAGCCACCACAGCGCAGACATTGACGAAAGTTTTGCACTATTTAAACACACAATCAGTTTGTAATGTCTTACTTTTAAGCAGCCTTTTAAACAACAACACTACAGTATTACAGTACAACACTACTAAAGTAGTTTCACTATAGTGTCCAGAGCAGACAGTGCCAATAAAAAAAATATACTGTATAGTATATGGTATGGTATATTCTTTTCCAGGGATCGAACCCGGGACCATAATTCTTCCAAAGTGATCACCTAACCACTAGCCCACACGACAGCTACAGTGAACCGCACAGAGCGGCCTCATCCTTGTGCACTCCTCCCGCTGCTGTTTTTAATAAAAAAAAAATTTGTCATACTGTAATTCATCCCATCTCAGTGAAAGCTGTGCGTGCATCTCATTAATCTACAGTATCGGTTATACCGTGATAACAACTCAGGAAACTTCTCTACTGTTCAGTTACTGCACCGTATGTATAATACTGTATGTGCAGTGATTTGCATCCTGTTATAAGATCTTACTGTACGGTACAGTACTGTACTGTATGTACATTATGTGACATTAAAAATATTGGTTGTGCGAACATGCAAATGCTGTGAATGTGATATCCATCCAATTTACTGTAACTTTAACAGTATGGCATTCAGTACAAGGCATTCAGTACAAATTACAACAGTGGAGCACTCGCCACCCAGCGGTTAAGCACTGTATTACATGCAATTACAACAGTGGAGCACTCGCCACCCAGCGGTTAAGCACTGTATTAAATGCCGTAGCATATCCTTCGTTGAAGAATACCACGGTATGCCACAAGTCCATGGCGTGACTCAGAGGCCTGCACGCCACGCCACAAGTCCATGGCGCGACTCACGCCACGCCATGAGCAACAAACTAGCTGGGCAAATCTGTAAGTGAATTACTGTGTTATATATAATTATTGGGACTCATAGATAATAAAACTTCCCCACACAATCACAATGATGAAATGACAGCAGAGGAACTGGGGAAGGTTTCCCTTGCCAGTACTATTGCAGCCCTCACCAATTCTTTCATCACGTATGGATATGGGAAAAGCAGGCAATGACTGCCCTGTCACTGACCTGTCACCATGATCAGTATGAAATACCGGCGGTTCAAATCCCAACAGGAGGAGATCCGGATGCAGGCTGGTAAGTACCCTAACCCTCCCTCCCCCCCTCACTAACCTTAACCCTCCCTTAGGGGTGCCTAACCCTAAAACTCCTGGGGTGGTGCCTAACCCTAAGTCCCCCTAAAAGTAACCCCCCCATCCCGCACCCTGAACCTAACCCTCCTGTGGGGGTGCCTAACCCTAACCTACCCCCAGGGTGCCTAACCCTCCCCCCTACAGGTGCCTAACCCTAATCCCCCCCAAAAAAACCTAACCCCGTTACACTCCCTAAACCTAACCCTCCCCTCCCCCCCGGCTAACACTAAGGACGCCCGGGACTTACCTCATTCGGGCTGACGTCCTACGGCCTTCCGGCATCGGGTTTAAGATAGGCGTCAGTAGTGCCAAGTTTGAGAGCATGGGTGGAGGCAAAGGAGAGTTACTTCAGGTGGCACTTTGACCTGGAACAACCCTGGAGAAGATCTAAATGTAATAAATTATCTTTTGCATAGCATAAAATTGAGATGCAGAAACAAATCAGCAATGATAGCACAAATCATCTGCACATATGGACAATAAGTATTTATGCTGAGCCTCACTATAATGTTTCCATTGCAACTAGGCCCCAATGTAATACATATCAAAATATTAAATAGCAGGTTTAGAAATCAATATCTGAAAACTGAAAGGGTTATGATCTTTTACTTCCATTAATTTATGTGTGACCTATTTACTGTTTACTCTAGAATAAGCAGCATGTGCTATTTATAGACTGCAAAGTGCAAATTTGTTATTTCATATATTCACTGACCACATTTATTTTCATAAACCTTGGAAATATTGAATATGGGTGGCAGCCATGAGTGGCATGTTGTTGAAAGTTGACACTGATATTTTCCATAAGGTTATGAAAAAATAATCTCAGACTTTAAAAGCGAAATATGTGATATTAATGCCAAGTTTGCAAAAAGAGAAAAACAAAAAAATATCAAAGAGAAGATAGTATGACTGCCAATGTTCATACTGTTACAGTGGCTTGCATTGTACTGTAGTACAGTACAACAAAGGTGTCTCTGATGCTGCCCAATGGTAAGAATATTACTATTACAGTATTACAGTATTAATCACTTAACTGGCACATTTTTTCCCCCCAAAACTGCACTGAAATTGTTGGGCTGTTTTATGATTGAATTAGATCAAGAACATCTATTGTAGAACATGATTTTAGAAAAGAATGGGTTGCGGAAGGGGCGGAAGGTCTCTCTGCTATTGGTGGCTGCTGGAAGATTATCTTCCGGCTGCCACCCACTGTGCGTTTTTGATGTCAGCTAATGCACAGCTTGGTGTGGTCGCAAACTAGGCAAGTGGGTAATAGAAATGAGCGGTTTGGTTTTGCCTCGGATCTTCCTGCCAAGTTTGGATCTCAGAACAAAGCAAAACGTCATCTTTCACAAACATCTTGGCACAGTACAATCTATATCCCTAAAACACTCAATGGTCATTTGTGTCTGAAGCCAATTAACATACCAGTACAGTTATGGAATGTAAGAGGAAATTTACATTTACACTCCAAACAGATTTAGCCCTGGTTGGAATCAAACTCATGATCCCAGTGCTCCAAGGCAGTAGTGCCACCTCAAAAAATATAATTTGCTAAAGTATGTGTTTGTTATAGTATAAATTCAGTAAAAACGTGTAAGTTTGCAATATGTGAGGCATTGTGATGTGTGTATTTGGAAGTACAAAATCAAAATTGTGCACAAAAATTATATTATGCCATTCAACATTTAAGAATTAAAACTCTGAAAAAAAAAATGCCACAGGCCTTTGTTTGCCATCATACCATAACCGCTTGTTATTTAGGTTAGCACTACGTCTTTTACTGAACTGACTAGGTCACTGAAACTAAAACAACTGTGTTTTATTTGCATTTTCAAAAAATTTTGCTATACAAAATAATAATAAAGTCTTGAAAATAAAAGTGTTATTTTACTTTGAAGATAGCCAGTCATTTTCAAGGACAACATTTTAAAGGAGAAAATCGGTATATCAACTAATATGCTTGAAACTTGTAAGCTGTGTCTACTACAGAATGCCTATGATTATAATCTTTTGGTCCAAAATAATTGGTTCTCCCAAATATACTTGGTTATTAAAAAACGTGTATATTTATTTATATAGATATAAAACTTGTAAACTCTAATGTGCATACAAGTTGTTCAGGAAAACAGACTTTGGGGTCATTCCATTTATGGTGGTCCTTTCTGTCACAGTTTTTTAGAGCATGACACGGGTTATTGCTGAGGTAGAATGGCTGCCTTTATTTATCCTGTTTTCTCATTCTAGTGTTTGTCAATGTAGGATTTTCTGCTTAGGCTGTTTTATGCTGTAAAAAGCATTAACACAAAGGCCTTCAATGAAATTGGCATTTTCTTTAGGTCGACTCCCCTGAATAGACTTATTTGCATATTGTTGCTATGGAATAGCTTAAAAATCTTTTTTAAATCCCCCCATTGTTTCAACAAATTTTTGTAAAATGTGCAGGCCCATTAATAGTGCCATTCAAATGCACAATGCGCACACTATCCACTTCCTTCAGTAAGGTTTTGCAAAATAAATACATAATTATTACAACTACTAATAAAAGTGTAATATATATATATATATATATATATATATATACTTTATGATATATATATATATATATACTGTATGTATTGTATATTGCTGAAATGTACTTTCAATCATTCTTCATTATTTTTACTATTTATACAACTTACATTTTCTGCAGTGGAATGAAGTATAAATATCCATGAAGTTGTACTTGAAATCCCTGTTGGACATATTAATAGGGATTAAAGCTGAAGAATAATGTGTGTGAGTACAGTATGGGGAAGATGGGGAAGTGGCCAGCAGATAGAGGGAATGGCATACAAAAGCTAATCTGTATGCTACATTATATCCATCCAATTACAAGATGATGGCTAGTACTGTATGTAGGACACTGATCATCATCTGACATCCCACAGACAGGACCGAAATAACATTTGTGGTAGTCCGAGGGCAAGTAACTTGTGTGCCCAATGATATCAAAGTGTCCATAGCAGGGGCATATTTACAATGGGTGCAGGGTGTGCGATGCACACGGGCCCCTGGGTCCAGGGGCCCGCGCCACACACCCTCCAACCATAAAACCTACCCCTCTGGAGTCCCAAGTCGGCTCCGGTGTCTGCGCCTATAAAAAATGGCTGGAAAATGTCCACTGTGGCCACTTTCTTGTCGTTTGCGCATGTGCCGTACAGGGAAAATGGGCACTGTGGCTATATGCGCTAAAGACTCTGTGCACACTCTATTGCCCAGAGTATATAAGTGTGGCGCTGGCCACACACCACTCAGTGCGCTGCCGGCTACCGGACGGAGAGGAAGGGCCCGTGACGGAGACTGCACACGGGCCTCCTCCTCTGTAGGTTCTGCCCTTGTTAGAGCATAGGGAATACAGCTCTCTGTGATAGGGTAATACTGAGAAGAAGGCAGTTTGTGCAATATGAGAAGGGGTCAGTTAATTTTTGGGGACACCAGGGCTAGCTCACCAGTAGCCTTACCTGTAATATGTCTCAGTCCATAGACAACACATGCCCTTTCTAAACCTGAAGCATTGGCATCAGATTGTTGATATGCTATTGCCAAAGGTATAGGTAGCCAGATGAAAGCAGCATTGGCAATCTGTTCCTAATATGCTCTACCCTAGGTAGAGATGGATTTAGACCTCATGGGACCCTAGGCAAGATACCAGTCTTGGTGCAATCCTCCCTCAAACAATCCAGAGCACTAAATTTTCTTCTCTGATTCATGCCCCTTTACAGCACCCTGTAGAAAAGCACCCTTGAAACGTTGGTTATGTATGTATAATACACTTGATTTTTGCCGAGTTTACCCCACTGATTGCCCCCTCTGTAGCTCTCACTGACAGTACATTCCATATTACACTGACTCACTGCCCTCTCACAGTAATCACTCACTCAGCACACTGACCTCCATCCCAGCTCACTAATCCTCCCCCATAGTACTCTGAGCCACTCATAGCACACACACTAACCCAGTTACTGTGCACCTCACAGTACCACATACTGCTCCCTTTACTGCCTTTTTCACAGCATAACACCTCTGTCCCTTCTCAGCACACCTCTCCCCTCACAGACTCCTTCTCTCCTCTCTCAGCACTCCTCACAGCACAGACCCCTCTCAGCACAGACCCCCTCTCCCTCACAGAACAGACCCCTCTCCCTCATAGCACTAAACTCCTTTCCCCTCACAGCACAGAACCCCCCTCCCCTCACAGCATAGACCCCTCTTCCTTCTTAGCACAGACTCATCTGCCACTTCAGCACAGACACCCTCCCCTCACAGCATATACACCCTTTCTTCACATCACTGTCCCTTCTCCTCTCTCAGCATAGACCCCCTCTTTCCTCACATCACTGACCCCTCTCCCCTCACTGCTCATACTGCTTTCCCCATACAACATAGACCCACCCTACCATTACAGCACAGTCCCCTCTCCCCTTCCCTCTTACAGCACAGCATAGCACATTTCTTCCCTCCCCACTAGCTCACTTACCTGCTGGGGACATTATTTGTGCCGCTGACCTGTCCTGTATGGCTCATTTTAAGTGACTCCGCCTCCCAGTAATAATTGCAACGTGACTCGGTGTAATGGTAGGGTCGGTCCTGGCCTGTAACTCCGCCCCCTCCTGTGTGTCCTCCCACCAGCACAGGTTCTCTCCAGGGCCAGATTTTGGGAGGGGGGCCCTAGGTAGCAACCAAGGTTGCCTAGCTGTAAATCCGGCCCAGGCCCAAGGAGAAAAGATAAGAATCACAGAAGGAAGTCTGCAGGTAAATGTAATTATAACAACAACATGGCTGACTCTTAACTACATCCATGAAAGCTGTAACTATCTATTTAGGAATGTTGCAGAGATGGTCTTTGCATTATCTCCTGTTTACTTATATAGATAACTTCCTGTTACAGTGCTAAGCATCACCCAGCAATATATGTTGGCAGCTGCTCAATCACCCCCCCCCTCCCCCAAATAGTAAATCAGGATGTTAGTTAGTATCAAATTTTTATCAAAATAGTTTGAACTAACATATAGATATTGCGCATGCATGAACATCACCTGGCACAGGCGTCAGTGAGGGACGAAGTATTCCGGAGCTCAGTAAATTCAACAGCCTAGCAGCCCCCATAGAAAGCTCCTATGGGTGCTGCTTTGCGGTCAGAAATGGATGGACTGCAGCAGATATCAGAGGTGTCTGTTGTGGTCCCTATGTGTTACATCCTGGGGATACTTCATTTTTAGGTACGCCCCCCCAAAACACCCATAAATATAGTTTAATAAATATACACAATAAGCTCAGTTACAAAAATGAATAATGGCAAAAAATAGAATAATAAAATGGTAAAAGAAGGTGCTTGGGGACTGTAATTTAAAAAAAAAAGATTTTCTCACAGTTATTGTGTTTATTAACAGTATTTTTTGCTGGTGCTCTGCAAGTTCCAACAGCCCCTGGAAAGCAAAGCAAGCTGGTGCTCTTAATTCTACCAGTTTGAATTTCAAGTTCCAGCATGCTAGGCTAGGGATGGTTGACACTATGACAGTGGGACCGGTGTTCCTGTTATAGTGCACCACCAAAGCTAATAATAATCTAATACTGGTAGCGGCTTTTGCTGGTGTGACCCCACATTGTTAGAGCACCTGCAAATGTTGCTACCAGATTAGGCTATGGTACTGGGAACACTTTCAGTGAAGGGTCATGTAGAGATTATAGGCATGTTAGGACATTGCAGAGAGGAAAGTATTTCCCATTAATAATAATTCAACTATTGTCTAATTGATCTAATTTCTGGCCCTGATTTAATTTTCTGATCAGTCAGCCATCAGAGACCTGGGGTATATTTACTAAAGGTCAAATGTAATAAATTTTGATTGATATAAAATGATAAAAATTGATCAATTGACTGGGCGATATATCGTGTTTGCATTTGCCAGTGTGTACAGACTATATGTCTGTGAACTACGTCGTTCGCAGACATATTGCGTCAGCTGTGCAACACAGCCGATCGCAGATATATCTTGCTGTGTGTATGGGTGGGCAGCTGACCGCCCACACACTTGCTTCCCAGGCCACCAGTGACTGACATCACAATTGGGCGGACACAGGTAAATGCCCCCCCAGTTGTGATGTCAGACACAACACATCGTCAGCTAGGATGGCGGATTGGTGAACTCTGTGCAGAACTTTGACCCGGGGAGCCTGTTCTAAGCCTTCCACTGTATGGATTTGGATGAAAATTTCACAGAGTAGTAACATTGGATCCTTGAAGACATACTAGGGGTTGAGGTTCCAGCCGGACCTCCCGTTGGTGCATGCTGGGCAGAACTTTGACCCGGGAAGCCTGTTTTGGGCCTTCCACTGGCTGGATTTGGATGATAACTTCACAGAGGCTTGGCAATTGGTCTGGGATGCCTAATGGAGTGGTTGGGGTCCCGGTCAGTGGTAACATTTTATCCCAGAAGACATACTAGGGGATTGAGGTCCCAGTCGGACCTCCTGTTGGTGTCTGCTGGGCAGAACTTTGACCAAGGGAGCCTGTTCTGGGCCTTCCACTGGATGAATTTGGACAACATCACATAATAAAACTTAATAACTTGAAGATTCAAATCCTGGCTATGCCGGGTACAGTACTTCAGTTAGTTATGAATAAATCATTATTGGTCACATATCAATGCAGCCTTCATAATAATTAATACACACGCCTCAAGGTCTATGCAACGATGAAATAATAAATTCACCTGTCATCCAATCAGGTTTCCCAGTCATAGGATTTCCAAGGCTCCCGTTAGTATGATTAATCTCATTCATGCCCATCCATATCACATGTTAAACATGATGTAACACCTTCTGAACAGTCCATACCAATATATTTAATGTAAACCTGACTTGCCCCCATGCTTATCCCTGTAGCTCTTATGATGCCTACCTAAATACCTTAATTGCAAAAGCTTAAGTATCCCCTCAAAGGCTACATATAAAGGGAGACCAGCAAGGTAACACTTTTGTCACCTTCTCTGTATCAAGTAAAGTTGCATAAGGTGTGAGTGAACTGGAGACATCACTTTGAAATAGCTTCTGTTATCTACTATAACATAATACATTTTCTAGCTATGACGGGGACTAGTTCTTCATTCTGAGCTTTCATCCTATGATCTGTTTTCCAAGGATATACATTGCTTTCTAGCTATGATATTTTCTTTGTTTTTGCTGGTGCAAACTTGTTAGGGATTGAGTATATTTCATTATTTCATCCCAAATGGTACTTTAATAAGCTTAGTCACGTCACGTCTTTAATAAGACCCAGTCACGTCTCAAGCATATACACATTTGTTGATAGGTGTTGTTAGTATACAGGATCATGTTTCAAAGGCATTACTACCATAGCAAAATGGGAGACTGTCTCAAATGTCCCATGTGTGTATATGCTTGTTTAAACAGGGGGCTATAACAATATTTTCCTACAAAATGTGGTCAACAAATGTATAGTTACACCCAACCAGATCTGTTGAAAGGGGTGTGGTATATTTTGTCGACATTCATAATGTTGACATGAATATGTCAACATGTTCATAATGTCAACATGCAATGTCAGTACTGACTAGGGCGACATTCATCATGTCGAGACTGATGACATGTCGGCATGATTAGAATGTTGACAAAATGTCCCAGGTCTAGCAGTGACTTCCCTGGTATGGTGCGTCTGGCAGCCCCAGCGATGTCTTCCAGGTCCAGAATTCAAATGATGATAACTTCTTGCAGATCCAGCGGCACTTGCAGTGGTGAGCATGCTTTTCCCCTAACTTTTCCCATAGTACCTAACCCTAAGCTCTCATGCCGTAGCCTAACTCTAACTTCCCTTCCTGCAGCCTAATACTAACCTCCTCTCCAGCAGCCTAACCCTAACCTACCCTCCCGCAGCCTAATACTAACCTGCCCTCCAGTAGCCTAACCCAAACCCTCCCCTAGTGCCTAACTCTAACCCTCCCCTCCCATAGCCTAACCCTAACCCTCCCCTCCCATATCCTAACCTTAACCTGTGAGGAATGTTTGTGCTTCACATGTCAAGATTGTAAATGTTGACATTTGACTTCATTCCTGTTGACAGATATGTCGTTTCTTCAGAAGATTTTTTCCAAAGAAAAAATAAATTCATCAAGGGTTGTCCACATTACTGGTGGTTTCTTATATTCTTTTGGATAAGTACCCCATATGTAGCAGCTTCACCACATCCACACATGCTGGACTTAATATACCATCATGGCTCAGCTGCATATTTGATTAGTAGCTAGTACACTGGGGCTGAATACACCTCCTATTCTGTTCTGAGGTACAGTCACAGCTTTACAATTCTGTCAGTCAGCTCAACAATCTAGGAAATGACTGGAGGACATCCGTTCTGTCTCTATTGTGGCTGAACAAGATGGCCCCACAGTTTCATCCTGATTGCCTTCCCTGGATTAACTACACATATTTGGAGGGCACATACTGAGCCATATGTTCTACACAGCAGCTTGAAACATTTGTGTTGCCTGCACTGCAACCCAAAACGCCGGCCACCATGCTCCACCTTGACTGATTGCCATTGCACAGCAGCATATATTTGGAGAACACATAGGGCGGAATTCAATTGTTGACGCGGTCCGGATCTCCCGTCTAAAGTGACAGGAGATCGCAAGCCATTTTTCGCACTAATCCCGCCTAAAGTGGTCAGGTTTAGCCGCGTAAAGCAGCTACCGCCGACCAAAGTGCTGGGCGCGACCGCAAAAAGTGATGTTTGGGCGCCCAAACAGGTCACTTTTCACACATTTCAGCTCTCACCCACCTGGGGCTGCGAGATGAAATGGAGCGCTGACAGCTGATCGCGCCCGACAGGAGCAACAATTGAATAGCTCCGTTGGGCGCGATGGGGGCTGGAAACAATTGAATTCCTCCCATAGGGTCCGATTTATTAATGATCACATTTGCAATGCTATCTGGGCATGATATTAGTGATCTTGAGCACATTGCAGGATGCGATCATATAACTGGAATGTAACAAAATGCACCCAAAAAGACAAGGGCTCCGAAAGGAGCCCCTCCTTGTGATGTGCTGTGAGTGAAGTGACCACGTCAGTGGTCTCTTCACTGCTGCACCGGTGAATTTCCGCATGCGCAGTCTACAGACCACACATGTGCAGTGACCATTGCCGGGGGAGGGTTCCTATGAAACCCTCTCCCAGCCAGTTTTGCAATATGTAGCCCATAGGCTACAGCAGCACAACCCCATCTTCAGATAACGTAAGCTGTGAGGACCAAGTCCTGGAATGCTTTGCATTCCGGAGTTTGGTAATTCTGACAGCATCACATCACCTATAGAAACCTGTGGGGGATGTGGTGCTGGCGGAAATGGAGGAATACTTAATATTTTGCGGTATAACCCAAAAACTGGTGTATTGGAGGAATACACCACAAATGGGCCCCATACCCAGGTCGGTTGTATATATTAATTAACTTTAGACACCATTGTCTATTATTCTTTACAATCATTGAGATTATCATCCAGCTCTGTCTAATATAGCTGGGTATTACCTCCTGCGAATTTGTCTGCCAGAAATCACTGCAACCTTGCTATCTTATGGTGTATAGATCAACTGAAGTACATATACTATCACTACGTCACTTACTCTGATGGTGAACATATTTGAATCATAGTGCTACATTCTTTACATTGATCATTTTGTGCCAACTAATTTAAACAACCATTGTGCTATGTGAATGTATTTGAAGGTTTAATTACAAGCATAAGACATTAGCAATTTATTGACTGATACATGTGGCTTTCGACATCTCCAAAAGAATCCTGTGTTTCTATTTGCCAAAATCTATATATGTTGAAGACTGCCAGTTATCACTTTGTACTTTTAGTACAATTTGTTTTAACATATGTTGCTCTTGCCTAATAAATGTGTATGTATTTTTGCTATAACAGATAAAGTAATTGGAGATTTTTTATTTTCATATTTGCTGTATATTGATTTTTATTGATTCTAGGTATTTAAACCCTGATTGTTATTCTTGCTAGAAGTTTTTTTTCTCATTTACCAGAGCTTTGATGCCTTATAGGGTGTTGGTGGACCCCTAGATTAGCAGCCGCTCTCTTCTCGGATATTATGGCAGAGGGTGTCCTTTTTTTCCTCTCTAATTTGCTATAGAGTTGTAACTTGCAATATTTGGAGTTTTTGGCTATTTGCATAATTTAATTTAACTTTTTAAGTACAGAACTAGTTTGAATTACTATGTCTGAATGTTTGAGGTAGCTGTTTTGACCATGATTAACCCAGTTTCCAAAGAGTATTTTTTCAAAAGGTCCTCAAAGTACATTTTGTGTATTTTTATTGTTCATTATATCTAAAAAATATTTTATACCCTTCCTTCTCTGTAGCATACATTATCCAAATGCTGGAGACTTCCAGTGATCCTCAAAATGAATGGAATGTACAAATAGTTTTATTTGCCAATTGGCAGAGAAGAAAGAAGCACAAATGCACATGTGATTTATTTGTTCTGAAGATGTTCTTATAGTTCATTGTTTATAACATTAATGTTCCATCTCTTTTCTATGGCATGAAGAAGTGAAAATAAACAAAATAGTTATTAGTTAACCAGTAAACAGTCAGGAAATTTACAGTGATGTCTAGTGACCACTAAAAAATAGGCAAATAAAACTGATTCTCAAATAAATGTTAAAAAAACAACTGTGCCCATATTTTACTGTAACACAATATTTATTCTATTAGAAACAATGTATGCAAGCATATTTACATATATGCTATCAAATCTATAACACATGGACCATATAGCAAACTTTATATTGAGAAATTCTCCTTAATAAGAGTTAATAAACATGGTGGCCATCAGTCATGTAAATATTGCAAATAAATTCCGCTTTAATGCTGAGACACTAGCAATTACTGGGGGTAAATTTACTAAGGGTCAATTTTAATAGATTATAATTTATTTAAAATCGATCTAAATTAATCAAAATCGATGTTGTGTTTCTTGGGCTTAATCACACATTTACTAACAGATGATTTTTTTGATCATTTTATATCGATATTTAAGTGTTAGTAAATGTGCGAAATAGCTCCTAAAACACAACATGAATTTGATTGATTTAGAACAATTTAAAATCAATTAAATTCATGTTTAATAATTTACCCATAAAAGTTCACAGATGTGCTGATCTTAAGCAGTTTCTCCTCGCAGTCATCAATATACACTTGATAATTAGCACTACATTTTAAAACAAAAGTAATAGTGTAAAGTCTAAAAAACAGCTTGGACCCTTCTTATAGCAACAACCAGGACCAGGCTGTGACACAGAGGGTTCTCACTGACACCACTAAGTGTTACGTGTCAGGGTGATGGATTAAAGTATTCAAACAATCAACTATGTTTGTGAAACTGAAAGTGCAACAAGCTCTGGAAGACTGATTTTGCATAATGTTGATTGTAGGCCTTAAAATGCCAATGTGAACCCTACTGGTTCTGTAAATTACATACTTGGGGTACCAGGGTGTAATGTGGTCTACCCCCTCACAATGGGATGGGATTGTAATGTCAGCGGCTGTTTAGCCCGAAAGGATGAAATGCAGAGAGTGGAGGTAAAGCTAACCCTCCCCTCTCCCCCTCATAGGCAAACGCAGGGGGGGGTTCTATCTGCCTGGAAACCCCCACTCCCCAGCCCACACCATGACCACAATAGAAATAATAATATAATAGAATATTACTAATGCTGCATGTTCTTCTGAGTATCACAAATGAAACAGTTAGCACCACCTGTGGATCTTTAATATGTGTCTCCTGTGCATCAACTAGGAGATCTAGAGAACATGCACTGTTAGGGGTTCACTGCTATAGACCATTTATAGGGTTACTTATTAATACCATATAATAATACTCTAACCAGTGTATAACGAGACCAATATATACATATATGTCCAGGGCAGAGCTAGGTTCTTCTGCTGCTCCCCCAGACTCACAGACTTCCTCCCATACTCTGGAATGGTGCCCACATCTGGAACAAAATATTCAGCTCAGGCAGGATGGCCCTACTGCCGCATTTAATGGCTTAGTGTGATCACTGATCCTGTATATGCTGGAATTATGACACTCAAAGTTCAAAACACTTTGTATTATGCACATTAAAGCAGGATAAGTGCTAATTATGCCCTCTTCATGGACTGTCCACACTTGTAAAGTCAAGCATTTGGAAACCCCCCTTGAGAAATCCTGTGTTTGCCACTGCCCCTCTAACCCTAACCCTCCCTTAGGGGTGCCTAACCCTAACCTCCCCCCTAGTGCCTAACCCTAACCTCCCCCCAGGGGAGCCTAAACCTAACCCCCCTCCCTGCTCCCTAAATTAATACTCCTGGGGGTGTCCATAACCCTAACCTCCCCCCTGGGGGTGCCTAACCCTAACCCCCTTTCCCCTAGCTTAACCCTAACCCTCTTGGGGGGGTGCCTAACCCTAAGTCTGCCCCAGGAGCCCCCTAACCTAACCCTTCCCCCCCATGGCCCGCGTCGTTCTGGATTCCAGCAACGGGATTATGATAGACATCAGTATCTAGATGCCTATAATATATGCCTAGATGGCACTTAACTACATCCCCCTCAAAATGACTCTCACCTGCACTGGCTATGACATGGCTATGGCATCTGAATTATGCCTGAATACTTGGGTGCTTTACACAAGATACGAGGGTGAGTGGACAAATGCAGGGAGGGTTTCTGTCTGCCTAGAAACCTCCCTCCCCAGCAAACACCATGACCACAATAGAAATAGTAATATAATAGAATGTTACTAGTGCTGCATATTCTTCTCGGTATCACAAATGAAATAATTAGCACCACTTGTGGATCGTTTAACATGTATCAGCCAGTATTAAATAACGTGTGCACCAACTAGGAGATCTGGAAAACATGCACTGTTAGGGATGCACTGCTATAGAGCCCAATATGTTCCTACAGTATATGTCCAGGGCAGTGCTAGGTTCTTCTGCTGCTCCTCTAGGCTCCTGGACATGCTCCAATAGTCTGTAATGGTGCCCACATTTAAAATAAAAACATTCAGCTTAGGCAGGATGACCCTACTGCTGCATTTAATAGCTTACTTTGATCGCTGGCCCTGTATATGCTGGGATTATGACACATAATACACTTTGTATGATGCATATTAAAGCTGGATAAGTACTAATTATGCCCTCTTCGTGGATTGGCCACACTCACTCGAAAATCAAGCATTTGGAAACCCCCTTCTAGAAATCCTGCGTTTGCCACTGGTGTACAAAAGGTTCTGCACAAGTCACATATTGTTGGGTGCCAGGCCATCTCATGGTGAAAGAAGAACAAAACTTATTTACAATACATCTCTTTACAGTATTCAGGGACTTTCCCTTCTGTACATGCTGAAAATTTCTGTATTCTTAACTCTTTCACTTCTGGGCTTTTCTCACATATGTATACGTATATAAGGACTCTTCCCATCAGGACTCCCCTCTAGTCCTGCAGCCATATTGCTGAAATCCACCTTATTTTTCAGGTGGCTATCAAACAGTTTACTGTTCAATAGATCACATGGAGACACTGACCCTAACAGCATGGGTTTTTTGCCCCTTCTTTCTGTACAATAGGTCTTTCACTGACCTCTACTGTGGAAAACAGGACTCTTCCTTTTGTCTATAGGGGTCTCTTATTTGCTGCATAGTCTCTATAAATCTATAAATCTTTGCTGCCATGGAAGTGACTACCCCTCCTCACTGCAGCTTTTATTGTACATTTGCTACACTGGCTATTGCTTCTCCCTTTCACACTAGTTTAACATAGGGGCTAATAATGCATATAGGAGCATCTACAGGAAGACCAATAACTTCTGTAGGATTCTCTCTTTTACATTAAACAATATTGTGGCTTGTGACAGCCACGAGCACCCCACAAATACTTGGGGTACAGAAAAAACTTACTGCCAGTTGCACCTAGAGAGCTTGCTAGCGAGGCATACCCACATCCTCCAAGATGGTGCAGCATGCTCCCTTTACTGTGCTACAGTTTAGTAGTGGCACATAGTTGCTTCACAGGGAAACCCAATGTTCCAATTTTGGGGCCTACATCCTGCTTCCTGCCACTAATTCCTAGTCACCAGCACAAACGCCAAACTCCTTCCCTCATGAGAAACTCAAGTCTTTATAGAGTTGACCTTGTGATCAAACCCTCAAAGGCATGTTAAAACATCCTGGTGGCCCCGCTACACCACACACCTTCTTGATTGAATTGACATTTGTTTGATTTATCTGAACATATAACTATGAAATATTTGTTTTTACCCAGTAGTATTTGTCTAACCTATGCCTCTAGATATTGTCTGCTTGGAACTACAGTATATTGCTGAGTTTATTTGCATGACCCACACATTGTTCTTTGCTTTATATTTCAGGATATATGTGTGTGCATTGCTTGATTTATGAATCTCACAAGTTAACTCTTTTGGTTATAATACATGATATCAAGGGATGAGGTATTTGATTCATGCTACACAATGCAAAATTTAACTACTACCTGCCTGAGTTTTTGCTTTCACTTTTGTTTTGGTTTTAATATGGAGAGACTATAGAACTTTGTAATGCGTTATCTTTAATTCCATAGTGTGGGTAGTTCATATTACTTGTAATAGTAGTAGAGAAGGACTTTGTACATTCTGAGACTGATCACTGTCTATACCACAAGACAAAAATGTGTTCATCATAGTTGTGTATGTGGGCGATCTGTTGCTATCAGGTCAGGAGAGACATATAGCCAGTGTCAAGCATATGTTAGAGCAGAAATTCAAGTTAAAAAAACCTGCAGTAGGGCCTGCACATCACCTGCTAAGCTTGAGGATCTTACAAAACTTGAATGCCGGAACTGTCTAATTGATCCACAGGGATATATTGAAAGAATACTTACTAAGTTTGCACCATCAGCACAAAACCAGTCCTATTGAATCCTATTGAGAAAGGCACTAAACTCACAACAGCCATGTCACCAATAAGTGAGGCATAGATAGGGGATATAAAGAAAGTTCCTGATCATAGCACTGTTGGAAGTTTAATGTATTGGGACTCATCCAGACAGTACACATGCTGTGAGTTGGGTACCATTAATCCAGAGAAACAACACTAGACTGCAGTTAAAAGTAAAGTAAAAATACTTAAAGGGTTCAACTTACTTGAAATTAGAGTTTCAAAATCTGGGAATTCTGAATTAAAATTTTCCTATGATGCTGACTGGGGATCAGATGAGGATTACCGTCATTCATACACTGGATACTGTACCTGTTTGTAATGGCAGGTGAAGATGTCAGCTGGGCTAGCAGAAAGCAACCATTGTTGCCCTATCTTCCATTGAGGAAGAATACATGGCACTTACAGAAACTGTTAAGAAAGTGTTATTCGTTAAAATATACTTTGTGCAAATTAAGTCTTCAGAGTGAGAACGAGACTATCATCATTGAGTGTGACAACAAACAAGGGCATAGCTACAAAGGGTGCTGGTGATGCAGTTGCTAGTTATGTCCCTGAAAACAAGGGTACAATTGACTTGTCCTATAGCACTAAGCACCATGGACAGTCAAAGCACATATCTATTAGACATAACTTCATTCCAGAGCTTGTGGAGAAGAGGTCTATCAACACTACCTTTGTAGCAAGTGAAGATTATGTTGCTGATATGTTAACAAAGGGACTGATGTCACAACTCCTAAATGTGTTCCTGAGTAATTGTGGACTGGAATATATTTGACATGTTGTTATGTTTCACTGTTTTATTATTTTGTTGCATAACCACCATTCTTTGGTTCCAGGTGGTCTTTGACAGAAATATATGAATAAAGAGTATTTTTTTTATGTAACTGGAGACAGTCCTGCGCAAGGGAGGGGTGTTAGAGGGGAGTGCGCTCCTGCACCGTCTCCTCCTCTCTGTAGTAGTGACCCCAGCAGGATGTTGTTATTGTGCATGAGAGAACCAGTGCACACCACTGTGTTAGAGTGCCACAGCACTGCACACGTGCAGTAATTAGTTCCTCAGGTGAGACAATTGCCTGAATTACCGCTACCACTAGCATCAGTAGTAACCACCGCTGTACTCTTATATTACTGTTGTTACCACTGTTTAACCTTGAGTGTTACCGCTGTTACCAATAAACCTGCAAGCCCAGTTTAGGACCTTCTGTGTGGACTAACCTCCATTTTATTGATATTACTTATTGGTGGAATCTTAGGAGGACCCCAATAGGATGACAGCAGATGTTAGGCCACAAAGAAGTCCATTACAAGAATACTGGGTTTATTATAACAGCAACAATGGTAATACTATAGTGGTAACAGCGGTACACAGTGGTAACACAGTGGTGGTCACAACAGCAATAATTGCAGCTACAGTAATCAGAGTATTACACCTGGGAACTAAGTACTATGCATCCACACAGTACTGTGACAATTTACACAGTGGCGCACAGCAGAATGCACATTCACCGGGTCGGAGGTACGCGACTCCCTATGAGTCCAGGTCCTAGTGCCCAGATGTATGCAGGAGACAGTGCCGAAGTGCACTTCTCTCTAACACCACCATCGGATGCACCATTGAAACTTGCACCAACCCTATGTTAGGTGCAGATCATCCTTCTGAATTTGGCCTCCAATGTGAGCAATTCAGTGCCTCTGTACTCAACCACTTTCAGTCCATGTCATTCCAATAACACCTGCGTCTGATTAGCCAACCCCCTGTAACCACCCAGGAATGTCCAACACATTTCTAATACACTTCCTCATGTGTACATCTGAATCTGTACTGTGACTCTGTATGAACACCATCGGGATAAATGTGCGGTGCAACTCAAAAGCATGCGCAGATGAAAAATATCACTACACTGTGTCCAACATCGCCACCACGTCTGACTCAGAATCAGGCCCATACTGTTGTAGACTTTACCATAGTGGTGTTTGCATTATAAAATAACTACAAAACGGACATGCAGAAAAGCGCCCAGAGGATAACGGAAGCTGGTTCCTGGTTTGAAAATGGAGCCATGACTCTTTGTTTCACTGCTAATCAGCCAGCTGCATTCATTCCACTGCTAATCAGCCAGCTGCATACTTGTGTTTGTCCCAGGGTGATAAATGCAGTGGATGCCTTAGCAGTGAAACAAAGAGCTTCCAGTAGAACTTGAGAGAAGCAGGCAGGAGCACACTGGTGTTTAGTACTGCTGAAGCACCACAAATGGTAATATTATTGTGATCAGAGGTTGGATTGCAGGGAGATTTCCTTAAGATAATATCTTAAGCTGTTACCACATTGGAGTTTGGAACCATATAATGAGAGGCAGGTCTCATCGGAATGCAGTTGGGATGCCGACGATCTAAATACCGATTGTCGGAATCCCGATTGTCTAATCCCGGCAAGGGTCTAATGACAGGAGTCGAAAGATCGACGCCTGTCATTTTACCTACACCGGGAGCCCGGCGCCTGGCATCCCAATCAGGATCTTCACTGGTGCCGGTCTTCTGGTGTCGTGATTTGAACCTCCGTCCGGCGGTAAATCATACCAATCCCGTCTCATCTGTCCATTTGAAAGTGGTCTTAACCACCTTTTTGGGGACACCTCCAATTATTTTACTTGGTGATGGGAAAGATTAACATCAGATCATACTACACTAGGAGGCGCTATTTCACAGAACTATTTGGGACCAGTTGTACCACAGTCATCTGAAAAACAGCAACCACCCTTTAACATATGGTATTGGACCATGGCTTTTATTCTTGACACTGGTTGGAAAGCTATCACTCCGGCGCAAGGACTTGTAATTGTATTCTATATCTAAAGGTGTAGCACCCTATACATCTACAATATATATATATACACGGTTGTCCATATGTGTGTAGACACCTTTATAAAAAGGAAATGAGTAAGGAAATATTAATCCAGTGTCAATACATATGATATGGGAGTGGGGGGAAACTTTTTATGGTATGTTACCAGTATGGTGGCCATCTTGAAGTAGGCCATCTTGGATGTTAATTTTTAAATGGGAAGGTAGTCATGTGACATATCAAACAGATGCAGAATTTCATGAGAAAAGCAATAGGGTTCTTCGTTTTAATGTATCTTTATTCATTCTCAAGTAATCACTCTCGATATGCCTGAACTACAGTATGGTATCTATCACAGCCACGACTTCATTATTTAAGACAATAAGAATAATGTGGCAAAGACTAACAAATAATTTTCCAAACTGTGCTCTGAATTAACTATGCTAAGCTACTAAGTTAATAAACAAGTAATCATGTGGGGCATGATCTAAAGTATCTTGTCACAGCTATGACAACTAATGAACAAATCACTTTAAGGGCTAAAATTTCCAACAACACAAAACTGTATAATCAAATTAGGACCAATGCATATGAAAACTAGAATAAATCATATGACAATAATCTCAAGCCACTTCTCTCCAGTTGTCTTCAGGCTCATCCATCCAGGTCTCTCCAGCCTCATTTCCCAGTGTCTCTGGAGTTCCAGTCTCATTGTGTCCTTTCAGCCTCACCCCAGTGACTTTCCAGCCTCCTTGTCATATCCAGCCTCTTTGTGTCTCTCCGGTGTATTTCCAGATCCAGTCCTCTTCATTCTGTGTGGCCCCTCAGTGTGTTAGGATCCACGACAGTGGATCATCTTGGTGGCAGGTCCCAGCTATAGATGTTACTGGGACACTGCATCTTGTCCTGATCCATGTTCCGGCTGTTGCAGGCATCCAAATTCCTGTCTTGTCTGTGTACAGCTCTAGCTGTCTGTCTGTGTGCTGAATTCAGCTGCACACTAGTTAATTATGTCATGTCTGTGTGCACAGCTCAGGTGCACACTAGCAGACATTAGGAAATGCTCTCTGCAGGAAATACATTTGATTGGATCCTGCATCTCATAAGTTACAGCCAGCCCTTCACTCCATGCCGGTGATATTGTCTGACATGCTATGTTTGTTGGTCTGTTCTTAGAAACCTGAGTTCTAGCCGGTCTTCCTAGTTCTGCAGTTCTGGTGCTCATGTACCTGTCTGTTGGATCTGTACCCGCCAGTGTGTTTTCCAGCCATGTATCCATCTGTCTATGTCCTCACATTTGGACTCTCCAAAGCAGTTACTCTGCAGTTGCAGTTAATCTCTCTGCTGCCCACGGCATCTCCATACCACAGCCGCTTCTGCTGTGTTGGTCTGGTTCCACGTATTTCTACCTGCAGTTTTCTCTACCTCACTGCCTTCAGTCTGTGTTCCTGCTGCATCTGAGTGCTCCTATCTGCCGTCTGGTTCTTGCACCTCGACCTGCTAGGCCAAATCACAGCCTGTCTGCATCTGGGCTCTCAAGCCACATCTTGGCTGTCATAGCTGCACCACAGCCCTCAAGGCCACATCACAGCTTATACATCTATTAGCTCTCCAGCCACACTTCAGCTCTCAAAGCCGCACCTCGGCCCTCAAGGCTGCTCCGTGTTGTTTATGCCATACCTCAGCCCTCAAGGCCGCATCTTGTACCTAGTCCTTGTTTGTTTTTTGTATGTATGGTTTATGTCTGTTATTGGCCTGTCTTGTCCTTGTCAGATATCTTGCCTGTTTAGTCTGTTTCTAATTTGCCAGTCCTGTCTGCTCTAGTCCTGTCTAAATCCAGCAATATCACAGTTCAAGTCACTCCTGCTGCGCAGCCTCTTTTGTTTGTCACCTTGCTCCTTGTCTAAACAACCCAGCTGCACCATAGTCCCTAGACATTCCTGAGAGCTTGTCATCTGTCGCTGCTTGAGTACTGAGTCCATATCATCAGTTCTTGTACCATTCACCCGCAGTCGCACTCCAGTTAGTACCAGGATTGCCACTCCTTACCCCTGTAATGTTCTTGGTCAGCAGTCCTGTGGTCTCTCTTTGGTTGTGTAAGTCTCTACTGCTGGAGGTGTAAATCCAGGCAGCCACCTACAGGTATGTACCGGTGTGTAAATAAATCACTAAGGGAACAGTGGGTGGCTGTTATTGGTGGAAGATCCTCTCCCTGGCTCTAGAGGTCTTATACAACTGTGCAAAAACCATAACACATTGTCTCTCCAGCTCAAGCCTCCTTGTGTCTCTTCAGCTGCCCACTCTCTCCCCAGCTGCAGCCTCTCTTACAGTCTCTCTCCAGCTCCAGAATCCTTCTTTCTCTCCAGTCTCTCCAGCTCACCAGTTTCTCTTCAGCCCCCTTCTGTCTTTCCAGCTTCCCAGTATCTCTCAAGCTCTAATCTGTGTCCCCTAGATCCTGCCCCATTGCATCTCTCCATCTCCAGTTCCTTAAATCCCTCTGGCTCCAGCCCACAGTCACTCACCTTATTTTGTGTCTTCTGGCTGCTCCTCTCCACACTGCGGCTCATTGGCCTCTCAGCAGTGTGTCAATGCATGGTGTTAAGACTTCACATGCACTGCGCCTTAATAAAAGATGCTTTTGCGCCACCCACCGGAAGTGGAAGCTGGCCCTGGACCATTCATGCCCGCGCCCTGCTAATCACTGCAGTGATGCAGGCGAGGGAGAGGCAGGAACCAAACAACAACCACATTAAATACTGATGGAGCGCTAATAAGGGATGAATTGTCCGTATAGAGGGCCTGATTCAGAGCCGCTCGTAAGCGGCCGCTCGTTCGCTCCGAGCGATGTTTGCACAACTGCGCATGCATATGGGTTGTAATACGCATGCGCGAACCAGTCATTGTGGTCGGAAATTGTGTGCTCGCAAAATAGCGAATGCCTGCTAATTTGAGTGACAGAATGAGGCGTTTGTGGGTGGTAACAGGGGAAGGTGCTTGAAAACGGGGAGCGGAGATCCGAACACAGGCGTGCCAAAAGGTTAAAATGGGCATTTTAAGGGTGTGCATAATTACCAAAGCAGCGTCATCGACCACGTCACTTGGTTGTTTCTTAGCCTGAACTGGTCGCATGATTGCGGTAGGAAAATCCAACCACAAGCACTGCGAGCAGTTCAGATGCCTTTCGATGTACTCAATTAATCAAATAAATAGCGAAGATGACATAGGATGCGAGCGGCCAGGGGGCGTCTTTACAAAATAGCGAGCGTATATTTTGTTCGCTCGCTCAGACATAGTGGCGTCAACAGACCGCAAAGAGCGAGCGCTCTATTTAAATAGCCGGCCCCTTTTTCTAAACGAGCGAGTGCAAATAGCGTCCGGCTCTGAATCAGGCCCTGAGTAAACAGCTGTATATAGAGGTTAGTCAGACCTCGGGGGGAAAAATGGAACAACAAGATTACAGTGCTAAGAATATGAGCTGAATAAAAAGGGGTATAATTTAATGAATACTGGAAATAAAAACATATCGAATACATTCAATCATAAAAATAAAAATAAAATGAAAGCAACATCCAATCCACCGTTAATAACTAGTCCATAGGTGCTCAGAAGCATGTAATAGTCCAATAGTATTGGTGCTCAAATGCTGTATAGTCCAAGCCAAATAATTACCAAGTAAAATGTCCAATGTGAAGGGGGGTTCCTGGGATTGGTTGTGACATTCTCCACCACCTCTTTTAAACCTAGAAGCGCCAGTCGCATGATCCATCTATGTGCCTAATCAGCTGTAGCAGCTCATCGCCATATCCATGACCAGGGAACCGGAAATTTGTAAAGGCCTGCCAGTACATTGGACATTGGACTTGGTGACATTGGACATTGGACTTGGTAATTATTTAGCTTGGTCTATACAGCATTTGAGCACCATTACTATTGGACTATTACATGCTTCTGAGCACATATGGACTAGTTAGTAACAGTGGAGGGGGAGGCAGGGGCTGTGGCAAGCCACTGAGGGGAGCATGAGGCCTGGCCCAGCAGGATCTGATCCGTGCACCTGGTGGCCAAATCCATCCTTGATACACTCCATATATGGAGGTGGCAAAAGCCCTCTAGTATTTTGCCTGTGAAACAAGACCTAATAACTTTTGGGTTATAGGTACTATCAGGGACTGGCTGGTAAATTTTAGCCTAGGGGCAAAAAGAATACAGCATTAGTTTAGGAGCAGCTGCTTAATTTATTAAACAATATTAGCAAAATATCCCCTGAAAACGGCTGTACAAATATTAACGATCTCCAGGATGTATAAAGGACCGCATCAGATGGTGTTAGGCTACAGTAGCCTATTGGCTATTCTCACGCAATTTTTTTCGGAGATCCATTTTGTTTAAAGATATAATGCCGACACATATGTGCCTGAGAAAGTCATGTCCTTTGTGGGGAGCTGAGGGAAATTTGGACTAACAAACAGCTTCAAATTGGCTATTTGTGATATCACCACTGATGTATTCTTTGTTGCTTATGTACACATATATTAAATTTTTGTGTTGTGTTTTAGCAATGTTTTTTGTCTAACACAAGATGTAGATTTGTACCTGTTGACTTACAAAGTTTTTATTCAAGTTTTGTTGAAGCCTAATAGTGAATCCCAAGGAAAACAAATGGTGAAAAATTGGTGTATCTGATGTATGCCTAAATGCAAACATGGTGCATATTATACTGATGTAGACATTTAACTCATTGCACACTCTAAGGGCTTGATTAAGATGTGTACGCAAATGCCAATGTTTACGCAGATTTAGAGATTGTTAGCCATTGAGCATGCATGTAAGCTACAATGCGCACGTGCAGCTATTATTTTGCGATTCCGCTGGCACAGAGGATGTATCCACAAAGTGAATGACAGGTACTCAGTGTTTTGGGGGGTTAATGGGGGGTGACTAGAGAAACACAGGAATGTCAGGGCCATTTAAACACTGGGCCTTATTCATTAGTGAACGCAAGTTTACTGATGATCGCAGATTCCTGATTATCGGGAATCAGTGCGTGCGCAGGACACATTCTGCAAGTGTGCAGAATGGGTCCTGCATAGTCGCAGACTATTAACAGACAGAGGCGTTTAAGGGATGGTGCGGGGGCAGGGTCGGCCTCTTTCCATAAATGGGGGCATGTACGCCCCATTTTCCGGGAGTGGTTAGCACAGGATCTGCCTTGATCAACGCAGTGTCCTGGGCTCACAAGCCGTCCAGCCTGAGTAAGCTGAGGCTTACTCAGCTGGCCGGAAGCCTGGTGATCCCAGCCAGCAACCCGCGTTGCAGTACCGGGATCGCATATGCAACAGGGGTGTCATACACTTCCTGCTGCATTTGCATTATTGCAAGTATCGCAATTGCAAAGCTGCCTGCGTGCAGCTTTGCAATTGCATTCCTTGCTGAATCAGGCCCACTGTTTTCTGGGCATGCATAAATTATCCACTGCATTCTTGCTAACAGTAGGAGATCCTGCTGCGTGTCTGGAGACACGCTATGTCTGTGGCATAGCTATATCTGTTAATGTATATTAACTTACTCCCTTTACCCATGGAGGCTTTGGAAACATTAGCATATTTTTGCTATTGCAATCCGTAAGAGATCACAGCTGCGATGGCATTTGCATGCGGATCTGAATCAGGCCCTATGAGCCTGGTTTATATTTGGGAATAGAGTAAGATATAGCAAGTAACTGTGAACCTGGACAAACCATGTTGCAATGCAAGAGGAGCAGATACAGTACATGCTGTACATTTTTTGCATGTAGGGCAAATATTGGCTGCTTTTGCATGTAGCCCACAAATGGTGGACAGTTTTAATTTTATACTGCAATTTAGATTTCAGTTTGGACACTTTTCTCCCAAATCTAAATCTGAACATTTTACATCTCCCTCACCTCCAGTGCAGCATGGTTTTTCCAAGATACACAGTTACTTTTTCTTTCTTACATTCCCAAATCTGAGATATATACGTTAACTCGATGTTAATGCACATCTCTGATGGTTTGAAATCTGCAGATGCCGCACTGCATATGTGCAGATCTCATTCTGCAACAACTCTCGCAGTGACCTGAATGCCGCAGCCTGATTATCAGGCTGTGGCTGTTTGGGGACGGGGCGGGGTGGTGACGTGGACCATTTTATAAAATGGGGGTGACAAGCATGCAGATTTACTGGCCTCTGCTGCACGATTACACCAGACATCCTGATTAACTTCAGGGTTACACAGATGTCTGATTGTCACAGAAGATGGCAGAAGGCACCTCTTTACATAGGATGCTAACTGCGGCATTTACATAATTTCACACACTCGCTGCATACAATAGAATACATCTCTGAATCAGCCACTATGTTTTATGGTTAGAAGAATCAAAAACTTGTTTAATGTAGAATGGATCTGCCACTCACATCATAAGTTTGCACTCATCACTTGTATTAAAGTATTGTCCAGCATACCATAGTAGTATTACACAGCTATACAATATTTCTCTTTTTAGCTGTTACAGCAGTGGTTCCCAAACTGTGTGCCACGGCACCCCGGGGTGCCTCGGGACACTTGCAGGGGTGCCTCAGGTTGGTACCCCAACACCAAATCAAATTCTTTATGGTCAATGTAATTTAAATATGTGTACAAAAATAAGCATAAACCTGTCCACCACTAGAAAGGTAGGCAACCATAAAGTCTGGAGTAAATTAATAAAGTACTCAAATCAGGTGTTTCATAAACAACAAATAGACATTTATTTAAATAGTCATATCAACATCAGCATAAAAGATGCATATATAATAATAATTAATCACTGCATCAGTAACATATAGAAAAAAAAATATATATAAAAATAGGAAAAATAGTCCTAATAGTATGAAGGTGGTCCCAGGAGAGAACATAGGCAGATACAATGTAACCAGTTTAAAAGTACGAATCACTTATCCAGTGGTATAATGTATCGTGTTGGACGTGGTTCTACCTGTGTCATGTAAACAAGGAATAACCAGCGGATTTACCTGCAGACTTCTGTTGTAAATGCCATCAGGTGGCAAAATAGCTGATGGTACTGCAATACTTAGTTCGGGCCACAGAAGAGGGGTAATGGGTGTTGAATGCTTTTCCCTAAAAAAGACCTGTGAGTATCGGTGAAGTTCTTCTTTGTGGTTGTTTCGGGATAGCCCCAGAGTTGGATCTGTTTGAGGAATTTGTGTTCCTAATTTCCTTATAGTCTTTAAACAGAAATTGAATGAAACAATATTAGTAATAACAGCAATAATAAAAACAAGTCAATGAAATAAATAAGGAATTACCAACTTATGTATGTACATTAATATTGTGACTCTAGTCTGCTATAAGAGTCAATTCCAGCAAGGTCTTTCTCTGAACGATGATTAATTGGGTGATAGGTACTATATGTATTAAAAGGTATAGAAAGCTGGAAATTCTTACCCTGGCTTTTTGCTCTAGAATGTATGAATAAATAAATAATGTAATTGACTCAACAACAGTGCTTGATACATTTAATGCCATTTGGTTAGAAAGTTTAATTTATAGAGTACATGTTTCTTTTATTTTGTAAATTGTGCAAACTGCATTAAAGCAGGCTTTTACTTGTTCTCTTTCTGAATCCTCTCAATATCATAGTATTTAGCGATTATACCACTCAAATCAGCTGTTTCTATACATTTTATCTGTAACATATGTGCCTAATTAGGACTGCTATTTAAACCTGAATAAGAGAGCTTCCTATCCACCTTGACAAAGACGCCTTTAGGACATTGAAACGTGTTGGTCTTTTCTACTATTATATGGTGCTCCCATAGAATTTACAAGGATAATTGAATAACCTACATTTTTGACTATTCCTGCCAAGTATTGGAGTATTTGAACTACCAATATCTACGGACTACAGAGGATATAAAATACTTGCTCCCTAGAAATAGGTAGAGCACGCTTTCCATCTACAACAGACTGATCACCTCCAAGACCAAAATACTGATATGGTCTAACTATCGAGACGGGACCAACTCTAATCTCATTGCCGTGGATATTTATCAGATCAACGCTTCCTGCGCTCCGGGTGTTGGAGCTGTCACTCACTGGGAGTGGGCACGCCTGCAGCTAGTGCTGAATTACGGCGCTCCACTTTTCAAGCGAGTTCACTAAAGACTGAGCTGCTGCGGCCTCACTGAGGAGATCTTGTCCCCGCACCACTACAGCCGAAGCTGCAGTGTTGGAGGGAGATCGTCCTGAGCCCCACAGCCAACCTTGCACTCCATAGAAGCGGCAATTCTAACAACCCCTTTCTCCTGTTTCCACGGGCCCTTCAATGCCATCTTCTGTGGCCCGAACTAAGTATTGCAGTACCATCAGCTATTTTGCCACCTGGTGGCATTTACAACAGGAGTCTGAAGGTAACTCCGCCGGTTATTCCTTGTTTACATGACACAGGTGGAACCAAGTCCAACATGATACATTATACCACTGGATAAGTGATTCATACTTTTAAACTGGTTACATTGTATCTGCCTATGTTCTCTCCTGGGACCACCTTCATACTATTAGGACTATTTTTCCTATTTTTATGTATATATTTTTTTTATATATGTTACTGATGCACTGATTAATTATTACTATATATGCATCTTTTATGCTGATGTTGATATGACTATTTAAATAAATGTCTATTTGTTGTTTATGAAACACCTGATTTGAGTACTTTATTAATTTACCCCAGACTTTATGGTTGCCTGTTTTTCTATTTCTATTTATCATTTATGAGGGCTACCGCCTCTTTCAACCATATTGCTACTGATAGGATTGATCCAACTCTCCAGTGCCTGGGCTATTTGTATATTCTGTCCACTACTATATAACCAAACCTAAGGATGACAGGTCAGCACAATTTACTTCACTGTACTACTTCACTACATTTTATTCGGAATTTCTCAATAACAAACTTTTGGCTTTGGGGTGACATGAAAACAATGCTGAGGCACTAGAGCGCCGTGATTCAAAAAAGTTTGGGAACCACTGGGTTACAGTATAAAATGTTTACTTCTGTGATGGTGATTTGAGACATTGCAACACAGTATCCAATTGTTTAAGGCCACTCAACTGGGCAGCTGAGAAAAGTCATCAGATGGGGAAAAAACAGGAAAAAGAAGGGGAAAATACTGTAGTGTTTTGTTCACAAATAACAGTTAACTCACTTCAGATAATTAAAAAAATAAATAAATATATGTCATAAATAGAATAAAAGCAACAGACAATATTTAATACAATAAATGGAATCTATACTCCGTTTCTCCATTGGTGATCTCTGCATCTTTGGTGACAGCAGCTGTCAGCACAACTTCTGTGTAGATGGTGAACAAATGTCATGCTTTGTATTCAGCAACGATCATCATGCCAAAGAAAAATACCAGGCACATAGCTACTCCATGCTGCTAAGTGACCAAAAGTTTATTTCTTTGTTATGCTGATGACACAGTGGGAATCTACATTGTAAAGTCATCTTACCAGCACCAAAGAGAAATATATGATGGCAGTGGCCAAATTCACCAGTCAACCTTGCATGAGCGTAGTGCTTGATGTGTTTTAAATCAGTGGCCTCACAAGGGGGGTGCGGGCTGAACCCGGGTGTCACACGCCGAGGGATGACACCAAAACACCAACTGCCCCTCAGTGACAGGAGCCGGGTGCTGCACTGTAGCTTTATGTGCAGCACATGGCTCCTGACACAGCGAGGGAGCCAGCACTGCAAATAGACTGGTCCCCGGGGGCAGCCCACATCTCCGGGACCCCCCCGCATGCAGTACTCTACTGGTTACACCGGGTGTAATTAGACATGTGTGTGTCCAGATGTCTGAAATCTGAACACACCTGAATTTAGGGTTTCCGAGTAGAACCGGGTCACGGTTCGGATTCACTTTTGTGTCCCTGTTCAAACCGATTCACGTTTCGGACCTGTTGCCAGTTTGGAACTAGAATTTAAAAACCAAACTCAGGTTTGGATTCGGACATTTTAGCTATTTTTTTAATCAATTTTTTATCGATTTTTATCTGAATCCAAAACCAAAACACTTGAGCGTGGTTTTGCAAAACCAAATCCAAAGCACGTATATGAATCCAGATCCAAAACCAAAACACAGGGGTCCGCACACATCTTCAACTTTAATATACTGTATAAAGACTGTGCTATATAGAAATATGTGACACACTGTAGAATGGATCTCTCTGAGTATATCTTTGCTAACTCCTTGTGTACTATCAAGTAAACAAACAAAAAAACTCAAAGTTAATACTTTTCTCATTAATATCAAACAATGATCATGAATCATTTAATCAATACTCGTAAAGTGAATCTAATATAGAGTGACTATAAAAAGAATACACAACCTTTGAAAGAATGAAAGAAGAAAATACAAAGTATAAATTAACAAGGAACTTGTGAAATGAAGTTTAAGTATAAAAGGCATATTATACAGGTACTAGGTTTTTAAAGTAAATAATTGTGATAGCCAAAGTCCAAAAAGATTATTTGCACAAAGAAATATGAGTACCAATACAAAGTGCATGCACGGTTGGCATCAACACAAGGCTTCAATATGAATGCACTACAGTAACTTCCTAGGGTCAGTGCTGGTATAAACTGACAGATCTTGCATTTATTATATACATTTGTGTATGAAATTGAAATGCGATATTTACACATCATTATGCGAATCTTCACACAACAATTAAATTGAGAACAAATATTTATATACAATAATGCATGATATTAAAAATGCGTATCTAGACAAATGAAAAATAATAAAATATTTTTAAACATACAGAAATAGCTGTTTATTTGTGTCCTTCATTCAATTTATCTATTTGACCTTGACATAGGTTAAAGATATTGACAGAATTTATGAAGTTGATAGGTGTCAGTGATTTGCGATGGAGCTCATGGCAGATAACTTAATCAGGCTTGTTGGTTTATTAGCCAGCAGATAACAGGATGCAGGGTAACACAGGGTCAGCGCAGATATGCACATATAATAGCAAAAAAGATCCAGCCAGGAGCTTCAGGGTTAATGCAGGTGGTGTGCGTAGACAGAGTAGCACACACCTGTATACAGTATGCATACTGTATATTAATGTCATTGACCCTTTTGCAGTAATTGGTGGTGACACAGTGAGGTTGTAGTTCAACCGGTATGTTGCCCAGTCCCCAGCACACAGCACAGTCTGCACTCATTTTCTCACGATGGAGAATAGACATGGAGACGCCGCACACTCGTAGTAGCATAATATAGATCCAGGTTGGAGGTTGCAGTAGTGACGCGACTCCAGCAGTGCCCGAAACGCAATGAAGGGAGATAGTGCAAACGCTCCCTTTTGAACATAAGAGAGTTCTGGAATATCCCTTAATACTAGTACCTGGTATCCATCCTTCTCTACTCTCATCTCCCTTACTAACCCCTTGTAGCTGGCTGCCATCCAGCGTGTCAGATGTTAGGGTTGAGTCTAAGTAGGGTATCTTCGGATGGGGTCCCAGACCCTGCTTCTGCTGGTGCAGTTCATCAGTGTGGAAATTATTTATTTTAAAAAATGACTAATATGTTTAAGGTTTTCATACTAAGCTCCACTGTTATAGTAATTCCTTGACCAGCTAATCAGGTTAAGGAATGTGTCTACTGTTATGAATTACACAAATAACTTCAGAACCAGAACTATTCAGCCACCATTAACATTAAGCCAGGGACTATCATCCGCACAGGTCATATGACAAGGCGTTATTTAAAGGTTGAGTGGCCAATTGAGTGGGGTCTAAGTTCCAGCCTTCACCTACTGTGTGATCAGCAGTACCTGTGAGAAAGCCCAAGGGGAGAGACAAGCTGCCCATGCCTACTAGATAACTTGCATAACTGCCCGGTTTCTTTTAACATCTACTCATAAAGCATTTAAAGATAGAGATGCAGTTTCTTTAATCCATACGCATTAGCTAAAAATTCTTTCTTCATAGTGCATATGCTACAAAACTGTCCAACAGTTTTTGATACACAAAGGGAAGATCTTTCAGATATCCCTCTTAGTTTCATCCATCTGAGCTAACATATAGGCAGGGACGGATGTGAATGGCCAAAATATTCTCTGTAAAGCGCTGCGGAATATGTGTGTGCTATATAAATAACTGGTAATAAATAATAATATATCTGTAGCAAGTGCTAGGTGGTTCCATTAAACCACTAATACAACTCATTCATCTGGTGATGGTACAAAGTGGTCTCACATTAATCTATTCCCAAAGTATTTGCATCAGCTCACCCTTGAAATAAGTGTCATTGTCCAGCATCACCTCACTGGGGAACAGCACTTATATCCATCAATGCCTGCGCATCACGTTTGACATTGATGGATGTAAGCACCAGTGCTTGTGGTAATCTGGTGGTAAAACCGACTATTATGAGGATGAAGGTCTTCCCCTTTCCGCTGGACTTAGGCTGGGGACTTATGAAGTCTATATCATATAAAAAAAAAAGGTGAGAGATCTTCTAGATAATATGTATTGGCTTTAGTGCGACTTTGCATTAAAGGCTGCTGATCCTGAGGCAATCAATGCAAGCTGCCATAAATACATTCACATGCTGGGGGATGCACAGCCAAAAAGTGTTATACTGAAGCCTGTTTTAATCTTCAATGGCAATCTTAGGACACTGTGCCCAACACCACTGGCATGTCAGGAGTTGACAGGTAGCATTCACGGATTAACTTTTATTCTGTGCAGCAGTCCACTTTTTATACAATTCTGCTCCTCAGGCCTGCAGTTAATTTATTCAGCAACATTATATAGTCCAGCTAAGGATGGGTTAGACCTCTGGCAATGCAGAAGTCCTACCAATCTACATTTGTTTTAGCCTCAGTTTTATCAGGTCATGAATTGCTTATCAATGGTGGATCCAAAGTTGATTGTTCAGGAAAGTGGGCGTGCCTTCCAAGTCAGACTGCATGGTATTTGGCAGATAATTCTGTGTACCAAGTCAATCCCTAGTAACATTTCTACATATTCTCAATTGGGGCCAGAGTTCCCCAGTAACAGGCAAGTCCTATTGATGTGTTACAGTTTCATGCCTTAACATGCTGTTTATAAATAACAGCCTGGAGCCTGGGGTTCAAGAACCAGACAATAGATGCACAAAATGTTCAAAGAGAATGTTGTGCTTTTTAATGCAGAAACACCTGATGACTCTGATAAAGGTATATCCTGCAGTGACTTGTGAAGTTGGATTGAGATTTAAGTAGTCAGGTTCCTCAGGGAACCAAGGAAGATGAACTAGTAATGAAGGTCAAGGTATTTCCTCTTCCTTAAAGTGGGTTAGTAAACTTTTAGGACCTGGCTTGCAGAGAACTGTCAACTGAAATATGCAAATGTGTCTTGAAACATTATTTTTTTTTTCTGGGAAGCTCTAGACCTTTCTTTAGGCCAGTATCTCCAATTAACCAACAATTGAAGAGCACAATGAGAAATGCAAATTGCTAAATTGTAGAAGCATCCAAAAAATTGACAATTATATAGGGCTTAAAAAGTCTTGTTTTCATTTTGGATAGAAGAAGGTATTTTATGATTTTTTTCCATTAATGTCTGGTGGTGACAATGAGCTGATATAGCTTAGAGTATGTTGGCATGGATCTCAGACTGAAGTTATTTATTGATACATTAACGTTTAGAATAAATGTGGAAAAATGGCAAAACAAAATCCATTGACACTTAGCACACAATGGGCCTGATGCTGAGTCGGACAAAGTG
Organism: Taudactylus pleione; assembly: GCA_031769625.1. Classification (NCBI taxonomy): domain Eukaryota; kingdom Metazoa; phylum Chordata; class Amphibia; order Anura; family Myobatrachidae; genus Taudactylus; species Taudactylus pleione. The sequence goes on from JAUIMM010001567.1 coordinate 1,084,178, forward strand.
GCGTTGATGGACACAGTAGATTTTGTACATACAGAGTCACAGTTCAGATTTGCATGGTATGGTAGAATTGTGAGGGACACCCCTGGAACATGACTGGAAGGTAACAGAGTGGTGGCTAGAAAGACGCAAAGATATGTTGCATCTTTTGGGAGTGTCAGAGGTGTGTTGTGGGCATGTCAGGGAAAGTGGTTCTGTACAAACACTCTGCACTGCTGACATAAAAGGCCATACCTGGACAGAGAAACTGCACCTGCCATATGTCTGGTGCAAGTTTCGATAGAGAGACTGATGGTGTGTCTAAAGACACACCAATTGGTATTCCAAAAGTCTTTAGATGTTGGCAGTAGGCATCTCAGTCCTTGCACATTCGGACACACAGGTTGTATGAAAGCAGGTGACAGGGGGTACAAGTGGGACACTTGTACTGGGCCTGATATTACGATGGACTCTATGGAGTCCTGTTCATGAGTACTGTCATGCGCTTGATGTCATGACAGTGTGCCACTGGACCAGAGAGAAGCTGAACCATCCATGAATAGGAACAGCAAGAGTTGTGAACTGGGATGGAGAGACACAGAGGTTGGGGGGGGGGCTGGATATGAAGTGACACAGGAGAGGATGGAGCTAAAAACACAGGGCTATGGAGACACAGGGGAATGTGCTGGAGAAACACAGTTTGATGGGCCTGAGAGACACAGGGGGAGAGATGATTCTGAAAGACACAGGGGCATAAGGAAAGGTTGAGAGATACAGGAGAGGATGATGCTGAGAGACATACAGTGAACTGAGAGACACAGAGAGGTTGTGGCTGAGAGACAGAAAGGAGATGAGGCTAAAAGACACAGGGGAGATGAGCTGAAGGCTGCAGATGGAGAGACACAAGGTTGGTGAGACTGAAGAGACATAGGGAGATGAAGCTGGAGATACAGGGAAGGTATTGGATTTCAGCTCCATTTTGTAGGTGTGCCAAACCCAGTATCTGCCTTGTCGAATGCAGACTTCCTGGACCTGGCTGACCAGTACAACGGCCAGTCTGAGTAAGCATTGGCTTACGAAGACTAAGCAAGGGCTGTGATCATAGATCAGATGCTTCATCTTGAGATGCAACAGTTGAATCGTAGATGCATGTAGGAGGTGTCTATTTCCTACAGACGCCTCCTGCTGCATTTGCATTTTAGTTGTACGGTATTGCACAGTCACTTCCCTGCGACTATGTAATACCGTACAAATCAGAATCAGGCCCTTTGTTTCAACAGAAATACCACACAAATCAGAATCAGGCCCTTCGTTTCAACAGCACAGCTTTGAAAAATTATTTAATTATTTAATTGTCCAGGTAAGGTGCATAGCCATAGGTTGCTATAGTCAGTGTTAAGATTGAAAGTGTTTAGATTATAAATGTTACTCAAATTTTATAACGAAGACAGAGTTATGCCGGAAATCAACAGGAGGAAAACAGAAGGAGAACAGTCTAAAGGCTTCCCTCCTTCTGAAGAACTGCTTTCAACAAACTATTATGCGTTAGCTGATTCTCCACCTCTAAAATCTGCTGTCTGCACATTCTGAACACTCTTTACTGAACTTCCTGCTTGGACATTGCAAGGAGTTCCCACTCTGCTTGCTACTCTTCTTGATTGCTTTTGTGATTCAAAATACCACTGACTATATAAGTTCTGCACCAATGTACATTTGCCTTTAGAAACCTTGAAAATCCTGTCTATTCCTCTATTCTCAATCACCTCTTTCCATCCATAGCCATACTACCCTACCATTAAGCCCGCTCCCACCTGACTCTCCCTGTCATCTCTCCACACCTTCATTCATGTCACACTAAATGACCTCCTTACCAACCACCTGCAGTTTGCCTTCCTCGCTCAGGAACCTGCACCATTACCACACTCTCTTCATCTCTATCCTCCAAATTAATCTCACCTGCAAGATACAGCAACCCTGATAATCTCATTCATGTCTCTACTACTAACTCTGTCCCTCTTTCCTGTGCCCTCTGGAATGCCAGATCTGTATGTAATAAATGGGTCCGCACCCATGACCTCTTCATCTCCAACTCCCTGAACCTACTAGCCATCACTGAAACTCGTATTTCCCCCTCAGACATCACTTCTCCTGCAGTTCTCTCCTCTCAGGGGCCTTGTGTTCTTTCACAACCCCAGCTCCGGAATCGCTATGGTGATGATGTAGAGGTCCTTTTATCCTCCAGTTGGTCCTACCAAATCTAACCCTCAGTAACATCACTTTCATTCTCTACATTCGAGGTACATGCTATTTGCCTTCTCTGAACTGTTCACCTTCATGTAGCTGTCATATATTGTCAACCTGGCCCATCCTCCAAATAACTTCACAACTTTACATCTTGGTTCTACCACTTCCTTTCTTCAGACCTTTCCTCCATCATCTTAGATGATTTCAATATCTCTATTGATGTCCCTAATGACCACTCTGCCTTTAAATTCCTCACCCTCACATGATCATTTCATCTCTCTATGGACCTCCTCACCATCCCATGTGACTGGACACTCAGTTGACACTTCACTCACCAATGTGATACAGTATTTCTGATTTCACCAACTTCCTATTCTCTCTCTCTGACCATAATGTCCTCTCTTTAATCTTATCCCTCACTTCTTGTTCACCTCTGCCCCCAAACACTATCAATTCTAAGTGTAAACTTGAGGCTATTGACACTGAATCCGTGTCCTCCATGTTTAACTTACTTCTGGCCCCCATGGTCTCTCCTGCCCAGCCCTAGAGGTTACCCTATACAATGACTCTCTTACTCATTTGCTCCGGCAGTCACTACTAACCCTTGCACATCTACACCTCAACATTGGCATTACAAATGCAGCAGATACCTGTAAAAGTGTTCACATACCACCGAATATCAGTGGAGGAAATCATGCTCCAGTGTTGACTTTCTCCATTTAAAATGTATTATCTCAACCTACAGTGTTGTCCTTTCCATTCCTAAGCAGTCTTATTTCAAGACCCATATCTCCCCCAAGTCCTTCAACCACTGTCATCTCTTTGTCACTTTCAGCTCCCACCTCTGCCCTTCCATCCTCATCTCACCTCCTCAATCTCTGCCCTTGACTATGCCAACCACTTCACATCTAAAATGTAATCCATACAGTATGTCAGGATATCACATCCCACCATATCACTATGGCAACCTATGACTATACAGCCTACATGGACACCAGACCCTCAGCACCCCATCCTCATTTTTTCCCACCCTGACTGCCTATCCTCCCCATCCACTTCAGTCTCCCAAGTAAATGGAGATGAAAACATGGCCCTAATCTGGTACTTCCCTCCTTCCACCTCCCTCCTTGATCCTATCCCCTCCCACCTCCTCTGCTCTCTCTCCTGCTACCAGCTCCCATCTCTCCCATCTATTAAATCTCTCTCTCTCATCAGACATTGTCCCCTCTGCATTCAAGCATGCCCTTCTCTCTCTCATTCTTAGAAAACCCAGCCTTGATCCTGACACTCTCTCTAGCTACTCCCCAATCTCTCTCCTCCCATTTGCTTCCAAACCCCTTGAGCACATTGTGTACAACTGCCTCACCACTTTTTTTTCTACCACTAGCGGTTTCATTCAGGCATTTGTCTCCTCCATGCCACAGAAACTGCCCTCACTAAAGTCAGCAATTACCTCCTTTCTGCCAAATGCAAGGTCTACTACTCTCTGCTTATTTTCCTTGACCTGTCTGCTGCTTTTGACACTGTGGACCACCCTCTCCTCCTGCAAATCCTTTGCTCCCTTGGTCTGCATTATACTGCCCTTGCATGACGATCTTCATACCTCCCTGGACTTCTTTCTCCATCTCCTCTCATGGCTCCACTTCCCCCCCACTTTTTCTGCTAGTAGGTGTCCCCCAAGGCTCTGCTCTTGGCCCCCTCCTATTATGTTATACTTCCTTTTTAGGTGAGCTCATCAATATCATATCTATGCTGATGACACTCAGATCTACCTCTCCTCCGCTGACCTTTCCCCCTCTCTACATAGTTGTATCTCCAACTGTCTCTCTGCTATTTTCTCCTGGATGTCCCAGCGCTTTCTTAAACTTAACATGTCTGAGTTGATAATCTTCCCATCTTTCTGAAATACACTACTACCCACAATTAGTATATCTGTTAACAGCACCATTATCTCCTCTAGCCTACAAGTGCACTGTCTTGCAGTTATCTTTAACTCCACACACTCATTCAAACCACATATCCAGTACCTCTTGCAGTCCTACCATTTGTAACTCAATAATATATCCAGGATCAGACCCTTTCTCCCCCTGAAGACAACTAAGACCCTCATCCACTCATTCTCATGCAGTAAGGTGGCAGTAAATCACATAAAAGAGAGAAACACTGTAATGTAATTATGCCTCAAATATACATGTAAAAGAGGAGGTGTCTTTATCTGCACTCAACCTCAGTAGGATATAATGAGCCTTACATGGTGTAATGATGTTTGATTCTTCTGTTATTTCTCCCAGCCATATGTCCAAATAATAGGTAGCATGTAGAAAAATGATCTAGGGCAGTGGTTCCTAAACTGGGTGCCTAGGGGTGCCTTGGGGCACTTGCAGGGGTGCCATGAGTATGTGGTTCAGGACCAATGCTAATTAATTTTTGGTCAATGTGATAGACAAAACCTGTGCTGGTGGCTGCATTGTAACATATGTGGACAAACAGAGGTGCAACCATGTCCAACACCACATAACTACACCTAAGGATGACAGATATTTATACTATTTACAATTTACTTAATTTAAATTTTTTCTGATTTTCTCAATAAGAAATCGCTGGCCTAGGGGTACCGTAAAACAAATGCTGATACTCTAGGGCACCATGATTCAAAAAAGTTTGGAAGCCACTGATCTTTTGCATTATCTTTAGTATTTTTATTTTGACAGACAAAGATTAAGAACACTCACATAAGAGTAATATAAAATGTGCAATAAAATCCTACAAGAGAAGGAATAGAGGCCTACCACACGCAAGCTAAACAAATGCAGTACAGCATCATAGTGCCTTATAACCAATGCAGGAAAATTATACTAATGATCCCATTGGAATTTTTTTATATAACAGCTTCATAATGGGGGTGAGGTGCAATCAGGGAGATTGATAGACTCTTCAGGGAGTCAGGGAGATTACTACTATTTCAGGTAGTCTCCCTGACAATTAAGGAGAGTTGGCAAGTATGATATACGCAAACCAATGGTTTAGGATCCTGCGTCTTTGGATGCAGTGCTCCCTAACCCGCATCCTGACTGACAGGATGCGGCTGATTGGGGGTGAGGAGGGGGCGGCGATGGGAAGTGTTATCCCAAAATGGTTACTTTGCTTACTGTGTCCATCACTGAATCAGGCCCATTGTTGCCTACAATAAAGTTTCACTTGCTGATAGGCTTCAGCTCTTGATAGTTATTCCTAAGATGTTTTTTCTGTCAGATGCCTCTTTATGTCTAAAATAGCTGGAGTGCCAAGTGTTTCCTGGGTTTAAATCTTTAAGTTACTAAGTTAGGCATCCCAGACCAATTGCCATCCCTCTGTGAAATTTTCATTAAAATCCATCCGGTGGAAGGCCCAGAAAAGGCTCCCCAGGTCAAAGTTCTGCCCAGTGTACACCAACGGGAAGTCCGACGGGACCTAATTTTCAAGTTATTAAGTAATGCTGGCGTGCAGACGGATCGTGCTGTCACTGCCGGCATTCGTGCGGTCCCCGCAGACCACACGACATGCCGGCTCCCACCTCCACCATTTGAATGGGATGGTACATCGCATCCCAGGTCAGATGGTTTTGCTGGAAGACCTGGGGATGCGATGTACGACCCCGCGGGAGCATGCAGCACGATATCAGGTACAATATCGTGCCCATACACGGCACGATAATGCACCTATATCGTGCCGATCTATCCGATCGGCAGGTATATCGTGCTGTGTATGGCCACCTTAAGGCATCCCAGATCAATTGGCAGACATCCCAGACCAATTGCCAACCCTCTGTGAAGTTTTCATCCAAATCCATCCAGTGGAAGGCCCAGAACAGGCTCCCTGGGTCAAAGTTCTGCCCAGTGTACACCAATGGGACATACGACCAGGACCTCAATCCCCTAGTGTGTCTTCTGGGATACAAAGTTACCACTCTGTGAAGTTTTCATCCAAATCTATCCAGTGGAAGGCCCAGAACAGGCTCCCCGAGTAAATGTTCTGCCCAGCGTACACCAACAGGAGGTCTGACAGGGACCCTAATCCCCAAATAACCTGGCCAGGATACAACATGTGCAACACTGGGACCAGGTCTGTGGAGAGCCTGGCCTGTCCAAAGTACTGGCATGGGATGTGGCCTAATGTAAGGAGATGTGACCATGAACATTAAAAAAAAAAAAACATCACAAAGTGGGTACCATTGTGCCCCTCAACCAGGAGCAAATCCTGTGGGGGCAGGTGCAGGCAGATGAGACTGCTCTTTGAACACACTGCAGCCCAGCACACAGCAGAGTGTTGCTGACAGTATTAAAAAGGGGAGAAGCTGAAGACCCAGGCCCCTCCAGCAACCCCATACCTGACTTATCAGTACCCACTCTCCCCCGCCACATCTCAGTGCCACTGACTGGGCCTACTGCATTTACAACACTGCACACATGATTCTGCTACTGGTGTAACTCATTGGTGTCTTAGCAGTTGATCCAAATATTGCAGTCAGACTTAAGGTGGGTATAAAACTAGCAGATTAAAATGAGCAATTGAACGATAAGGATATCATTATTGTTCAATCGTTCATCAATTGTTCACAAATCGGGCATGAAAATTTGGAAAATGACCAGCGATGTGTGCTCCAGCTGGTCGTTTTTGACATCTATCATTGCCTGAACATGTTGGTCAAGCTGACGATAACAACAGATTGACCATGTTCAGAGATGAGGGAGGGTGCCGACACTGAACGACATATCATTCAGTGTAGGCACTGCAGGGGAAGAGGAACGACTGTACGATTACAATGTTGTAATCGTACTGTCGTTCCCTTATCTGCTAGTGGATACGCACCTTTAGTTTTAGCCATTTAATTTTTTGCAAACACACTCTGCCTCCCTCCTGCATTTCCTCTGTCACTTCCTTCTACATCCTTTATTTCTCCTTCATACCCTCACTAGCAGCACCCCCTCTCCTTCCTGTCTATATAGCAATCCACCAAAAGAGAACACAATAAGTTACAAGCTTTTTTAAGTTGATTTGAGGTCACACTCCCACATGTTTTGATATTCAATACAAATTGGCGCAGTAATTAGGCATGGTTCAGGCACAAACCAATTTTGGGCTAAAAACTTGCTGCCTTTACTCTGAAAACCGCATCCGATGTGTGGCTATTGGCAAACCACAAACCTTCTGCTTAGTACATTTCTAAAGTGTGTGATATAGAAGCAATGTGTGTGAAGAGATTCACAGATTCTAGGATTTCTAAGTGTGGACTGTGAGTAGCTGTACAAATACTGGAGGGAGTGTAATAGGGTCCAAATTTGCAAAAGTGCCACTTTCAGTGTTTTGCTGTGAGATTTAAAGCTATGATATTTTTAAATAGGTAATACAAACTTGGTTGCTGCTTTAAAATCCACAGCAAAATCGCTGAAAAATCTGTAGTTAATGATCGCATTTGCTATGCAATCAGGGCATGTCAGTGTTAAAAGGCGATCAAAACGGCCAGACGTATCATCCGGGACATGTAGGGACAGGGGTGGATTGGGATGGAAAACTAGCTCGGGAAATTTCTGGAAGCAGCCCTGGGAGCGTGGGTCTGTGGATGGGGCGGAATACTCCCTATTCATATGGCCTGATACTCGGAGTCGGAGTCGGATGCAGTTACAGTCATTACAAACCCCTTGCATTTGGACACACGGCTGTCCAAATGTGCAAGTCCTGAGACGCCCATGTACAGCATCTACAGACTCTGCAAATATGCTTAGTGCATCTTTAACCACCACCATTGGTCGCACCATCAAAACTTGCACCAACCCTGTACGCTACAACGGTCAGCAGCACGCTGTTGAAGCTGGATAATTGGCTGAGACAGGATCGGTTTAAAATTAGATCTGCGCGACGCCATTTTGCGAATGGCAATGAGACGCCATTTTGCGACTGGCCGTCCAGCACCATTTTAGTGAAACTCGCCATTTTAAGTACATACGGCAATGCTATTATTTAGCATTGTGCGATTCCCACGCAATAGAAAGAAGTTAAAAGTCCTCACCATATAAATACAGACAGTCATTAAAACATATAAAATGATTATCCCTGCAAAACACGTACCATAGTGTACTCCACAAAACACATAGTCGCAAAATGCTAACTAGCGTCTTTTCCCAATTCCCCAATACTTACACACTGCACACTTACATAAAAGGTTCCCTAGCATTAAAGTGTAATATTCAAGGTTTATGCAGTAATTATTGATGTTGTGTAATAATGGTTATTTGATATCTAAGGTTTAGTACATGGTAAGCAGACCGTGTTTGTTGTTGTGCTGATCCACTGTGTCTCAACAGATTTCCAGTATCATTGGTGAGAAGATCGGAAAATGCGTCTGCAAACTATGGACTATAGAGAGTTAAAACATTAAAATGTACTCTGTAATGTTGGCAGCTTAGATTAGCATGCAGCGGGAAAAAGGACACAAAGGGCGGTTGGAGGCTGTTTGTGTCTATTTGAATTGACCTATGAACTATCCTGTAACAAAAGCACCTTTAAGAAGAACCAATGAAATCATGTGAAACTTGTCTATTGTATTGCCTACCCCTGCAAGAGTATATATGTGCGCTCTCTGACCCCAGTCTTGAGTCTTCTTGCTGTGCTGTTGACGGAGGTTTCTAATGCTGATGTCGGTATCTGGTCCCAGAGCGCGTGTGTATATAACTGTACCTTGGCACTGTATGATTTATTTGCGCTAATTGTCTTTAGATCACAGCGTGTAACCATCTGTTTTGATATTGAATAATAACTTTTTGTGCGTTGGAACCGCATTCAAAGTCTGAAAGCATTTATTTACTGTGCGACTCATTACTCTAAATAGCGACAATTTTAGAAGGTATAGGCAGGATTTTAGAAGGTATAGATAGGATTGCATAGAGGTTTTAATCAGGTATCGATAGTTGGGGGATCGCAGTGTGAAATCACGCTACCGGTCACTAGGTAACACTCGGTAGCGATCTCTCAGCAAAAGGGTGGAGGCGCCCTACAGGAGAACGCATTGTGCCTTCGAAATCTGCTATCACTTTGTTGCTGAGAGTCCGCTACCTGTTATTGTGGCTTTAGGAGCGCTGATTGAGAATCCAGGGGACGAGGGAGGAAAAAGTTTGTTTTTCTTCATCGATAGGTTTTTTGTGTGTGAAAAAGGGGAAGTCGCATTATTGTGTATGCGACCAAGTCGCACTATGGCGTAAAAGTAATAATACGTGTCGTGAAGTAGTCGCATTATTAGGTATGCAGCTAGTCACACAATAGCGTATATGCATTTTCTGTATTGCTGCCACGTGTTTTAAACAAAGCCATTTAGAGTGCACGGTGATATTGATAGATAGCATTGTTGTAAATACATTGATCAGTGTTGCCATAGTCTGGGAAAACGTGTATTTTTCTGCGCAGGAAAAGGGTGTGTAACAGTGAGTATTTGTTGGTAGGGACAAGAGTTCCCTAGTTAAGGGTATCGTAGGACCCTTAAGGACTAGGCACAAGGGTCAACCTAGTAGCTCGGTAGTAGATACACTTCTAACACGTAAGCAGGTGTAGTTGTTGTCTTTGTTGTAGGTTCAGTTCTCAGTGTGATTACAGTATTCAGTGATCAGTTAGGGTTATTTGAGCATTGTAACTGAACCGCAGTTTTGGCTAAATTGTGATTGTGAACTGGGTAGAGGGTGGACGAAAAGGGTAGGTGTTATTGGAATACCTACATGCTAGCAGTTGAAAGGTAGTCAAAAAGGGAATAGGTGAGCGGAGGCATCTAAACTTTCTTCCATAGGTGAGTGGAGGCATCTAGACTTTCTTCCATAGGTGAGTGGAGGCATCTAGACTTTCTTCCATAGGTGAGTGGAGGCATCTAGACTTTCTTCCATAGGTAAGTGAAAGTATCTCGACTGTCTTTCACCAGTTTAAATCTCCATTGAAAAAGCTTAGGGTTCTCCCAGAATGGGGGCCAAGCAAACGGTAGAGATGTTAGATGATGTGCTGCTGTTGGAAGCGCCGCTTGGATCGGCATGCCATATTATGCATACTAAGTACGGTGCTTATGCAATTAAGTACTGTGATGTATGGTTTAAAATGATGATGAAGAGTGTTAGACCATTTCCGAGAATTGGCAGCTTTGATAAGGAGGTATTGAACAATGTCCGAGATAGCATCTGTATGATGCACTCTCAAATGAAAAAGGTTAAATATAATGAGTGTTTAAAACTATGGCAGCATGAGGGGGATGCGTGGCTTAAAGGTGTACACACGACGCAAACTAGCGTCGTTCGCACGTTACCGGATTGTGCACACGCAGCGCTAAACTGCAGTGCATTTGCGCCGCAAGATAGTGCGCACGTGCAGCAAGGTAGCATTGCGGAAGGTATTGCCAGTGGTTCACGTGCACCACCACCGCCCTATGCGGATGGGGGTGCAGGTACAGTTGTTGAAAAAACCCATAAAAATGTAACAAGTAACTTGTACCGGCTCTTAAGTAATCATTAGGAAAATGTTTATGATGCGGATGATGAGCCTATTGTTATGTCTGCCATCTTCCATGCTGTACACGTTAGATGTTCCACCACAACAAGCACAAGTGGTGCCACCATCTTCATCAGTGATAGTACAGGAAGTGTTAACATCCACTGCACCCGTAGAGGAAGCTGTTGACCCTATATGTAGCAGTAATAGACTAAATCCCCAGCCAGGTAACAAGGTCAAAAGTAGCAGTGCGGCCGGTCTGCATCCCATCCGGACAATAACTGTTCCGAATGGGAATGCAGATGCGAACGGTGTAGTGCCCACAAGGGAGGTAGCAATGCATTGTCCTTGGACAAGAGCTGAGCTAAATTCCATAATGAATGATTTCCCCGATCCTAAAAAGGAATTAGCCAAATTAGCCAAATGCCAAAGATTTTGGAAAAATTTGGGTAGTGCTCACGAGCCAACCAATAAAGATTGGTGAGTGGAGTTAAGGGCTTGTCTTCCACGCAATACCGACATGACAAAGTTTATCACAGACTGTGTATTGGATGGAGATGTTCCCTTAACAGACGAAATTAACCAAGGTAACATTTCCCGCATTATAACTCAATTGGGTGTGTATTTTCCAGTAGTAGTTAACTGGAGCAAAATTTTCAGAAACTACATGTCCACACAAATCCTGCACCACCTCAAACACAACCTTACCCCACTTATCACACACAGCCACAAATCCCATACTATCCACAACCACCATATTTCCCTCAATATCCTTACCCACACCCACCATCTTTCCCTTCAGCTCCACCCACACAGCAAACCTTCACCCACCCCACTCACGAAAGTGCTTTAACTGCAACCAAGTGGGACATGTAAGTAAGAATTGTAAGGTAAAGAGGGTGGGACCCCCTAACCAGGGAGTACCTGGATATCCCCATAAGGGATATACACAGAAAACAGGAAACCCACACCAGTCACCAGCTCCAATTGTGGCCATAAATGCTGTATTGGAGGGTGAGAGTCAACGCTAGGGGTCAGGTCATACCTGTAGTCTACAGATAGTTAGGTTAACGGGAAGTACTAGGGAAGAACCGGTGATGATGGTTGATGTAGCTGGTACTAAATATCCTTTTCTTGTAGACACAGGGGCGACCAGGTCAGTGATAACATCTCCTGCTAACTTACAGGTAAGCAGAGAGACGGTACCAACAATGGGTGGAATGGGTAAGGTGCAACATTATCCTTTAACAAAATCCACAGAGGTCACTATCGGGCCATTACATACCAGGCATTCCTGGCAGCAGCGGCTCCTACTAACCTACTGGGAAGGGATTTGTTATGTAAGATGGGATGTGTCATATATTGTACCCTTGATGGTGTATTTCTAGATATCCCAGAGAGAGTTGCGCATGAGGTGAGGGATATGTTAGACACTCCCCAAAGGATAATATATCACTCTACTGGTTTAAGTAAAAATCATCTCAGGTAGATCAAATGTTATCCCAAATTGCAGATTCACTTTGGACCAAGAATGACAGGACACTGGATTAATGGCAAACGTAAGTCCCGTAATGGTAAATGTAAAAAGTGGTAGGCAAGCTCCAAAAATTCCCCAGTACCCATTAAAACAGGAGGTAGAATTAGGGGTTTATCCCATAATTGAGCGATTGTTACAGCAGGGAATTTTAGTTTGTACAGCTAGTATAGAAAACAGTCCCATCTTTCCTGTAGAGAAGAGTGGTGGGAGGGGTTATAGGCTGGTACAAGACCTTAGAGGGGTTAATAAGGTGGTAGAGAACCAATTTCCCATAGTGCCAAATCCAGCTGTCATTCTTATGCAGATCCCACCCAATGCAACCCATTTCACTGTCATTGACCTCTGTTCTGCTTTCTTCTCTGTACCTCTTCATCCTGACTGTCAGTACCTATTTGCCTTTACATACAGGGGTGTACAATACACATGGACATGATTGCACCAGGGTTTTATAGATAGCCCCAGTATCTTCTTCCAGGCCTTACACGACTGTTTACAATCTTTTCAACCTGCCAATGAATCTTTTATAATACAATATGTGGACGATTTATTGTAATGCTCTGATTCGTTTAAGTCATGTTTAAATGATACTAAACTTTTGTTGCTTCATCTTTCGCAAACAGGACAAAAGGATGCTAAGGAAAAACTACAGTCATGGCAGTCCAGGGTTAAATATTTGGGACACTGCCTAACTCAGGGGTTACGACATCTCACAAATGACAGAATCCAGGCCATACAGAACATGACACTGCCGCAGAACCAACAGCAAATTCGTACCTTCTTGGGAATGTGTGGCTACTGCAGAATGTGGATCCCAGGTTTTTCTATTTTGGCCTTGCCATTACAGGACTTAGGACATCATTCAGAGTCGGTTGAAGCGGCCGCACGGTCGTACGGGAAAAGGGGCCGGATATTCAAATGATTCCCTCGCAAGTTGTGTCCCTAAGTTCGGATCGGTAGCTGGCCGACCAAGGGGAGGAAGCGGTCGGAAGACAAAAAAATACGCCCCCTTCTCTTACGCATTGCACGTCATCTCCGGGCATATAAGGATTAATCGAGACCATTGGGAACCATCAAAACTGGTCGTAGAGCTTAAGGTTGACCATACCCTCTCTTAAGCTCTACGATCATGTCAGTGTATAAACCTCCCATGTCATATGTGCCATGACGCTACTTTGTTAATTATGCACTCCCATAAACCATATGCACTCCCATAAAATGCCGTTCGCATAATTAGGCACGCCTGCGTTTGGATCTCCACTCCCCCGTTTTCAAGCACCTTCCCCTGTTACCACCCACAAACGCCTCATTCTGTCACTCAAACTACCGACCTGGCTGTGTTCAAGGAGAGAGAAATTTCTGATCGTAGTGGCTAGTTTGCGCACGCGCATTGCGAACTTTACACATGCGCAGTATAGCGAACATCGGTGGCGTACGACCGTGCGGCCGCAACGACCGACTCTGAATGAGGTCCTTAGTCTCTTCCTCAAAGCCCGATCGTGTCATACACACAGAGGAATCAGAGCAGGCTTTTCTTTAATCTTAAGGATAGTATGACAAGAGCACCTGCATTGGGAATACCTGATTATGAAAAACCTTTTGATTTGTATTGTACGAAAGTCGATGGTTGTGCAGCAGGTGTCCTCACACAAAAACATGGTGATGCCAGTAGGCCCGTAGCATACTACAGTGCACAATTGGACACTGTGGTAAGATCACTCCCAACGTGTTTAAGAAGTGCAGCAGCAACTGCTCTATTGGTCAGTAAGAGTGAGGATGTGGTACTAGGCCATGATATCATTGTCTATACTCCCCATGCTGTATCTGCTTTGCTAAACTCTGCCCAAACCAGACATGTCTCCTCAGCTAGGTTCACAAAATGGGAACTAGCCTTAATAGCACCTGCAAACATCACTATCAAAAGGTGAGGTATGTTAAATCCAGCTACGTATTTACCATATGTGCAACATGATGCACAAAGGGTGGAGAGAGGTGAGCCGCTGGCAACAGGTGAGTTCTGCAGGTATATTGATGCACATGATTGTATGGAATATCTGAATCAAACCTTTACTGCAAGAGCTGACATACGGGATACACCTTTAGAAAATGTAGATGTGACATTTTACACAGATTGGAGTTGTCATAGACAAACTGACACTGGAGAGTTATGTACAGGTTATGCTGTGGTAAATGATGAGGACGTTATAGAAGCCGAACCTTAAGGACCACCACACTCGGCCCAAGTGGCGGAACTGGTGGCACTAAAGAAAGTGTGTGACTTAGCGGAAGGTAAATCTGCTAATATCTACACTGACTCTAGGTACGCCTCCGGGGTAGTACACAATTTCGGTGCCTTATGGTGTCTGAGAAAGTTTATGACAGCAGCAGGCACACCAATTGCACATTCTAAACATATAAAAGGACTATTAACAGCAATCCAATTGCCAAAGGCAGTGGCAGTAATTAAGTGTAAAGCCCATACATGTGAGGATGATCCAGTGTCACTGGGCAACAACAGGGCAGACAAAGCTGCGAAATGGGCAGCAGGGTTAAAAATGAATGTACCAACTGAACAAATTATGACTTTTCAAACAATTTATATGTTGAAATTAATTGAGATGCAAAATTAGTGTTCTATCCAGGAAAAGTCAGTCTGGAAGTCCAAGGGATGTGGGCAAGAGTCCTCTGGACTCTGCAGAGATGGACAAGGTAAGCCAGTGGCTCCCAAGGCATACTACCCAAGCCTGGCTGAGGCAGTGCATGGTCTGAGTCATTTGGGAAAGCAAGGTATGTGCAAATTGGTGAGAGCATACTGGTGCGCACCTGGTTTTTCTTCTCAAGCAGAAAAGAGAGCAATGTCCTGTCTGACCTGCTTGAGGAAAAACATTGGGAAAATGATCCCTACCGAACCATCCCACATTCCTCCGACTGACGGACCATTCCAGGTAATACAAATTGATTTAATCCAATTACCACCCTGCAGGAATCTCAAGTATGTATTAGTGTGCACTTATGTGTTTTCCAATTACGTTGAGGCATACCCAGCTGCCACTAATACTGCTGCGTTTACTGCCAAGAAAATTGTTCAGGAGTTTGTGTGCAGATATGGTATCCCTTAAATCATCGAGAGTGATAGGGGTACTCATTTCACAGGTGATGTTTCTCAAAATATGTGTAAACTGATGGGTATTAATAGTCGACTTCATACCCCCTACCGACCTCAAGCCAGTGCCAAGGTGGAGAGGATGAACGGTACTATTAAAAATAAATTAAGTAAGATCATGGCAGAGACTGGACTGGGATGGCCAGAAGCATTACCTTTGGTCCTACATAGCATAAGGACCACTCCTAGACCTCCTCTAAATCTGTATCCCTTTGAAATACTGTTTGGTAGGCAACCTCATTTGATTATAAGTCCGCAGGAAGATTTGAAAGGTAACAAAGAGGTAACTGTAAGGTATCTTATAACAATGAGAAAACAGTTGAAACCGCAACAGCAGAAACTGAAATTGTTGTCCCATGATATGCCTGAAACAAACTGTCCTGATGTTGAACCTGGAGAATATGTTATGATCAGAAATTTCTTGCGTTCAGGTTGTTTGACTGATTGTTGGGAAGGTCCATATCAGGTGTTGCTGATGAGTACTACATCTTTGAAGGTGGCCGAGAGAGATACCTAGGTCCATTCCACTCACTGTAAGAAGGTCAACCAACCGGTGGAGAAACAAGGCGGAGACGAGGCTGATAACGTGGACCTGTCGATCGCGAGCTTGTTCCGGGAGGGTTAAAAGGTTGCAGTGAGATATCTGAACTAAAGAAATTTGCAGGTCCTTGCTACAGCAATGGACTGGTCTGCTGTGTTCATTTTTGTATTCTCTTCCAGAGTTTCCATCATCCTGGTTTGTTCGGGGATTTCTGGTTTCTGTGACGGGGGGCCGATAGAGGAGATGGGAGCTAATGGGTCCATTCCACTACCTGTCAACCAACCGGTGGAGAAACAAGGCGGTGGAAGGAAAGCGTATAAATGGATCTCTCCAAGTTCCGAAGATTTGTGTTACATGGGAAGAGTAGTCCCAGAGGTTGTGACCCTCACACATGGTGAAATGATTGGTATTCATAAAGACACACCATCACCATATCTTCTCACACAGTATGAACACAGAGCCAAAAGAAATATGATACCTTGTGATGTGCGTAAAGCCACACAGTTAATTAGTGAGACAACTGGCTTTCAAGTTTTGGTAGCATTGGATCCCACCAGGATCGCTCGGGGTACACTAAATTTTAGATATATCCAAGATCTTGCTAAATTAATAGATAATATCACTGAAATTTATGATGACACATTCAGGTATACAGGAAGGGAGTTACAGGCCTACAAGAAAAAACTGGTGCAACACAGTCTAGTGTTAAATTATTTAACAGCTGTCACTGGAGGGCATTGTGTAACTTTGGCCACCCAATTTGGAGTAAAGTGTTGCACTTACATTACAAACGATATCAGCGATCCCAAGGAGGTGATAGACTGGAAGATGGATGAAATTCTGCAGCTAAAATGGGAATTTCGAAAGAACCATAATGCTTCAGTGGCTGAAGTAGAGGAGAAGGTAGAGGAATGGGTTTCATGGTTGAACCCAGTGAAATGGTTCTCAGGTCTAGGAGACTGGGTCCAGGAAATGATTGCAAGCATAGGTAAACTCCTGATCCTTATACTGGGTGTCATCATAGTAATTGGCTTATGTGTCAGGTGTGTTCTTGAAAGTGTGGAAAATGTAAAGATAAGGTGAAGCAAAGGAATGAAATTATGATGGTGGTCAGTGGTAATGATATGAATACTGAGGTAAATATAGAACAGCATTATATGATTATCCCTGCAAAACACGTACCATAGTGTACTCCACAAAACACATAGTGGCACAACGCTATCTAGCGTCTTTTCCCAATTCCCCAATACTTACACACTGCACACTTACATAAAAGGTTCCCTAGCATTAAAGTGTAATATTCAAGGTTTATGCAGTAATTATTAATGTTGTGCAATAAATGTTATTTGATATCTAAGGTTTAGTACATGGTAAGCAGACCATGTTTGGTGTTGTACTGATCCACTGTGTCTCAACAGATTTCCGGTATCATCGGTGAGAAGATCGGAACATGCGTCTGCAAACTATGGACTATAGAGAGTTAAAACATTACAATGCACTCTGTAATGTTAGCAGCTTAGATTAGCATGCAGCGGGAGAAAGGACACAAAGGGCGGTTGGAGGCTGTTTGTGTCTATTTGAATTGACCTATGAACTATCCTGTAACAAAAGCACCTTTAAGAAGAACCAATGGAATCATGTGAAACTTGTCTATTGTATTGCCTACCCCTGCAAGAGTATATATGTACACTCTCTGACCCCAGTCTTGAGTCTTCTTGCTGTGCTGTTGACGGAGGTTTCTAATGCTGATGCCTGTATCTGGGCCCAGAGCGCGTGCGTATATAACAACTGTACCTTGGGTCTGTATGATTTATTTGCGCTAATTGTCTTTAGATCACAGCGTGTAACCATCTGTTTTTATATTGAATAATAACTTTTTGTGCGTTGGAACCACATTCAAAGTCTGAAAGCATTTATTTGCTGTGCGACTCATTACGCTAAATAGCAACAATTTTAGAAGGTATAGGCAGGATTTTAGAAGGTATACACAGGATTGCATAGAGGTTTTAATCAGGTATCGATAACGCCTAAGACAAAAGTAGAACACATTTGTTCCCTTCTGGGCTCCAGGAGAGCTGCACCAAAACAATAAAGCAATTTTGGAATTTAGAATGTGCATCTATTTTTTTCAGTACACCTACAGTATCTTAAGGGGAAAAAACATTAACACTCACGTCATTTTAACAGTGCTCTGGTGGTGTCTGTGCAATGCAGCAAATTCCCCAAGACACTGAAATACTAATTTTTAAAACCATTATTAATTCTCTGATGCAGTCAGAACAGTTTAGCAGAGATTTCGCCCCTCACCTCCTTTCTCGAAGCGTATTGTGACTCACAGATATCAGCGAAGGACCATGGGAGGAGCTGTGGTGGCTGGGCATGTGCAGCAGCTCCCCCTCAACCATTTAATTAACACCATACAATGCTCCTCTGCGCATGCAAATAACCTCTGAACCCTGGGCCTGATTCAGACCCGGTCACTAAGCTGCGAACACTTGCTAGGAGCGATTATCACACATCTGTGCATGCGTCAAAGTACGCATGCGCGAACCAGTCACTGCGGCCGGGAATCGTGTGTTCGTAGTACAGTTTAGTCGTTTTATGTGGCTAAACCCTGTCTATTTGGGCACGACATGTGCGATATGGATAATCGCCCATAAACAATTGAATATAGCACCCCGATCTCCCGTCACTTTAGATGGGAGTTAGGGTGCGATAAAATTCCCCTGATAGGAAACTATAGGAGAAAGCACAGACATACAGCATGGGGGTCCGCTTAGTGATATACACTTACTACAGCATGTATACACCAACACACAGCTCTATATAATACCGCAGCCCCTATATATCGACACACAGCTCTATGGGCCTGATTCAGAGCCGGACGCTCTTTCAGAGCGCTCGCTCTGAATCAGTGCCCACCTATTGTATTTTTAGAGCGGTCCCCTGACCGCTCGCATAGCTGTGGGTGACTACCCACAGCTAGTGCGAGCGGCCAGGATGATGGTCGCGATGGTCAAGACCATCGCGACCATCGGACTTGCGATGCGACCCTTGTGGTAGGGTCTCGTTTCCGCAAGTCCCGGTGGACTTCTTGCTCTTACAGAGCAAGAAGTCCACCCACTGTGATGTCAGTGGGGCCGGCCATAGATGGTAGGCGTTCCCATGGGAACGCCTCCATCTGGGCAGCCATGCCCCCGCCCCGCCCACCAAATGGGGCATGCTGTCACTCACCATCGACAGCATGCCCCCTTTGTAGCGAGACCCGGAGCGACGGCTTACCCGTCACTATCCGGGTCTGGCGCATGCGCACGATGGAGCCGCCTCCATTGTGCGCATGCGAATTGGGCCAACATCGACCCGCTTGCAAGCGCTCAGTGCTCGCGAGCCGGTCTGAATCAGGCCCTATATACCACAGAACCAATATATTGACACATAGCTCTATATAACACCACAGCCCCTTTATACTGACACACAGCTCTATATAACACCAAAGCTCCCTATATACAGATGCAACCCCCTATACACTAAAGTCATACATGCCTACCCTCCCGGTTTTCGCGGGAGGCTCCCGATTTTTCGGGTAACCCCCCGCACCCCCGGAAGGGAAGGCATTTCTCCCGATTTCTGCCCACTTCCTAGTGAAGTGGGCAGAATGGGGAGAACTTCCGCGGCCATCGCGGGTCTCTGTGTAGGGGGCGGGGCTTAATTATGCGATTCTGCATGAATCACGGCATTTAGCCCCGCCCCTTATGCAAATTTACGCCAATCGCAGCAATTTGCAGTGATGGGGGCGGGGCCTAATGATGCAAGATGTCAGGCCCCGCCCCCATCACGACCCGATCTTTCTCCTCTCCCCAAGTCTCCCGCAACAGCTAAATACAATGTAGGCAAGTATGACTAAAGTCCAGTTCAACTGTACAGTATATAACCCCCTATATAACATCACAGCCCCCTATATAACAACAAAGCCCCCCATATAACACAGACTACCATATAACACTACATCCCCCCATATAACAACACAGACCCCCATATAACAGATCCCCCTACATAACACTACATCCCCTATATAACAACACAGCCCCTTTATAACAGCAGTGACAGTCACCTGCTGTACTCACTCACCAGCCACACAAGATGCTGCCAGGATGTCATCATTGAAGATGAGAAGATTTATTTACACATTTGTGTGTGTTGCAGCTGAACCTGGCTCTGAGAGAACCCGGCCCCAGATACTGTCTAGCTCCTCCCCTTCCTGTCACACAGATCCCTGCACAGTGCACATATCCTATGTGGTCCTGCAGTCCTGCTCTGAACGCACAGTGTCTAGGCAGGGGACGGGGCTGTCTACTTGCTTCAATACACAGAGTGGAGTCCAGCCCCCCCCCGCTCACTCAGCAGACAGGGCTTACGTTGCAATCAGCAGCCCTCTGAACTTAAGCTCTGCAGAGAAATGTAGCCTGCCGTGGTGCTTCCAGCGCGGCCAGTGTTAGTCAGAAACTGAGCCTGCGCTTGTTTACATGCAGCCCGGCCCCGGGACACTGAGTACTAGCTGCCGGCCCTGGGGGAGGGGGGCAGGGACACATTTCAGTCGGCCCAGCGGGAACTGTCCTGATCTCCCGGCGGCCCAATCTGCCCCTGTGCAGGAACATGGGCTCTGAAAGGAGCCCGTCTCTGCGATGCACAGTCCCGGTGACAGGCGGCCATTGCCGGGGGAGGGTTCCTTGGGAACCATCCACCGGCTAATTATGCGGTTGTAGCCCATAGGCTAGAACATCTAACGCAACTTCAAATGCATCGTATTCTGAATATTGGTAAATCTGGCAGCATCGTATCCCCCTTAGAAAACCATGGGGGAGGTAGCTGCCTGGGGGTATGGAGGGATCACAGCAGATACCTGCTGCGGTCCCTCCTTGATACATCCAGGGGAAACTTAGTATGTGAGGTAAACCCCCCGAAAACACCCGATTTTAACTCAAATATTCAATGATAAGTGGGCCCTTATAACATTTATCCCACAATCTTAAGATAGAGGGATCAAATATAACGCAGTCATCATTAACTTGATAAAAATTACTGTGGTAAATGTAGTGTTTCTTGGGGACATTGAGTCAGGAGCGGCTTAAGAGAGAATTGAGCCCATGTGCAGTCTCCATGCAGACCCCCTCCTCTCTTTCCGGTGATGCAGGAGTAGACTCTGGCACCATGCCAATGTCTACTGCGCATGCGCAGGCTTCATTGCGCGGGCACCATATTCAATGAGATTTTTCTACTGCGCATGAGCAAGTCTCCGGGCAATTCTCTGCTACATCATTTTCCTGGTGATTTATGTAGCGATGCTGAAGCGGGACTACAGAGTAAGTACATGGGTGCAGGGTGTATGGGGTGGGCCCATGTGCAGCGCATACTCTGCTCCCATTCTAAATATGCCACTGCATTGAGCGTACGGTTCCCCTGTCATAATGTGAACCATTCCCAGCCTCACCAGCACAGGGTTAAACCTCAAGGCGAATCAGACCTGCAGAAACAGACAGGACCACCACAGACCTTACCTGCCAAATGCTGAATACCATTGGACCTTTTTTTTGGCACTTCTGAAAATAAGTGCCAAAAAAAAAAAAAAAAAATAATAATAATAATAATAATAATAATAATAATATAATAGTAAAATAAAACAGATGACATTCTATTGTGGAAATATAAGTACCTGAGCATGCTGGAACTTGAGGAGCTACAATCACCTCAGGCCCATGGCTTCCAGTACTTTCTAGAGCTTGTGTAAATACAGTACAAGCGCCAGCATACCTTGGCAGTCAGGGCCAGCTGAAACGTGTCGTTTTGCAATACTGTAAACATTAAAATAAATACATACAGTTTTAAAAAGAGGGTCTATTAAAATAACCATTTTTATTACAGGATTAATCATGTGAGGATTACTACAAGCAAATAAATATGTATGAAAAAATTCAGTATCAGTTGGTTAAGAGTGTTACACACCTTAATAATTCAATTACAAGCATAAGTACAAAATTGAACAAAATTAGCTAGATAGGGTTTTACACATTTAAAATTATAACACAAAAATGTTCAAAATAAGGAAATGACAAATGAGTTGATGAATTACAATGACCACAAGAGGGAGCTACATTACTTTTAATGTTGTATGCTGCTGAACAAATTTCATATTTTAGAACAGGAATAAAATACAGCATGTACATGTGCAAATACCATGAAAATTGTTCCCAGGTAGTAACACACTCCTTCATGAATGACGCAATCATATTTGGGGGATCCGGTCAGAATGTCGACTTGCAGAATGTCAACATGTTCTGAATATCCACAGCCAGAATGTTAACATGGACTTTAGGTCAACGACTAATATGTCGACATTAAAAAAGGCCGACATTATTTTTAGGGTTTGGGATAAAAATCCAAATGAAAAAAAAAAAAAAGAAGCGCTGCTGCCAGCACAAACCACAATTGGTCAGCCTCAGCTTTAACATAAAAGGAATTTATTAATACAAATATTCAATTTAAAACCAAGTAGGTTCCCTGATGGACTGCTAGAATGTGCAATGTTACATAGTCATAGGTGTGAGCTTTGTAACAAGGGGCTTGATTCAGAGCCGCTCGCAAAAAGCGAGCACTCGCTCTGAATCAGGGCAGCCGCTTTGTTTTAAATAACCCGGCCTCCTGGCCGCTCGCAAAGCTTTGGGTGACCACCCACAGCTTTAGCGAGCGGCCAGGTGATGGTTGCGATGGTCGCGACCATCGAGCTTGCGACGAGACCCTTGTGGTAGGGTCTTGTCTGCCGCAAGCCCCAGTGAGCTTCCAGCTCTAATAGAACCGGAAGCTCACTACTGACATCATGTCAGTAGGGCCGCCTAGAAATGGCAGGCGTTTCTTCGGGAACGCCTCCGTTTGTCCAGCCACCCCCCCAACCCGCCTACAAAACGGGGCAAGCTGTCGATCAACATTGACAGCCGCCCCGTTTGTAGCGAGCTCCGGAGCGAGAGAACTTCTCTCTCGCTACAGGGCTTGCGCACGAGCATTGCGCTTGCTGTGCGTGTGCAATGCCCCACCATCAACCTGCTTGCGAGCACATAGTGCTTGCGAGCGGGTCTGAATCAGGCCCAATGTGTGCACTACAATCAAGCAGATTAGTTTGCCTTGCTTTTTAGCGTTATACTTTTTTTAGTGCTAGGGATAAGGGTTAGGGATAAGGTTAGGCTAAAATAAGCAAAAAACTGTATATCGACATAGTGTCAACATGTTAAATGTCAACATTATGAACATATCAACATTTTAACCATGTCAACATTTTTGAGTGTCGACATATTAGTTTGTCAACTTATAGTCCATGTTGATATTTTGAATGTCGACATTTAGAACCTCTCGATATTCTGGTGTCTACCTTCTAAATGTTGACTTTTCACGCTACACCTCATATTTGGCATTAGCAAAAGCATCAATAATACACATATTCTTCTACAGGTTAACAAAGACATTATGGGGCCTACTTATTATTGTGCGTTACGGTGATGGACACTAAAATTCCAGGGCAATTCAATTATGCTCCAATGCAGCAATGGATACTCAGAAAAGCATCCATCCTTGTTATAACCACGGAAACAGATGATGCTGTTTAGTGGCAGGATTTTACATTGCAAAGGGGTGCAAATACATACATTATTTTTGCAGGGTAAATACTGGCTGCTTTTGCATTTAGCCCACAAATACTGGACAGCTTTATTTTTACACTGCAATTTAGATTTCACTTTAAACATACCCCTCCCAAATCTAAATCTCTCTGCACATTGTAAATCTGCCCCACATGCAGTGCAACATGGTTTTACCAAGATGCTCAGTTACTTGCTCTATCTTACTCTATTCCCAACTTTGAATCAGTCCAGTCTGATCCTTCTTCATAGTCTGGACCTCCCTCCAATAGGAAGGAAAGGTGCTCCTGGAACCAATGCCATCTTTACGTAGCTCCTCCAGGCAAACTCCGAAAGAGTTTGTTGAACACTGGACTGCAACATCAGTCCCCTAATAATGAATGGGCTTATTGCTAAAAACATGTGGAAACTAGAGTTTCAGCATGTGTAACTTGCCCATACAGTAAGTGATCATGAATAGGAACTCTGCTCTAGATCCTTCTCTGTATAAAGCTGAATTGTTATACAGTATTGGTGAGAGAAGAATGCAGTGAGGTGGGGTGAGCAAGTACAAAATACCAGGGCCTGGCCCTGCCAGTGAGGCACTATATATTCATGATGCTGCGTGACTGCGTTCCCCTAAGTATTGGAGGCAAATATTTTTCTTGGTGACTCTCATTGGAGTATAAATACCAGGCTACCTTCTATTATATTATAAATCAAAGTTAGAAACATCATTGTGTCCAACATTCCAGTTAGCTTGTTTTGTAGTAAAGTAAAGGAATGCCTCTCATTTGTATAAGCATATGTATAAAAATTGGATAGAATATTCTTCCATATGTTTTCAAAAATGGAAAGTACATTAAACTGAGATGGACAAACTAGACATGATTTATGTTTCTAAAGGGGAGATTTATCAATTCTTCTAAAGAGAATGAGTAGAGGTGTTGCCCATAGCAACCAATCAGATTGTAGCTATTCTTTGCTGGTACATTCAATCAAATTATAGTTAGAATCTGAATGGTTGCATGGGAAACACCTCCTGTTCTCTAAATCTCTCCCCTTAACCATCCATTGTCCAATTACCCAAATGTGTGTATTTAACATCCATAAAGTAAATCGGAATCAGTATGATATAGCGCCGGCCGCATGGCGGTTCTAATCCCGACAGAGGCAGCACGGCAGGGGTGAAGATCCCGATCATTCATTTTGTTAAATATAGCTAACCTTACTCCCTACCCTAACCCTAACCCTCCTTTAGGGGTGCCTAACCCTAACCTACCCCCCAAGTGCCTAACCCTAATCCCCCTCTAAGTGCCTAAACCTAACCCCTCCTTCCCCGCAGCCTAACCCTAAGTCTCCCGGGGGGTACCCATCTGCAACCCCCCTTCCCCTAGCCTAACCCAAACCCTCCCAGGGGGTGCCTAGCCCTAAGTGCAGAATTGGGGTTTAGGGGTGCAGGCTTAAAAAAAATAGCCTGCACCCCTGGTAATGACATTTTAAAAAGTTTAAAAAAAAAATAGGGACATCCTAAAAAATTAATTTAAAAATTGGGTTAAAAAAAAAATGGGAAAAAAATGTTTAACAATAGAGAATGTCAAAACTGGATTATTGGCTGAGACAAGATCAGTTTAAAATTGAAGCGTGCGCGACGCCATCTTGCAAATGGCAGCTGGACACCATTTTAGAAACAAGAATCTGCAAGATGCCATTTTGTGACCAACGTCACTTCAAGTTACAACTCAGGAGCTAAGAACAGATGGCAATGTTTTTGTTAATCTACCAAGGGCAACTGGAAGAACAAGCTGAGTAAAAGTAAATAGAATAGACAATGGGTATTTTTACATACAAATTGGGAATCCCTGGATGCAGACAAAGTATAGTTGTGGCAATTGTAATATAATCCAGGAATTGATCTACACAATTGGATTTGTCTGAATCCTAAACAGGTCTTAGCCCCACACACAGACAGGATGGCCCCAACTTCACAGCTTGAGATGATGACACAGTTTCCTTTGAACACAGGAAAGGTGGGGGCCTGCTGACAGAGGGCATGTGGAACTATCTGGCTCAGCATGTCACACTGCTAAAGTGCACCCATCTTCATACACACATTAATACGTCTTTATATCAAACCCCGAATACTCACACATTACATATTCACACATAAGGTTTAATAAGCTTTAAAGTGTATGATTTAAGTTGGTTCAGTTAGTTTAAATGCTGAGAAATAAAGATATTTGATAACTAAGGTATTATACATGCTAAACAAGTCATGTTTGGAGTTGTACTGATGCGTACTCTTTTTACAGCATTCCGGTGTTATCGGTTGGGAGATCGCATCATGCATTCTTGAATTATGGATCGCAGAGCCTGCAAGCAACTAAATGTATATTTTAGGAACAGCTGTTAGGATGTTGCAGGGGGTGTGAAGAGGAAGATCCCCAGCTGTTAGAGGCAGGGAGAGTCTATTTGAACTAGCCTGTTAAATGTGCTGTAACAGATGCTTCTCCCCTGGGAACCAATGACACCAGCAACAAACTTCCCTATTGTCCTGTTTATTCTGGGTTGGTATAAATATGTGTGCATGAACGCTGGTTCTCAGTCTTCATGCTGAATGCTGTATGACTAGGGGTCTCTTGTTGATGCCTATCTCCGGTTCCGGAAGCGCCTCCGTATGTATACTGTACTTGGGTCTGTATAATTTTCCTTTTGCACCTAAATTGTGTCTTGATCAATTGCGTGTAACTGTCTGAACTTTTACCTGAATAACACTTGTGCTTTGGAACCACAGATTCCACGTGTAAGTCTTTATTTATGGTATGACTGCGTACGCAAATTAGCGTCATCCTTAGAGGTTTATAGGTAGGATTTTAGAAGGTACAGGCAGAGGTATACAGAGGTTCAATTTTAATATTAATAGATGGGGACTCGTCAAGTGAAGTCACTTACCTACTCACACGGTACATACGTCTAGCGATATCTCAGCAAAGGGTGGAGTGGCCACATACAGGGTTTACCTGTAACCGCTTTGTGCTGAAAGATCGCTATCTGTTTTCATGTGAGCCAAGGAAGCTGACTAGAATCTAGGGACAAGAAAGGAAAAAGTTTGTTTTCCTTTGTTGATAGAACCTAACGCTTAGAGGGGTGCCGCAGTATTGAGTACGCGGCTGAGATGCATTTTTGCGTACGCAGTTAAAAAAGTCATTATACGGTTGTGCGGTAGTCGCATTATTGTGTATGCGGCTGGTCGCACAATAGCGTATACGTACTTCCGGTTGTGCTGCCACGTGTTTGAACAAAGCCATTGAGGTTTATATATTTTTTTCTATTACCAATATCTGGGTTAACGTATATTTTTCTGCGCAGGAAAAAAGTGTGTAACAGTGAATATTTGTTGAACAAAGTTAAGGGTATCTTATGATCCTTAAAGGCTAGGTGCAAGGGTTAGTCTAGCCGCTCGGTAAGCAGCTTTACCGTTCTATACACAGTAGCAGGTGTACATGTTGTCTTTGTTGTAGAGAGGTGCATCAGAGTAGCCGACATATAAACTCATAGGTGTGGAAGTCGCCTTACTAAATCTTATCCGGGTGTGGAAGTTGCCTTACTAAATCTTATCCAGGTGTGTGGGCGCCGCCGACTTAAATCGTCCACAGGTAAGTGAAAGTGTCTTGATTGTCTTTCATCGGTCTAAATCTTTATTGAAAAGCGTAGGAGTTGTCTTAGAATGGGAGCCACGCAAACAGTAGAGATGTTAGGCAATGATGTGCTGCTAATGGAGGCGCCGATCGGATCGGCCCGTCGTATCATGCATACCAAGTACGGTACTTATGCAATAAGGTATTGTGATTTATGGTTTAATATGATGAGGAAGAGTGTTAGACCGTTTCCCAGAATTAGTAGTTTTGATAAGGATGTATTAGACGATGTCCGGGATCACATCAGTTTGATGCGCTCCTGAGAGAAAAAGGTTAAATATTTTGAATGTTTAAAACTGTGGCAGCATGAAGGGGATGCGTGGCTTACAAAATGTGCAAACGACGCAAACTAGCATCGTGAGCACATTGCCAGAAAATACATCCGTGACGCTGAATTGCAATACGGACGAGCCGCAAAATGGTGCGTACATGCGGCAAGGTAGCGTTGTGGAGAGTATTGCCAGCAGTTCACGCTCACCTCCCCCACCTTTTGTGGATGGAGGTGCAAGTACAGTTACCAAAAATACCCATAAAAATGTAACAAGCAACTTGTACCCTCTCTTAAGCAACTATAAAGAAAATGTTCATGATGCGGATAATGAGCCTATTGTAATGTCTGCCATTTCCCATGCTGTGCAGATGATAGATGCTGCATCACCACAATCACGGGTGGTGCCACCATCTCCATCGGTAACAGCAAGGGAAGTCTTAACACACTCTGCACCAGTAGAGGAAGTTGTTAATACCATACGTAGCAGCAGCAGATTAAACCCCCAGCCAGGTAACCAGGTCAGAGGTAGCAACGCTGCCGGTCTGCATCCCATTTGGACAATAACTGTTCCAAATGGAAATGCAGACGCGAACGGTATAGTGCCCACGAGGGAAGTAGTAATGCATTGTCCTTGGACAAGAGCAGAACTAAATTCCATCATAAATGATTTCCCCGATCCCAAAAAGTAATTAGCCAAATGTCAAAGATTTTTGAGAAATTTGGGTAGTTCACATGAGCGCAAGATTGGCGTGTGGTGTTAAGGGCCTGTCTGCCACGCAATACTGACATGACAAAATTTATCACGGATTGTGTATTGGATGGTGACGTTCCCTTAACAGACCAAGTAAACCAAGGTAACATTTCCCGCATTGTAACTCAATTGGGTATATATTTTCCAGTAGTAGTTAACTGGAACAAAATTTTCACCATTAAACAGAAAGAGAGTGAGACTGTAGAAGATTATTGCGATCGGGCTCTGCAGGCTATCACCCAGTACACTGGGATAGAAGATATTAAAGATAGCACTCAGCACAGGGGAATGATAGTCACGGTACTCATGGACGGTCTGAGAGACGACTTAAAGACTCGGGCTCAGACCTCACAGCCTGGCTGGAGAGGACTTACAATAGATAACCTCATAGAGTCTGCCATAGAACATTATAAAAATATCACAAAGAAGAGAGAGACCCAGGGCGAAAAACTAATGGCTGTCAGTATCCAAGCTCTGGAAGGAATGACAATAACATCACAGCCAACCGACACACCTGCACCCACACACACACCTGCACCTGAACAATTACATGTCCTCACCAATCCCACACCACAGCAAACACATACTTACCCCACATATCATACACAACCACAGTTCCCATACTCATATCCCCCACAATATCCTTACCCTCCCTATCCTTACCCATACCCACCACCTTTCCCTCTTGCTCAAATCCCACAACAATCTTTTCATCCACCCCGTTCAAAATTATGTTTTAACTGTCACCAAGTGGGACACATAAGTAAGTACTGCAAAGTGAAGAACATCACACAGGAACACGAGTTTCCCATGGGTTCATAGGTAACCCCAGTATCTTCTCCCAGGCCTTATATGACTGTTTACAATATTTTCAACCTTCCAATGTATCTGTTCTAATGTAAAATGTGGACGATTTATTGTTGTATTTTTGGTCATGTTTAAATGATATTAAACTGTTGCGCTTTATCTCCCACTCATAGGACGCAAGGTTGCTAAGGATAAACGGCAGCCATGCCAGGCTGAGGTCGACTACTCGGAATACTATCCAACCCAGTGGCACAGACATTATTTAGAGCAGTAGCTATTAATAACAAGATTTAATTGCAGGAACCTGTATTCATATATTATATCCCTAGAATTATTAAAAATGATAGGGGGACTTATTTTACAGGTGACATTTCCAAGAACATGTGTAAGATGATGGGTAACAACACTAAGATTATCCCAGACTGTCTTTTCCTTTATTTGCCCCCCCTTTGAGATACTGTTCAAACAGGCAGCCTTACTGTGCAGGGTCTCACGAAGATGAATGAGAATAACCGAAATTGAAAGTGTTATTAACTAACATGTCTAATGCAACCTGTCATGATGTCAAATCTGGAAGAATTTGTTATGATCCAAATTTTTTCTTAGCTCAGGTTGTATGACTGATCGGTGGAAAGGTCCGTATCTGACGATACAACATCCTCAAAGTGTGGCCGGGGAAGATACGTGGGTCCTTTCCACTCACTATAGGGAGGTTAACCAACCGGTGGAGATACAAGAGACAAGGCCGATAACGTGGACCTGTCGATTGCGAGCTTGTGCCGGAAGGATTAAAAAGGTGACGGTGAGATATCTGAGCTAAAGAAATGTGTAGATCAGTGCTTCCAGCAATTGAGTGGTCTGCTGTGGTCATCCTAGTTCTTTTTCTTTCCAGAGTTTTGTCGTGATGATCTGTTTGGGGATACTCAGTGTCTGTGATGGAGGACCGATTGAGGAAATGGGAGCTGATGGCAGTGCTGATGGAGTGGAGTCAGGAGGAGTGCAATGCCAATCAGGGGAGTGTCTTTCCAATCTTAGTACTGTTATTGTTAAAAGAGCTGTCATTCTGGATACTCGGGGAAGGTGTGGAGGGTTATCGTCTGAAGATTCCTGTATTTGTGAGCTTTGTGGGTCCCTAGTTGATGAGAACTGTATCCAACAGTGTCAACCTAAATATAATCCGTACTGGGGTGGGTATCCTCTAGAGGATTATCATAGCATGGTAGGCAAAGTGTTAAATCAAACTGATTGCTGGGTGTGTTCACATGTGCCCCAGGGACAGCATAATGTAGGGTTGGTGCCATTCCCGCTGAATATCACAGAAATTTTAGAATTGCAAAAAGGGAAAACATTGGATGGAAAATTCCTCTCATCCAAACCACCTCATTTCAAACTCCATCAATTCCAAGTAGATATATCACTTTTGTGTCTAAACATAGCCAACCCCAATAAACTCGGGAGTTGGGAAGTGACGGGGAATAATCAGATGATGACCTTCTCACAAAGAGCTGATAATGAGTCCATAAACCATGATCTGCTGTGCTCCATTAAGTCTGGTGGGAAACATTTTAGGTATCGGTATACATTGAGTTCCACAAAAGAAATTATTACTGGTAAGGTGCCAAATGGTTATTGTGCTAAAAGAATACAGCCAGAAACTAGCATGTACCAGATGGAAGAACCAGAAATAGGATTGTTTGCAAGGGAAATGTGCTTAATGATAATGATGCATACCATTCATTATGTTCTCCCTGATAATGTATATTTCATCTGTGTAAGAAAATCATATAAATGGCTCTCCCCGAGTTCTGAAGGTTTGTGTTACCTGGGAAGAGTAGTCCCAGAAGTTATGACCCTCACAAATGTTGAAATGCTGGGTATACATAAAAACACACCGTCACCATATCTTCACACACAATATGGTACCTGGTGATATACATAAAGCTACTCAGTTAATCAGTGAGACAACTGGCTTTCAAGTTCTGGTCACATTGGACCCCACCAGGATCGCTCAGGGTACATTCAATTTCAGATATATCCAGGAACTTGCCAAATTGATAGATAATATCACCGAGATGTACGATGACACATTCAGGTATACAGGAAGAGAATTTCAAGCGTACAAGAAAGAACTGGTGCAACACAGGCTAGTGTTGAATTGTTTAACTGCTGGGGTATTATTTAACTGGAGGGTATTGCGTAACATTGGCCACCCAATTTGGAGTAAAATGTTGCACCTATGTCACCAATGATACCAGCGACCCTAAGGAGGTGATAGACCGGAAGATGGATGAGATTCTGCAGCTAAAGTGGGAATTTCGTAAGAACCATAACGCTTCAGTGGCTGAAGTAGGAGAAAACATAGAAGGATGGGTGTCATGGCTGAACCCAGTGAAATGGTTCTCAGGTCTAGGGGAATGGGTCCAGGAAGTGATCGCCAGCATAGGCAAATTCTTAATCCTTATACTGATTGTCATCATAATTGGCATATGCGTCCGGTGTGTTCCTATTGTGTTGAAGTGTGGAAAATGTAAAAACAGAGTAAAACGAAAGAATGAAATTATGATAGTGGCCAGTATGAATACCGAGGTAGATACAGAACTGCATTACAACCCTGAGCTAGGAAATACAATCATTTAATGTATTATATTTAGCCATGCATAAAAAAATTTATTATTGAAATGTTATTTTAAAAAAAAAAACACCCCAAATAATGTAAAGTCTAAATTCCCCTTCAAGACTGCTTTTATAACACTGGAGCATCCCCACACCTTTCACATGATCTTCCAAGATCCGGGGTGTGCGTATAATAGTAGTTTTATGTCCCCACTCAGAGACACATTATTGATGGATTAAGAACCACCTTGTGCCACCCCATGATAACACTAAATAATATGTAAATGTAAGCCTAAATTAAATTCTAATAGCAGATTGTGATAGCATGTTGTTCACTATCAAAGGGTGGACTGTCAAAACTGGATTATTGGCTGAGACAAGATCAGTTTAAAATTGAAGCATGGCGATGCCATCTTGCAAATGGCAGCTAGACTCCATTGTTAGAAACAAGAATCTGCAAGATGCCATTTTGTGACCAGCATCACTTCAAGTTACAACTCAGGTGCTAAGAACAGATGGCAATGTTTTTGTTAATCTACCAAGGGCAACTGGAAGAACAAGCTTCCTGAGTAAAAGTAAATAGAATAGACAATGGGTATTTTTACATACAAATTGGGAATCCCTAGATGCAGACAAAGTATAGTTGTGGCAATTGTAGTATAATCCAGGAATTGATCTACACAATTGGATTTGTCTGAATCCTAAACAGGTCTTAGCCCCACACACAGACAGGATGGCCCCAATTTCACAGCTTGAGATGATAACACAGTTTCCTTTGAACACAGGAAAGGTGGGGGCCTGCTGACAGAGGGCATGTGGAACTATCTAGCTCAGCATGTCACACTGCTAAAGTGCACCCATCTTCATACACACATTAATACGTCTTTATATCAAACCCCGAATACTCACACATTACATATTCACACATAAGGTTTAATAAGCTTTAAAGTGTATGATTTAAGTTGGCTCAGTTAGTTTAAATGCTGAGAAATAAAGATATTTGATAACTAAGGTATTATACATGCTAAACAAGTCGTGTTTGGAGTTGTACTGATGCGTACTCTTTTTACAGTATTCCGGTGTTATCGGTGGGGAGATCGCATCATGCATTCTCGAGTTATGGATCACAGAGCCTACAAGCAACAAAATTTATATTTTAGGAACAGCTGTTAGGATGTTGCAGGGGGCGTGAAGAGGAAGATCCCCAGCTGTTAGAGGCAGGGAGAGTCTATTTGAACTAGCCTGTTAAATGTGCTGTAACAGATGCTTCTCCCCTGGGAACCAATGACACCAGCAACAAACTTCCCTATTGTCCTGTTTATTCTGGGGAGGTATAAATATGTGTGCACCAATGCTGGTTCTCAGTCTTCATGCTGAACGCTGTATGACTAGGGGTCTCTTGCTGATGCCTATCTCCGGGTCCGGAAGCGCCTGCGTATGTATACTGTATTTGGGTCTGTATAATTTTCCTTTTGCGCCTAAATTGTGTCTTGATCAATTGCGTGTAACTGTCTGAACTTTTACCTGAATAACACTTGTGCTTTTGAACCACAGATTCCACGTGTAAGTCATTATTTATGGTATGACTGCGTACGCAAATTAGCGTCATCCTTAGAGGTTTATAGGTAGGATTTTAGAAGGTACAGGCAGGGGTATATAGAGGTTCAATTTTAATATCAACAAGAAATAGGTTCAGGGCTATTCTGCAAGTATGCGGCAGGTGTTTTCTAGAATAGATTTATAGCAGCAGGTGCACAATTGCAGAATTTTTAAAAACTTAATTTAGGGATATCAAAATATGCTAGTACCCATTTTCATGTACCCTAAATTTTATGGGACCACTTAAAAAACCTAAGTGCTCTTCTGCAACACTTCTTCAATGTTGGGGAAAAAACACCTGCTGCAGCTATTTAAATCCCCGACTTCACTTAGAGGCTAAAACGGGGGTACCCATAGTAATCCCCCATGTTTTACAACTATAGGGGGGTCCTAGAATTTTTTTAAAGAAAAATTTGTAACTTTACGCAAATCCAACTTCGCTGGCTCCCGTTTTCGTTAATTTCATATTGAATACGGGGATAAGCGTGCGCGCGCCCTATACTTTAACACAGGTAAAAACTCCGATATGAAACGGAAACTTCGACAGCAAAGTTTACATTTCATATTGAATACCCCTCTTAGTGTAAAACTAGCACCAGTTAAAAATATGTTATTTACAATAAGTGTGGCACACCAGTATAGCTGAATGGGGTGATTGGGAAATATTATTCATGACTGAATAATCATCCTGCTATATGTATGAAATTTCATGTATTTATATAGGAAAAATAAATATAGGTACTGGTGCAGGCAGTATGTGGTGAGTCAGCATGAGGTCACATGACTCAGAACCTGCTGGTAGCAGCTGCACGTGGCTGAAGTGAACAGTTGCATCAGTTACAGGAAGCCCTGAGGTAACTGCGAGCAGGAGCCCAGCATCAGAGGCAGTGATTTCCCTGTCGATGGACTCCTCATGGAAGCTAGGAATGGGCCATCTGCGAAAGTGGGACGTAGCCAACAGGAGAGAGGTCTGTAACAAAATACCCATCACAGCCCCCACTTCGGTCTCACATCCCAGCTGCAGCACTGACCTATCACCAGTACCGGAGAGTGTGAGCAGTATAACTATCAGATACAGGGACATCCTTCTCTATTCACACTAAAAGACCCACAGACTCCATAGGACTGCTATTAGTAAAGAGAGGGGGGGGGGGCTAAAAATACAGTATTGCAGTGGGGCGAAAGTTATTTAGCAGCATTCACATTACTGCTCATAGGAGGAGCTCCCACAGTCAGTGAGCATTGTAGCAGCCAGGATTCCCTTCAGTGCAGTAACACTATTCAATAATAAGTCATCACAGACGGTGTAATGGTTAGCATTACTGCCTCACAGCACTGAGGTGATAGGTTCGATTCCCACCATGGCCCTTCCTGTGCAGAGTTTGTATATTCTCCCTGTGCTTGCGTGGGTTTCCTCCGGGTAGTCTGGTTTCCTCCCACACTCCAAAAATATACTGGTAGATTAATTGGCTCCTAACAAAAAATAACCCTAGTGTGTATGTGTGTACGCATGTGATAGGGAATATAGATTGTAAGCTCCTCTGGGGCAGGGACTGATGTGAGTGGCCAAATATAAAGTGCTGTGGACTATGTGTGCACTATATAAATAACTGGTAATAAAAAATAAATAAGTTATCAAAAGTCCATAGTAGTGTGTATGGCCAGCTTAAGGGCCTGATTTAGACCCACTCGCAAGTGGGTCGATGGTGTGCACTGCGCATGCGCACGACGGAGAGAGCTCTGTTCAGAGCGTCCGGCTCTGAATCAGGGCCTAAGTTCCTTAAGTGATTAATTAACTTAACTCAATGTTGCTAAAAGAAAGGAGCTACCACGTATTTTGTTTTAAGGATCCAGCAAGCTGTTCATATAAAACAAAGTATTTTAGTGCTTGTAAACTGCAATTCCTCACCTTGTACTATCCACTAGTGGAAACAAAACAGGGTAATCCCTCAAAGAGCACCACCTGTAAAGAAAGCGCTGGATCTTATTTCTTACAATATCTTGCATGCATGCATTACATATATTTATGTCTTAGTAACAAGATTTTAGTTAGAAATGTCAAATGTATATTGTGATGTAATTTAACAATTTAACGTGCATCTTAGTTTAAAGTATATTGCTTGGTATGATCTTTATACTGTTTTAGGGAACTACTGTATTCGTAAGACACCTATGGTAAGAAGATAGTTTTTGAAAAGTATTAGTTTTAAACAGGTCAATTGTTGTCAAAAGTCCTTTTGGAAGAATACGCCCCTGCTGGATGAGACTTCAATTACCAGCCAGTTCAAGAAAAATAAAACATTACTGGTGTGTTAATGTGCCCACACATATAGCGATATTTTACACAATCTGGCTGATTCCAACACACTGGAACGACAGATCGTGTAAAATATGCCAAAATCATGAGGAAATCGTGAGTCCCCACTCACGATCACGATGCGATGCGCATCCCCGCTCGTCGTACCTCGCATCCTCTGATCTGCTGTGCTGTAGGGCAGATTAGCCAACCTGGAACACCTGCACACTGAAGTGTTGTTTTGTCTTAAGTTTGGTGACTATTTGTACAGTTTAAATGCAACCACATTGACCACCAATATGTACTCCCCCACTGCCCACCAGGTAATAAATGCATGACCCAGCCATCGCCCACCGTAATGTGGTGGGTGGTGGCTGGGTCATGCATTAAACTCCCACTACCCACCAATGTGTGCCCCCAGGTAATAAATGTATGACCCAGCCACCGCCCGCCATAATGAATACATTCCAGGAAGATTATTCATATTGAAATAACATAAAATATTAATAATAAACATGTTTAAAAATCAATTCAATACAGATAAAATAAAAATACATTTTAAGTAATAAAAAAAAACTAAAACAAATAGACACGTATTTTACAAAACAATCACCATACATTACATTTAAAAACATACATCATTTAAAGCTGCGGTCTTCTACCTTTCGGCCTCCAGCTGTTGTGGAACTACAGATCCCAGGATGCCCTGCCACCCACCCTTGGGAAATATCAGCATGTTAAAACTGGCAGGGCATCCTGGGATCTGTAGTTCCACAACAGCGACAGGCCCAAAGGTGGAAGACCCATGCTGTCAAACAAAGAAAAACATTATATTACCAAGAAATGAACACATGACATTCCTGTAAAAGAAAACACGATTATAATACCATAACAAACGTTTAAAAACCTGTAAAAAAGAAAATATTAAAACATTAAAAATGTTAACCATAACAACATTAAATTTAACAAAACTATATACACAAATATTTAAATGTCCTTTTTTTTCCTCTTCATAGATATGTCCATGGATAGTGAACGTGAATTCGTTACAGGATTCATTGAAATCCTGCACTCTAAAGAGTGTCTATGGAAGATCAGTTCTCGGAAGTACCACAACAATTCGCACAAGTTGGCCGCACTAGTGGTGCTCTTGGAGTATACGAAAAAGTACATCACTGATGCAGACCTGAAAACTGTCTGGCAAAAGATTCAAAACCTCAGGACAGTGTACATAAAAGAAAAAAAGAAGGTGGATGACTCCAAAAAATCAGGAGCGGGCACAGATGTATATATATGCCTGCGCTCTGGTACTATCATATGATGTCATTCATCAGTGATCAAGAGCCTCAAAGGGAATCTATCATCTTGATGGCTGAGTGTGAGGGAGAAGAGGAGGTTGCAGAAGTACATGGACCATCTGCAGAAGTCTTGGTAAGTAGTGATACAGTTTAAACCAAAATCCTTAATGTTTTTGTTGTTAAATCCCAAATGTCCAATTTAGTCAGTAGTTCACAGACAGTCCTCCTGCCATGGCACAGCACCTGGTCCATTAAAATAGGCCATGTACTCCTCCCTCACTTCTCTGGCACGTGCGGTGGATGTTGTAATTGGTGGTGCAGACACAGATGTAAAATGTCCAATGTCCTCCAGGGGTCCTACATCTTCTGCTCTAGCTGGGACTGGTCCTCGTTGGGTAGATTTTCTTCGCAGAAATTTGTGCAGCACACAGCACGCCATCACGACCCAGTCTATCTTCTCCACGCGTAGATTGATGGTGGTGTTGAAAATGCGGAAGCGGTTGCTAATTATTCCAAACACATTTTCCACAATGCGCTGTGCCCGGGATAGACGGTAGTTGTAGATCCTCTTCTCTCTGGTCAGGCCCCTCTGTGCAAATGACTTCATCACATGTTCATGTAATGCAAAAGCCTCGTCTGCGCCGAAAACGTAATTTACGCTGTTTTTTGTCTGGTCCAGTGAGGGAAGTTGAGGGTTTTGTTGGTGAGTCTCTGGTAGAAAGTCGTCTGTTTGAAGGACCCACCATCCGAAGCACGCCCATTCTTGCTGACATCCACAAACAGAAATTCGTAGTTGGCATTCACCACTGCCATGAGAATGATGCTGAAGAATCCTTTGTAGTTGTAGTAATATGATCCGATGTTGGCAGGTGGGTTGGTGCGGATGTGTTTCCCATCGATGGCTTCTCCGCAGTTCGGGAACTTCCAACATTGTTCAAAATCCGCGATGATGGTCCACTCCTCCACGGTGTTGGGAAACTGTAAAAATAGTAAAAAAGGGGTTAAAACATGACTATGATATTTTATTTTTCTTTTTTTCCTATATAGACTCCCACCCAAGACCCTGATTTAGGATCCACACCGGACCTCAGTCTGCTCGGTGGTGACAGTGAGCCGGAGAATACCACACAAGTGGAAACTCCACTTCTACCTAGACCCTCATCTTCTTCCCAACAACCGCAAAAAAAGAAAAAAAAACGGGAGAGAGGAGAATCTTACTGAACGTGAGGACAATTTTTTCCAAAATGCAGAACGGCTGCTGCAGAAACCCCCTGATGCAATAGATGATTTCACAGCTCATGTGAACAGCACTTTGAGAAATTTGGAAACAGATACCCAAAGAAATTTTCTCAGGTTAAACTACGACCTTTTGAGTCGCTGTATGAGCAAAAATATCAACAATTCTACATACATAGCAGACCCAATGCTATTTTCCCCTGCCCCAAATAGGTATGTCCATCCCCCCGTGCCCAGTTAGATATTACTCCCCCACCAAGCACCCTAAGCACCAGCACGACCTTGTTTAATGCTCTGCTGGATGCAGCGGATAAATCGCCCCGTTATACAGAGATGTAATTTTTTTTCTTGCTTTTAAAATCACCAAATTTTATGAATTCCAATAGGTGCTTGCTGCATGGGATAGGGTGGTGATGACGCCATTTGGACAAGGTCACTACACACATGGCACAAGTACACATTGCTGGAAGCCTGGGCCTCAATGTATAATTTGTGCCATGTGTGTATTGGCCTGTTCAAAATGGCGTCTGACCCACCCTATCACATACAGCCAGCTACCTATTGGGATTCATAAAATTTGGTGATAATGTTCTTTTGTAAAATTGTTACAAAAAATGTTTAGTGCACACTTTCAGTTGCCTACAGGTCAGTGCACATTGTACTAAATGCAGGCTATTTTTTGCTATTTGTTGAGAAAAAAAAAAGTTTCTTTAAACAAGAAACCAATGTGTGGTGTGTTTTTTTTACTTACCTTGCAATACTGGTACTGTTGCACTTTAACGATGGCTTTGCTTTGCAGGTCTCCAGAATGATGATGCCCAAGGACTGAGGTGAGATGAGTGTCCTAAACTTCAGGTCTTCCAGTGACCTTCCTGTAGCCAGATACCTCAGGGTAGCCACCAGTCTCTCTTCAGCAGGATTGCCCTCCGCCACCTTGTGTCCTGTCTCTGGATGTGGGGGGTCACCAGATGCAGCAATTCCTGGAAGGTGGCGTCATCCATGCGCAGGTAGTTCCGATAGTCGTCCGGGTTGTTCTACTTGATCTCCATCAGCAGGGACATGTGAGAGCGGGTATCCCTTTGTAGCAGCTACTCTTTAGACCAGCCTGCTCGCGTCCTTCTTTGCTGGGTCCTCTTCCTAATCTCCCGGACCCCAGCTTCAGCGACCAACACTCTATACTGATAGGGACGCAACAGTACAGAATTCAGGAACAGGATAGAATGCAGGTAGGTAGCACACACTTGCAGGTAGAATAAACTTTGTAAAAGGCAAGCCAAATACAAAGAGCACAGTAGCAATGTACAGGATTCAGCAGGAATACTCCTAGCCTCATCTAGTAGCAGAGCAGAATGTACACAGAGTTTAAAGGGCGCCTGCTGTTTATACTCCCTAGCTAGTCCCTCTCATTGTTATGGCTATTTAAATTTCCCACCAATAGTCAAGAGCCTGGTTTTTTTTATTTTTTAAACCCACGACCAATCTCACGATGCATACGATCCGATAGATTTTTTTGGCAAAATCGTGATCACGAAGGCAAGGGAGCTCCCATGAAAGTTCATGAGGAAATTGGACAAGAAATCGGATCGTGAGCACATCGGCATGTGTGTGGGCACCTTTAAGAGTGCAAATTTACTGGAGGTGTTAACAATGACATTGTAGATGGCCATGATAGTGTATATCATTTACTAGTTTTTCCT
Organism: Taudactylus pleione; assembly: GCA_031769625.1. Lineage (NCBI taxonomy): Eukaryota > Metazoa > Chordata > Amphibia > Anura > Myobatrachidae > Taudactylus > Taudactylus pleione. Next base: position 1,124,059 of record JAUIMM010001567.1, read on the forward strand.
AATTGTTTGAAAAACATCTTTTTAATAAATCAAAACTCTTATTTGAACCAAAAGTGGTTATTATCTACAGCACAGGTTTTCAAACTCGGTCCTCAAGACCCCAAATAGTGCATGTTTTTCAGGTCTCCTCACAGAATCACAAGTGAAATAATTAGCTCCACCTTTGGATCTTTTAAAATGTGTCAGTGAGTAATGACTACACCTGTGCACCTGCTGGGTTACCCGGAAAACGTGACCTGTGTGGGGTCCTGAGGACCGAGTTTGAGAACCACTGATCTACAGTATGCCTACCCTTTCTTCTTACCTCTCTGATTCACTAAGAAGAGCCAAAAGACTCATTCAGTTCTGGTAAGATTGGGAAACCCCACACCGCACAATAAACCAATACCGGTCGGAGAGTTATATAAGCTGTTCATTTTTGTTGTTACCCTTTGAAATAATTTTTATAACACATTTGAAAAGGGTCAGGGAACTTTTTTGTTATCAAACTGTATCTTATTATTGTCTATATGATCCCAGTTTTGAAGTTGGCGGGAGAAGAACAGTCTTTTGCCTATCCAATCACCAGCATATTCTCAGCAGCATGAAAGTTTTTAGTTAATAAGTGTTCTGATCATGTGGGACTGAGGGGAAGATTTAAAAAAGCTTGTGAGAGAGATAAAATTGTGAGAGATAAAGCACAAACCAATCAGCTCCTAACAGTCATTTTTCAAACACAGTCTGTAAAGTGACAGGAGCTGATTGGTTGGTGCTTTATCTCTCACAATTTTATCTCTCTCCAAGCTTTATTAAATCTCCCCCTGAGTGAATATATGGCTCCACAAGATGAGCAGTGGTATAGGAAATTGGATCCAAGGAGAAAGCCAATAATTTACAGTGCCCACACACCTGCCAATCTTGCCACTTTATATCACTGCCAAATTAGAAAATCGATAGCTCTGACCATATAGGAGAATGTCCAGATAAGAAGAGGTTCAATTGTTTGACTCTTGAGCCAAATGGCTGAATCACTTCCTGTTTTGCAGGTGATTTGCATTGCCATCAACTGCTTCAGACAGGGCATTATTGGCCAAAATAACCCTATGCAGAGCCATATTAAGACCCCATGAGGCCCTAGGCAAATCATTAGTTTGAGACCTATATATAGGGTGCAGTGTCAGCAGTGATGCCATTCCGTGACTCCTGACCCGTCTCCAGCAGCGCCTACTGGCTGACTGGCTCTGGTAACTGACTCTGGTCAGCACAAACAGCCAGCTCCTGACCCTGTCCACCTTCTTGCACTGCCTGCTGGCTGACAGCACCTGCCACCTGACTGACTCTAGTAGCAGCACCCACTTGTCTGACTGGCTCTGGTCTGGCTTAGTTAATTAACTCCAGTCAGTGCAAACAGCCAGCTCCACGGCAGCACACTCTGGCTGACTGGCTCTGGTTACTAACTAGGGTCATCCTCTAGGCCCCAACATGGCATGGGGGGACTGGATCAGAGGCTCCGCTCCAGCTCAACTGTCTGTGCAGTACATTGACTCGCTTCTGGCTGTGGTCAGTGAGTGAGAAATACACACAGAATATTGGGGATGATCTCTCGGTCAGTCAGCCAGTCAGGGGGAGCTGTATCATAGTGGCACGGATTATGCTGCTATAACTCTTCCCGCTTCGCCTCTTTACCGAGGTGAAGCAGGAAGCAGTACCGATTATATGTATGAACATCTTGTCTGCCAGAATGGGGGAGTGGAAACTCCCGCCTCTGGTAATCCCTGCCAGAGCCCACAGTGCATCAGCCTAGTGCTGATGCGCTGTGTCTCACCTCCCAGCTGGCTCCACTAGGAATGCTCGATATCTCCCATGCAGCCCAGCAGCCACGTCTGCTGCAGCTTTCAAAATTGATATCTGCAGCTGTCGGAATTGCCACTGATCATTCATACATTTTGTGGCACATCGGCGCTACAGTATCTTGTAGATAACAGCTCCGAAAGTACTACCCAACCCCACATTAAAACATAGGGATAAGCGGTATCAATCCCCATATTGCTGATTCATACATCTCCCCCTCAGTGTCTTGTCAGTCACTAATGTTGTGAAGGAGTTTACTTATGCTAAGTCAGTGTACCCCATGTTCTGAACTTTTACCATATGCGCAAATATTTGGGTGCAGGATTCACATACAGTTAAATAGCATATTCCAGTGAACTCAAGATAAAGGAATATGCACTTGATATTGTTAGAAAAATATCAGAAGTAGTCTTTAATCATCACGCAGAAAAATTATATATGTAACAAAAGTTTGAAAGTTTTAAATAACAAACAATGCTGCTGTCATGAGACATTTAGTATCATGGTCAGGAATGTGCAGGGAATGGGCTGTATGTTTACTATTTACCTGCAAAAATTGCTGCTTCTCAGAGTGTTCAAGCAGCAAATTGACAACAGAAATGCTACCCAAAGAAAAACACACCTGGTAACCTCAGCCCGCTAAACCTCATATTACATTTCCCACTTAAATACGGCACGAAGAAACTACTTTTGTAAGCCACCTCTTACTAAATTGGCCTTTATATTTCTTTGCCACAAGCTGGGGTCTTTAGTACTCAACAATGTCCTAAGGCAGATGTTCCCAAACTCCGCCATTTCAGTCTAGTATTTAAGGATATCCAATCTTGAGTCCAGATGGTTAAATCAAATTTACTGAAATGCTAATTAAGTCACCTGTGCTCAAGCATGGAAATCCTTAAAATATGGATTGTAATGGCGGAGTTTGGGAACCTCTGTCCTAAGGTGTATCTAGTCACCAACTGCAATAGTGCAACTTATCCTATGTACAAATGGCAACAAAGATTTTGTTTAGAGTAGAACATAATTAGTAGATAATATAACACACAAATATTGACACTACTACTATTATTACCATCATTATGAACAATAATATTAATATTTAGATATGTCAATGAGGTAAGGAAATAATTACAGTATTTAAATAACACCTTTGAAAATAGCACCTGTAAATCACGGGTTGGGTATGTAATCCTGGCGGCTGCATAGCCGCTGGGTGAAATGCCGACGCTGTAAAACCGAACAGTCAGAATCCCGACGGACAAGGTAAGTACCTTATTCCTATCCCTCTCCCCCCAACTAACCCTCCCTTAGGGGTGCCTAACCCTAATACTCCTGGGGTGTTGCGTAACCCTAAGTCCCCCCGGGGGTACCTAAACCTAACCCCCCCTATTCACACCCTAAAACTAACCTTCCTGGGTGCCTAGCCCTAACTCCCCCTCCCCCTAGCCTAACCCTAATCCTCCTCAGGGGGTGCCTAACCCTAAGTCCCCTCAGGGCTGCCTAAACTTAACTCTCCACACCCCGCGGCTAATGCTAACCCTGTCCCCGCTTTCCTTCGTTCGGGAAGCCATCTGTCGGGATTCCATCGTCGGGCTAAAGATAGGCGTCAGGATTTTGACGCCTATCTTTAATCCTATGTCGGGATTTTGATGCTGGGATACTGTCAGAAGATATCCTGGGCGTCGTCCCATAAAGCCCAACTCTTTAATATTAAAACAGCTCAGTACAATAATGAATATTTTGCATATAGATAGTTCCCAGTTTGGCCTGCGGCAATGATAGAAATAATGTATTAATGAGATATTTTTAAATTTAACATATTAAATGTTATTATTGTTAAACAGATTTTGACAACCCAAATTACAAGAAACAATATGTTTGTCCAATGCATTCTTGAATTATCACTGTATGACGGAACTGTTAAAGTAACGGCTCTGAATGGGTTAAAGTTTCCTCCATGTTCCTGGCAAAGAAAATCTTAAGTCTGTTTCACAAACAGCATTTCTGTGTAACTCCTCCTTCCAGTTTCCAACTGGCCTTCAGAATTCCTGGTTTCATCCTGTTTCTGGCCCCAGATGTTAGAGACAGGATTTACTGCAGAACAGGCAATTTCTCACAATCATACATGTAACTGGTTTTAAGAGCCTCATTTTAAGACTGCATTTTTTTTTACAGCAAATAGCAGAATTCCTTTGTTATTGAAATGAACTGGTGTTATCTAGATAGTGTCATACAAGCAGATGTATTTCTTATGGGGAAATGCAATGGCCTGCAACGTACAGACTTTCGGCAACATTCCATCGAGTCAGCCCAATGTTTTAAACAGCAATAGTTTAAAAGGATAAAACCAGGTTGGTTTTAATTTTTTCATTATTGCCACTTTAAACCATTGGGATGACTCTCCGGAATCTTGTCGTTGCTTACAAGTCAGGGGCTATTACATTCCTCCTACAGCGGCCAATTCAATTATGCGCAAAAGATGCACGCACGTAAAAACATGATTCAAACCAAAATAGACAGCCAAACACGCATTTATATACTTCAATAGACCATCAAACCAACTTGCAAGTACTTTCCATTGTCTGGAATACAGCTCACGGAATCGTGTTTCCAAACACTAATGAACACGAAGCAAAACTCAGGCCAAAATAGAATAATCAAATAGAAAACCTCCTTAGTCCTTAGCAGTGTGTTCTGTAGAAGCACTGTACAGATCAGTGTGATCTGTGCAGTACTTCTGTGTGTTTTTAAGTGAAAGAAGGGATAAAAAATTACACCCACCCTAGCACAGGGACCAGCCACAGCTGTTAATGGCACTGATTATAGTGGATAAAAACAGAATATATTTTTAAATTGACAATCTACTAAAATTAATAGCAGGCCCAATAATATTCAATATCAAAGCAATAATAGAAAGGCATGATACAGTGGATGAGTGTATTGCATACAATTTCATGCAATATTACAGTTACAGAGTCCAGCAAGTTCACAATAAAATAAGGAAATCAAACACTCCACCTCTTGTTTGTACTTATTTAAATAGTGTGGGAGGAAAATATGAAACTATTGGCACTTTCAGACACAAAGTGCAAAGACACGCGTTAAGATAAAGAGCTATGGTTTCTGAGCTAAAAAATACTCCAATTAACCCTTTTGCTGCAGATTATTATTCTTATCCCCATGCTGAACCTTTTCTGCCACTTTTTGTGCAGGCCAAATTCTGGCATCAATGCTATTTATTTTACTGTGTGGTATCCACACAGTAACCTTTGTATCAAATGTGGATCGAGGGGGGCAACAGTCTCCCATCCCAGTCCATCACACAGCAGCGTGTGTTTGTGGTAACACACCGTTATTGCACTTGGGCTGTTTTAGAACATACTTTTCCTCCCTAATTTTACTTATCCAGCTGTAAGGAGATCTAGGATGATACACATTCCATTCTAAATCAGTGCATTTATATACACTTCTTTTCTGAGCATGCACAGGGCATGATTCATTACAGTTCACAACTGCGATTGCAATAGCGATTATGATCGCTATGCCGCTGCAGCACAAGATAACGATGACCATTTTACCTTACACACATCCGTTAACCTTAGCAAGACTGCAAAACTATCGGTAACTTCGAGTATCATCGCAGCCTCACGCACACTTGCACAAGCTCTGAGCTTACTAAGGAATTGCTAACTTCATCGCACGCTCTGAGGGCCTGATTCAGCAAGGAACGCAGTTGCTAATATGCACGCAATCAGATGATTAATTCGCACTGCGCATGCATATGCATCGCAGTGCACATACGCAAACTAGCAATTGCAATGGGAACTGCGTCTGCAGAGGCTACGTAGACCAAGAGCAGAGTGATTGACAGGAAGTGCCATTTGTGGGTGGTGACAAGGGGGTGGTCGGGCGAACACATGCATGCCAGTGCGTCTCATTGCCATTGCAGGGGTGTGCATAAATTAGCCACTGCACTACCAGACGCAGACTGAGGCCTCATAGCGTATACTGAAGTAAGCAATTCCTGAGTGAGGTCTGACCTGCCTTAACTGTGTGTATGGGTCCGATGTTACTCAATGTTACCGATTGTTTCGCTATGTTGCCCTAGCATACGGATGTGAGTGAGAGGAAGTGGGCGTCCTTATGTTAGACTGTGATCGCAATGCGATTGTAAACATTTTCATTTCACCGCTGATATTAGCAACTGCGAGGCATGCGTATTAGCAGAATAGACTTGCTGAATCAGGCCCTGAGTACTCAAGCTGCGTATGGCATCGCAGTGGATACTTTATGCACGCTCATGCAACAGCGTTCAAACTCACTGGCACTTCCACTCCCCCGTCACCTCCCACAAATGGCACTTCCTGTCAATCACTCTGCGATGGGACTGCTTAGTCACTACGATGCATGCGCAGATCGCAACAATCGGTCAATTGCATGCGTAATCGCAGTGGCGATCGGTAATGAATCAGGCCCACAGTACAATATTATGCAAGATACTCTATGCCAACTGTGAAGAGATATTAGTAACTTTGCACCTATGAGAATAACCTGTTATGCATAGATACGCTTGGTCAGAAGCAAACTATCAATGGAAATTATGTGCATAAAGAATATTACCATGTATGTATTTTCTGGGGCTCATGTAAAGTTTGAAAATAGTGATAAATATTTACAGTTCATACTGGCAGGGAAGCAGTGACTCACTACTTTGTACTGCAGGCTTGGTTTTTATCATTACGAGTGGGCTGTAATGCACTGAGTACACTAACTGGTTCTTTTAGAAAAATAATTTCTATCACAAGTGAATAATTATATTTTTTCAAGAGAACATAACCTTGAAATGACAAAAAAAGAAGCTAATGTAACAGAGTTATCTGTACAGGACGTGCATTCGACTTCTAGTTACAGCAAACAACAAGACCCTTTTTATTGTTTTCAAAACATTAGTAGATTACTTTAATTGTAGTTCTAGGAAGCAAAATAAAGGTTTCAATGTTAGGAACAAATTAAAAATGTAATTCTCTGGTTGTGAAGGATAAAAAAAAGTTTATTTTCGCTTTGTTTGTATTTGTCCTTTATAACGCCAAAAACATAAACCTACTTACTGTAACTCATTTCAACAATTTAGGTAATATGAAATGTATCCTAAAAATGAAATGTAATCATACATATCTAGTGTGAAGTTCCTTTTACTTCCTGAAAGCCAAAGGGACAAAAAGTGGAACGAAAAAATAAGGAAGGACGTGTGCCTGTTTTGAACTGAAAATAAGCATTAACCATAGGGGAAATACATATTTTGACATTAAAAATAAATAATATAAAGTAAAAAAAAACAATAAAGGACAACCTTAATGCAAACTTTTTCATACTATGTTAAAAGTCTTGATTTCATCACATCCTTTAGTAAGAGCTGTTACACCAATAATACTGTAGGTGGTCTGAGCAAGTGTCATTTTGTCCAGTAAAAAAGTGGTTATTTTACTTCCTGATCTCTCTCACTGATACCTCTTTTCCACTTAAGTCCCGGGTCTGGCACCGAGATTTGGAACATACCGTAGGACCTCATTTTGACCCACTCTCTAGATGCGTTCACTCGCTCGATGCGTATGCAAATTTTGGAAGGCGGGCAATCGCACGGCAAGGCATTACCACACCCACTATTTCTTGTCGTGCGATCGCTTTGTGTATGCAGATGCCCACCAGCCTGACATCTCCAGGAAGTGTATGCAACCATCAGTACATCGAATGCGATCGCAGCGCTTGTGGCTGATCATACCCTACCGCAAGCACTGCGAGCACTTCAGTGTAAAAACCAGCCAGGTGATGTGTACAATGACGCTGTCTTGTAAGTTATGCACGCCTCTGAAATGGCGTTGAGACGCTCAGGTACTCCTGCGTTTGCGCCTCAACTCCCCCGTTTTTAATAGCCAGCCACTCTCCCCGCCCACAAACGGCTTCTCCTGTCACTCACTCTGCTAGGCTGTCTATGCGCAGTGAGCGAATGCTTCGCAATCTCTCACACTGGTTCGCGCACGTGCACTGCGATGCGTATGCATGTGCACAATGCGAAAATCGTCTGGCTATGAGCGACCGCATCCTAGCGAGCAGGTCAGAATCAGGTCCATAGTTCCAAACCGGGTCAGATATGGATTGCCGTCGTTCACACTGAACACGGGTACAGTGCCGGCACTTGGAGATGTGCCGGGGAGAGCTGGAATGCAGCTCTCCCCGCACTGTAAATGGGTCCCTGGTCAAATTACCCGGGTTACCGGTTTACACTGAGCATTACCCGGGTCCTTCCTGGGAATAACCCTGCACGCTAGTGGAGCCATTTCCACTGACCAAAATCCTGGGTTGATATGAGCTCACGTGATTTTGAGGTTAGTGGAAAAGGGGTCAGATTTGTCTCCTCTGTGCTCTGCAACACTCCCCATGCTACAGCACACATAGGGACGGATTCAATTAGACCCTTTTTCTCGCATGGTAAATTACCCACTAACATGCATTAACCCTTAGGATCCAGGATAAGTTCCCGGAGCTATGGGTTAACACATTCGTAGCACCCATGACCAGGCATTTAACGCAGATTTCAGTTCAACCCTCCTCAGACTTGAATTGCAATCTGTGTTAATTGCAGATCGCGTGCAGCCACAGGCTATAATTGATTAGCCCTAGCAGATCAATTAACCCGCTGTAATAAACTGCTGCTAATTGAAGACGGCCCATAGTATTAGTTTTCTCCCCCGTATGTATACTTTTTCCTTTGCTCAGTCATTCATCGCATACACCATCATCAGTTTCTCCATCTGAACATGACACTGCATCTGGGAATACAGACACTTTCACTGACACTTCCACAGCACTCGCTTAAAATGTCAGATTTTTTTGCATTCACTCCAGTCCACCTCCCAGCCACTGCCCAGGAATGCCCATCGCTTTGCCTCTCAGTTTCTGATACCGGATACTCAGGGTAACACATACACCATTGGGGTTTTCAGAATATTTTGCACATGTGCAGTAGCAAATAATCACTCAACTACATGAACATCAACATTGCTTGTGACTTGCAAGCACCTCTGAATCAGGCTAATTTGTCTTAGACTTCTAGGCTTCTTTCCTTTAGAAATAGCCACCAAACCCCACAGTAGCTGTGCTGTGGGTGATTTCAGGGGCATATCTTCCTATTGGACAGGATGGCACTCGCCAGGGGCGCCGTCCAAAGGAGGGGCGCCGGCGTCACCTGGCAGTGCTACCCATGGCCAGATCTAGCTATAAAAGTCTACGCTGCTGCCAGGGGTGGATTGGGCCATTTAGGTACTCAGGAGAGTTCCAGCTGGGCCGAATACTTGCGGCTGCCCCTGGGCTATCTAACACTCATGCGGGGCAGACTACCTCGTGCATTCCCTGTTACACTGGCCGCTGTGGCTGGTGCAATAAAGTTTTTTTTGTACTGTGGCACAGCGTGCATGACTTTATGATGTCACAAGCGCCACACTGCCGAGAAGTAATGAGGAGAGGAGAACGGACCGCTGCTGTGGCCAGAAGAGGAGCAACCAAAGGATGCTAAGTAAGGTAACTGGCCTGGAACTGGAGGGAAGTTTGTAGCCAGATTTGGAGAGACAAAGAAAATTTCATTTGATGTCACTCTCTTACTGCCTGTCAGACCCTGTTTCGTTTTCTGTAATCAGTCCCTGCCAGAGTCAATGCTAATCAGTTTCTTCGGGGGGGGGGGGGGCATGCACAAGGGCACCAGTACCTTTCTTTGCCAGGGGAGCTCGGACCCCTAGATAAACCCCTGGGTGATTTAGTAAATATTCTGAAGCACAGGTTTTGGGTCTCATTTTTTTTTTCTAGGTTTACACTGGTGAATCTATCCAGGACAGCCTTCACTCCTCACCTCTGTCCCCTATCAATCTTACAGTCATACGCTTCCACCTTCCCAGTATCTCTAGAATCAGACCCTTTTTCACCATGGATGCCACCTTTCTTGTTACAACCCCTTCTCTTAGACTGGAATTCCTCACATACAGCACCTTTCCCCCCCATTCCCTACTCCTAGCACTATCCCTGTCACCAGTGCACCTGTTCCCTTGTTTCCCATTCCCCCCCAGGTTCCCTGATCCTGTGTCTGTCCACTTGTTGGATACAGGATCACTGAATGCTGATTATTTCCTACTTATCCCCATATATGAATTATCATTATTTGCTTTTACTAACCATAATGATTCACTCTACCCTTCCCCCATTCCCTTCAAAAAGCATTTGATTGTATTGTTTTATTATGGTTATCCTATTGATTGATGTAGAATATAATCCCTGTACAATGCTGTAGATGCCTTGTGGCATCTTAGAAATAAAGGATAATAACAATAATTAATAGCATGAACTGGTCTCAGGTGGAACCCATAATGCACTGTTTTATACGATGACTATAATTTGAGTGATACAACTTAAGATTTCCATATTGATGTTTCGGACTCTTTAAAACTGTATAATAACGGAGATCACCACATGGTGGCGCTATATGGTGATTTACTGATATAATCTAACAAACTATTAAAAGCATATATTAATTAATCAACTGTTTATTCAGACCCCATGACATCATGGAATTGTGTGTAGGGTGTCTATGTAGTAAGCCATGGACAGAGATAAAGTGCCAACCAACCAGCTCTTAACTGTCATTTTTCACAGTTTGTACAGTGGCAGTTAGGAGCTGATTGGTTGGTACTTTATCTCCATTCACTTGGCCTGATTCAGACTTGGCAATAGAATAATATAGAGCAAGTAACTGTGAACCTGGACAAATCATGTTGCAATGTAAGGGTTGCAAATACATACATTTATTTTGCATGTGGGGTAAATACTGGCTGCTTTTACATGAGCCCACAAATGCTGGACAGCTTTATAGTTACACTGCAATTTAGATTTCAGTTTGGACACACCCGACCCAAACATAAATCTCTCTGCACATTTTATGCCCCACCTGCAGCTCAACATGGTTTTACCAAGATGCACAGTTACTTGGTCTATCTTACTCTATTCTCAAATCAGATTCAGGCCCTTAGTACATAGACTCCAAGGGGTGGGATGTATCATGCATCACATATTGCATGAGATACTGTACTGTCCATCCCTCCACTTATCAAATGTATAGCTGTATTTATTAATGCTGTATGCATGAATAATTGTGAATACAAATGCAAAAAAGATAGATTATCCGATAAGAGCTGTCCTTTGCATTGTGAGGACTTCTGGGTTAATGACCCAGGGGTCTCACTGCGCATGCGCAGCTGTCAGCTTGTGCAAGACACTGGAGGGTCAGAGAAATTTTTTGCGAAAAGGTGCCCATAGGTATCTATAGGAAATGCCATCTATAGATGGCAAAAACTGCAGTTTTGACTGCATTTCACCCTTTGTACATCTTGCCCTAGGTGTACTGATATATCATATATAAAATGATTTTTAATTAGATTCCATTCAAGCCTCCAATAGACTTTTTGCAAAAGTCACTTTACCAAACTCATGGGACTATGGCCCTGATTCAGAGCCGCTCGCTGCTGGCGGCCGCTCGCAGGGAATATGGGTGTATGTCTTTTTTTCCTCCGGCCACTCGCAAAGCTGTGGGAGACCACCCACAGCTTGTGCGAGCGGCTAGGAGACCGTCACGATAATCGCAACCATCGGCCTTGCAACGAGACCCTGGGGTAGGGTCTAGCTGCCGCAAGGCCAAGTGGACTTCCTGCTCTAATAGAGCAGGAAGTCCACTACTGAAATCAGTAGTGATGTCAGTTAGTCCGCCCTACAAATGCCAGGCATTCCTAAGGGAACGCCTGCGTTTGTGCAGCCACCCCCCCACCCGCCCACAAAACGAGACGAGCTGTCAATCACCATCGACAGCCGCTCCGTCTTGTTGCGAGTCCGGTAGCGACTGAACTTGAGTCGCTCAGCGGGGCTCGCGCATGCACACATCGGACGCGGCGCTTGCGCAGTTCATTAACATCGGGCCACTTGCGAGCATACAGCGCTTGCGAGCGGCTCTGAATTGGGCCCTATATTCTTACTCCAGAGAACATTCTATTTTGTCATCTTGACTTCTGTCTTTCCTTTAACCAGACACTACGGGATACATAAGGGATTAAAAGTGCGCCATCATATTAACAGTTGTTCTGCCGGCACTCGGAAAAATGGTTTAAGTGGACCTGCCTTCCGGGGTCCCGAAAATTTTGTTTACTTTCCCCACCTTCTCAGAAAACCTCCATCATTTTTAAAGGGCTAAACAACTGTGGCCTTTGGTTTCCACAGATCCGGAACTCCCTTTGTTACAGAAATCAAGTATTATGTCTAGTTACACCCGCAGTCGTAGTATATGAGACTGGTTGGTTAAAACTGATATAACAGGATTAATATCTATACCTGATAAACAACGAAAGAGAGGATGTTTCAAATGTCTGGGTTGTACAACTTGTAATTATATGATAACAGAAGATACGATCATGCACCTCTCTACGGGGAAGAAATATGTAATTAAATGGAGTTTAACCTGTAACTCCAAGTTTGTGGTGTACGTTCTGTCTTGCCCATGCGGGTTGCATTATGTGGGCAAGACAGAACAGAAGTTTAAGGAGCGGATGGCCCCACACAGGTCGGCCATTAGGGCAGCGTTACAGAGTTGCAGTAGTGAACAGCCAGTTGCATGCCACTTTGCCCAACGTAAACATAGTATGGCCACCCTTAGGTACTGTATAGTAGACCATGTTTCAGTTTCCCTAAGAGGGGGAAATTGTTCCAAAAAACTCCTGCAGTTGAAATGTAGATGGATACATTGTTTTGATACCCTGTGCCCTAAAGGTTTAAATGAATCACTGGGGCTAAGTTGTTTTTTTATGGTATGCAATCGGGAAGCTGACGCACGTAAGCCTGACAGTCGGCTTCCCGACTGCTTTATCCCGGCGAGGGTTACATGACAGGCGTCTAATTCTAGATGCCTGTCATTTTACCGACGCCGGGAGACTGGCGCCCGGCATCCTGATCAAAGTGATGCCGGGCGCCACTGCGGACAGCCACGGGGGGGGGGGGGAGGGTTAGATTTAGGGCTCTCCGGGGCTTACGACAAGTGAGACCCTACCCTAGGGTCTCGTCGTAAGCCCCGATGGTCGCGATGGTCTATGACCATCGCGACCATCACCCTAGCGGTCGTTAGAGCTGTGGGTGTAAACCCACAGCCTAACGACTGAAACAGAGGCGGGCGGTCAGGATGCAAGCGGCCGCCCAGTTTCTGAGCGACCACTTGCATCCTCCGACCACCTCTGAATGAGGGCAATAATGTGTATCCCTGTCTTTCAGACATCCACTTGTATAGCCATTAGCCAGTGTTATTGTATTAGGTTTGGAATTGGTCAGGCTTATAACAAGATGGCAATCTGATACCTGCACTGTGCTTTCTGTAGTCTAAACTTATTCTGCGTGGCACCAAAGTGGAAAACAATGAATTAATTTGAACTGGGTAATAAGCCTCAATCTCAATACCATGTGCTTGTGAAGTAATGCTATTTTGTGGATATCTGAGCACCAGTGGCGGCTCCAGAGGTGGGGCTGCAGCGCAGTACAAAATTCTAATAGGGGAGCCACACCAACTGCCCTTCCAAACATCGCCAGCTGGTACTTACTCGCAGTTGGTGTGGCTCCCCTATTTGAATTTTGGACTAGGCTGCAGCACCACCTCTGGAGCCTCCACTGCTGTGTAATTCTAATTCTGTACTGTTGCAATGTCTGCTACAGTATATTGAAGAGATGGTTAAATCACTGCATAACATGTGACTTTGCTCAAGCACTACATAGGGTGGTTTGCTTTACATTTGTATGTGCACATTCTTTACACATCCCTAATATGTACAGTCACTTAGCTTCCACCCCCGGTGTAATGATGTACTAATCCAGCCTACTCTGGTGTTGGTTCTGCCTACAGTTCACTTTGTGCTACCCATGTGAGGCCAATGCTAGATATTTTTCCAGGGCCACTTTTAGTTCCCAATCCACCCCTGCTCACTATCAATGTTCCGTTCCATCACTTGATTTCTATTCCTATTTTAATGAGGAAAGGTCCCTTAGGAATAATATATTGAGCGGTCTAGTGCCAGTTGTGTTAAAGTTTTGGGTTTACTGTTTTCTGTACAAATAACCTATTGATGTAGATACTGGTATTAGAGAGATCAGCACCTTTTGTATAACTAATGATACATATGTAATGAAAATGTAAACAGTCAAAAAAAAACAAAAGGTTGACACCAGACTGTCAACTGACATGTCGACATGGTCAAAAGGTCAACATGGACATAAAGTCGACAATAAGAATGTTGACAGGGTCAAATGTTGAAATTGAAAAAGTAAATGTTGACAGTCAAAACACTGACAGTCAAAATGTAGACACAGTTAATAAAAAGACAAATCATAAGGTCAACAACTAATATGTCGACAAAATATCTACTATAGCCTACTACTAATAAGTAGTTAAAATGCCAACAGTCAAAATGTTGACATATAAAATAACAACTAATAATGGCCAATAAACAGTAAGCCTGTCATGTCAGACTGAATTCAATTAGCAATTTAATGATACTACAATTGTAATTCTCATTGCAATGAAATTTAGTCTGATTGAAATTAGCATATGACAGTAGTATCATAAGTATTGCTAACTGCAATCAGTCTGATTGTAATTAGCATATTGTTATGATTCTAACAGATAGTGGGTCTGATTCAGATGTGGACGCAAATACCATCACAGATAACTATTGCTAAACTATGCAAATGACTTAATCACTGCCGAGTACTTAGAGACATCCACTGAAATCATCTCACATGTGTCGCTCATGCACAAAACAGGAGACATCGTAAATATCGAACGCAGTTCAGGCGGCCATCAGCCTTCTGATACCCCTTTTACACCAGAGATAAAACCCAGGTTATTGCAGGGTTACCCGGGTAGCTCCTTGGTGTAAAAGGGGAAAGGGTTGGATTGCTGGGTCGAGTGACCCGACAATCCAACCCAGGTAACTTGCAGGGTTTAACACGGGAGTAACCCGTGAAACCCTGCAGTGTAAACGGTGCGATCTGGGTCACGGTGACCTGGATCATGTTGCATGCCTGCCGATTGGCCAGCTTCAGTGGAGCTTGGAGATGACGTAATCTCCAAGCGTCCACTTCAATGCCGGAAAAGCCGGGTCTCTGCAGACCCGGCTCCAGTGTAAACGGCGCTGACTCAGGAATATCTTGGGTCGCTGCTGGGGAAATTCCGGGTCAGATCCAATTTGGAACCCAGGGCTCGATTCAGAACCGTTCACTAGGCTGCGTTTGCTCGCAGCCGGGCGATTGTTGCAAACTGCACATGCGTATAAGGCACAGTGCGCGTGCGAACCAGTCACTGCGATTGGAAGACAATCGCTCTCTGCATATTACCAAAGCGCTAGTTTGAGTGACAGAACAGGGCATCTGTGGGTGTTGACTGGGGCAGGTCTGTGTTAATGGGGTGTGCTGCACTAGCACAGGCATGGCTGGGCGTTTTTACACAAACTTAAGGGTGTGAATAATTAAGATGTAGCGTCAGCATACGCGTCATACGAGAGAAATAAAGGCAGCTGTGATTGCAGTGCTTGCAGTAGCCTAGAGTCTACCTTAAGCACTGCGTGGTGGTTCGATGTCGTCCGATGATACCAATGTTTTCATACACTTCCTGGAGATGACGTCTGAAAGTGGGCGTTCTTACTTCAGGCTGCTGGGTCGTCTAACTTCACCCAGCGATCGCACTTTCAGACATAGGAGGATACCTTAGTGTGTGATCGCATCATTTGCATATTTTTTTTCCTTAAGGCACAGAACGAGAGCAGCCTAGCGGGCAGGTCTGAATGAGCTCCCCTGTTCCAACATCTGGGTCAGACCCGGCTTTTCGGTATAAAAGCGGTATGAGTAAGTCTAAGCTGGCACAGACATAAAGGCACAACAAAAATATTGAAACCTCCTTTCTAGCGCTGTCAATACATTACAGTTGCAGATTCCCTCTGGGGTTTCTCCCAGGTTAGTCCCCACAAGATATGTGAGGTTGTTTTCCAGTGTAAATCCCCGGGTTGATACCCAAAAGAATAAGGGGAAAATGGTACATATAGTGAAGTACGATTTATTACATAAAACAAAACACAAACGTTAAAATAATGGCATCCAAAAAAATTGCAGAGAGAACAGAGTATCCCCAAAATGGCTGGAAAGGCTGCAATTACCGGCTGGGTGTCTTTAACAGAGTTTGTAGTAAGTTCAACCCCGTGTGATGTCCGGAATATCTCACTGGTTGTCTGTTTCACTCTCCACTGCCGGATCACTTGCTGCCTGCCACTGAGCGGTAACTCCGTCTCCTCATGCACCAACGCGTTTCTACCCCGTGCTCGGGTCTTTTTCAAGGTGATAGCGGACATAAAGGGTCTCCAGACACCCAGAAGGCACTCCTGCTGCGAGTAAGAATGCAGTATCTAATTTATGGATACCTAGAAAACAATGTTTAAATGGTCCAACATGCCTGTGTTTTTCTAACCATCCCCCATTACCTCCCCCAAACGCTGACTACCTGTCACTCACTTTCAGAATGAATCCTCTGTGTGAGTGTATCGCAGTATAATCATTGAGCATTGATAGTGCTGCTTACATGCATGAGTAATGGATAACAATCACTCAATCTGTGTAAACATCAGTATTATGTCAAATCTGAATCAGGCCTAGTGTACTACTAAGAGCTACTGTGGAACCAACAGACCAGCATGCCCTGCCACAGATTTGCTGCTTGGGCCTACTGAAACAGTTACAGGGCATGCTGGTATGTGTAGTTCCACAGCAGTATACTATTTGCAATCAGGAAAAAACAACAGGAGAAAAACAGAATACCGTGCTATCACTATAATGATCTCAAAATTGTTAAAAAAAAGTATGAATGTAAATAAAGATGCAATGTATGTATAAACACAATAAATATTTATTAACCACTATATAAAACCCATATGACTATAAGAAATGGAACATGAGTTGAAAAAAAAACCAATAAGAACACCAACAACAAATTGATACAACAGACTGTTAGACTGTATCAATTAGAAATAATACTGTTGCTAATCACTGTGATTCCTTTACATACAAGTGTATACGTAATCTGTATTCCAGAGCTATATGGCTATACTTCATGCGGAGCTAATGCACACTACCGCCGGTGTATGATGCAGCTGATTTATTTGATAAGTAAAAGCAAGGATGTCCTGATGATTAATAGGAATAAAGTTAAATTCACGTATTCAATCCAATAGTGTATCACACAAAACTTCAGCCATCAATAATGGTATCTGTATATTGGATCATATGCAAATGCTTGCTCCTGAGGTTAATTAGATTTGCCTCAAGCTGTAATATATCATATTGACAAACTGGTCAATCAGAGTGGTTCTCCTATGTTAAAAGCTCAACCCGCTATGGGGTATTGAGCATAGTCTCTGTGCAAATAAAAAGTCCAAATGGCAACCACTCAGCCAGGTAAAAATAATATCCACATGTAGATCGTGTGCAGATCTTACCTCCAGCCGACCGGACCCACTTTCATACTGTGAGTACTCACAGACTGTAGGTATAACGTGGGGGCCCCCTTATTCTCTGGATTCCGGAGTTCCGTATATTCCGCTGGGATAATTGAGAGACCGAGCCGGACACTGCAGGTGTATCTGCTGTACAGCGTAAGCCAGAGCATGGACGTGAATGGAGCATCAAACAAGTGCAGAAAAGCAACAGTGTAGTGGCGCTACAAGATGAGTTGAAGGAGCGTCCCTCCAAACGCGTTTCGCCACAAGTCATATGACTTTTTCAAAGTTTGAAAAAGTCACACAGCTAAAATCACATAATTTGGGCCTGTTTTTGTTCCTACAGTATTATTAACCTCAATAACATTTATTTCCAGTCATTTCCAATCAATTTTGACCACCTCACAATATTGATTTTTTTCATCTAGTTTAGGGCCAGAAGGTTGCATTCAGCTAGCTGGATGACTACGCTAATGCTGGGCATACACTATACAATTATCTGTCAGATATCTGTCAATCTGGCTGGTTGAAATTAAAATCTGGTAATGTATGAGAGCAAATGATAATCGACCATTTGCTCACAAACACTGGAAAACAAACAAAAATGGTCGTTCAGACCAATTGGTTAAAACACACGAATTTAACCAATTTGTTCAATTGTTTTTTGGCTGTTTTCCAGTGTTTAAGATCATATGATCAACTGTCATGTGCTCACATACATTACCAGGTTTTCATTCCAACCAGCCAGATTGGACAGATATCTGACAGATAATTGTATAGTGTATGCCAAGCATAAGTGACAGCAGTGGGCGGCACTAACATATTTCAGTTAAGCTTCCACCACGGATACAGTGTGTTATGCAGTGTGGGTTGGATACACCAATAGTGCACTTACCGTGACAGCGGTGTCAGAAGTGTGGGGTGCTGGCGGTGTCCTCAACATGAGAGTGCCAGTGGTGTCCTCAATTCCGAAGTGCCGGCGGTGTTAGCAGCATGGTGGTGTTGGCAGAGTGGTGGTGTTGGCAGAGTGGGAGTCCTGGCAGTGGTTGTGCGGGGATGCCCTCGGTGTGGGAGAAGCAGAAGTACGGGGTTACTGATGGCATCCTCAATAAGTGGGGCAGTAGTGCAAGGTTTCTGGCAGTGTCCTTAGTGCAGGGTGCCGGTGGTGTCGGCAAAGCGGGGGTGTCAGCGGTGTCTTCAGTGCATGTATACTGACAATGTTGGCAGTGCAGTGGTGCCGGTGGTGTCCTCAGTGTGGGAGTGTCGGCAGTGTTGGGTTGCTGACAGTGTCAATAGTACAGGGGTGCTGGTGGTGTCCTCAGTGTGGGAGTGCCGGCACTGTGGGGTCGCTCACAGTGTCCTCAGTACGTGGGGCAGCAGTGCAGGGGTGCTGACAGAGTTTTCAGTGCACGGTGCCGGCAGATCGGGGGTACCAGCGGTGTTTTTTGCGTCCTGATGGTGTCGGCAGTGCATGGGTGCTGGTGGCGTCCTTCACAGGGCACACTGCTGTCCAGAAACGGCACTGAGATGGCTCTCCCAGCCAATAAGCGTTAAGCCCGCTCCATGCAAAACCTTGCAATCCGACAGCGGGATCACAAGGTTTTGCCTCGATAAGGGATCCGGGGCAGGCAGGGAGATCCGTGCTGTGTCTCGGATCCCTGAAATTCGGGTGGGTCCGGTTCCCGGAGAACCGGACCTGCTCATCATTCCCGGAGAACCGGACCTGCTCATCTCTATTTTTCACAGACGTGTTTAAACTTTAAACACATAAAATGGTATTTTTCTATGAAGGTCTGCAGGGCCGTAGCTAGGGTAGTGCTGCCGGTGCCATCGCACAGGGCACCACAGGTCAGGGGGCGCTGTTTGGGTCTGTCAAATTTCTGCTTGTAGCTTCCTCTTATTTCATCCCCAGCATCTCCTGGCCTCTCCTATCTCTTCCCTGGCTCTTCCCCATGAAGCCATGGCCCTTTTTTGGGTGCATTATGTCCCTTCGAAAAATGAGGAGGGCGGCAATGCTCTTTCTGGCACAGGGCACCAAAAAGTCTAGTTATGGCTCTGAAGGTCTGTGCACTATTTTTAGCAGCTGAAACAGAGGATCTCATACAGTAGTAGCAGAAATAATAAGTAACAGATCTGTGTTACAAAGATATGTATTTTATTTTATTATTATATTAATATCAAGTTAGTATTGCAGTTAGAAGGTGTCAGTAACAATATAGTTAACTACACATGCAGTGGTTTACCCTGCATTCAAAATATAGGCCTGTCTATATTTTGCATGTCAACATTTTGACCACATACTGCAGACCCTCCAACATGACTCGTTCCATTACTTACAAAATGCTCTGCTCCTGGACTTCCCTCTTAATTCATGATTGCAGACACCTGAGCTAAAACACCCTTCTCATCACCTAGTTCAACACAGGTGACTGCAATCATTAATCATACTTGCCAACTCTCCCTCATTGTCAGGGAGACTCCCTGAAATAGCAGCAATCTCCCTGTCTCCCTGAAGAGTATACCTATCTCCCTCATTTCACCTTACCCCCATTATGACACTGTTATATAAAAGAAAAAACAGATATATACATTCAAATGGGATTATTAGTGTCATTTCCCTGCATATGTTATACGGCACAATGATCCCTATGGTTACATGCATTTTCTTAGAAGTATCAGTGTGTTTTCATCAATAAGTAGATTTTACTAACTGCTTTGGGGCTTATTTACATGTGGATGTAAATCAATTTTATGACACGCCTCTCAGATGTAGCAGGACACGCCCACTTTACCGCTGCGCTCATAGGTGCTGCTTTCACAATCTCCCTGAAATGCTTTTTCAAAAGTAGGCAAGTATGTCATTAAAAAAGAGGAAAGTCCAGGAACAGAGCATTTTGTACCTAATGGAATGGGTCATGTTGGGGGGTATGCATACTGTAACCTGTAGTCAAAACATAAGCAGTTGTACATGCTTTGCTTGTCATTTATTTAGCACAACTAAGCAGGGGATTAGCGCACTGTACATGTAATTTTTATAGCACCATTTGTCATTTATACAGTACTACTATGAAAGAGATTGCAATGGTATGCTGATGTGGAACTACACATGCCAGGGTATGCAGTTGGGAAGCCGGCGGACCTAATTCCGACAGCCGGCTTCCGGACAGCTTTATCCCGGCGAGGGTTAAATGACCGGCATCTACATTTTACCGACGCCGGGAGACCAGCAGCCGGCATCCCGATCGAAGTGATGCCGGGCGCCGCTGCAGACAGCAGCGGAGGGGGGAGGGTTAGTTTAGGGCTCCCGGGGGGGATTTAGGGTTAGGCACCCCCCCGGGAGGTTAGGGTTAGGCTGGGGGGAGGGAAGGTTAGGGTTAGGCACCCCCGGGGGGGACTTAGGGTTAGGCACCCCCCCGGGGGACTTAGGTTTAGGCGGCGGGGAAGGGGGGAAGGGGAAGGGGGGTTAGGTTTAGGCACTTAGAGGGGGGATTAAGGTTTAGCACTGGGGGGGAAGGTTAGGGTTAGGTACCCTAAAGGAGGGTTAGGGTGGGGGAATAGGTTAGTGAATACTTACCTGGGGACGATCGGGATTTTCATCCTGTTCGGGCAGCCACTGTTGTTCCACAGCATTTCTCACAGGGACACTATTTGTTGGAATCATAGCATTATGAAAATATACTGGTAGGTTAATTGACTCCCAACAAAAAATTAACCCTAGTGTTTATGTGTGTGTGTATGTGATAGGGATCATAGATTGTAAGCCCACTTGGGCATGGACTGATGTGAACGACCAAATATATATGTAAAGCGCTGCGGAATATGTGTGCGCTATATAAATAACTGGTAATAAATGATAAATAATAATAATGTCTGTCAACACTTTAACTTTGTCTACATTTAACTTTGAAGATTTTGACCATGGTGACATTTCAAACTGTCTATATAATAAATATCTAAATTATGTTCATGTCTAAATTATTTACCTGTCAATATTTTAACTGTCTGCATAATTGAATATTGACCACATCAGCCTAGACAAGGCACGTGGGCAGAGAAATAAACAGAATCTTTTTATTCCTCCTTGCACATAGTGTCATCTGTACCAATTGGACCACAGAGTCCGCTGCCTTTTCCACCCCCCTCCCTTCCCCGCCCACACTCACACGCATTAACCGAGCCACAGAAACGTCAGGTGGACCAGCAAGAATTCATTGGATCCTGGGTAAGTCTGCACATGTTACCCACCGTTTCTGCAAAATAGTGTCCACAATACCTGACACCTTGGTTTGTATTTCTGTTTTCTTGTGTGAACCCTGAGGCGGAGTGGCAGCAATTTGGCACAGTGACCAGCTGGAGAGGGGAGAAGTTTGTTTGTAACACGCCATCACTAAAGATCACCATCCCCACCTATCCTTTGATACACAGATGAAATTAACTGCCCCAAGATGTTGCCAACCAGTGACTGATTACTAGTGATTGATTACTATTGACTGTACTCTGCAATTGTATTTATAAGAACACCCACCCCACAGCTTGCATCATGTGGATTATATATGAGATTTAATAGACATAACCCAAAAACCTAATCCATGTGAATTACAACTTTATATTATTTTTCACATGGTCAAATGTTACTGATATAGTAGGACATCCAAGCGCTGACACTGTACTTTACTCAATATATACAATGGTTAGATTAATATCATTATAAATTCTAAGGCTATATTTTATAGAGATGTGCGGTTCAGTTCTCTAGAAGTCTGACTCCATCCGAATTTTGTGAATCCAAACAGATCCCAGTCATGGTTCCGATCTTGCCGTGGTTCTGAATTTGGATTTAAAATCTGAATTTAGGGTTTTGGATTGCAAAAATGTCATGATTTTAGCTTTTTTTTTTTAAATTATATATATATTAATGAAAAAAAACAGATCAAAACCAAAACACTTGAGGGTGGTTTTGCAAAACCGAAACACGAAGATGAGTCCTGATCCAAAACCAAAACATGGGAGTCAGCGTACATCTCTAATATTTTATACTACATATAATTAGCTCCTGGTGTAATAGTTATCTAAAAATAGGTTCTTTATGTGATTCAAATATACTTTTCATTTGATGTGGATCCCATAAATTTAGCTACAAGTTGTCCCTTCCATTAAGTTTGTCTGGAAATGGAATTATTCAGTTTAATTTAGATGTTGTTATGCATGCAATGCTGACTGAAGGATCTTGCACAGCTAAGCTTTATAATCATAAATATTGCCTAATATTTGTGTTTGTTTGAGTTGCAAAAGTTGAATCCAACTTCTATATGATTATTAGTTTATTAGACAATTGTCTATGCTTTAGACTTGAGGTTTTAATTTGTCTATATACTATGATATACTATGATAACTGTTTCAGATTTGGTTCACTACACACTACACACTGATGTCACTAATATAGTCACTTCCTAATACGCCCACTTTGTATCATTCAGAAGCTAAAATGTTTCTGTAACTTTGGTGTATTCACGCTTTCACTGCCTCAGGCATACTCCTGTATGTCTCTGCAAGTTTTAATAAGTAAGTAATTTTTTTCACTAACCATTTTATGTTCACAGTGATATTGTGTACAGTATACTGTTTTTTTTAATCTATCTTTCTGCCCTCTTTCTTGCAAAGCCTTGCTGTTTTTTTTGATAAATAATCTCTTTAATCATATTAGATGTTCACTTATGTGATCTTTATGAAATCATATTCTACTTACAGAATACTACAAGTACTACAGTTCTTCTATACCATTTTTTTTATGGTGCCTGAAATACAACAGCTGTGGGACCTTTAAGAGTTTTTAGCTTAACTGCATGCAGTTGATTTTTTGTACTGTTAAACAGTATACATGGCATTTTTCTATGAAAGTCTGTGCACTATTTTTAGCAGCTGAAACAGAGGATCTCATACAGTAGTAGCAGAAATAATAAGTAACAGATCTGTGTTACAAAGATATGTATTTTAGAAGATGTGATCAGCGTTGGCTGTGTGTTTTTTTCTATTCTGTATCTCTCCCCTTTGTCTTATTCTGTCTCCTTGCCCTCTCTCCTTTTCTGCTAAGCTCCCCTCTCTCTTTTTCTCTCACTCCACTCTGTCATTTTATGTTTCTCCCTCTCTCTTTTTCTGATAAGCTCCCCTCTCTTCTTTTCTGCTAACCTCCCCTCTCTCTTTTTCTGTCTCACTCCACTCTGTCATTTTATGTTTCCCCCTCTCTCTTTTTCTGCTAAGCTCCCCTCTCTCTTTTTCTGTCTCACTTCCCTCTCTTTTTTTTGCTAACCTCCCCTCTCTTTTCTGTCTCACTCCACTCTGTCATTTTATGTTTCCCCCTCTCTCTTTTTCTGCTAAGCTCCCCTCTCTCTTTTTCTGTCTCACTCCACTCTGTCATTTTATGTTTCCCCCTCTCTCTTTTTCTGCTAAGCTCCCCTTTCTCTTTTTCTGTCTCACTTCCCTCTCTTTTTTTTTTGCTAACCTCCACTCTCTTTTCTGTCTCACTCCCCTCTCTTTTTTTTTGCTAACCTCCCCTCTCTTTTCTGTCTCACTCAACTCTGTCATTTTATATTTCCCCCTATTCTTTTTCTGCTAACCTCCCCTCTCCTTTCTGTCTCACTCCCCTCTCTTTTTTTTTGCTAACCTCCCCTCTCTTTTCTGTCTCACTCCACTCTGTCATTTTATGTTTCACCCTCTCTCTTTTTCTGCTAAGCTCCCCTCTCTCTTTTTCTGTCTCACTCCACTCTGTCATTTTATATTTCCCCCTCTCTCTTTTTCTGCTAACCTCCCCTCTCTTTTCTGTCTCACTCCCCTCTCTTTTTTTTTTGCTAACCTCCCCTCTCTTTTCTGTCTCACTCCACTCTGTCATTTTATATTTCCCCCTCTCTCTCTTTTTCTGCTAACCTCCCCTCTCTTTTCTGTCTCACTCCCCTCTTTTATTTTGCTATCCTCCCCTCTCTTTTCTGTCTCACTCAACTCTGTCATTTTATGTTTACCCCTCTCTCTTTTTCTGCTAAGCTCCCCTCTCTCTTTTTCTGTCTCACTTCCCTCTCTTTTTTTTGCTAACCTCCCCTCTCTTTTCTGTCTCACTCCACTCTGTCATATTATGTTTCCCCCTCTCTCTTTTCTGCTAAGCTCCCCTCTCTCTTTTTCTGTCTCACTCCACTCTGTCATTTTATGTTTCCCCCTCTCTCTTTTTCTGCTAAGCTCCCCTCTCTCTTTTTCTGTCTCACTTCCCTCTCTTTTTTTTTGCTAACCTCCCCTCTCTTTTCTGTCTCACTCCACTCTGTCATTTTATATTTCCCCCTCTCTCTTTTTCTGCTAACCTCCCCTCTCCTTTCTGTCTCACTCCCCTCTCTTTTTTTTTGCTAACCTCCCCTCTCTTTTCTGTCTCACTTCACTCTGTCATTTTATGTTTCACCCTCTCTCTTTTTCTGCTAAGCTCCCCTTTCTCTTTTTCTGTCTCACTTCCCTCTCTTTTTTTTTGCTAACCTCCCCTCTCTTTTCTGTCTCACTCCCCTCTCTTTTTTTTTGCTAACCTCCCCTCTCTTTTCTGTCTCACTCAACTCTGTCATTTTATATTTCCCCCTATTCTTTTTCTGCTAACCTCCCCTCTCCTTTCTGTCTCACTCCCCTCTCTTTTTTTTTTGCTAACCTCCCCTCTCTTTTCTGTCTCACTCCACTCTGTCATTTTATGTTTCACCCTCTCTCTTTTTCTGCTAAGCTCCCCTCTCTCTTTTTCTGTCTCACTCCACTCTGTCATTTTATATTTCCCCCTCTCTCTTTTTCTGCTAACCTCCCCTCTCTTTTCTGTCTCACTCCCCTCTCTTTTTTTTTTGCTAACCTCCCCTCTCTTTTCTGTCTCACTCCACTCTGTCATTTTATATTTCCCCCTCTCTCTCTTTTTCTGCTAACCTCCCCTCTCTTTTCTGTCTCACTCCCCTCTTTTATTTTGCTATCCTCCCCTCTCTTTTCTGTCTCACTCAACTCTGTCATTTTATGTTTACCCCTCTCTCTTTTTCTGCTAAGCTCCCCTCTCTCTTTTTCTGTCTCACTTCCCTCTCTTTTTTTTGCTAACCTCCCCTCTCTTTTCTGTCTCACTCCACTCTGTCATATTATGTTTCCCCCTCTCTCTTTTCTGCTAAGCTCCCCTCTCTCTTTTTCTGTCTCACTCCACTCTGTCATTTTATGTTTCCCCCTCTCTCTTTTTCTGCTAAGCTCCCCTCTCTCTTTTTCTGTCTCACTTCCCTCTCTTTTTTTTTGCTAACCTCCCCTCTCTTTTCTGTCTCACTCCACTCTGTCATTTTATATTTCCCCCTCTCTCTTTTTCTGCTAACCTCCCCTCTCCTTTCTGTCTCACTCCCCTCTCTTTTTTTTTGCTAACCTCCCCTCTCTTTTCTGTCTCACTTCACTCTGTCATTTTATGTTTCACCCTCTCTCTTTTTCTGCTAAGCTCCCCTTTCTCTTTTTCTGTCTCACTTCCCTCTCTTTTTTTTTGCTAACCTCCCCTCTCTTTTCTGTCTCACTCCCCTCTCTTTTTTTTTGCTAACCTCCCCTCTCTTTTCTGTCTCACTCAACTCTGTCATTTTATATTTCCCCCTATTCTTTTTCTGCTAACCTCCCCTCTCCTTTCTGTCTCACTCCCCTCTCTTTTTTTTTTGCTAACCTCCCCTCTCTTTTCTGTCTCACTCCACTCTGTCATTTTATATTTCCCCCTCTCTCTCTTTTTCTGCTAACCTCCCCTCTCTTTTCTGTCTCACTCCCCTCTTTTTTTTTGCTATCCTCCCCTCTCTTTTCTGTCTCACTCAACTCTGTCATTTTATGTTTACCCCTCTCTCTTTTTCTGCTAAGCTCCCCTCTCTCTTTTTCTGTCTCACTTCCCTCTCTTTTTTTTGCTAACCTCCCCTCTCTTTTCTGTCTCACTCCACTCTGTCATATTATGTTTCCCCCTCTCTCTTTTCTGCTAAGCTCCCCTCTCTCTTTTTCTGTCTCACTCCACTCTGTCATTTTATGTTTCCCCCTCTCTCTTTTTCTGCTAAGCTCCCCTCTCTCTTTTTCTGTCTCACTTCCCTCTCTTTTTTTTTTGCTAACCTCCCCTCTCTTTTCTGTCTCACTCCACTCTGTCATTTTATATTTCCCCCTCTCTCTTTTTCTGCTAACCTCCCCTCTCCTTTCTGTCTCACTCCCCTCTCTTTTTTTTTGCTAACCTCCCCTCTCTTTTCTGTCTCACTTCACTCTGTCATTTTATGTTTCACCCTCTCTCTTTTTCTGCTAAGCTCCCCTCTCTCTTTTTCTGTCTCACTCCACTCTGTCATTTTATATTTCCCCCTCTCTCTTTTTCTGCTAACCTCCCCTCTCTTTTCTGTTTCACTCCCCTCTCTTTTTTTTTTGCTAACCTCCCCTCTCTTTTCTGTCTCACTCCACTCTGTCATTTTATATTTCTCCCTCTCTCTTTTTCTGCTAACCTCCCCTCTCTTTTCTGTCTCACTCCCCTCTCTTTTTTTTTGCTAACCTCCCCTCTCTTTTCTGTCTCACTCCACTCTGTCATTTTTTGTTTCCCCCTCTCTCTGGCTCCCCTCATTCTCTTTCTGGGTTTTCCCTTGTCTTTCTTTATCTCCGCTCCTCAATGTCTCTCTCCCTGTTTCCCTCTTTCTAAGCCATACTCTCCCTCTCATTGTGTGTATGTGCTGGGGCTTCTCTGTATTTATACAGTATATTGCTGTACTATTTCCTTGTCGTGTCTTGCTGATTTTATAGTCACTCTCCTGACCCTGTGTGTTTCACCTGCCCCTGAGGTTATCTCTGTATATAATGCTGCCAATTCCATCACAGAGTAATTAGGAAGTGACTAATTATTAATTATACATAGAGAGCCCACAAATTGTGTAATACAATAGCTTGATGGTAACAGTGAGCACAATCTGTTTAAATTGTTAAATGCTTGTAATTCATTAATAAAACATGATTATTTACATGGAATAACTAAAGTGAGGAGACAACAAGCCATTAATGAAAAGTCCAAGTGCTTAAACACAACACTATGATTATTACCTGCCCATAAACTGGTATAACAGTGTGGTAATAGGAGAGGTAATAATAATATACTGAGTAACAACCACATGAAAAGCCCAGTAAAAGCTGGGTAAGTGGCATTTCTAATAAACCAATGGAGTAGCTAAACACTGGCTAACAGTGCCAGATTAGCCTGGAGCTGAAACTAATGAAGGGCCTATAGAGTGTTACTGCAGTGGGTTGTGACCAGTACTATGGTAATAAATACCAGTTTTTGGGTGGGTAACCTGCAAATACTGTACTAAGCTTCCCCAGGATTTTAGAAGGAGGGACTTCAGCAGATATCATACCATAAGTTTCTTTAGGGTTTTTTATGCTGTCGGATCTATTAAGTTCCAGAAAGCACCGCCTAGAGTAGCATATGGGCTACTGTAATGCAGAATATTTATATCCTTCTCCATCTGTCCCCATTGATGCATGCTCAGGCTGATAGACAGGAATGTGCAGTAAGCGCACAGACAGAGCCCGTGTCCCAGCAAGAGATTCTTACTAAACTTGAGTACAAATTTTAATTTCCATGTTGTGAATTTAGGCAATAATATCATATACCATCCGCATTTAAAATGTGGGATATAATAAATTGACCCCTTAGTGACAACATTTAAAATACAATAGATAAAGATACATATTACAGTTCTATCATACCTTATGCTATGACCAAATCTACCACATCCTGGCATATATATATTTTGCCACATACATACATACAAACATACATACACTTATGTTATTTAGAATATGTGGGCTCTGTTGGGGATGTTTATATATATATATATATATATATATATACAGACATACATAGACATAAAACATACATATAAACCACCCATCCAGACTAGAGATGAGCGGTTCGGATTCTGTGGAATCCGAACTGCTCAGAACATTGGGGATCTGAGTCCACCCGAACGCTGTTGGGTGTTCCCCGCCTGACTCGCATCCCCATTCGAGGCCGAGCCGCAGCTCCCTGATGTCGGATTCTCGCAAGAGAATCCGATGTCAGGGCTCCTCTAGTGTAGGGCAGACCGCTGTGATAGCGGTCTGCCCTACACAGACACAAACACACAGCCGCCAGCGGCAGCTCTGTGTTTGTAATAGCAGCCAATGAGAGTCAGGCAGATTCTCATTGGCTGCTGTACGGAGGGAACCAGTTGGAGCTCACTCATGAGCTCCGTCTTCCGGCTCTCTCCTCAGCACGTTGCAGCAGAGCAGAGCGGAAGGCGGCGGGAGCGGGGATTCAGGTAAGTTTCCTTTTTTTATTTTTTTATGCGTGTGTGTAAGGGGGCATTACTGGGGGGCATACTGCTACTGGGGGCCTGCTAGTGGGGGGCATATTACTAATGGGGGCCTGCTAAGTGGGGGCCTGCTAATGGGGGTTATACTACTACTGGGGGCCTGCTACGTGGGGGCACTACTACTACTGGGGCCTGCTAGTGGGGGGCATATTACTACTAGGGGCCTGCCAAGGGGGGGCATATTACTACTTGGACCTGCTAAGGGGGGCATATTACTACTGGGGGCCTGCTAAAGGGGGGCATATTACTACTGGGGGCCTGCTAAGGGGGGGCATATTACTACTGGGAGCCTGCTAAGGGGGGGCATATTACTACTGTGGGCCTGCTAAGGGGGGGCATATTACTACTGGGGGCCTGCTAGTGGGGGGCATATTACTGCTGGGGGCCTGCTAAGGGGGCGCATATTACTACTGGGAGCCTGCTAATGGGGGCACTACTACTACTGGGGGCCTGCTAAGGGGGGCATACTACTACTGGGGGCCTGCTAAGGTTGGGCATACTACTACTGGGGGCATACCACTACTGGGGGCATGTTAATGAGGGCACTACTACTGGGGGCACTACTACTGGGGGCATGTTAATGGGGGTACTACTACTGGGGCACTACTACTGGGGTAACTGCTACTGGGGGGCATACTACTTGGGGCATGCTAATGGGGGCACTACTACTGGGGGCCTGCTAATGGGGGCACTACTAATGGGGGCCATACTACTGGGGGCCATACTACTGGGGGCCTGCTAATGGGGGCCATACTACTGGGGGCCTGCTAATGGGGGCACTGCTACTGGGGGGCATACTACTGGGGGGCATGCTAATGGGGGGCATACTACTGGGGGGCATACTACTACTGGGGGCACTGCATAGGGGGCCCTACTACTAAGGGGACTGAATAGGGGCACCACTACTGGGGCCATTGTGTAAGGGACACCACTGCTGGGGGCATTGTATAAGTGGCACTACTACTGTGGGCATTGTATAAGGGGCATTACTACTGTGGGCTTTGTGTATAAGGGTCACTACTGTGGGCATTGTGTAAAGGGGTCACTACTGTGGGCATTGTGTAAAGGGGTCACTACTGTGGGCATTGTGTAAAAGGGGCACTACTGTGGGCATTGTGTAAAAGGGGCACTACTGTGGGCATTGTGTAAAAGGGGCACTGCTGTGTGTCGTAACATAAATAAGAGACACTACTTTATGGTGTAATGTGAATCAGGGCTTATGTACGGTGTAATGTGAATAAGATTGTGCACTGTGGCTCCTTGGGCCGTAGCACACTATGTAACAAGTACTGTGATTCTGCTGGCCGTACCCCACTGGGTGGGTGCACTACTTTTCATTTCTGCCACTGCTGTGTGGCAATGTGTCATAGATGTGCTTTAAATTGTGGTGTCTGCGTCGCTGCCCCGCTGCTTTGTCGCTTGGTAAACAGTCAGCTCACTGCAACCTTTGGCCAATAATGTTGAAAACAATATTATAAGCTGTGGGGTGGTCTAAATTGACTATAAAGGACTGGAAATTAATGTTATTGAGGTTAATGATACTCTAAGAAGAAAAAAGGACCAATTTATGTGATTTTAGCTTTTTTTGTTAATCTTTGTAAAAAAAATCCAAATCCAAATCCAAAGCCAGTCACCGCAGTTTGGCAAATCCACATCCAAATCCAAAGCCGGATGACGTATTAGAACCAAATCCAAATCCGGCAAAAATGGTCCGGCACACATCCCTAAACCAGACCCTACATATTATAATTATAAAAATACCTGATTAGAATTAAAATTATCTACCTCGATCATCTTTCTCAGGTGGCAGGTTTCAGTCAGTCAGTGATGGAGGGGATGTCTTCCAGGAGCTTCTCTGCCTCTGTGTGCTGACATTGTCCCGTTGGGTGTGACATCACAAAGTGAAAAGGAGGTGCTAAGGCACTCTATTCAGCACAGGGACAAGCCATCCATATCCCTCACCCCCAAACCTCCTTCACTTAAAGCTTTGGTCACCTCTGTGACAAGCTTTGGTCCCCTTACGTGTGCCTCAAGCTCCTGTGCCCTTCCAATTTAGCACTGTATTAGCTTGCACCCTCTTAGAAGCACCATTATTAACCCTCATAGCTTAAATGATGTCTCATCTCTTCTTTCATAAACTGGACATTGTGTTCTTTGTAGTTCATTTTTTCTGGCTTTTTTTCGTATGGTACACAAAAAATGTTCTATAGTTTTTCTAATTATTCATCATTTCCTTTTGATTGAAAAGTGAGTCTGCATAAAGAATCTCATATATTTACATGAGTTCCAAATATTTTTATGTTTTATGTATTTTTATATATTTTTTGGTGTTTCACAAAACTTTATTTTCCTTTGGGTGGTCCCATTTATTATTGTTTTTTTTCATTGTTTTGTATATTTTTCTCTATCTCTTATGTAATGTGTATCAATATTTAGGCATTAGTTTTGCTACTATTTGATGTATCAATTTGAATGTTTGTGAGTGGAAGGACTTTCAGGTTGGGGTCACTCTATTGAAATCCTAAATCAATTAATAAATAACGTTTAATCGATATGCTTTAAAAAGTCAGATCTGCCATATATTCTTGTCAATCCTGACAAACAAAAGTATATGATATTAATGACGATAAACAGAACAAGACAAAACAATATTACATAACAAAGAATACGTGTCTCGCTGATGCAGTAAGCAGAGTGAAATATAAACTGATGACATCAGAGAGTGGGAAAATTATGTGATCATCAAATTAAATCTCTCAGTACACCTCCCTTGGTGTCAAAGCACAATGGTGTAATCAGCATTGTGTAGGAACTGATAGGTATTTAGACCATTGCGGAGATACAGAACTAAAGGTACAGTGATCGGTCTGCATACATATCAGCACAAATATAAGAGTATATAAATAGATTAATCCAATCTATATAACTTTAAAATATGTTTTATCATAGAACAATCAAAGTTGGATCAATAAGTGCAATGACCAAGTGGGTAAACAGCAAGCACAAAAATAATGTATAGGTATTCTGGTAGAGTTTCACAAGAATGTATAATGGGAACTCCCAGTATTTATGTCCACTAAATATGTAAAATGAAGAGAAATACAATTATACATATATCTTGATAGCAGAGTTTGCACAAATAAATATAAAGATATAATTAATGAACACTTGTAAATCCACCTATTGCCGTGTACACAATAAACTAACAGGTACGTACGTATGAATATAGTGAGATAGAAGAAACAAAGATATATAGATATAGAGATTGATCCCTTTATTGGGTATCAAAACGGCAGCTGTTGCCTGTCATTATGTAATCAAAACAGTGAATGACATGTGACCGTGCAGTTAAGCTTATCCAAGGGTAAGAATAAGTTTAATGAGCATCTGCTTTCAGGCCCAGTCAGGTAAAGGGGCCTGGTATGAATAGTGCAGGAGCCTATTCCGACTGAACTCTAATGAGAGTTCCCAGATAAAAATAAATAAATAAAACTGTGTGATCAAAAGGGGAAATAATGAAAAATAAATATAGACGTTAACACAGTATAAATTCGAAAATGGTGCTGCTGCCACTCACATGCCACTAAGGTATTGGTGAGTAGTGAGAAGCACAGATCGTATACAGTGATAAGAAGAAAGATAGTTAAGGTAGCACTATGACACGTATATGGTGAGTAACGCTCTGTCTGCCTAATGGTTGTTGCAGAGCTGTTAACTCACTCAGATAGACCGGTCAATATGCGCACCTAGAAAGAAAGAAAGAAAGGAACCTGCTTCCTCCAAATAGAGCCGGCAAAAGGTGAGCAAGATCTGTCATGTAGAGAGTTCACGCGTGTGCTGCTGATGTGCGCAGTCCCGCCTGTACACAGCGTGAGTGCCCGGATCCAAGACGTGCGTTTCACAGCCGCTTCATCAGTGTACAGGTGGGACTGCGCACAGCAGGCGGGACTGCGCACAGCAGCACACGCGTGAACTCCCTACATGACAGATCTTGCTCACCTTTTGCCGGCTCTATTTGGAGCAAGCAGGTTCCTTTCTTTCTCTTTTTCTAGGTGCGCATATTGACCGGTCTATCTGAGTGAGTTAACAGCTCTGCAACAACCATTAGGCAGACAGAGCGTTACTCACCATATACGTGTCATAGTGCTATCTTAACTATCTTTCTTCTTATCACTGTATACGAATCTGTGCTTCTCACTACTCACCAATACCTTCGTGGCATGTGAGTGGCAGCAGCACCATTTTCGAATTTATACTGTGTTAACGTCTATATTTATTTTTCATTATTTCCCCTTTTGATCACACAGTTTTATTTATTTATTTTTATCTGGGAACTCTCATTAGAGTTCAGTCGGAATAGGCTCCTGCACTATTCATACCAGGCCCCTTTTCCTGACTGGGCCTGAAAGCAGATGCTCATTAAACTTATTCTTACCCTTGGATAAGCTTAACTGCACGCTCACATGTCATTCACTGTTTTGATTACATAATGACAGGCAGCAGCTGACGTTTTGATATCCAATAAAGGGATCAATCTCTATATCTATATATCTTTGTTTCTTCTATCTCACTATATTCATAGGTACCTGTTAGTTTATTGTGTACACGGCAATTGGTGGATTTACAAGTGTTCATTAATTATATCTTTATATTTATTTGTGTAAAATTCTGTTATCAAGATATATGTATAATTGTATTTCTCTTCATTATACATATTTAGTGGACATAAATACTGGGAGTTCCCATTATACATTCTTGTGAAACTCTACCAGAATACCTATACATTATTTTTGTGCTTGCTGTTTACCCACTTGGTCATTGCACTTATTGATCCAACTTTGATTGTTCTATGATAAAACATATTTTAAAGTTATATAGATTGGATTAATCTAATTACATACTCTTATATTTGTGCTGATATGTATGCAGACCGATCAATGTACCTTTAGTATCTGTATCTCCGCAATGGTCTAAATACCTATCAGTTCCTACACAATGCTGATTACACCATTGTGCTTTGACACCAAGGGAGGTGTACTGAGAGATTTAATTTGATGATCACATAATTTTCCCACTCTCTGATGTCACCAGTTTATATTTCACTCTGCTTACTGCATCAGCGAGATACGTATTCTTTGTTATGGAATATTGTTTTGTCTTGTTCTGTTTATCATCATTAATATCAAATACTTTTGTTTGTCAGGATTGACAAGAATATATGGCAGATCTGACTTTTTAATGCATATCGATTAAACGTTATTTATTAATTGATTTAGGATTTCAATAGAGTGACCCCAACCTGAGAGTTCTTTCTCTTCTTTTGTTTATCGTTGCGACAATCCTTACTCTCGAGGGGAGCACCTTCACTTTATGATATTTCCATACCCAATTAGGGTCATATGAACATAATTGTGCACCCAAATATAAATTATACATACCAGATATACTTTTTCATCCAGTGCTCAAGAACTTTTCCCTATTTCCCTTTCCCTGGCTATTTTGAGTGGAAGGACTTACCTGCACCTAATATATTGCCCATCTAACTTACATTATCCACCCACTTGGTCCTCACCATTTTCCTTGTGCCAGACTACATGTGTAACTAGTCCTTCTCAATTTCACATTACTAGACTTCCAGTTTTGGCGACTCGCACACTGCCGCAGACTGGAAGTGTGTTTACAGTAATTTTGCTTCCAATTTTCACCCTGTCTAGTATGCATGTGGTCAGACTCCATTATGGAGTAGGTTGCTACATATGCTGGCACTGAGTAAATACTTCGCCTTTTTGAATTAGGATTATGCTAAAGCAGTGATGGGCAACTAACAGGATTCAAACTCTTCATTTGACTTGTTATAACTTTATTTACAATAATAATATCTATACCTTTAATAATGTTGTAATGGTTGTGTCTTTACAATTTTTTGGGGATAAATGTTCTCCTTGGGACTGTGTATGGAGACTAAAATAATTTTTTCCGAATTTTTGTTTGTTTGTCTGTCTGTTCATTCCAGCATCACGCAAAAACTACGGGATGAATTTGGATTGCATTTTCAATATTGTATAGCTTAGTCACCTAGAAAGAAACTGAGGTATGTATTATCTAAATGTGACATCAGGGAGAGGAGCAGTAAAGGAAAAACCAGATGCTTGACACTCGGCTCGTGGAGTTTGCAGGCTCCTCAAGCCAAAAATGACTAGATGTATATAAATAAAGTCTTTTTGGGACAAATATACTGTTTATGAATTATGGAGACAAAAACACTTATTGGAATTTGCAAAGGCTCCTCAAGTGCAAAATTACTATATATATATATATATATATATATATACATATATATATATATATATATATATATTGCACACCCTGAACACAAACAGTTATATATTTATGCATATATGAGTACATAGATATAGCCCAATGTTGCCCGGCACCCAATGTTGCCCGGCACTCAGCTCCACCTTATAACAGTGGACCCGGATGCCCGACCTGTGATTATAATATGCAGCCAGTAGTGGACGACACTCCAAAGGACTTATCCAGAAATGAAGACATGGACTATGCTGTATATGCCAACGTTTCAGAGGGGTTACCTCTGTTATCAAGACATCACCTTGATAAAAGTGGTAACCCCACTGAAACGTTGGCATGTACACCATAGTCTGTGTCTTCTTTTCTGGATAAATCCTTTGGAGTGCTGTCCACTACTGGCTGCATATATATATATATATATATATATATATATATTTATCTCAAGATCTATCTCATGGGAAAATCCAATTGTATATTAATCACTAAACAGGCAGCCTATCTTGACCCATGAAGTTGCATTATACATGTCAATCCAGTAGTTGGCGCACCAAGACAAATATCATGTTACTTGCAGCCTTTCAGTGTTACTGTAGGTTAAGTAAGAACGGATTTGGGATCTACAAAGTAGTGCAGATGGACTTCCAGTGCACAGAATTTCCACTGAAAGTTAGTAATCTGATCATGCTTCTGTGGAACTTGACTCTGTCCAAGTTATGCAACGTAGCCTAACTCAAAGTCACTGCTTTACAGAGGAACCCAATTGAAGCACAGATTCTAAAGGGATCTGGCACAGAAGAGACTGTGTTTATATACCATGTAAACCCCTTATCACCAACAATTTTTCTTTTCAATTCAAGCGCCTGCAGTTTCCTTTAAGCGTCTCCTTCACTATGATGATCAACAAGTTCCAGGGACAAATGCTCAGTGGTGCAGGTGTAAATCTCAGGGCCAGCTGCTTCTCCCATGGGCAACTTCATGTGGCTTGCTCAAAAACTAATAGCCACAAGCATCTTTTTATGTCAATCCTTCAAGGAAAACAGCAAACATTGTTTACAAAGAAATTTTGTATCAATGTCCACAATATAAAATATATATCACAATATTAAATGGCACTACTGTCTTTGTAAAACTAGTTCTGCTAAGCAACAACAGATTTCCACGCGAGCAAAGATGTGGGCAAATGATATATATATATATATATATATATTATATAATATATATATATATATATATATATATGCAGCAAAATGCCAAATGTGAGAAGCCCATGTCCGATGACATGAAGGGCCCTGAAGATTACAGGGAAAAGCTGATTGTCATCATGGATGAAGAAGACATTGTGTATTTTTGCATTGCTTGTGCCATTTTAGATACCACCAGGGGCATGTGCCATTTTAGATACCACCAGGGGCTTGTGCCACAATGCAACTGAGATGGAGAGACTTGCCTGCTTGCCCCCAGTCTCTCTTATCTAACAACCATTAACAATATTCTGGCTGTTTGAGAAGATAATGGCAATGAAAAAAAATATTTCAAAGACTGTGGGCCTGATTCAGAGCCACTCGGAAGCGGCCGCTCGTTCGCTCTGAGCGATGTTCGCTCAACTGCGCATGCGTATGGGTCATAATGCGCATGCGCAAACCAGTCATTGCGGTCGGAAATCGAGCGCTCACAAAACAGCGAGGGGCTGCTAATGTGATTGACAGAATGTACCGTTTGTGGGTGGTAACAGGGGAAGGTGCTTGAAAACGGGGGAGTGGAGATCCGAACGCAGGCGTGCCTAATGGTAAAAAGTGCATTTTAATGGGAGTGCATAATTAGTAAAGGAGCATCATCGACCACGTCACTTGGTTGCCTTTTAGCCTGAACTGCTCGCAGTGATTGCGGTAAGAAAATCCTACCACAACCACTGCGAACAGTTCTGATGCCTTTTGATGCTCCCGATTAATCTAATAAATACCGGAGATGACGTGTGATGCGAACAGCAAAGGGGCGTCTTTACAAAATAGCGAGCGCATTTTTCGTTCGCTCGCTCAGACATAGAGGCATTAACAAACCGCAAAGAGCGAGCGCTCAAATTAAATAGCCGGTCCCTTTTTTAGAATGAGCGTCTGCAAATAGCGTCCGGCTCTGAATCAGGTCCTGTGTCCTACCACTCTTCTGGTGAAGATTGATACTGTCGAAGTTGAATAATTGGCTGAGACAAGTTCAGTTTAAAATTTAATCGCGGCGACGCCATCTTGCGAATGGCCGCAAGACTCCATTTTGGAAATGAGATCGCAAGACACCATTTTTGTGGTCAGCCAATTCAAGTCATAACTCAGGAGCTAAGAACAGATGGCAATGTTTTTGTTAACCTACCAAGGGCAACTGGAAAAACAAGCTTTCTGAGTAAAAGTAAATAAGAAGAGACAATGGGTATTTTTACATACAAATTGGGAATCCCTGGATGCAGATAAAGTATAGTTGTGGCAATTGTAATATAATATCTACACAATTGGATTTGTCTGAATCCTAGACAGAATGGCCCCAAATTCCACAGTTTGAGGTAGGGGTGAGCGGGTTCGGATTTCTGAAATCAGAATCCCCCCGAGCCCCCCCGATCCGAGTCCGATCCGAATCAGGCTCGACTTTTCCCGCCTGACTCGGAACTGAAATCGAGGCAAAACGTCATCATCCCGCCTTCCGAGTCTCGCGGGTTTTGGATCCTATATAAGGTACCCGTGTCGGCGCCATTTTCTCACTCGGCTGTGGACAGTGAAGAGGGAGGGTGGGAGTTAGGGCTGTGTAGTGTAGTGTAGTGTAGTGCTGCTGTTGTCCACTACTTCAAAGTCCATAGGGGCTGGCTGGACTGTGTTGTGCAGTCAGTTCTCCATAGGGGCTGTGTCCACTCCAAAGTCCTGTGCAGTGTCCCAGTCCTAAAGGGGTGCTGTAGTGTTGTCCAGGGGGTGCTCTGTCCATCAGGGGTGCTCCCCCCAAGTGCTAAAAAAATAATATATTTTCTGTGTTTGTGAATTGTGTGCGCAGTAGCCGCACGTGCATCAACAAAGTAGTGCCAAGCGTGCGCCTGTGTCATAAGTAAAGGGCCG
The DNA here is from genome assembly GCA_031769625.1 of Taudactylus pleione. Classification (NCBI taxonomy): domain Eukaryota; kingdom Metazoa; phylum Chordata; class Amphibia; order Anura; family Myobatrachidae; genus Taudactylus; species Taudactylus pleione. Next base: position 1,162,279 of record JAUIMM010001567.1, read on the forward strand.
GCTGGCTTGACCGTTAAGGGTGCTGTAACCCCCGAAAGTACACTCCAGTCCAAACCAAAAAAAAAATTATTTTCTGTGTTTGTGAATTGTGTGCGCAGTAGCCGCACGTGCATCAACAAAGTAGTGCCAAGCGTGCGCCTGTGTCATAAGTAAAGGGCCGGCTGGCTTGACCGTTAAGGGTGCTGTAACCCCCGAAAGTACACTCCAGTCCAAACCAAAAAAAAAATTATTTTCTGTGTTTGTGAATTGTGTGCGCAGTAGCCGCACGTGCATCAACAAAGTAGTGCCAAGCGTGCGCCTGTGTCATAAGTAAAGGGCCGGCTGGCTTGACCGTTAAGGGTGCTGTAACCCCCGAAAGTACACTCCAGTCCAAACCAAAAAAAAAATTATTTTCTGTGTTTGTGAATTGTGTGCGCAGTAGCCGCATGTGATTCAACAAAGTAGTGCCAAGCGTGCGCCTGTGTCATAAGTAAAGGGCCGGCTGGCTTGACCGTTAAAGGGTGCTGTAACCCCCAAAGTACACTCCAGTCCAAACCAAAAAAAAAATTATTTTCTGTGTTTGTGAATTGTGTGCGCAGTAGCCGCACGTGCATCAACAAAGTAGTGCCAAGCGTGCGCCTGTGTCATAAGTAAAGGGCCGGCTGGCTTGACCGTTAAGGGTGCTGTAACCCCCGAAAGTACACTCCAGTCCAAACCAAAGAAAAATTTATTTTCTGTGTTTGTGAATTGTGTGCGCAGTAGCCGCACGTGCATCAACAAAGTAGTGCCAAGCGTGCGCCTGTGTCATAAGTAAAGGGCCGGCTGGCTTGACCGTTAAGGGTTCTGTAACCCCCGAAAGTACACTCCAGTCCAAACCAAAAAAAAAATTATTTTCTGTCTTTGTGAATTGTGTGCGCAGTAGCCGCACGTGCATCAACAAAGTAGTGCCAAGCGTGCGCCTGTGTCATAAGTAAAGGGCCGGCTGGCTTGACCGTTAAAGGGTTCTGTAACCCCCAAAGTACACTCCAAACCAAAAAAATATATATTTTCTGTGTTTGTGTCTTGTGTGCACTGTGGCTGCACGTGCATCAACAAAGGAGCAGCGCCAAGCGTGCGCCTGTGTCCCATAAGTAAAGAGCCGGCTGGCTCATTTCTTAAAGGGTGGTGTAACCCACAAAGTGCACTACTCTCCAGCAAAAATAAAAAAATATTTTCTGTGTTTGTGTGCGCTTTAGCCGCACGTATATATATCAATATAACATAAATGGAGGACCAAACTTTCTCCGATAAAAATAAAATAGGGAAAGATCAAGAACCACTTCCTCCTAGTGCTGTTGCTGCTGCTGGGAGTTGTGCTGTTGCTGCTGCTGGGAGTTGTTCATCATCCCAGAGAGGAAGTAGGAACATCACTACTTTTACTAAACAATTGACCCTCCAACAGTCCCTAGCGATGAGGATGAAGTACGACAGCAGTCATCCTGAAGCAAAACGTATAACTGAGGCCTTGACTGCTATGTTGGTGTTAGACGTGCATCCGGTATCCGCCATTAGTGCAGTGGGATTTAGACAATTGATGGAGGTAGTGTGTCCTCGGTTCCAAATCCCGTCTAGATTCCACCTGCATCCTCAAAGCAGCAGCGACAAGCGTGCGTCTGTCTGTTAAAGGGTGGTGACACCGTCAAAGTGTGCTACACAAACAAATAAAATATTGTTCTTTTTTTTTCTGTCTTTGTGAATTGTGTGGGCTGTAGCCGCACTTGCATCCTCAAAGCAGCAGCGACAAGCGTGCGTCTGTCTGTTAAAGGGTGGTGACACCCTCAAAGTGTGCTACACAAACAATAAAAATATTCTTCTTCTTTCTGTCTTTGTGAGTTGTGTGGGCTGTAGCCGCACCTGCATCCTTAAAGCAGCAGCGACAAGCGTGCGTCTGTCTGTTAAAGGGTGGTGACCCCCTCAAAGTGTGCTACACAAACAATTAAAATATTGTTCTTTTTTTTTTCTGTCTTTGTGAATTGTGTGGGCTGTAGCCGCACTTGCATCCTCAAAGCAGCAGCGACAAGCGTGCCTCTGTCTGTTAAAGGGTGTTTTAACTCTCAAAGTGCTCCAAAAAATAAAAAATTTTTTTTAATGTGTTTGTGACTTGTGTGTGATGTTGCCGCACTTGCATCCTCAAAGCAGCAGCGACAAGCGTGCGTCTGTCTGTTAAAGGGTGTTGTAACTCTCAAAGTGCTCCAAAAAATATATATTTTTTTTTAATGTGTTTGTGACTTGTGTGTGATGTAGCCGCACTTGCATCCTCAAAGCAGCAGCGACAAGCGTGCGTCTGTCTGTTAAAGGGTGGTGACACCCTCAAAGTGTGCTACACAAACAATAAAAATATTCTTCTTTTTTCTGTCTTTGTGAATTGTGTGGGCTGTAGCCGCACCTGCATCCTTAAAGCAGCAGCGACAAGCGTGCGTCTGTCTGTTAAAGGGTGGTGTAACTCTCAAAGTGCTCCAAAAAAGAAAAAACTATTTTTTTAATGTGTTTGTGACTTGTGTGCGATGTAGCCGCACTTGCATCCTCAAAGCAGCAGCGACAAGCGTGCGTCTGTCTGTTAAAGGGTGGTGACACCCTCAAAGTGTGCTACACAAACAATAAAAATATTCTTCTTTTTTCTGTCTTTGTGAATTGTGTGGGCTGTAGCCGCACCTGCATCCTTAAAGCAGCAGCGACAAGCGTGCGTCTGTCTGTTAAAGGGTGGTGACACCCTCAAAGTGTGCTACACAAACAATTAAAATATTGTTCTTTTTTTTTCTGTCTTTGTGAAATGTGTGGGCTGTAGCCGCACCTACATCCTTAAAGCAGCAGCGACAAGCGTGCGTCTGTCTGTTAAAGGGTGGTGACACCCTCAAAGTGTGCTACACAAACAATAAAAATATTCTTCTTCTTTTTTCTGTCTTTGTGAATTGTGTGGGCTGTAGCCGCACTTGCATCCTCAAAGCAGCAGCGACAAGCGTGCGTCTGTCTGTTAAAGGGTGGTGTAACCCTCAAAGTGCGCTCCACAAACAATAAAAATATTCTTTTTTTTTTTCTGTCTTTGTGAATTGTGTGGGCTGTAGCCGCACTTGCATCCTCAAAGCAGCAGTGACAAGCGTGCGTCTGTCTGTTAAAGGATTACATCGGTGACAGCATCCAAGTAGGCATGTCAGACAGTCCGTACCTGTACTGGCAGGAAAAAGAAGCAATTTGGAGGTCCCTGTACAAACTGGCTCTATTTTACCTGAGTTGCCCCCCCTCCAGTGTGTACTCCGAAAGAGTGTTTAGTGCAGCCGGGAACCTTGTCAGCGAAAGGCGTAGGAGGTTGCTTCCACAAAATGTGGAGAAGATAATGTTCATAAAATGAATTATCAACTCTTCCAGGGAGACCAGCCTCCAGAACGTACAGAGGGACCTGTGGTTCCAGCAGGGATGAATTAATACTCTGTGAGGATGAGGATGTACACACTGAAGAGGGTGAGGAATTGGTGGATGAGGAGGATGAGGATGACATCTTGCCTCCGTAGAGCCAGTTTGTGCAGGGACAGATTAATTGCCAGCTTGTTTTGTGGGGGCCCACACAAACCAATCATTTCAGCCACAGTTGTGTGGCAGACCCTGGCGCTGAAATGATTGGTTTGTTAAAGTGTGCATGTCCTGTTTATACAACATAAGGGTGGGTGGGAGGGCCCAAGGACAATTCCATCTTGCACCTCTTTTTTTTCTTTGCATTGTGTACAGTTTGGGGCCTAGTTTTTCAAACTGCCATCCTGTCTGCCACTGCAGTTTCACGCCTAGATGGGTCACGTGTTTGTGCCGCCCACTCGTGCCGCTTAGCATAGTCATCCAGCTACCTCGGTGCAACCTTTTGGACATAAAAACACTATTGTGAGGTGTGAGGTGTTCAGAATAGACTGGAAATGAGTGGAAATTAAGGTTATTGAGGTTAATAATAGCATAGGAGCAGAAAAACCTACAAATTCTGTGATTTTAGCTGTTTTTATGCTTTTTTTTCAAAAAAATACAGATCCAAAACACAAAACCCAGAACCCAAAACACGGAAGGGTGGTTTTGGCAAAACCAATCCAGATCCAAAACACGAAGAAAGATCCAGATCCAAAACCAAAACACAAACCACGAAAAGTGGCCGGTGCACACCCCTAGTTTGAGGTGATAATACATTTGCACTTCACACAAGAGTCTGTGAGAACAAAAGAGGTTTTGTTTTCCTTTGAACACACAACAGGTGGGCGCCTGCTGACAGAGGGCATGTAGAACTACAACCCTCAGCCATCCACACTGCTGGATGTTCACTTCGTGTATGAGAAATTATGCACTTAAATCTCAAACATTAATAACTAGCGTCCTTATATCAAACCCCGAATACTCACACACTACATATTCGCACACAAGGTTCCATTAGCATCAAATTGTATGATTCAAGTTGGTTAAGTTAGTTTAAATGCTAAGAAATAGAGGTTTTTGATATCTAAGGTATTATACATGATAAGCAAGGTGTGTTTGGTTTCGTTCTGATGCGTACGCTTTTTACAGAATCCCAGTGTTATCGGTGGAGAGATCGCATCATGCAAACTCAAGTTACGGATCGCAGAACTTACAAGCAACAAAATGTTTAGTTGATGGAATGTTACAGGAGGCGTTACCAGAAAGACTCCGGCTGTTAGAGGCAGGGAAAGTCTATTTGAAACAACCTGTTAAATGTGTCGTTACATATGCTTCTCCTCTGGGAACCAATGAGATCAGCAGGAAGTTCCCCCTTTGTCCTGTTTCAGTCTGGGGGGGAATAAATACATGTGTCCGAACACTGGTTTGCCAGTTCATGCTGAATTTTGGGTGAACTGAGGATATCTAGTCAGAAGTCTATCTCTGGGTCCAGAGGCGCAGCGTATGTATAACCGTACTTGGGTCTGTATTATTTCCTTTTACGCCTAACTTGTGTATGTATAGATTGCGTGTAACTGACTGTACTTTTACCTGAATATTACTTGTGCGTTGGAACCACAGATTCCACTCCTGTCTTTATTTGCGGTCATACTGCGTACGCAATTAGCGTTGTGTTTAGAGGTTTATAGGCAGGTTTTGTCTTAGATGTTCTAGGCAGGTGAAACTTAGAGGTTTATAGGCAGGAATGTATTAAAAGGTTTATTTACAAATTCAACAGTGGGGGCTCATCGGTTTATCACACTATCTGATACACGATAACACTTGGTCAGTCCTCTCTCAGCAAAAGGGTGGAGGCGCCTTTTGGGAGACGCATTAGTCTTTCATTACCACAGTGTTGCTGAGAGCGTACTGCCGGTTATTGTGTAGAGGAAGCGCTGATTAGAATCCAGGGACAAGAGAGGAAAAAAAAAGTATGTTTTTCCTCTGTTGATAGAACCTTGTGTTTAGAGGGGTGCTGCTGTATTTGCGTACGCAGCTAAAACACATTTTTGCGTACGCAGTTAAAAAGTCATTATACACTTGTGTGGTAGTAGCATAATTGTGTATGCGGCCGGTCGCACAATAAGCGTATACGCACTTCCGGTTCTGCTGCCACGTGTTTGAACAAAGCCATTAAGGTTTACATTTTTTTTTCTATCTACCAATATCTGGGTTAAACGTTTATTTTCTGCACAGAGAAAAAGTGTGTAACAGTGAGTATGTGTTGGACAGTTAAGGGTATCGTTTGATCCTTAAGGGCTAGGTGCAAGGGTTAGCCTAGCCGCTCGGTAAGCAGCTTACCGTTCAGTACACAGAGCAGGTGTATGGTTTGTTATTTTTGTTAGGGACCGGCTCTCAGTGTGACTGCAGTGTTCAATAAAATTTGAGCATTGTAGTTGAGCCGCACTAGGTGTGATTGTGAGCTGAGAGATAATAGGTGAGTGGGGCGCATCTAGAAATTTCGTCCGTAGGTGAGCGGGGCGCATCTAGAAATTTCGTCCGTAGGTAAGTGAAAGTATCTTGATTGTCTTTCACCAGTTTAAATTTTTATTGAAAAGCGTAGGAGTTGTCTCAGAATGGGACCCACGCAAACAGTAGAAATGTTAGGCAATGATGTGCTGCTAATGGAGACTCCGATTGGATCAGGCCGTCGTATTATGCATACTAAGTACGGTACTTATGCAACAAGGTATTGTGATTTATGGTTTAATATGACGAGGTAGAGTGTTAGACCGTTTCCCAGAATTGGTAGTTTTGATAAAAATGTGTTAGATAATGTCCAGGATCACATCAGTATGGTGCGATCCCGAGAGAAAAAGATTAAGTATTTTGAATGTTTAAAAATATGGCAGCATGAAGGGGATGCTTGGCTTAAAAATGTGCAAACGACGCAAACTAGCGTTGCGAACGCATTGCCAGAAAATACATCCACGACGCTGAGATGCAATACGGGCGAGCCGCAAATTGGCACGCACGTGCGGCAAAGTAGCGTCGTGGAGAGTATTGCCAGCAGTACACGCTCACCTCCCCCACCTTATGTGGATGGAGGTGCAAGTACGGTTACCAAAAATACCAATAAAAATGTAACAAGTAATTTGTACCCCCTCTTAAGTAACCATAAAGAAAATGTTCATGATGCGGATGATGAGCCTATTGTAATGTCTGCTTTTTCCCATGCTGTACAAATGATAGATGCTGCATCACCACAATCACGGGTGGTGCCGCCATCTCCATCGGTAACAGTAAGGGAAGTGTTAATACACTCGGCACCCATTGAGGAAGTTGTTAATACCATACGTAGCAGCAGCAGATCAAACCCCCAGCCAGGTAACCAGGTCAGAGGTAGCAACGCTGCCGGTCTGCATCCCATTCGGACAATAACTGTTCCGAATGGAAATGCAGATGCAAACGGTGTAGTGCCCACGAGGGAAGTAGTAATGCATTGTCCATGGACAAGAGCAGAACTGAATTCCATCATAAATGATTTCCCCAATCCCAAAAAGGAACTAGCCAAATGTCAAAGATTTTTGAGAAATTTGGGTAGTTCTCATGAGCCCACTAATAAAGATTGGCGTGTGGTGTTAAGGGCCTGCCCGCCACACAATACCGACGTGACAAAATTTATCACGGACTGTGTATTGGATGGCGACGTTCCCTTAACAGACCAAGTAAACCAAGGTAACATTTCCCGCATTGTGACTCAATTGGGTATATATTTTCCAGTAGTAGTTAACTGGAACAAAATCTTCACAATCAAACAAAAAGAGAGTGAAACTGCAGAAGAATATTGCGACCGGGCTCTGCAGGCTATCACCCAGTACACTGGGATAGAAGATATTAAAGATAGCACTCACCACAGGGGAATGATAGTCACGGTACTCATGGACGGTCTGAAAGACGATTTAAAGACTCGGGTTCAGACCTCACAGCCTGGCTGGCGGGGACTTACAATAGATAACCTCATAGAGTCTGCCATAGAACATGACAAAAACATCTCAAAAAAGAGGGAGACCCAGAGCGAAAAATTAATGGCTGTCAGTATACAAGCTCTGGAGAGAATGACGTTAACATCACAGCCAACCGACACACCTGCACCCACAGACACACCTGCACCTGAACAAATACACGTCCTCACTAATCCCACACCACAGCAAACACATCCTTACCCCACATATCATACACAACCACAGGTCCCATACTCATATCCCCCACAATATCCTTACCCTCCCTATCCTTACCCATACCCACCACCTTTCCCTCTTGCTCAAATCCCACAACAATCTTTTCATCCATCCCGTTCAAAATTATGTTTTACTTGTCACCAAGTGGGACACATAAGTAAGTACTGCAAAGTGAAGAACACCACACAGGAACACGAGTTTCCCATGGGTTCATAGGTAACCCCAGTATCTTCTCCCAGGCCTTATATGACTGTTTACAATCTTTTCAACCAATCAATAGATCTGTTCTAATGAAAAATGTGGACGATTTATTGTTGTATTTTGGGTCATGTTTAAATGATATTAAACTGTTTTGCTTTATCTCCCACTCATAGGACACAAGGTTGCTAAGGATAAACGGCAGCCATGCCAGGCTGAGGTCGACTACTCGGAATACTATCCAACCCAGTGGCACAGGCATTATTTAGAGCAGTAGCTATTGATAACAATATTTAATTGCAGGAACCTGTATGCAGATACTATATTCCTAGAATTATTAAAAATGATAGGGGGACTTATTTTATAGGTGACGTTTCCAAGAACATGTGTAAGATGATGGGTAACAACACTGAGATTATCCCAGATTGGCTTTTCCTTTATTTGCCCCCCTTTGAGATACTGTCCAAACAGGCAGCCTCATGTGAAAATATGATAATGAGGTTACTGTGCAGGGTCTCACAAAGATGAATGAGAATAACCGAAATTGAAAGTGTTATTAACTAACATGTCTAATGCAAATTGTCATGATGTCAAAATCTGGAAGAATTTGTTATGATCCAAAATTTTTTTAGCTCAGGTTGTTTGACTGATCAGTGGAAAGGTCCATATCTGATGATACAGCATCCTCAAAGGGTGGCCGGGGAAGATACGTGGGTCCATTCCACTCACTATAGGGAGGTTAACCAACCGGTGGAGATACAAGGCAGAGACAAGGCCGATAACGTGGACCTGTTGATTGCGAGCTTGTGCCGGAAGGATTAAAAAGGTGACGGTGAGATATCTGAGCTAAAGAAATGTGTAGATCAGTGCTTCCAGCAATGGAGTGGTCTGCTGTGGTCATCCTAGTTCTTTTTCTTTCCAGAGTTTTTGTCATGATGATCTGTTTGGGGATACTCAGTGTCTGTGATGGGGGACCAATAAAGGAGATGTGAGCTGATGGCGGAGCTGATGGAGTGGAGTCAGGAGGAGTGCAATGCCAATCAGGGGAGTTTCTGACCAATTTTAGTATTGTAATTGTTATGTTATTTGGGAAAAATACTTCCAGAAGTTATGACCCTCACACATGTTGAAATGTTGGGAATAAATAAAAACACACCGTCACCATATCTTCACACACAATATGAACACAGAGGCAAGAGAAATATGATACCTGGTGATATGCATAAAGCCGCTCAGTTAATCAGTGAGACAACTGGCTTCCAAGTTTTAGTCGCCCTGGATCCCACCAGAATTGCTAGGGGTACATAAAATTTTTGATATATCCAGGAACTTGCTAAATTAATAGATAATATCACCGAGATGTACGATGACACATTCAGGTACACAGGGAGAGAATTGCAAGCGTACAAGAAAGAACTAGTGCAACACAGGCTAGTGTTGAATTATTTAACAGCTGTTACTGGAGGGTATTGCGTAACATTAGCCACCCAATTTGGAGTAAAGTGTTGCACTTATGTCACCAATGATACCAGCGACCCTAAGGAGGTGATAGACCAGAAGATGGATGAGATTCTGCAGCTAAAGTGGGAATTTCGTAAGAACCATAACGCATCAGTGGCTGAAGCAGGGGAAAAGATAGAAGGATGAGTGTCATGGCTGAACCCAGTGAAATGATTCTCGGGTCTAGGAGAGTGGGTCCAGGAAGTGGTCGCCAGCGTAGGCAAATTCTTGATCCTTATACTGATTGTCATCATAGTAATTGGCATATGCGTCCGGTATGTTCCTATTGTGTTGAAGTGTGGAAAATGTGAAAACAGAGTGAAACGAAGGGATGAAACTATGATGGTGGTCAGAAATGATAATATGTATAGAGAGGTAGATACAGAACTGCACTACAACCCTGAGCTAGGAAGTACCATCATTTAAATGTATAATATTTAGACATGCATAGAAGATATTATTGAAATATTATTTATCGAACACCCAGACAATGTAAAGTCTCAAATTCCCCTTCAAAACTACTGTTATAAGACTGGTGCATCCCCACATCTGTCACATGATCTCCCAAGATCCGCGGTGTGCGTATAATAGTAGTTTTATGCCCCCGCCTAGAGACACATTGTTGAGAGATTAAGAACCACCTTGTGCCATCCCATGATAACACCAAATAATATGTAAATGTAAGCCTAAATTAAATTCTAATAGCAGATTGTGATAGCATGTTGTTTGCTATCAAAGGGTGGACTGTCGAAGTTGAATAATTGGCTGAGACAAGTTCAGTTTAAAATTTAATCGCAGAGACGCCATCTTGCGAATGGCCGCAAGACTCCATTTTGGAAATGAGATTGCAAGACACCATTTTTGTGGTCAGCCAATTCAAGTCATAACTCAGGAGCTAAGAACAGATGGCAATGTTTTTGTTAACCTACCAAGGGCAACTGGAAAAACAAGCTTTCTGAGTAAAAGTAAATAAGAAGAGACAATGGGTATTTTTACATACAAATTGGGAATCCCTGGATGCAGATAAAGTATAGTTGTGGCAATTGTAATATAATATCTACACAATTGGATTTGTCTGAATCCTAGACAGAATGGCCCCAAATTCCACAGTTTGAGGTGATAATACATTTGCACTTCACACAAGAGTCTGTGAGAACAAAAGAGGTTTTGTTTTCCTTTGAACACACAACAGGTGGGGGCCTGCTGACAGAGGGCATGTAGAACTACAACCCTCAGCCATCCACAATGCTGGATGTTCACTTCGTGTATGAGAAATTATGCACTTAAATCTCACCCATTAATAACTAGCGTCCTTATATCAAACCCCGAATACTCACACACTACAAATTCACACACAAGGTTCCATTAGCATCAAATTGTATGATTCAAGTTGGTTAAGTTAGTTTAAATGCTAAGAAATAGAGGTTTTTGATATCTAAGGTATTATACATGATAAGCAAGGTGTGTTTGGTTTCGTTCTGATGCGTACGCTTTTTACAGAATCCCAGTGTTATCAGTGGAGAGATCGCATCATGCAAACTCAAGTTACGGATCGCAGAACTTACAAGCAACAAAATGTTTAGTTGATGGAATGTTACAGGTGGCGTTACCAGAAAGACTCCAGCTGTTAGAGGCAGGGAAAGTCTATTTGAAACAACCTGTTAAATGTGTCGTTACATATGCTTCTCCTCTGGGAACCAATGAGATCAGCAGGAAGTTCCCCCTTTGTCCTGTTTCAGTCTGGGGGGGAATCACAAATTATATTTTATCCCACTGGATCTTGGAATATTACCATCAGTAACTACCTGTTACTGACTCTGGGCCTGATTCAGAGCTGGATGCTATTTGCGGACGGTCGTTCTAAAAAAGGGGCCGGATATTTAAATTAAACACTTGCTCTTTGTGGTGTTTTGACGCCTCTATGTCTGAGCAAGCATTCTAAAAATGCGCTCGCTATTTTGTAAAGACGCCCCTTTGCCGTTCGCATCACACGTCATCTCCGGTATTTATTACATTAATCGGGAACATCGAAAGGCATCTGAACTGCTCACAGTGGTTGTGGTAGGATTTTCTTACCGCTATCACTGCGAGCAGCTCAGGCTAAAAGACAACCAAGTGACGTGGTCGATGACGCTCCTTTACTAATTATGCACTCCCATTAAACACCCTTTTTACCGTTAGGCACGCCTGCGTTCGGATCTCCACTCCCCCGTTTTCAAGCACCTTCCCCTTTTACCACCCACAAACGGTACATTCTGTCAATCACATTAGCAGCCCCTTGCTGTTTTGCGAGCGCTTGATTTCCGACCGCAATGACTGGTTTGCGCATGCGCATTACGACCCATACGCATGTGCAGTTGTGCGAACATCGCTCAGAGCGAACGAGCGGCCGCTTACGAGCGGCTATGAATCAGGCCCTCTGCCCAATTCCCTTCACCGAAGATGCTCAGGGTAAATCACAGCATACAGATGTTACAAAAGTACATTTTTGTTTTGATGTCCATAAAGATACAAAGTTTTAAACCTTGCAAGGCTTCTTTTATCTGGTTCAAATACACAATACCAGAGGGGAAAAATAAAGCCCTGGGTCCCTTAACCAGTCAAGCTAAGTGCATGTCCTAGATATGCTAAGATCTGTGGTTAGTTTTCCAAGATATTTGGAACAACCTCCCTGCCGAGTTCCTTCAAAAACTGTGTGCAAATGTACCTAGAAGAATTGATGCTGTTTTGAAGGCAAAGGGTGGTCACATCAAATATTGATCTGTGTGTGTGTGTATATATATATATATATATATATATATATATATTGAATTTTATGGTGAAGAAAAATGCCTTTAGTGTGCAAAAAAAAAAAGTATTTATAATGCCAAGTTATTTAGTGAAGAAAACGTCTATTCAAAATGTTCCAAGGGGATCCGAATTGTCCCTGTTGCAAACTTCTGTGGTATCTTCATACGATATTTTCTCAGAGTATATCCCAAAGGAAACCAATGTATAAACAAAAGAAACATATAGTGTAATACTGATAATTAAGTATAAGTGCTCACACACAGAAAACGTGTAACCAATCTATTTGTGAACAGCACTCTAATCGTGCTCAAGAATATAAAGCTACACTACCTTAGATATAAATGCCTAGTACCAAATATAAGAGGTTAAGTGCAGATAAAAGATGTCCGCCTCTGATCCCGTTCAATCCAGAGAATGTTCATATGGAATATGGGAACACAGAAAACAAGACCTCTAATCGCGTAGTATGTTTAAACAGACATACATTTTAATTAAAAATACAACAAGGACTAGTACAATATGCAAATAAAATGTCAACTTATCTGTCCAGTAGTTTTGGGGGTGACCACAGAAGGTCCAAGTACAGCTCAACACGTTTCGTCCCTCTTTGATTTTTTGGGGACTTCCTCAGGAGCAGGACAGCTGTTTTCTGTGTTCCCATATTCCATATGAACATTCTCTGGATTGAACGGGTTCAGAGGCGGATGTCAGCTTGGGTCTTTGTATGCACCAGGGGTTATGCTGCCAATTCTCCACAGCCACTGGATGTCCCCTGTCCCCCAGCATGCAGCCAATCAGCCACATTGTGTTGGGAATGCGGGAACTGAGCTCCCGGTGCCAGAGGTCAGTGCATGGTCCCCCCAGTTAAAATATATACCAAAATACATCTGGATTTTGACTGCTGGGATGCCGTTGTCTAGATTCTATCCACCAGTATTGTGACTGTTGGTATCCCATACCCAACCCACATCCCCTGTTGAAGCCCAGTGCTGAGATGGGGTTAAGCCTTTTAGTAGTGGGGCTGTATATGAGGGGACAGACATAGCCTAATTTATGTGTAATGTCCAGGCTGACCCTTAGAGATAGATAACAACTTCAACCTGCATAATTTAATAGCACTGGGGAGCTGGTCTATTCATCCCTATCTGTATATAGAATTCAGTGTAAAAGGAAGACTAATAGCCCAAGTAACTCCTGGGAAATGGTGTAGTGTGGTGGAAAAACAGGTTTCTAAAAGGATTGGCTGTGGAAAGAGATGAATTAGGGATTCCCTGGAGGTAATGGAGCCTGTCCTCTTTCTCCATTCACTCTAGTGAACCCTTAAGTCTGTTCTTACTACAGCCAAGACTTTAGAAACATACTTTTCCAACACACTACAACATTTCCCTGAAGTTTAAAAGCATAATATAGAAACATGAAACAAAATACAGACCATCTATAATCTCACCTGTATTCCAGTGTGTATTTACTGTAAATACAGAAATGTAAACTATTATTATCCATTATTGGACATTTTTGTCTAAAGGTACTAGAATAGACTAAATGATTTGTCTGTCAAATACTTTTCTGACAAACAGGCTGCTATGTGTAGGAAAATAATACAACAGCACAAATATGTACCTCAAATATGATCCATGTGACAATTTTACCTTGAACTTTTATGTTTTCATAACCTTTAAAAATTTGTACATTTATAAAACTCTCTTTTATAAGTCAACTTATATTTTAGGTTCATTGGTTTTTGATCCAATGCAGACAACAGTAGATTCATAATATTTGATAAACTTTACAATACATTCCTTTTATTTCTGGGTCATACATTTCATAATCTTGAAAATGAGGCATGCAAACAAAACAGCATCAAAGAGAACAAAACATAAACCGATTTTATGTTCTTATAAGATAAAAGTAAAAATTGGCATGCTGGTATTACATAAAGGAGTGGCTTGGTAATTATGGTTGTAAGATAATAAAGTGGGTGCATGTCAGGACAAGTCCAGCTCTTTAAATCAAAGAAATATTCAGTGAGTCCTGTAATAATAATAAAAAAAACACTGTAAACATTATTTATAACTAACATTTCAAGGTGAGGGGATTACAGTAGGTTCTGTAACTTTACAGAGAGTTCTGCACTACTCAAAGTAGTCCCGAGTTTACGTGAACAGTCTTGAAATGATGAAAAACATGTTGCCAGTCTGAATAGCAAGGAACCACGTGGGAAATGAGTGTGTATTTAGGCTGTTTAGACTTGGTTGGTCAGAAATGGGTATTATTATTATTACCAGTTATTTATATAGCGCACACATATTCCGCAGCGCTTTAAAGAGAATACTCGGCAATTCACAGCTATCCCTGCCCCAGTGGAGCTTACAATCTATATTCCCTAACACATGCATACTCACATACACACTAGGGTTAATTTTGTTAGCAGCCAATTAACCTATCAGTATATTTTTGGAGTGTGGGAGGAAACCGGAGCACCCGGAGGAAACCCACGCAAGCACAGGGAGAATATACAAACTCCACACAGTTAGGGCCATTGTGGGTATTGAACCAACGACCTCAGTGCTGTGAGGCAGTAACGCTAACCATTACACCATCTGTGCTGCCCAGTGACTTAATGTATCAGGCACTGTGAGGTATGTACAGTATAACTGTAGGTAATATAGTACAATGGGAGCATAAGTGGTACCTGTTTATCTTCTAGCTTTGGAAACTAATAACAAAGAATTTGTGTACAGTTTGGGTACAGCATACAGTAGTAAAAGGTTTGGAAATGGTAATAAGTGAGATGAGAGTTCTAGGCTAGGAAAGAGATATTCAATTGTGAAGAACAACATTCTGAAATGATATTATGGAGGAAGCAGTCAGTCAATTAAAGTCTATAGTTGCCTGAAGAAATTTAAAAGGAGGTATAAATGTCTTGTTTTTGGACAGCATCTATCACTATCCAATACAACGTAAAAAGGAAAATTTGCTTACTATAGTTATATTAGTAAATTACACATATGCATATGATAAATAGAGAGAGAGAGAGATGGTAGATAAAACTTTATTTAGTCAATGACACAATATGTTTTTATCTTTCTAATGTTATTCATTGTAGTACTTTGCCTCAACTGTAACTAGCACATATTTTGAGTCAGATGCAGCTCAAAATGTATCCAACTTAAAAAAATAAATAACTTGAGCACCAAACATATGTTATGGTTAGCCATGTTAGTAGTAAATGCTAAAGTTACACACTAAAACAAAATACACAGCTAATGCAGGGTATACACAGCCAGATAAAATGTCTGTCAGACCGACAGACATTTTATCTGGCTGCCTGCCAGCCGCAGATGTCGCCGGCATACACTGTGAGAGAAATTTTACAGTGTATAGCCCGACATCCGCGTTCCGCCCCCGGGGGAGGAGACATTTCCCTGTTCCTTCCGTAGGAAGGAACACAGGAAATTTCTGTCTGTCGGCCGCGCTGGGCATACACTGCCCGATGCGGCCGACAGTTACCAGGTAAATATCGCATCGGACGGGCATGCTGGACAATCCTGCATGCCCGACCGAGCAATATTTAACCCTCGGTCGCCCGCACACACGCTACAATTATCTGGGCGATCCGCCGATATCAGGCGGATCACCCCGATAATTGTAGCGTGTATGGCCAGCATAAGACGCTCCACCATGAGTAGCTATTGGAAAAATTCCAAATTAATTTTTTGCTGCAAAATAATTTGTATAAAATAGCAAATTAAAGTAGCAAATTTTAAGAAAAATCACAAGGCATGGCTTAGTCATAGGGTCCATGGCATGACAAATTGGGCCAAATGGCTAGATTTTAGGAAAGGTGTATGTGGACACAACTGTATGTTAACATAATTAAAGTTCTTGACAGAGAGCCTGATTAAGATCTTAAGAAGTCCCTAAAAGGCTGCTATGCATCGGAGATAACATACATACAGTAATTATGCGGTCTACAGATTCAACAATATCAACACCAAGGAAAACCACACCCAGATGGCTGTCTGCATCCATGCAAGAGACTAACATCACAGGACAACAACCTGGAAGTCTTGCGTCTTCTAAGGAGGTCACCGTGTGCGTTCCACATACACTGGAATTTAGGAGCCGAGGATGAGCACCAGGAACACAGTTCAAGTGCCAGTACCCACTAAACACTCACAGTTTCCGGAAGAGAGCAGGGTGGAAGGAAGCACACAACAGGACATTGGCTAGTGGGTAAGACAATGACACACAGAGTTATGGGATGCCAACCTCCTGGTCAGGGCTGGATTTCCCATAAGGCAACCTAGGCGCTCGCCTAGCGCCTGGCGGGACCCAAGGGGCCCGTGAATGGGCCCCTTTACCCCAAAAAAATCTGTCCACTCAAAACTATCCCAGAGAAACAGTGCGCAAGTATCGTGTGATGTCATGACATCACGTGGACCCGCCCACTCTCCCAGAGTCCCGCTGCAGTGTTGCTGTCTGCACTGTCTGTCACAGACTGTGCATAGGAGGGATGGAGAGTCATTGTTCACGGCCCACCGCCCAGCCCTATAAACTCCAGCCAGCTCCAGAGCCGCCTCAGCACAGCAGCCTCTGCCAGACTTGCCAGTGCCACCAGCTGCAGGCAGCACCCAGTGAGGAGCAGAGGCACACAGAGGCAGAACTCCAGAGGCAGACTGGCAGCCAGTCAGTCACTGGCTGAATCTGAGTGGCACAACACAGTGAGGATCCAGCTCACAGTGGAGCACAGTAGCCGGACAGGTAGGGTATTGTGTAAACATCACTCTAAAAGAGTGACAGGTTTTGTGACTTTGTTCTGCCAAAGGGGGTTGGGCAAGGGAGTGGTTTAGTGTAAACTTAAGGGGAGCTCACAGGAAGTACATCCTCTTTTCCAATGGATTTTGCATTTTAGTACTATTATGGTATTTGATGGTATTTTTTATGTTAGGTACTTGTAATATACTTGTACTATAAGGCAACCCTATCCACTCCCCTCCTATTATAAAAAAATAAATCCTATAGTGTACTTTAAAAAAGAAGGGTGGGGTGCTCACCCATGTCTGGTGATGACACATCACCATTGTTGCACTAAGCTGAGCACAGTCACACACATTACAGTGCATGTCCATACCACAGCCCCCACTGAAGATGTCACCTTCTAAACCTTAGCACTCTTTTACATAAGGCTTATGTGTTGCATGTAATGGGTAATGGGGGAGGGCCCCCACCTTGATAGTACTAAGAGGGAAAATCTTAGGGTATTAGGGTTAGTTAAGGGGTAGGGTATTAGGGTTGGTGTAGCAGCTTGGGTTAGATGTTATAGTTAGTTTTGGGATTTGGGTTAGTGTATTACTTATAGGGTATTATGGTTAGTGTAGTGGTTTGGGTTAGTGATATGGTATTAGAGATGGTTTAGCGGTTTGAATTAGAGTATTAGGGTTAGTTTAGGTGTTTGTATTAGGGTATTATGGTTAGCTTAGTTGTTTGGGTTAAGGTATTAGGGAAAACATAGCGCTATGGATTGTTTGAGAGAGGATGGCCCCAAACCTGTATCTTGCCTGGGGCCCCATAAGGTCTAATTCCAGCTCTGCTCCTGGTCACTTAACCCCCCCTTGTATATTGACTTTCATGCCAATGAAAATTCCATAATCAGGATTCTAATAGCACATCCTACTAGTTTCATTTCTAACAAGTAGACATATTTGGTATACCGATTACAGCTCCAATCAATTCATGTACTTATTGTATATATGTGTGCATGGTGACTTGTACCTAGTTCTTTTCATGCTACACCTATTTAAGTAAGGATTGAAAGTATCCAACGTACTCATTTTATCTTTACTTTTACTCATTAGGATAATTAGCACATACAATTTTAGCCTACAGACACCCACAACACAGAATCACATAAAGCATGTCCATTATCATCTGTTAAAGTAATGTGAATAGATGGCTGCAACTTCATATTATATAGCCACCAATTATATACTGTGGTACCTGAAGTGGTCAACTCAATCAGAATCAGTTTACTGTCGTTACTGGTAGTAATTATAATCATTGCATATCATTGTAATACACATTACTCCCCCCAAAAAATCTGACATACATATACTCTAGTGTAAATGAGTCCCACAATACATATCTTGCATTTTGGTTAGTTTTGAAACTTTTCTTCCATCTCTAATACCCCTTTCAGACATACGACCCGGGAAATTTCCTGCTCAGAATTTCTCCTGTGCAAATTCCCGGGTATTTGGTCGAGACCCCCCTTTCACACTACAGCGTCTACCAGGGAAATTCCCAGGTAGACGCCTTTCAGACATAAGCAGGGTTTTTTAGTTTTTAATATTACCTGCCTCTCCTCTGCCCTTCCTAGCCTATACCCTCTCCGGCTGCCGCTGATGATGTCATCATCATGCAGCAGACAGCCGACCAATCACTACAGGCATTTTATTTTATTATTATTAAATTATTTAAATGCGCCCTGGTGGTCCAGCGGGAGTGCGGGCGGCTCGCTGTGGCAGGGATCCGCCGGCAGGTGTCCGCAGCGTCCGGCACTGGGGGTAGTGAGCAGCAGCGCTGAGCGTCCTATAGGACACTCTGCGCTGCCAACTCATAGCAGCAGTGCTGAACGTCCGCGCTGCCAACTCAAAGCAGCAGCGCTGGGCGTCCTATAGGACGGTCTGCGCTGCCAAATTAATGTAAAAGCTGCTTGGTGCAACCCGGGAGTAGTAAATTCCCGGGTAGCACCATTCAGACATAAGCAGGGTAATTTCCCGGGACTTAGGTCCCGGGAAATTCCCTGGTCGACTGAAGGGTCAGCTACCCGGAAATGTGTTCCAGGGTAGGTACCTTTCAGACATACGCGGCAACCGTGGAATTTGGCTAAGGCAGGCCAAATTCCCGGGATTCTCGGCATGTCTGAAAGGGGTATAAGCAATATGTATAAAAATGTATGATCCTCCTTACTACACATCATTTATCTAGCAGAGTAAAAATGTCACTTTGCTTGTCCCACCATGAATCAATTCATTTATAATTCAGGTCAATAAAGTCTGTCATTCATTAGCAAAAGAATTGAATTTGATAAAGCAGATCCGCCCATGTGTTTATAACATGGTCTTCACTGCACTACAGCCAGATTTACACTTCATCGTTGTTCCAAAAAGCTGAGCAGCTGCAACACACTAAAGACTTTAGGACAGGTAATGCAAATTTTAATACCAAAATGTTACAGTACTACTTTTTTAGGGAGCATATTCAATGGTAAAGCACAATGATTTCACTTGAAAATACTGTTTTACCTTGTAATCCGCATAATAAAATCTGTGACTTTATTTATTCCCTGCTTATAATGATGTATGTATTTTTAAAAGAAAAATAGTGATGACCAAAAGTGGAAATCTGCATCGCAGGCTTATTTTGGTTTGTCAGACCACAATTAATGTGTAGCAAGTCCCATGGGGTACATTCTAGATTACTAGGCTTGCCCAATGTTATTTTGTTGTCCAGTTGAATTCAACATGACCACACAGCTCTTAAGGTGCGTATCCACTTACAGACTGTGAAACGAGAGCACGATTACGACATTGTAATCATGCAGTCGTTTCACAATCTGTGATGTTCCTACACTGAGCGTTCAGTCGTTCAGTCTAGACACATCAATCAACCCCGAACATGGGCAACCTGACAACGTCGTCAGATTGACCAGCATGTTTAGGCGATGATAGATGTCAAAAGGACCAGCAGGCACGCGCATCGCTGGTCGTTTTTATATTAAAATGCCCGATTTGTACCCGATTTCAAGAGATTGAACGATAACAACGTCATTATCGTTCAATCGCCTGGTAAAATCGGGTAGTGGATACGCATTATTACAGTCCTGGCCCTTCTGGTCCTTTAATTACTACATGGGAAGAACTCATGTGCGTGTGGTTTGGATTATAATATACATTAACGCTGTAAATACTTTTTGCAGAACAATTGTCATTGTTTGGCCAACAGCTTTTACAAATCTATTTTAACTTGGAACTTTGCTTATCTCTATTTACAGTTGTACATTGGTATACAATGTATCGGTTTGTTTAAATGGTTTATTATTCCAGCCCAAAAGCCACATAAGTACAAATAGATTTTTTTATTTGTATTAAAGATAAACAACACTAACAGTATATAGCAAAATGAACATTATTATGACTTTCACATTTTACTGAAACAATTACGGACATTGAAGTAGGATTTTAGTCCTAAATTGCATGTTGAAAACTGAGATACACCTTGGTGCTGTCATTTGACATAAAGGAGGGGAGGAGGTGAAAATTTGAAATGGCACTCTCAGTCAATGTAAAGCACGCTGGGCCAGGGTAGGACTAGCCGACAGGGGTACAAAGGTACAGTACTCATTAGTCCTTTTTCTGCTTTATGCCCCATTAGTCCCAGCTTTTACAGTATTTCTGCTTTTTGTCCCACTGAAATTCACTAATGCCCCTGATCTTACTTATACCTCATTCACATGACAGCTAAAAACCTGGTTACTGCAGGGTTAACTCGGGTTGCTAATAGGTGTAAAAGGGGCAAAGGTTGGATTCCCAGGTCGAGTGACCCGGCAATCCAACCCGCGTAGCATTGCAGGGTTTAACATGGGAACGTTCCGTGAAACATTGCTGAGTAAACGTTTACAGCATGGGGACTTCCGGGTTTCTCGGTGCTTGTAGATGATATTATCCCCAAGCGCTGGGAGAAGTGTTCCACTGAACCCGTGTGCAGTGTGAATGGTGTCGAGCCGGGAACAACCCAGATCAGCACCGCAGTAGAAGAGGGGTCTGTCCTGGGTCTGACCCATTTTGGAACTGGTCAGACCAAGGATTTAGGTGGAAAAGCGGCATTAATAATTTGGTGGATGGAATGGGAAATGTTTTAGTGGGAGATATGAGAATAGATGTATTGTGAGCATAGCAAGATTTATGAGGGATGGTTTCAGGTGAGTGAACATTTCAGCAGCATGCAGTGTATATTCTAAGAACATGTGCTCTATCTTTCTATAGTTAGGTTTATTATGTTAATTTATTTTTTAGATTAAGGCTAATGTGACATCCTTTTGCATGTTGGTGGGCTATACATGTATGCATTGAAATATATTGGGTTGCCCAATGCTACTCTAGATAATTATTCAAATAGTAAAAGGATCCGGCATATGCCGCATCTGCCCGCTGCTCAGACCCCCTTCTGCTCAGTCCCCCCACTCTCCATCATCCCACCCCTCGTCATGGTCCCCATAAAATGAAATTAATCACTTGAGTGCCTTGAAAGAGTCTGACCTGTTCTCAGCATGGTCATCAAAGTACTGAGTACCTTGTCATCAACACTGCAGTACTGTAAGTAAGATTGAAACTTACTTAAATGGCCCCCAATGGTAATTACTAGTGGTGGGGAGTGGATGCCACCTATGGGGAGAAAAAATCTGAAGTGCAGGAAATGTGTGGGAATTGAAAGTCCCCTATTTCTCCCATCCTGATACCCAGAGACATGTCAGCACTCTTGTTTGAAACAGGGTAGTCCCCTCTCTTTCTAGTTATTTACAGTAATTTGCAAAGCACCAAAGAAACACCTCACAGCAAATTTACCGTATAGTGTCCAATGTGTAGTCTATAAAATATGTAGATATTCTCTGCAACAAAAAAGGACTATGGAAAATTCAGATACTGTACCTCTTATTCCTTCCAAATATATTTTATACCACATTCAGGAGCAAACGCAGGATTTCTAGGGGGGCTTTCCATATGCTTAATTTTATAGTGTGGTCAACCCATGGAGGAGGCATAATGAGCTCTTAAGCTAAAGTCTGGACTGGTACGCTAGTAGTCTGAGCAACTCCACACAGTTCCTTATACTGCATGCTGTGGACAAAGTTATAGTAAAATCATATTATTTCAGCTGCTGGCCTGGAGGGGGGTTTCTGGGCAACTAGAAACCCCCCCCTCTGTTTGCCTATGACTTTAAAGATTTAAAAATGATTTGTCTTTCAGGAGAACATGTTCCTTTTCACAAGTGTGGAAGTAGCCCTTGCATTAGTGACATTTATTATTGTCCTCTTACTAATGAAGACAATATTTCAAAAAGGAAAATCTATTCCTGGACCGTGGGGTGTGCCAATCCTGGGAAACATACTACAGATAAAAGACTTACCTCATTTGTCCTTTCTTGAAATGAGTGAGAAGTATGGAGATGTGTTTCTCATAAAGCTAGGAATGGTCCCAGTCGTGGTGGTGAGTGGCTTGGAGACTATCAAAAAGGTTTTACTGAAGGATGGAGAGACATTTGCTGGTCGTCCTGATCTCTACAGCTTCAGCTTGATGAACAATGGTCCAAGCCTGACTTTTTCAGGAAATTTTGGAGATGCATGGAAACTCCACAAAAAAATAGCAAAAACATCACTGAGGGAGTTTTCAAAATCTGCAAGATCTTTATCACCATACTCAAGCCTTTTTGAAGAGTTTGTGACAACAGAAGCTGAAGCTCTTGTGGAAACTCTGCTAGTAAATTCTAAAAAGGACTACTTTGATCCAGCACAGAATATTACATATGCTGCAACTAATGTTGTTTCTGCACTTTGTTATGGAAAGCGTTATGACCATGATGATGAAGAGTTCTTAGGAATTATTCGAATTAGTGAACAGGCACAAGAAGCATCAGGAGCTGCAGCCGCTGCTGACTTTATTCCAATTCTACGGTTCTTTCCTCTACCTGGATTGAAAGCTCTAGTAAAAGCAATTGACTGTTTTAACAACTTTACTAAAAAACGTGTAAAAGAACATTATGATTCATATGAAAAGGTTTGTAATACTGAGATTCACACTATTTTTAAGTCTCCTGTTAATGACCATTAATCTTTGTTTCTAACAGAACGAACAAGTGGTTAAGTTACCTTGGTGTTGGCATTGTTTAGTTGGACAAAGCACTCATGTATCCCTAATGGCCAGGTAGCATACACCAGTCATCACTTAACACTTATCTTTCATCCGTTGTCACTTACTAGCCAGCCTTCTAGTTACAGTACACTTCTTAGCAGCCAGTGGGGAGTCACAAATGAAATTGAAACCCAGTTGGCTGCTATTGAGTTCACCTTGGAAAGATGTTATGACAGAAAGTGGAGAGTTAGTGTAAGCAGAAAGCTATTTATTTATCTAAAGCATTTTTAAGCAACCAGGGAGTATATTTACTAAAGGTCGATTTTGGATTCTGTTCGATTTGCCTTTTGATTTTGATTCAATTTCCATTCGATTTTGACACTGGAGATTTACTAAAGCCAAATTTGAATGCCAAATCGAACATAAAACTGAATTTCACTCCAAATCGAATATAGGCAATACATCAATGTTTTCCCATAGTCGAATATAAGATCCTTTCATTTACTAACATTCAATTTGCAAATCAAACCTAACTCAAACTCAAAATCGAACTTCAAATCTCTAAATGAATAGAATAATTAGAGATAGTCAATTTGAGCTTCTAAACACCATTCTATTGGCTGGAAATTGATTGTGATCCTTTAAAATTTCCCAAAAACATGTGGGGCAGTCTGGTTGTAAGAATAATAGCTGCTTTACTCAAGGCTATGCTATGCTGTGCACCTAACTGCGATATGCAAATCACCACCTGACTGAGAGAACCAAGGAGTATCAATCAGAGCAACATCAGCAGCTTCATGAGGTACCCCGCAACCTTCGCAGGCCTAGATTCATTCACTGTCGGATAAAACTCAATGCTTTATCTGCTGGTGAGGTCATTCAGATGTTCTGCCTCTCACGTTCCAACATCATAATGCTGTATGACCTTATCAAGACTCAATTTGAGCCAGACAATGACATATCAGGCCTGCACAAGTTGCTATGTGCTCGGCACTTTTTTGCTACTGGCTCCTTTCAATCAGTTCCAGGCAGAGTGCAAGGTATTTTCCAGCCTACCTTTAGCATGCACCTGGTAGGCACTGATCACCCTCTGCAAAACCTACATCTGCTTTCCCAGTCACACTGGCACAAACTTAAGGTAGCTTACTATAGTCTCTCAGGCATTCCTAATGTTCTGGGAGCTATAGATTGCACACAAATTGGGCTGAGACCACCTAGAAATACTGCACATGTCTATACCAACAGACATCATACATATTCCATGAATGTGCAGATGGTCTGTGATGCAAAACTAAAAATCATCAGTGTTGTGACTGGCTATCCTGGTTCATGCCATGATGCCTACATCCTCAGTAATTCATCCCTCTCTGCAAAATTTGAGGTGGACCAAATGCCAGAGGGATGGTTGTTGGGTAAGTTACCTGTATATGTTAATTAAGCAGCTAATACTACATGTTACTATATTGTTCTAATTTTTTTTTTTTCTCAACAGGTGGGGCACATATAGCCACCCGATTCGTAATAGAACGCACCTTTTGGCTATTTATACATCGGGATGCATATTATTATATCATCTGGCAAAAGTGTCTGATATTGTACTCATTTTCACTTTTCTAGAGTGTGCACAAGTGTTTCCAATTTTTTTCCCCTGTTAATTAGTGTGCATGTGATACATTTGCCCCAATAGGAAGTAATGAGGAAGTTGAGTTCGATCTTGCATTCGATTTTGCATTCAATCTTAATGGGGATTTGAGGTTCGATTTTGGAAGGGATTTCACAAAATCCCTTCTTAAAGTCGACCAAAATCGAATTCAATTTGAAAATTGAATGCAAAATCGAATATTAGTAAGGGATTTGTTAAGGGATTTTACAGTTCGATTTAAATTTGATTTTATCGATTCATAAAATCAAATACCAGATCAAACTTTAGTAAATTTACCCCCAGGAGAGTATCACTAAAGCGCTTCCCCCATTAAAGGACAACTTTCTCCAGACCCCAATGGAGATGCACTACCTGCTCTGAGTGTACTCCCACATCTGAACCTCTTTGTGTGCATCAAAATACTTTGGTAAGAGTATAAAAAAACTGTAAAGTGAAGATGCAGCTTCCCTATCTACTGTAGTCTATCTTTGAGTGGCAACAGATTAGATACACAAAAGCACTATCCGTTTTACATTTTCGTCAATTTTTTTTACAAAAAAAGTCATAGCTTTTAAAGGCTTGTATGATAGATCAAATCATCTTCCAGTTGATTTTTAATTGTTACACCATTTTATATGAAACATAGTAATACATATTTGTTCTTTTTACTCTAGAACCATATTCGAGATATTACTGATGCCTTGATTTACTGCTGTAATGAAAGGAAATTAGAAGATAAATTACCAATGTTATCAGATGCACAGATTTTGTCTACAGTTAATGATATTTTTGGAGCAGGTAAAAAATGTTATTGTTTTCATGAAATAATACTGGTTTTAATCTACTGACTAATAAAGGGACTCAGCATATGCCGGGTCACCTCAGTTTGCTGCCCCACCCCCTGTTCTGTCTGCCCCCACTCCACCTGGCTCTGTCCCCCTCTCTATCCACTGCTCTGTCACTAACCCCTCACTGTTGCTCTGTCCTCCTACATCCCCCAACCCCTGATCCATCCTGAACCCCCACATGCTCCCTTAATTTCAGTATTCAGGTGGACCTGAAGGAATCTCCTCTCTGGTCATGGTCTGTTCCATCTCCGTAGCAGTGGGAGCCGTTGGAGGGTTGGCATGAGCCCCAACTCCCGTTTCGCATGCATGTTGGAGATGGAACAGATCTTACACAATTATTTTATAGATTTTCCCAACACAATCATCTGCAGCTTTTGGCCCACATTATTACACTTGTAGCAAGAGTTAACATGACAACTTTTGCCATTACTCTAACACAGTGCTTCTCAAATCCTGTCACACACTAACCATGAATGTTTTCCAGGTCTCACAGAATCACAAGTGAAATAATTAGAACCACCTGTGGATCTTTTAAAATGCGTATGTCCGTAATGAATACACCTGTGAAATGCGTATGTCCGTAATGAATACATCTCCAGCAAGGAGATATGGAAAACATGCACTGATTGTGTGTTCTGAGGACCGCATTTGAGAAGACCGTCATGCCCTTATATGCCAGACTCAGAGCAGATTATGCCCTTATATGACAACCTCAGAGCACTTCATGCCCTTATTTACCAGCCTCAAAGACCCTTATGCCTTTATGTGCGATCATTAGAGTCCCCCTCAAGGCTGGCTTACTTTCACTAATCACCACCACAAGCTCCAGCAGGCTTCATATGTAGGCTCTGTCTGAAGATGTAGGGCAGTCTTCAGACTGAGGCTCCAGTCACGCCTGCAGCCAGAAGGATTCTCAGCGGAAGCAGCTGGAGGCAGGCTGAGGATAAGTAAAGAGGGCTGGCTGGTGAACTTATTAAACTTTTATCTATGGGTGTGCCACATGTGGTCTGCAGCACTGTACAGAGGGAAAACAACAAGACAGTACATGGTATAAAGTGACAATACAGTTAACAGTAGAATTCACTACACAAATAGCAAATAATACTACAACTCACAACACTGAAATGGATGCAAGGGGTGCAAAGGGCATATTCATTGCAAGCTGAGACCTGTACCCATTGTTGTAGGCAAAGGCAATGAAGATGTGGAGTTGGCAGAGAGCACAAAGAGGAGGTGTAGAGTGTAGCTGGTGAGCAAGAGTTGTAGGTAGTGAGTACAGGAGGGAAGAGGGCACTGCTCATCAAAACTTACAATCTAAAGGGAAGGGGCAAACAAATGGTTGACACAATGGGTGAGCAAATGTCAGGGGATTAGAGGGTATGAATCAATAGTGGGAGAGATGGAGGGTGAAAGAGGGTGAGGTTAACTACATGGTGACATGGTTAGGCGGTGGACAAGTATGCTTTTATAAACAGGTCAATTTTCAATGACCATTTGAAGCTATGGTGGCCAGGGGATAGTCTTACATAATGAGGGTGATTGTTCCAGTGGTGGGGGGGCAGCAAGGGAGAAATCTTGGTGTTCGGGAGTGACGTGGTTGTCAGAAGGGACTAAAGATGACAGTCATTAGCCGACCAGAGATGGCAGGAGAGAGTATGTATGGAGATGAGGTTGGAGATGTAGGGAGCAGTGGAATTGGAGAGGTCCTTGAACATGAGGGTGAGGATTTTCAAAGGATTCTGCAGGGGAAGGGGAGCCAGTGTAGGAATTAGAATGGAGCAGGATGGGAGCAGGAGATGCCTGTAAGGAGGCCAAAATGGGAGATGATCCGGGAGTGGACAATGGTTTTGGTGGCATTCTGGGAGAGGAATGGATCTGTGCCAGCTATGTTGCAGAGCTGGAAACAACAGGATTGGGCAAGAGATTGAAGGGGAGTGATCAGGAGAGGAGTTGTAGAGTTGAGTGTCATCAGCATAGAGGTAGTACTGGAGGCTGAAGGAACTGATGTGTTCACCCAGGGAGGAGTTGTACAGGTAAAAGAGCAGGGGGTTAAGGACAGAACCTTGTGGGACTCCTATGAGAAGAATGCTTAGCGGTATTCCAGGCATTCCCAGGAGGCTATTGAATATTGGCTTTAACCCAGCAAGTCCAGCGGGCTGCACAGCCGCCAAGGGAGACATTAGCGATTGCTGAGGCAATGCCAACCCTCTTCTGGCACCCGCCGACAGTCTCGGGGCAAGCCGTCCTCCTGCAAACACTGCAGCGCTGCACGGCCTAACAGGCTATAGACAGGTATTAAGTGATTCATAGCAGCAGACTCATCCGATTAGATCAATTGCATATGAGACTTTTCTATATATATTTATTTTTTCTTTTTTCTGGACATTAATTCAATAAGCAATTGGACTTTTTTTTGCACTATTAGGTGCCTGTAAACTAATTCAAATTAGATTGCTCAAGATACTCCTATGCCTATTATTCAAATGGTGTTTCTAATCTAGTTATTTGTGCTCAATTGAGTTTTAATGTTGAAATATTATATAGGGTATCTGTCAGTTGTATGTTGATTTTGTTTATTAATTGTGGAATATATATTTTTATAATAAAGCGTGCATATTTTTATATGTTTGGAGCCATGACTGGTTTTTGATGTATGTGGACTCTGCGATCAATTATAATGAGGCTTATTAGCGCAGTCTGTGATTAATTAATTTTTCTATCTTTTATGGGTATTCACAAATCCCATAGTATAAGACGTGCTGCTTTTTTCTTATTAACTTAAAACAATTGTGTAATTATTTATTTATTTAACCATTTATTGATAAGTGCCAGGATCATTAGTCTGTTGTTAGCAAGTAAGAAGGCTGAACTGTAGATAAGTGGATGAGCTTGAAGTAGAGGAAGTCCACCAAGTAGCGAGATTTCCTCCTGAGGCATTTGGGGGTACGTGTTGATTTTTTAAGGAACCAGGTAATTTTGGATGGGGTTTAGAACCCCATCCAAAGGGGAATAGAAGGCATCAGAGTCAAGAACAGTGCTGAGGGTGTGGTTATAGAAGGGTGTGGATGGGGCTGGCCAGGGTGGATAGAGACGAAGGGACAGTTTCAAGTGAAGGGAACAGAATAGTTGGATGAGGAGCCTCGAGATTGCATCTGGTGAGGGTTGATTTGGGCATGGGGAGGGGTACGGGAGATGATGAAAGAACAAAGGAGACTAGATGGTGGTCAGTGAGTGGGAAGGGAGAGTTGGAGAAGTCAGCGAGAGCATATTGATTGGAGAAGACAGGGTCAAGAGAGTGACCGAGACAGAGGGTGGGGGAGAGGTCCATTGTGAAAGGCTAAAAGAGGAAGAAAGGGCAAGAAGTATGGTGGAAGCTGGGTCATACATTAGACAAATAAACATTTTGAAAGCAACTTTACATGCCGTCTTTAGACTAGTGGCCAAGCCTATCTCCAGCCGCTTACAATTCTTTAGGCACACACAGAACTGAATAAAGTATAGAGAACACAAAATGATCATTACAGTACTAGTTGTATTATTACCATTGAGTGACTCAGGGCATCCATTAGTCATTAGACTACATTTCATTGACAGTTGCTTTACATTAGCTTGCTGTCTGTACTCCCTTACCCTTAGGACCATTAAAGGTTATTGTTCACTGCACAAATCATAAAGTACAAGTTGAAACAGTGAGTAAGCAAACAAATGTAGTTCATTACAGCCAGCTTGTTGTAAAATTTTAAAGTTGGTACAATCCAGAATACAAAATGATATGTTACAAAGTGTCAAAGTGATGTTCTGGCTGCTGGTTCTGGGGTACCAGTGCAGTCTAATCTGTTGGTAGAGCTGATAGTGCTGCTTCTAGTAGTTCAATGACACGCAGTCCTATGTATGGTACAATGGGGTTGTATCACTGTGCGTGATGACTGAACACCATAACCTTCATCTGGCAGAGCATTTGTATGAACCACTTAGTTAAATGAGGAAAGTTCTTTTCATACACATATTTAAATTTCTTAAATAAATCCTGATACGTGAAATACAGGTTGAGGCTCCCATATCAAAATATTACGAAATACATCATTTTTTTGAGTGCGACTGAGATAATGACACCTTTGATTACTGATGGTTCAATGTACACAAACTTTTTTTACTCGACAAAATTATTAAAAATATTGTATAAAATTATCGTCAAGCTGAAAAATTAAATAAAAATGATTCAAATATCCAAAATACTTCTGGTCCCAAGCATTTTGGACATAGGAGACTCAACCTGTATGACCTTGTCTGAAATGTACTACTTAAAATGCGGATACTCACTGTTGCTGCTTTTATTTTTTCCCTTTTTTTGTGTGACATTTATTTACATATCAGTGGGCACGGAGAAAGTAAGAATATCATAAATGCTTTATGTATGCTAGTTATCTATGCTAGGTATGTATGCTAGGTATTATCTTGGAAGTTTTAATTATGTACCTTTTGCACCTTGGAAATAGTGGCTTCTGACAAATCTACTGAAAAAGCTATATAAGGACTCATAAACACTGGTATTTTCCAAATGTATTAAAATGTACTATGATGCTAACTGCTAAATAATGTCAGCTGAATTGATTTGTCGACAATTCTTCTGACTAATATTTGCTTCAGTTTACTCTGCTTTGCATCAATCTATACTCACCTTTAGGTTTTGACAGCACTGCAAGGAAGCTGTGTGATATGTTATTTAACACATTAGGTAAATGTACATGTATACAGTATAAGCAGCAGCAGCTCCTTATCTGTCTGGTCAGGGGGAGGGCTGCATCATGATCTTTTCTTCCCTGCTTCCTGCACTCCTGGTGATTAAGGGGGTCATTCAGACCCACTCGCAAGCGGCAGTATGCTCGCAAGTGGGTCGATGTTCCCCACTGCGCATGCGCACAACGGAGGGAGCTCCGGCGTGCGCATGCGCGAGACCCGGACTGCGACAGCCAAGCTGTCGCTCCGGGTCTCACACCAAAGGGGGCGTGCTGTCGATGTTGATTGACAGCACACTCCCTTTTGTGGGCGTGCCGGGGGCGTGCCTGCCAGACGGAGGCGTTCCCATGGGAACGCCTACCGTCTGAAGCCGGCCCCACTGACATCACTAGTGATGTCAGTGGGAGTGATTTTGGCTCTGATAGAGCCAAAATCACTCCAGGGCTTGTGGCAGAGAGACCCTACCGCAGGGTCTCCGTCGCAAGTCCGATGGTCGCGATGGCCATCTTTTTGGACGCTCGTATAAGCTGTGGGCATAGTTGCCTACCCTCCCGCTTCCTGCGGGAGACTCCCGGTTCATTGTAGAGTCTCCCGCTACCCCGGAAAATGAAATAAATCCCCCGGATTCCTCATTTCTCTATCGGAATCCGGACGGCGCATGCGCGAGTCCGGATATTATGGGGGCGGGTCTGCATGAGAGGAGGTGGCCACTTCAATCAACAGCAGTGCCGTGGGCAGAGGGATAGGATCCTTAAAAAAAAAAGGGCTTCGGGACCACATCTTCCGTCAGCCCACGGGGCTGCGTCTAATAATCCCCCACACTGCACTGCAGGCAGCAGTTCTGCCCGTGCGGCTCCTCCTCCAGTCACAAGGGAGCAGTAGCCGGGGAATGTGGCAGGCAGTCGGGGACTCCCTGCAAGGTCTGCAGCTCCGGTCACACCGGCCTCTTCCCCCACCCGCGGCGGAGGCGGACATGGCTCATGTTAAGGTGGCCGCACTTCCAGCAGGTGGGTGAGCCAGCTCCCAGCGCTCCGCAGTTCCCGGGGAGAGCAGGGTGCGTGGTGTGACAGCTGGTCCTTCTCTCATTGGCTGCCTCGGCGGTCATTCAGTCTATGGTCGGGAAGTCTGGGCTTCGGCTGCTAGCCAGGAATGGACTGCACAAGTTGGTGAGGGTGTGGTCAGTGGGAAGTGGTGTGGGGAAATGTCCTATGTGTGTGTTCTATAATATAGAGGACTAAATATGTACTATGTGAGTGTTCTATAATATAGAGGACTAAATATGTACTATGTGTGTGTTCTATAATATAGAGGACTAAATATGTACTATGTGTGTGTTCTATAATATAGAGGACTAAATATGTACTATGTGTGTGTTCTATAATATAGAGGACTAAATATGTACTATGTGTGTGTTCTATAATATAGAGGACTAAATATGTACTATGTGTGTGTTCTATAATATAGAGGACTAAATATGTACTGTCCTTTAGTCATTTATATGCTGTGCTCTAGTCATGTCTGTACTGTCCTATAGGCATGCATGTACTGTGGTATAGTCATGTCCTCAGTCATGTATGTAGTGGTCTATAGTCATGAATGGACTATCCTATACTCGTGTATGTATTGTCCTGTAGTCATGTTAGTACTTTTCCATAGTCATGTATATGCTGTCCTATAGTCATATGTGCTGTTTCATAGTCATGTCCTATATAGTCATGTATGTACTTTCCTATACTCATATATGTGCTGTCTCATACTCATGTCCTATAGTTATGTATATGGTACCATTTATCATCTTTATTTCTGTACCTCAACATACATTCTCCAGCCACCACCAATATTTAGTTACCATAGGTGAACGCACATGTTATTGGAGTGTAGTGGGAGTATCGCAGGGGTAGTTTCGGACTCAGACGCAGAACCGCGCGCATAGTGCTAGTGCCAGTGGACTGCCACTGCAGGACGCACCCAGGGGGGAAGCTAGACATGCCCTTTGGGCGGAGCATGGTACACCCCCTCGACAGCACTGACTTTAATCTCCCTGAAACTAGTTTTCAAAAGTAGGCAAGTATGGCTGTGGTGGTGACCCACAGCTATACGAGCGTCCAGGAGGACGCTCCATTTTAATGGAGGAGGGCCCTGATTCAGAGCGAGCGCTCTGGTCAGAGCGTCTGGCTCTGAATCAGGCCCTAAGAGCTGATGTCACTGTGACTGGAGGCATGGCTTATATCCAGACAGTTTGGAGGTGGGGCTTAAATTTGTGGCTGGGTTTAAGTCTGCCGGTGCTAGAAAACAGGCTAGTATTTAGGGACTGCATCAGCTGCAGCCCCTAGAAGTCAGGTAGGGCTGCCGTAATAGCAGGAGACTGTCTTCCCATGGGAAGCACTCTGTCTGTTAT
The DNA here is from genome assembly GCA_031769625.1 of Taudactylus pleione. NCBI lineage: Eukaryota > Metazoa > Chordata > Amphibia > Anura > Myobatrachidae > Taudactylus > Taudactylus pleione. The sequence continues at coordinate 1,194,924 of JAUIMM010001567.1, forward strand.
TACAATCCGTGCTAGCAGTCTCCCCCTGGTACTGCCTGTCAGGCTGTTATTAGCGGGGAGTGCTTAGAATGGGAAGTCACGTCCATTGCTAGGCAGTCCATCTTGGTGGTGTATTTTACTGGGGAAAGCTGCAGAAATTTGCTAGTGTGAGCCCTTATATTTTATGCATGTAACATAGATTGGTTTCTGTACAGTATTTCTGGTTTAAATAACATGCAGAATTGCAACTAGGACAGAAAGCATGAAGTGCACCTTAATCCTCAGCTCTGTGAGATCAGAGAGTTGTCCCTTCACAAAGATGTTATCTCTATGTGTACAGTTGTGTACAGCAGCATAAAATCCATAACAAAGCACAAAAGAGTCATAGGGAAATGAATCAAACCTTCAAGAGAGATAAAATGGAGAAATTGTCCATAGCAACCAATCAGCTTCTACAGTACTATAGCTATTACTTATTTAACACAGTCTATAAAATGACAGTTAGAAGCTAATTGGTTGCTATGGGCATTTCCTTGTTATCTCTTTTGAAGTTTTAATACGGACTTATCACTCAAAGTACAGTGCTATCCATTTATGTTGGACTCTTTATACCACTTAACATGGTAGATCTGTGTTGCATCAGATTTTTTTTTAATTATACTATCTAAAACTATTGTTTTGTACTCTTATTCTTTGTTTTATTTATAGGATTTGATACCTTATCTTCTGCTTTACGCTGGGCATTACTATATTTGCTGAAATTTCCAGAAATTCAAGAAAAAATACATGATGAAATTGGTAATACTTCATGATTATATTTTGTACTATGCATAGCATTATGCTTGCAATTTTGAATGAGCTGTTCACCTTTCAGATGTCTTTAATTTACATGTTTGCACATGCCTTTCTGCAGGGATATAAAAATAACTGGGCTTATAGCAAAATATTGAAGGAAGTTTTAATTTAATATTAGAACCATATTCAATAATGTGACATGATTATGATTATTTGGTCAATTAAACTAGATGCCACATATGACTCAATATTTTTTTACAATAAAAAACAAAAACCAACATTGTCAAGATGAACATTGGGCAGCAAAGTGTGCGTGCTGTTCTAAATAGATAACAAAGTAGGAAAGAGGATATTAAATTATACTTTTCCTCCATTTGCCACTTATTCTTTACATAATGTAAAGACAACAATAAGTTGGCTTTACATTAGGTAAAATTTCAAAGAATTTTATCTCTGTAAGTCTGGCTGTCTGCTGTTCTGTTTCACCCCACCAACACACTCCTTTGATATAAATGTTGTATTAGGTTTATAAAGCTTCCAATCATAAAATATTAGTAAAAATGAAGGATGAAAACTGATGTCAACTTTAGACAGCAGATGGCAGTAGTACTTTAAATAGAAAAGTTGGTAATATATACAACATAAATTTACATGGCAATATGGTTATATCTAATGCTTACATTATAAAGATATATTGCTTTTATATTGTAACAAAATAATGCAATAATATATAATACTTTTCTAACTGCTCAATATCTTATAAATTAGATGCAGACTCATGTCTGCGAGTAAGTGCGTCAATATGCTGCACTCATGGTACCACCAGAATCACAGATTTTTTTATTGCAGCCCCATTGGGCTGATCACGAGTCTGGGGCAAGATTGGGTGGCATGGGGTGCACTTTGTGGGGCCTTTGGTGGCATTTCCACGCTGTTACAATTGCAAATCGCCCCCTCACATCTAACAGAATTGTCTAATACAATGGATCCTATGAATTTGCAAACATTTACTTATCTCTCTAATGTCTGAGTTGAGAATTTTTTACATTACATACATTTAATGCAATACATTTAATTTAAAGCATAATAAATACATTACAGTCTGGTATAGTCATATAATTACACACTGTTTTGAGCTACATGTAAGTGAAATAACCAGACATAGTGTACAGTAAGGTTAGAATGTTTTGGTCTGCATTCTACATGTACAGTATGTTTGGACCATAAATGTTGCCAACTCAAAATGAGGCCATATTGATTGCAGCACTAGCAAGATGTATATAAATCTGCAGTTATCACTTTGTATTTTTTATAGTATTTTTCTTATACAATATATAATGTATTTGCAAGTCCATGTATTATTTATATGCATATTTACCTACTCTCCCGGGTTTTTGCGGGAGGCTCCAGAATTTTTGGGTAGCCCCCTGCACCCCCAGAAGAGTATCCTGATTTCTCGCATCCAACCCACTTACTAATGAAGTGGGCATGATGGGGAGATAATTGTCGGGAAGCGCGGCTCCGTATGGAGGGAGGGCTAAATGACGTGACTATGTAGGAAGGCCCTGCCCCCCAAAGTGGTCAGCTGGGTCTCCTCTTAAGGCATCTCCCAGAGAGAGGAGATATTAAAAGTCTGTATGTTATGTTCTGGGTTGTTTGTGGACCTGGGGTGGTAGCAGGAGCGATCACAGAAGCAGATTTGAAATTAAAACTAGGATTTTAATAAGTGCTTGAGTAGACATATAATGTGGCAGTAAATAAAAGTCCAGGAATATATAAATGTGCACAAGAGTTCTGTGGTGGGAGTAAAAGGGTTAATGTCCAAGTAGAAACAATTAGAGCTGTCCAGGTGTGCAGGTAGTGAAACTGAAAATAATCAAACCAGGTATGCAGGTAGTGAACTGAAAATAATCAAGCCAGGTATGCAGGTAGTGAACTGAAGCGCAGGATGTCAGCAGGCTCAGGCACTCAGGTATGGGCAAGGGTGATGGAGGAAGCGGGGTAGTCCAGTGGGAGCTAGGAGCTGACAGGCAGACTGGCAGACAGCGAATTCACAGGAACAGGATAAGCACAGCATAGGCAAACGCAGGGGGGGTTTCTGGTTGCCTGGAAACCCCCCTCCTCAGTCCACACCATGACCGCAATAGAATTTTACTAGTGCTGCATATTCTTCTAAGTATCACAAATTAAATAATGAGCACCACCTGTGGATCTTTTAACATGTATTAAACAGTAATAAATACACCTGTGCACCAACTAGGAGATCTGGTAAACATGCACTGTTAGGGGTGCACTGCTATAGACCATCAATAGGGTTAATTATTAATATCATATAATCATACACTATCCAGTGCATAAGGAGACCAATATGTACATATATGTCCAGGGCAGTGCTAGGTTCTTCTGCTGCTCCCCCAGACTCCCGGATTTGCTCCCATGCTCTGGAATGATGCCCGCATCTGAAATAAAAACCATTCAGCTCAGGCAGGATGACCTACTGCTGCATCTAATGGCTTACTGTGATCACTGGTCCTGTATATGCTGGAATTATGACACACAATACACTTTGTATGACGCATATTAAAGCTGGATAAGTGCTAATTATTATGCCCTCTTCATGGACTGGCCACACTCACTCTAAAATCAAGCAATTGGAAACCCCCCTCTAGAAATCCTGCGTTTGTCACTGCACTGAGAACTCCCTCTCAGCTAGGCTGAGATACACGTTGCACTGGCAAAGAAGGAAGGCACTGACCCTTCCTAAATACCCCATGCCGTGCTGTTACTGGCCGGAGGGAACATGTGACTCACCAGGATTGGCCAGCCGCATCACATGGCCAGAAGGCAAGATGGCGGCGCCCATGCCAAACGGAATGGAGACGCCGCCAGGCCTTACCAGCGCAGAGTGACAACAGGCCCGCATAACAACGCGCGCAGCCAAAGCCCCCCGACAGACACCAGCTCCGCCACCAGACAGCCCGCGCCACAATGACTTCACAGGTAACACTCGCCTAGCACCATTCTGAAATACCCTGGCCGTGACAGTACCCCCCCCTTTTAGGGTGGCCTCAGGACACTCACCAGGCTTCTCCTGATGGGCAGAATGGAATCTCCTGATGAGTGTGGGAGCGTGGACATCACGAGCATCAGTCCAGCAACGTTCCTCTGGACCGTAACCTTTACAGTCCAGCAAATACTGTAGATGACCTCTGCGTAGACGAGAGTCCAAGATCTGGGCGACCTCAAACTCTACTCCTCTCTCCGTCTGGACTTGAGGAGAAGCAGGTAGAGCACTATGGAATTTATTCAGGGGCTTCAATAAGGAAATATGGAAGGAATTAGAGATTTTGAGGTATGGGGTAACTGTAAACGATAGGCCACTGGATTAATGACTTCTGTTATGGAGAAGGGACCAATGAAGCGTGGTGCAAATTTCATAGAAGGAACCCTCAGATGAAGATTCCGGGTGGATAACCAGACCTGGCTTCCAACTTGCATGCGTGGAACTATTCTACGCTTTCTATCGGCCTGGGTCTTATAGCGAGAGGATGCCTTCAACAAATCAGACCGTACTTGAGTCCAGATGGCAGCAAAATTCCACACCGTGTCCTCCATGGCCGGAACATCGAAAACAGGCAGGCTTCGGAATTCGGGAACACGAGGATGAAGGCCATATACAACCTGAAATGGCGTTTGGTTAGTTGACGAGTGGTAGGAAGCATTATGTGCAAACTCAGCCCACGGCAGCAAGGCAGCCCAATTGTCCTGGGAAGATGACATAAAAATTCTTAAGAAAGTCTCTAGATCTTGATTAACTCTCTCGGTGGAGCCGTTGCTTTGCGGATGGTAGGCCATGGAAAAGTTTAACTTCACTTGAAGAAGAGGACACAAAGCCCTCCAGAATTTTGCAGTAAACTGCACACCACAGTCAGAGACAATTTCAGCAGGAAGGCCATGTAGACGAAATATGTGTTGGACAAACAACTGTGCCAGGTCAGGGGCAGAAGGTAACTTCTTCAACAGTATATAGTGGACCATCTTAGAAAATCGGTCTATTACAACCCAGATAGTGTTGAAACCTTGAGAGACTGGCAGGTCTGTGACGAAATCCATGGAGAGATGCATCCATGGACGTGATGGAGTGGGTAATGGAAGCAATTCCTCAGCTGGAGCTTGTCGTGATGATTTATGCTGGGCACAGGAGGAGCAGGAAGAGATGAACTCCATTATATCTGCCTTCATAGAAGGCCACCAATAGTGTCTTTTCAGGAACTCCAAGGTCTTCCGAGTGCCTGAGTGCCCTGCGAAGCGAGAGGAATGTGCCCAAGTGAGAAGCTGCTTCCTTAATTCCGGGGACACAAATGATTTTCCCATAGGAGACTGAAGTTGAAATGCAGTGAAAACTCTTGATTCCAAGACAGGGGTATTGCTTTGATTTTCAGATTGATCATCACAGAGGAGAGATCTCGATAGGGCATCAGCCTTCTGATTAAGTGCTCCAGACCGGAAGGTCAGGGTGAACTGAAACCTGGCAAAGAATATTGCCCAGCGGGCCAAACGCGGACTCACACATTGGAGGTTTTTGAGAAATAGGAGATTTCTATGGTCTGTAAATACAGTAAATGGAAACTTGGCGCCTTCTAGCAAATATCTCCATTCCTTCAACGCCAACTTTACAGCTAGTAGTTCTTGCTCACCTATGGCGTAGTTCCTTTCGGCAGGTAAGAATTTTTTAGAAAAGAACCCACACGGATGGACTCGGTTGTCCTCATAACGTTGAGACAAGACTGCTCCCACAGCTTCAGATGATGCGTCTACTTCCAACAAAAAAGGCCTGTCCAGATCTGGTTGTCGAAGAACTGGTGCTGAGATAAAGGCCTGTTTTAGAAGATGAAAGGCAGACTCTGCCTCAGGTGACCATTGGGCAGGATTAGCACCTTTGCGGGTCAAGGCTGTAATGGGAGCCAGCAGTGTAGAAAATCCCTTAATGAAGCGTCTATAATAATTGGCGAAGCCCAACAACCTCTGGATGGCCTTCAGTGTCTGAGGTGAGTCCAATCCAGAATTGCTTGTACCTTCTTGGGGTCCATTTCTAAACTGGAGCCAGATATTACATAGCCGAGAAAAGGTACACTGGGCACTCCAAAGACGCACTTCTCCAGTTTGCAGTAAAGGTGGTTTTCTCTCAAATGGGTCAGAACTTCTTTAACATGTTCTTGATGTTTAGCCACAGAGGGTGAAAAAATCAGTATGTCATCCAGATAGACAACAACCGAAACATATAACAGATCCCGGAAAATCTCATTAACGAAACTTTGAAAGACAGCAGGGGCATTACACAATCCAAAAGGCATTACTAAATACTCGAAATGTCCATCTCTGGTATTAAAAGCGGTCTTCCATTCATCGCCAGCTCGGATACGAATGAGGTTGTAAGCCCCTCTCAGATCTAATTTAGAAAAAATGACAGAGCCCTTGACCCTATCAAACAACTCAATAATCAGGTGAAGAGGGTATCGATTCTTTACAGTAATGTCATTAAGGCATCGATAATCGATACATGGTCTTAGACCACCGTCCTTCTTGCCAACGAAGAAAAACCCAGCTCCGGCAGGTGAAGTAGAGGGGCGAATGAACCCCTTTGCCAGGTTGTCCTGGATGTACTCGGTCATGGCTTGAGTCTCAGGCAAGGACAGCGGATAGGTACGACCATGAGGTGGTATCTTATCAGGTATCAATTCAATTGGACAGTCCCATTCCCTATGAGGGGGTAAGATATTTGCTTGTTGTTCAGAGAAAACGTCGGTGAACATCTGATATTCCTTGGGAATGGCAGAAGAAACTAATGGAACTGTCTTTCTCACAGGTCGAATTTTTGGAAGACAGGATTTCTGACAGTCCATACCCCATGACAGAATCTGCATAGAACTCCAATCAATCCTGGGATTATGTTGATGTAACCAGGGTAGACCAAGAACAATTTCTTGAGAGGCTTCTGATATCACCAGGAATTTTAAGGACTCAGAATGAAGTGCCCCAATTCGGACCAATCCTGGTTGAGTCTCTTTGGTGACTATCCTGTTAGTTAGAGGGCGTCCATCTATAGAGGTCAGAGAGATGGCATGGTTGAGAGACAAACAAGGAATCTGAAATTTATCTATGAACCTAGACGTTATGAAATTTCCGGCTGCTCCCGAGTCGAGTAGAGCAGTAGCAAAGACAGGTTTGGGTTTAAGATCCAAGGCTAGGGTAATCGTGAAATCTTTAATTTTTGGAGACGTGTTCATAACTCCTAACTTGATGTCTCCAGGGTCAGTTAGGATTTGTCATTTCCCGGTTCACGGGGGCAGGAGATCAGCAGGTGAACGGACTCTCCGCAGTACAGACAGAGGTTCTTTTGCATTCTTCTCTGACGTTCTTCTTTGGAGAGGTGTGTATGATTCACCTGCATAGGCTCCTCTTCAGTAGGAGAAGGAATTGGACGGGTAGAAATGGAGGGGGTAAATGACCTTTGCCGGTCAGTTCTGTTTTTTTCAGCCTGACGTTCCCTGAAGCGTAGGTCAACTTTGATACACAACGAAATCATGTCGTTCAGATTAGTAGGAAGCTCTCGAGTGACTAGATCATCCTTTAGTCGGTCTGACAACCCATGCCAGAAGGTCGAATTGAGGGCTTCCTCATTCCATTTGAGCTCTGATGCTAAAATTTGAAATTGCACGGCATATTGACTGACAGGACGGACCCCTTGTCTCAGTGTCATGATGTTTGATGATGCTGATACAGTACGCCCAGGTTCATCGAAAATCCTCCTGAAGGATGACACAAAGCCTGCATAATTATCCAGCAGTGGATCTGAACGCTCCCAGAGTGGGGAAGCCATTCCAAGGCCTGGCCGGATAACAGAGAGACTATATAAGCCACTTTAGTTCTTGCAGTTAGAAAGTTGTCAGGCTGCAGGGTAAAATGTATGTCATGTCACACTGATTTAGGAATCCTCGGCAGAGTTTAGGATTGCCGTCAAATTTATTTGGTAAAGGAAGATGTAAGCGGGGAGATGATCTGCCTCCTGTATTCCCAGACGCTGATGCGGATGTAGATGCTGGTACTTCAGGGGTAGAAAAGGAAGTTTGCAAACTATCCTGTCGCTTGGACATCTCTTGCAGAAATTGAGCCATCTGATGCTGCATGTTTTCCAGATTTTCTAAACGACCAGAAATGCACCGGAACAAATCCACTCCTGACTCCTGATCCGTGGCCGGCTCCATGGGGCCAGTGCAAACTGTTATGTTCTGGGTTGTTTGTGGACCCGGGGTGGTAGCAGGAGCGATCACAGAAGCAGATTTGAAAATAAAACTAGGATTTTAATAAGTGCTTGAGTAGACATATAATGTGGCAGTAAATAAAAGTCCAGGAATATATAAATGTGCACAAGAGTTCTGTGGTGGGAGTAAAAGGGTTAATGTCCAAGTAGAAACAATTAGAGCTGTCCAGGTGTGCAGGTAGTGAAACTGAAAATAATCAAACCAGGTATGCAGGTAGTGAACTGAAAATAATCAAGCCAGGTATGCAGGTAGTGAACTGAAGCGCAGGATGTCAGCAGGCTCAGGCACTCAGGTATGGGCAAGGGTGATGGAGGAAGTGGGGTAGTCCAGTGGGAGTTAGGAGCTGACAGGCAGACTGGCAGACAGCGAATTCACCGGAACAGCATAAGCACAGAGAACTCCCTCTCAGCTAGGCTGAGATACACGTTGCACTGGCAAAGAAGGAAGGCACTGACCCTTCCTAAATACCCCATGCCGTGCTGTTACTGGCCGGAGGGAACATGTGACTCACCAGGATTGGCCGGCCGCATCACATGGACAGAAGGCAAGATGGCAGCGCCCATGCCAAATGGAATGGAGACGCCGCCAGGCCTTACCAGCGCAGAGTGACAACAGGCCCGCACAACACCGCGCGCCAGACAGCCCGCGCCACAATGACCTCACAGGTAACACTCGCCTAGCGCCATGCTGAAATACCCTGGCCGTGACACAGTAAGTATGATTATATGCAAGAGTTATAGGTAGATTTAATTATAAAGATATAATGCAGCTCATTGCAAATTGATAGTGTATTTAGTATGGCAGTGCAGATGTAGTGGATTTGTGTTTTAGGCATACTTGCCTACCCTCCTGATTTGGTCGGGAGCCTCCCGAAAATCGGGTGCTGCTCCCGACCTCCCGGGATGGCAGGCAAGTCTCCCGGCTGCCGCCGACCCCTCCTGTCCCACCGCAAGTCTCCCGGCAGCTAAGGGGGCGGTGACGCAATTCGCGTCATTTTGGCACCGCCCCCCGCTTCACACTGCCTGTAATATCGGCAGTGTGTAGTGGGGGCGTGGCCAAAATGACGCGCTCGCGTGGCTCCGCCCCGCCTGCAAAAACTTCTCATCTTGCCGGCCACGCCCCCTTCTGTTGGCCACACCCCCCAGTAATGCCGATCTGGCTGCTCCCTCCCGGAAGGGGCAGCCAGATAGTCGGCATGTATGGTTTTAGGTCAACAGTTTTTAAGAAAAATAAATGAATATATAAGACCATAAGTGCTGTATTTTTTTGCAGATAGTAAAATTGGGCCTGGCAGGGTTCCAAGATTTGAAGACAGAAGAGAATTGCATTTTACAGAAGAGTTTGTGCATGAGGTGTTCAGGCATGCTTCATTTTCACCATTTACTCTACCACACTGGTAAATTTATTAAAGAAAACTCTAAAGGACTGTTTAGCAAATTCTGTATATTATTTTCATGTACAATTGTATAATTATCTTTTTGAACAATATATTGCTCACATTGGTGGGCTGCACAGTATCTGAATTCTCAGGGTTGTCAGCATTATTATATATTGCTTACTCCTTTTTTGTTTTATTACTGCAAGATAGATATGCAAATTGCCAACCTATACAGTGTTGAGTGTAGGGTACAGATATTTGCCTTTTTTCCATTTACTGAAAATGTCATGTTCATCAATGTAATTACAGTAATCCTATGAGTTTAACATATAAAAAATGTGTGCCTGTTGACAGTTTGTTCTACAGGTAGCAATGCTGTCTGCCACAATTTTGTAGTCATCATGATTTGAGAAAATGATGGCATAGATAGGCATTAAGCTAACATATTTTTTATCAATTTTTTTTGTTTTCTGATGCAAAAAACCTGTCACGGCTTTATATGTAGGGGAATGTACTTATTGTCACAACTGGGGTTGCGTAGATTCAGATCGGGCCCCTTGGGATTAGTCTTGTGGTTAGGAGAACAGCAGAAGCGTCTTTCTCATTAGACCAGTTCTATTTATAAGCATGATGGACATAGTATGATGAATGCTAGGAATAGAGTGCCAGAAGTACAATGGATATCAGGAAGGATTTGAAAGGGGGATTTCCAAATACTGAGATATATAGATATATAAAAAAAATGTATGGATCACAAAGGTATGCATACACAATGACACAGACAGACACACACACACACACACACACACACACTGACAAAGACTACACACTGACACACACACACTGACACACACACAAACTGACAAAGACTACACACACAGAGACATACACCTCTTTCACTTAAAAACAAATGCAGGCAAATAAATACAGCATCATTTATTGAAAATTCCCACCTCCCCCTCCAACAACCCCCGGTCCCCTCCAACCCCTCCACCGGCAACCACTCTGCGCTGGAAGGCACCACACATACATCCCTGCCGGATGTAGAACTCCCTAACTAGAAAAGAACTCGCATGGATGTAACTGCCAGACTGGTGCTTTTTTTGATAGAAAACCACTCCTACACAGCTGATGAGTTGTCCACCTCCAGAAAGAACAGAATAGCAATGTCTGACTAATTGATAAAGGGAGCTGAAATGCAGCTTGTTTCAATTGCTGGAAGTTGGTTTGGGCTTCTTCAGACCATTTAGCTGGGTTGGCCCCTTTCTTTGTAAGAGCAGTGATTGGTGCAACTGCAGTGGCATACCCCCAGATAAATTAATGATAATAATTAGAGAAATGTAAGAATTTTCAGACTGCCTTTAAGGTGGTGGGTTGAGGCCAATTGAGGATTGCCTGGACTTTGTCTGTATTCTTACACAGATCAGACCTGAAGATGATATACCCAAGAAAAGAAAAGGTGTCCACCTCAAAAGCACATTTTTCCATTTTGCAGTACAACTTTTTATTTCAAAGCTGGCGGAATACCTATTTTACATAGTGGCAGTGTGTCTGGACATCAGCAAAAAAGAAGAGGGTGTCATCCGATGATATACTAAAAAAAATAATTGAAAGCAGGTCTCAGAAAATGTAGTTAACAAACAGACAGTTAATTGAGGTCCTGTGTCCCCACTACCAAATCTTGATTCTATTTCACCAGAATAGCAATTCCTCATCTGTATTGGGACGTTACAGTAGTTATTGGTCTAGATCACTGTGACAACCCACTTAGTGGGTGTATCGCCTTCAGCAGCAGTAACTACACATTTACAGGCAGGCTACTCTCTGTAACACTGGGTTCATTAAGAGATTTACTGATGTTAACTTGTTAGAAAAACACAGAGATGTCATAGCAAAATGGCTTACCCTGCTAGGACTCTTCTCAGAATTTGTCATTTATGAAGCATGTAACATTGTGAGAGCACATCCCATATTTTGAACCACACAATAAACGTGGTGGTTAAAATATAAAAAAAAAAAAAATGAAAGCGGTGTGCAGGAGATGCTGTATGTGGCCAGAAAATATTTTGGACATTTTCGGCATTCAGCAGCTGCTTGTAGAAGATTACAGAGACTGCAAGAATAGTTCAGTTTTCCATACCACCAACTGAAGCTAGATGTAGTGACCAGGTGGAATTCCACTCTTTATATGGTTCAGCGACTGCTGTGACATATGGAGAGTAGAGGGAATGCACCTCAGTCCAGCACACTGGAGAATACTCTCTATTTTATGCAAGCTACTGAAACCATATGAAGTAGTAACTAATGAAGTGAGTTCATAAACTGCCAGCTTGAGTCAGGTGATTTCCTTAATAAAACTACTGGAAATGCAGCTAGATAAACTGAAGGAGGAGATGAAATTAAGTGATTCCGCTACGTATGCTTCGCCAGGACCAAAGGGTTGCCAAGATCATGCATTTGGATCACTACATTTTGGCAAGCATGCTTGATCCTAGGTATAAGTCATACGTAAGGTCTTGACTCCAATTAAATTTTCTTAATCAATCAATTAATCAATCGATCAATCAAAATAATTTAATCAAATATTTACTTCTTTTCCACTACATAGCCATACATACTTCACCTTCATTTCCCTGTACTGCCCTCAAGCCTCTGATCTAGTTTTTGATTAATGAGTCATATATTTTTTTAAACTGCCTTCCTTTCTGTCACTGCTGTGCCGCAATGTTTCATAGATGTGCTATTTTCTTTTCAACTGCCGTGTGTTTGTGCCGCTGCTCTGTTTCTTAATTTAGCCAGCCAGCCTTTTGCCAATATTGGTGAGCAATATTTTGAGCTGAGCGATTGTCAAAATTGACTGTAAATGACTGGAAATTAATTTTATTGAGGCTAATAATACTGTAGGAACAAAAGGCCCAAATTACAAGATTTTAGCTGTTTTAATTTTTTAAAAAAGAAAACAGATCCAAAACCAAATCACACCAAAATCAAAACACAGGGATCCGTGCACATCTCTATTATTAATGGTGAGGAACTGCATGGTCTGGACACAGTAAGACATTGTGGCACATAAAAGGTAGCACATGATCGGAAGTGGGCCAAT